>CM053771.1:336938324-336999150 GCA_028658325.1 Potorous gilbertii
ATAGCCATCAGTTGGTGAATGGCTGAATAAGCTGTGGTATATGATTGTGATGGAAAACTACTGTGCTACAAAAAAATGACAAGCAGGATGATTTCAGAAGAACCTGGACTTATATGAAAAGATACAAAGTGAAGTGAGAAGAACCAGGAGAACATTGTACACGATAACAGCAAAATTGTACTAGGAACAACTGTGAATGACTTAGCTATTCTCAGCAATACAATGATCCAAGGAAATCCCAAATGACTCATGATGAAAAATGCTATCCACCTACAGAGAAAGAACTGATGTCATATGAATACAGACCAAAGCATACTAAGCTATTAACATGTAGTTTTCAAATGAAGAAATGCAAGCTTTCAACCACTACGAGGGGAAAAATGGTGCAAATAACAAATAAGAGAAATAAAAATTGTAAAGATTCAGAGGTTGTATCTTACATCTATCAGATTGCTTAAAAATGACAAAAGAATAAATTAATGTTAACTACTGGGGAAGTTGTAGGAGGTCAGGAACACATGTATACTGTTGGTAGAATTATAAATTGGTTCAACAATTAAGGAAAATGATTTGAAATTATCCTTCAAATCCCACCAAAATGTATACATAAGATATGACCTTATGACCCAGTAGCAATAATACCACTACTAGGCATATACTGCCAAAGAGACCAAAGAAAGAGGAAAAGAACAAAAACGTTTGAAGCAGCTCTTTTCTGCAATGGCAAAGATCTGATCAGTCTCAGTGCTGCACTTCATCACCACTCTTCTGCCTCTCTGATTGAAGCCATGAAATCCAAAAATCTCCTCTCTGATTGAAGCCATGAAATCCAAAAATCTCTATTTATGGAAGGAACTCAGCTCAGATATCTTATTTCTCACCTAGGTGAAGTACTATGTGACTTTTCAACCTTGCATATGTCTTCCCCCATTAGATTATATTAGGCACCTAGGTGGTGTAGTGGATAGAGCACCAGCCTTGAAGTTCGGAGGGCCTAAATTCAAATCCTGTTTCAGACACAGTGACCCTGGGCCAAGTCACTTAACCCTGACTGCCTCAAATTAAAAAAAAAGAAATTGTAAGCTCCTTGAGGGTGCTGTCTTTTTCCCCCACATTTATATCCCCAGTGCTTAGCACACACTGGAATCTTAATATATATTTGTTGACAATTAAACTTATTTAGTTTGATATGTAAAGTTACTTGAAATATAACACTAAAAGTTCATAATTTCTTATATAATGCTTTTTCCTGTTCCTTTATCTTAAAATGTTTGTATTTAAATTCTTAAAAAAATAAAAATTTTAAAGAAAGTCAACACAAGCTGATAGAAAAAAAACACTTCTCTTTCACTGACTGATCAAACAAATTCAAAAAAAATCTTTTAAAACTATATTATGGGTTATTTTGTTTAAAAGAAAACTGTACAAAATAACTAGGTGTAAAAATAAACCACTTATGCCTCTTCAAAAATCTGAATACATTAAAATCAGAAATCTGTGCTAGTTCACTTAGCATTGCTACAGATATACAAACATATGTCAATTTTTCATAATTACCATGCTACCTCTTACTATTTATCTTTAGCAGTCTTCTACTACCCTCTTGGAGAAAAGAGGTACCATTATTCCTGTTTTCTAGGACTTGTGCTTGGACCATTTTCTTTTCCATATTCCATTAAATGCAGAAAGCTTTTACATCTGGGTAGTCATGTTGATAATTATACTAATGAAGAACAAATACTACTTACACTTATGCAATGTGGAAAAACCACACATGAATTCTATTTTGCCTAGGAATGTGCATTAGTAATGATATTCCATCAATCTACAAGCATTTACTATGTCTACTATGGGCCAGGTACTGTGCAAGGTGCTAGAAATCCAAAGGAAAAAATGGATTGGTGTCTGACTTCAAGCAACTGTCACTATATATATATATAGGGATGCTTACAGATGCTAGAAATGCTCAATGCTTCAAACAAACCAATGAATCCATATTACCTACACTGATCTCAGAAAAAAAAATGTGGCTAGTTTTCTTCCATGTTAAAGAAATCTGCTCCTTGGGCTACAATCATAGCAAAAAGAAAACGATAACAAAAAAGAATTTATGCAAAATGAATAATCATATTATCAAAAAGTTGGACCCTGTATTAAAAGTTACTTGTCCATAACAATTTATTTTTTCCTAGATTAAGGTATTTCTTTCATGAAAAAAAATAAGCAATTTCTTACTTTACTGAAGACATTCACAGCTACAAAGCTTATTAAACCAAGTTATTTTGGATTAACTTGAAAACCTAAGTTCAAATAATGATACCAGAACCATAAGAACAGTTCTAATGAATGTGTTAATAGTTCTTCTAGCTGGCCCCTCCTAACCTACCATGCACTCATGTCCAGAATGTACTCCTCTGAATCATCTTATCCTGAGCCATGACTCATATCTTTGCGAAGCCTTTACAGATCTCCGTAGATACCTATTTCTGCTTGTCCCTCTTGAAATCACCTTACATTTACTTATTGGTATATATGTTGTGTTCCCCAGTGGCTGCTAGGTGGTACAAGAGTGCTGGACCTGGAGAGAGAAAGACCTGAGCTCAAAATGTGGCTTCAGGCACTACTTAGATGTGTAACCCAGAGCAAAGTACTAAACTGCTCTCAGATTCAGTGTGTTTCCCTTCATCGTAAGATGTAAATAATAATAGCACCTATGTCCAAGGATGACTGTGAGGATAAAATGAGATAATATTCATGAAGCAAACCTTAATGCATTATGTAAATTCTAACTGACAATGGTGATGATGATAAAGATGATGATCTCTCTGAGAACTGAGACAGTCTTTTTGTCTTTGTATTTTCACCACATACTTCAGGGCTTTGCAACAGTAGGTGTTCAGTAAATGTTTGCTGAGTTGTAATGAACTATTAAGCATGGAATACTTCTCCTACTTTCCATAAAACACTGGTTTTAGAAATGATAAAAAACTTTCAGGATTCTTAAATAATAAAGCTATGAATTTAAATGTTTAATAAAGCTATGAATTTAAATACTTTCAAGATTCTTAAATAATAAAGCTACGAATTTAAATAATAAAGCTATGAATTTAAATGAAATTAAATGTAATTTCATTTAAATTAAATAAAAATGCTAAGTATCAGGATTTAACAAAAGAATTGGGATTTTTAGATGAAAATTACTTTAAAAAATTTTTACATTAATTTCTTTTTAGCAAAAGGTCTATGTAACTTAATACCTCAAGTTTTATATGGTATGTATAAGAGAATCATTTACATAATAAACATTAAGAACTCAGAATGTCCTATTATTATAGCAAAAATCTGGTTTCCTTGATACGTTTTAAATTTGACAGAAACTTCATCTCTTTCCCATTCAATTTTTTACATAAGTGATATAAAGTAATGATGAACACAAATACCCTAGCAACTAAATATTTGTGGGGAAGAAGTACCTTTTAAAAACACTTATATAAAGAAGGAACGTTTCTAGTTGAGACAGATAATAAATGAGCCTCTATCTGAATGACTCAATGATTCCCACTAGCAGTTTCTAAGGTATAGTTTAATAACAGCTCGGACAGTGATTTGTTACATCATGTCTCACCATTAATACTCTGATCTAATCTCCAATTTTAGAAACTGAGTGAAGAAACTTGAAATGATTGTGTGTTGAGAGAAGGAAGATCTGGGTACTATTTCCATTACTTTTTTCAGGCTTTATATACCAGGGCTGTTCTGGTAAATGCTTAACCATTAGTTCTCTAAAAACACATGACATACTTTTACATTTAAATTGCATTAACAACACCTCCACTATTTTAATTCAAGACAATCAACAAAGAAGTATATCGAACCCTTGCCTGTAGCATTTGACAATTTCAAAATACAAATACTCATAATGAAAATTAAAATGATAGGTTCTGGTGAAGTGATAGGAACAGGCTCTAGCATACCCCTGCTTTATACCTAATGTATAGATAATAACTAAGTGACAGGAGGGAAAATACTCATACTAATTTCAAATTATTTTCATTTAACTTTGCCATTACTGTCACATTAATATTATTCATTTAATAAAATATAATCAGTTTGGCTCATTTACTACTTTCCAAGAAGACCTCGTATCAATAGTTCATCCACTCCAATATTCCTAATATCTACCAACATTTGCATATGAATATTTTGATAATACTTCAAACTCATTTCCAAAACAGAACATACTTTCCTGTGAAACTTAATGCCCTTCTTGATTTCTGTACTTGTCAACTGTCATCATCCTTCACCCACTAAAAACTTCAATGTTATATCTCACATTTCTTCCCCATCTCTCATATACAGACTTTTAACAAATCCTCTCAATTCTATTTTTATATTTTGCTCACCTACCCCACTGAATAGCTGTCTGAATCTTTCTCACATCAGGCCTTACCTTCAATTTCAACATTACCATGGCAGAAACTCTCATTACCAAATTCATGCTCTACTGAAAGAGATTAACAGGTCTGTCACTTTGCAAGCTAAAGAGCAATACTGTCATTTAACTGCAGGCTCAGAAATTCCTGTAAGTTCAAATGGAACTTCAGAAACCAAAGGGTCCAGCCCCCTGCTAACATATGCATCCCACTGAACTCAATCCTAACAAGTAATCATTCAGCTGGTTAGACTAATCCTAGTTACACCAAGATCTGATCATTTCCTTCTTCTGTTCACAATCCTTCAATGACTTCGTACTGCCTGGTGAAGTCTCACTACATAGCTAAGGTAACCTCTGTATCACTCTAAGAATTTCACACTATTTTCCTTAATGTATCTCTTCATGCCGCAAAACTCTTTTTTTCTCTCTCCAATCTATTCTCTAAATAACTGCCAGCGTAATATTTCTAAATATGTCATTCCATCATTCAATAAACTCCAGTGACTTCCTAACATCTTTTTATTTTTTTGGAGAGAAAATTTCTTTTTTTTTAGTTTCTGAACGTAACTTTTTTCCCCTAACATTTTCAGGATCAAAAAACTTCTCTACTTAGCAAACGCCTTTCACAAGACAACTCCAACTTACTTTTTCATTCTCCTTCATGTGTTCTACAATTCACTCAAACCATACTTGTGGGTGTTCCTCAGAATACTCCTGTCTCCATGACTTTTCACATGATCTTCCCCCTCCCCCAACAATTTTGGGTACATTCTTCCTTATCTCTTTCTCTGACTCCTTCAAGCTTAGGTCAAGCATTACCTTCTACATGAGGCTTTTCTGATCCTGCTGCCTCCCTCTCTTTACTATCTTGTATGTATGTATTTATGTAAATATACTTTCATAAATATACATATCTCCCATGATAAAAGGCAAGTTCCCTAAGCGTAGATATTTTTTTTCTTTTTATCTCCAGTACCTTACAATGTCTACAACACAGTTGGTACTTCCTAAAGTTAAGACTGACTGATTGATATATGCTACACTATAAATAAACCAGGCTACTTCCTATCTGTACAAATGCATATTCTACGTCTTTGCTCATGTTAATCCCTAGACCCATAATAGCTCCTCTGGCCAACCTACCTCTATGAAGATCTGATCTATCTTTGAAATCCTTTCTTAAATGCCTCCCCACCCCCATCAAATTTCCACCAATCACCCCAATTAGAACTATTTCCTCCAACCTCAAATCCATTTTACCTAACTTGTGTTCTTAATATATTCTATTCTGCACTACTGTTATTATGGAGTATAGAGTGCTGTTGCCCTCTTGCTAGATAATACATTCCATGAAGGCCAGAATTATGCTATATCTTAAACTACTTCAGCATTTGGCTCAATGCTTTACACATAGCAGACACTTTAATAAATAGATGCTTACTGAATATATCTTCAGTTTTCAAAGTAAAGGGCATTATTATCATTTAACTCTAAAAATTACAGATTCCTTGGAATTCAAACAGGACTTCAGAAATCAGATGGTCCAGGTCCCTGGTGATGTATGGATTCCATTTGAAGATTGTGTGACAACACCTACTGGCAGGAACTCACTCCACCTCACAAAACAATCCTCTCCATTTTTGAATTGTGATGTTAGCAAAGTTTTTTCTTTCCACCAAACCAAAATCTGCAATTTCATAAATTACATACAATGGTCCTAATTCTTCAGTCCAAGACCAAGCACAACAAGTTTAATTTTTCTTCCATATGAAGATTTATAGATTATAGGAGCTAGAAACAGCCCTGGAAGTTACATAGCTCATTTCCCTCAGTTTACAAAGGTGGTAACTGTCCATGTCACCTTTTATTTGACACAATTGGATGAGATCTTTCTTTATTATTATTAGTTTGATCTCAAATGAGTCAGCTGACGAACTTTACTGGTATCTGGCAACACTGATAGGAAGTATATGAAAAAACTAGCTGAAATTATATGGATCAGAGGAATATGATGTAAGCAGGCACTGGAAAGGTCTTGGAGGGAGTACTCCTTTTTGTTTCAGAAAGTTGGTAATATGAGATAAAAGCCACAACCAAAAAATAATGGCATCTAAGATAATTTTATAATGCCTATCGTGACTGAAGGTAAGTGGCCTCTAATTTGGACAACCCTAACTATTCATGTTTACCCATCACCTAAATAACCTGGTCTTGGAAATTTTTTCTCCCTACATTTTCTAATGGGAATGAGAAAAATGAGAAGCTAAAAATATTTTGAATGAACAAAATACTAAGTAAAGCAGTGTACAAGAAAAATAAAGCATATATTCAAATAGCCATGCTAAGCATTCAAATGAAACATTAAGTCAATTGCTTAAAAACTGAGAAATGAAGACAATCTTAAAACTGGAGGGACCTTAGAAATCATCTAGTCCAACACCTACCTGAAACATGAATCTCACAGTTTTGAGGCACATTTTACATGTGTCTCATCTACTTTTCAGGATATATTTAAAGCTATGTCGCCAGAAGTGTGCTTGCTTAAGCTTATGAGGAAGAAAAGAACAAGCAAAAAACTCTTCAACTTTCTGCAGTCCAAACATAGAAAATTTTATTTGACAAAGAATTCTTTTTTTAAAGTTAAGCGATTGATGGGGTTTAAATTTTAAATATTTATAAAAAGTTTGTATTCCTTGCTGTGTTTAAAGCTGATTCTATCATAAAGAAAAAATTAAATGCAATGAACACAAGAACAGGAGTCAGGCCAGCTCAGTTTTAGTCCTGGGCTGGGCATTTCAGCAGCTGGGATTTCAAAGATGTATCACTTCACCAGGCCTCATTTTCCTTGGTGGCAAAATGAGGGGGCGAGGAGTGGGGAGATAAGGAAGAGGGGTTGGATTACATGATCTCTAAGGTCCCATCCAGATTTCAAATTCTATATTCTATGGTTTTTATTCTTTCCCCCAGGAAATAAGTAATACCAGGTACTACTTAACAAGTAATTATCTCACTTTACATAGTAGTTGTGTTCCTATAAAGGGACATAAATCAAATCATATGAGATATACTCAAGCAGCTCATTATGTAAAAGCTATAATATAGTTCAAAGTGCTTTGAATACCATAAAGCACCATGCAAATGCAAGGTAGCATAATCACTGTTGGTGATTATAAGAATTGAACTCTGTGGTAAATCCTTTTTATAAAGTCAATCTTTTTTCTGATAAGATTATTCCCCCCTTTAATTATTTGTTTTATGAGTTCAGATGTTCATATACAGGTATTTGGTTCTTGTATAGTACACCTGTACTGAATAAAAAATTTTGCCTACCTAGCCCACTGCAGATTCCAGTCTCTCCAGTGGAAGTGGGACTGAAAAGCTGGAAGAGAGAGATGTGAAGAGCTAAAACTACACTTCCACATTTCTGCATTTCTCCCTTCCATCATACTAGTAGGAAGCTGAAGAGACAATGATATTCAGGCCACAGAGGGATTAAATGTTATTAAACCTGCTACCATCTCTAATTAGGAAAAAATAGAAGGCTCTAGGGGTATGCTAACATGTAGAAGAGGAAGATTTCAGGAAATTTAATGACTTGCAGCTAGTGCTAAGAAGTACAAAGTAGGTAAGCATGTTTCTGCTCATGGTTATTTTAAGAACTCATTTAAAGTCAACTAATTTTGAAAAAAATATACCTTACATATGCTATATTTAAAAAATGTAATAGCTACTTGAAACAATCTATATAAAAATAAACTAATTACAGTAAATTTCCCAAAAACTTACTACCAATTTTACTTACATTCGGCTAGCTTCAATGTCGTCAGAGTGAGGTTCTCCTGGTGATCTATAAGATGTAAGCAAAAAACATTAAACAAAACATACTACTTTCTGAAATATCTACATAATTATTTGGGGAGATAATATTTCTCTAAAATAAATTTGGTAATACATTGAATTCTTTAGGTCACAACATATTACTAAAAGTCAAAATCTTTACATTTATAATACATATTGAAAAAATTCAAAAACATGGGAAAAATAAACAAAAGAAGTTGCATACTATAGATTTTTAAAATATAGTTTATCTAATAAAAACTAGTATATTATCTAAGAATAGCATATAGAATTCTATATTGGTATAAGAAACCAAAATCTGAGTGAGAAATCAAGATCATGCCTAGAGAACAAAAATTTTCACTAAAAATACACAACTGCAAAGTTTGCTAGGGTCAAGCCTTAACTAACAATTCTTACAGAATGATTCACTTACATATAACCCAAAATTACAAGTCAGTTTAAAAAGGAATTCCAGTTGACATGATAAGTTATCAGTTAATAACAATTTGACCATTCTTATTTTTATTGACCACCCCATACTGACATTACTTTGGTTTCCTTGTACGTAACTAGTGGTGCTAAGAGATACTATTGGCCAGAAGTAAACTTGAATGGTAAGAGAAACTATGCCTTGGATTATAACTTTGCTGTAGATAGTTGAAAAGTGCATAATTGCCAACCGGTGATTTTGCAGTATTTTTGTAGGATTTTGTTTGTTCAATAGAAGTTATATATCCTTATTTTATCTAGTTATACTCAGAAAGCCAAGTCTACTAAATCAATCCTTTATAATTCATTTCTAGAAGACACGAACCTTCCTTACTCTATATGCTGCTGTCAGAAAACAGGCTAAGTATTTCCAGTACTTGCAAACTCAAAAAAAAAAAAATTTTTTTTAAGCAAAGACTAAGTTTTCAAAGGGGCATCAAGTCTTGACCTAGGAATTAACCAGAAAATGAGGACTCGAACTTAAAAATTTTAAACACATCAGAGGAATCTTAAAATCAGAGCCACCAGAAAAAAAGATAATTCTGTGTTTTCGACTTTTCTTAAAACTATTATAAATTACCTTGTTAGCTGACTATCAAAAAAACTTTTGTTTTTCCTTGTTTGTTCATAGTATTGCTAAGAGTAAGAATGCCTAAGTTCCAGTTCAATATTCATTTTAGAATCTTTACGCAGTAGTATTAAAATTTTAAGTATCACTGAACATCACTTGGAGAACTAAACTGATAGCCTGCTGGAGGTGGCAGTGACATGGCTGTGACACATATGCAAAAATTTCACTCGACCCTCTCCCCCAGGGAGCAAGCAAATCACCTCCGTGACACACCTGGTCTCCACAAGCCTTGTGGGTAAGAACCCCAAGATTGCTTCGTTTCAAACTTGTATCTCCCAGACAGAAGGGCTAAAAACTGACGGTACCCTCATGTACCAGCTGACTCATTTTTGGGAGTGCGACCCTCCAGCATCAGGTGTCATATTGTAAGGAGGCAGAGCAGGCTTGCAAAACAAAAAATGAACCTGCTGGCACTAAGGGAAGAGAGGCAGATTAGAAGCTTTCAAACACTTAGGCAGCAAAACTTTCAAAATTAACAGGAAAGATAAAGGAAAAGGAGACCCAGGGGGACACAGAAAAGGGGGAAAAAAGTGCAAAAGGATAAAGACACAAGCAAGAAGGGAAACAAATCCAAGTCTTAGAAGCAAAGATACTTAAGAGCTGCGGAGACGTGAGACTCTCCTGAAGAGGACGGAAGCTGTATCAATGACCATAGAGCAAGTACATTCCAAGCTAGCTTGAGTATCTAGCTTTTCCCATTTCTTTTAGCTCCACTGAGAAAAAGGTTGACTCAAATCTAAATAAAACTTCTAGATGGTTGTATTTAACTTAGTCTTAGAAACTGACCGCTTCAACTAATTTGCAAAATCAAAGTGAATTGCTCAACACCATTTACAAGTGAGGAATAATTTAAAGTCAACCCAGACTGGGGAAAAGAGAAAAAGAGATGAGTAAGACAGGAAGGACAGATTAATGCCAGTTTCAGTTTCCTAAGATGCCAGTTTCAGAGACCTGGTCTAAATCTTTTATCTAAATGGTTATATGTCTTTCTAGTCAATTTTATAAATGTGACTGTTTTTCATTAAAAGAAAAGTGAATATCCACAGAACAAATAGAAAAACTTTCCTTGTAAAAATTTAAATAAATTGTTTGAGTCTGATATACATTGAGTTTCTAATACCCCTGCTTACATTATATTTTATAAATTAATTTTCTAATCCAATAGTGAGAGAGGACAGGAAACAAAACTAGCAAATTTCCAAGTCAGGCCCAACTTTCAAATACTGGAGTATTAAGCACCTTGCAATGATACTAAATAATAGTCAATCAAAAGGTTGTTTATTCAATAGGAAGCTATTTTATCCTTTCAGGTCAAGTATTTACAACTGTTAAAGACTACAACAACAACAAAAAAAATTTATACATATGGAGAGAGGGAGAGAGAGGGAGAAAGAGAGAGAGAGATCTGGGTGTGTGTGAGTTTATATTTTACCAAACTTAGAAAATACAAAGGAAAAAATTACTTTTGGGGCGCTCTCTTACTAAAACTGTTAAGTGAAAAATTATGAAGGATATTTATTTTTAAAATTTAACAATAAGCAAATTATTTTAGAAATAAAAAATCTCAGAGCAAATACTCATGTAACGTTCAGCCTTGATTTGAATTGAAGAAAATGTGATAACAAGACACCCATTAATCTGAATACTGCAGCATGAGCTAGCAAATTCAAATGGTGGCTCACTTCCAATAATACTAGGTGCAGCTTCTCCATCCTGCAAGCCACTCCTTCTACCTCCACTGTAACTCTCTAGGAGAGAAAAGTACACTGGTTTTATTAAAGCTGTAAAATCTTCTAGAATAGTGTTTCAATAAAAAGTTCACCAAATAAAAGGCACATTTTATAAGACTTATAATATTAAGTCTTCTAGTATTATTTTCCATTTCATTCAAAATTAAATTTTTACTGGAATCATTTCCCTATCAAAATACTTTGCTCTGTTGTTCATCCATCCAGTCATAGTGATGGTGGCTACTGACATTTTTAAAGAGGGAAAGGATAGTGATAATTTTTGGAAAGACATGAAAAAGTAAGTCGAATGTTACGTCAACATTCTTGATTGTATTTCTACCAATTTTGTATTTTTTTTTTATTTGTACAACTACCAATAATCATTGCATAATCTTACTTATAGGAAGATAGCCCACCAAAGACCATGAAATAACATTCAAAGTTACCTTTTACAAGCTGTGGCCATTCGGTGACATCGAGGTGATCACAGCTTTGAGTCACTGATTAAAAACAGGTTGTCACACCAGTCTAGTTGCTAACTTGAGCTGAGCGTAGGCTTAATAACTCTAATAAAAACAAACTTTCAGTTAGAATTCCTCAGAACTTAGCATTTCAATCCAATCCAATGTTCAGAGCACTGCTCTTTAAAATTTTTGTCAATTTCTAAATATAAGAGCACAGCAGTTACAATCTTCAATTTTTCAGATACAATGATTTATTAAGTATCTACTAAATAAGACTGTGATAAGCATGGAGATAGACTGCTACAACAAAAATCCCGCTTTCAAAGAAATTCCAGTTGAATGGAAGGAGAAAGGGGAGCCAGAGAGTTGATGTTAGGGATAGGAGTGGGGGTGGTGGAATGTAAACAAACAACTATAAAAAATCAGTATGATAAGCTGACTAATGCAAGGGAGAAGTTCAGGTAAAATGCTAGGAGTTATCTGAGAACAGAAAGAACATTTTTAGTTCAAGGAAATCAGAAGATAAAACTTACTGGAGGAGGTAGCAACTAAGGGTATCTCCCTTCAAAGGAAGGGAGATAGATATGGGGCTTTGAGGAGAGGGGGATCCATCCTAGCCATGGGGAAAAGCCATATGCATAGGTATAGAGATCAGAGAGGGCAGGAGCTGAACAGTTTAGTTTGTCTGAAATAGTGTATATAAAGGAGAATAATGAGATAAGGTTGGAAAAGTGGATTGAAGCCATACTGACAGGTCTTGAATGTAAGGAAAAGAAGGCTCAACTACTCAGCAATGGAAGATTTTTCAGTAAGGTGAACAATGATCTATCAGGTGACGGATAGACTGGAGAGGAGAGAGATTATAGGCAGGAATTACTGAAAGGAATATATAATAGTTTAGGTAAGAAGAAATAAGGGCTTTACCCTCAGCAGGATGGGAACTAAAGCAAAGAATGGGAGAGACACATTGCAGAGGGAGAGCTGACAGGATTTACCAACTAAATAAAGGTTAGAGGTGAAAGAGAAACAATGTTTAATAACAACTTTGGTGACTGGTTATGAGCCTTATGAGTGGGAGAACAGTGATGCTGCCAACAGAAATAGGGAAATTAGAGAAAGTGGCAGGTTTTGAGGGAAAGATAATTGAGTTCAGTTTGGGACATGTTGAGTCTGAGGTGGGGTGGGATATACATATGCATATATACATATACATATATATATATATATATATATATATACATATATACGAAAGGGAGTTACAAATATGAGTCTGGAATTTTGAGGAAGTAAGGGTAGAGATATGGATTTAGAAAATAAATATATAGAGGTGATAATTAAAGCTATGGTTTTTAAAACTTCTTTTCTTACATTTCCTCTTAATTAAGCTTGTCAGTTTATAATTTGCTCACAGCCTGTACATATGAATATGAACACAGGTTCAAAGTACAAGAGATAAGATACAAACAAAATTTATAGTAGTAAATGAACGAGACCATCACAAGCATTGAGGTCTTGAAAAAAGTCAATATCCCTGAGGAAACAATATAAATATATAAATGAATACTGAGCACATACTCGGGAGCCCTTAAAGACTATCCTGTATTACTTTACATGGGTTGGATTAATAATGCAAACTATAAAACTTACTCCACAAAAGCTAAAAAATTTTCTAAAAAGGTATCAAAATAAACCTAAAAATTTTCTAAAAAGAGATATCAAAATAAAACTATGTGTATATGCATACACACACACCACCTGCTTGTATACACTGACCTCCCTTCCCAAACTGACTGTTCACTACCACAGCTGGTCTTATTAGTAACCTCAACGGATGCCATGTCAGGACTCACAACTACCCAGAGTCCTCATTATACTAGCTCAGATAGCGTACACAAGTCCAAAATATTACTTGACTATGTAACCTTAATTGTTTGCTAGTTTCACTCTGCCCCACCAAGCTACAGCAGGCCTACCAGAAAACAGTTCTAGAAAGAGCCAACACCTCTAGCCACTTGGAATTGACAACTGGTACTTTGAGAGAAGTTTATGATATGGGCTTTAGGGTAAAATGATAAGGCACTGTGCCATTAATATTTCAAGAGGGTTCTGGATTCTGAATATAAAACCTGTAGACTACAATTATCTAAGAGAGGTTAAAAGGTCATTCCTAGGCCCCCAGGAATCTAAGCCTAAGAATAATTATATATTTAGAGCTACAAGGAAATTTCCAATTAAATTGAATATACCTAATTCAGGGAAGAAATAGGTATATATACCCAGACAGAACTGAATCTCCTAAGGGTTGTAGGTTTCTTATCATACCTACTTCAATAGCAGCTGAAGACTACAAAATATCTTTCAATCAAAACCCTAAGAGTTTTCAAGGATACCTTGTAGTCAGAAATTTTCTAGGGACTTTAGCACTTGAGGAGTAATATACTCCTTTTCAGTCTTTACTCAAGTACCAGGATCCATGGAGTGGTACCAAAAAGACAACATTTTAGATTTAGAAGTTTCAAGTATTATTCAATCTGGATTACCTTACTACAATGATATATATTAAAATGACAAAAATATTTTACCGGAGTCAATGGTTTAATAATAGTTATAAACATTTTGGGTATTACATCTCTCTTCTCATTTTATAAATATTTCTTAAAAAGAAACTGTTCTGTTCCTATCCCCTAGGGGTCTGAGCTTAAGTCCAAAATAGGTATAATAAATATTTTATTTCTATGTCCCATTATGATTGTGACAATCTTCAAATACTGATACAAGCGTAGTTAAGAACTGACATTGAGACGTTACTTTCATATGAATATAAAAAAATAAAATATAAACATACCATATTTCTCTAGTACTTCAGATGATCTTGTGAATTCTAAAATCAGGCTCCTACAGAATCCTGACCTATAATACAAAAACATGGCTTATTTAAAATTTTGAATCAATAAATCATGATCTTTGTTTTCATTACATAAAATGTTTTAAAATAAAATTATCTATACACATTTATTGTATGCAATATGCATTAATATGAATATCACATATTCTATTATTTCTTAAGTTGTCTAATCTAGTAACAAAACTGAAAGTATAATTTTGGCTGTTGCTCCTGCTGAATGAAAATACATGAAGTCTTAAAAATACTACCTAACTCATCACTATGAATTATTTTTAAAATTTATGGGTAAGGTATTCAAAGGCTCTGCAATACCTAATACTTCAGATTCCGTTCTTTCAGATATGTTCTCAATTTCTTATAATGATTAGGGTTCATGTACCAAAACTGTCCATTTGCAATTTAGACTATCTATCTCCAAGTGGTCAAATAAGCCACAAAAAACAATGATTTATGGACACTAACTTATATAGCATTTGAAGAAAAAAAAAAGCTTAGGTCCAAATAGAAAGTATTTTTCTTCTTGTCGTTCAAAGTGAATGCCATTTTTAAAAGCTCATTAAAGCAAACTTCTCACAGCTTAAATGTCTCAAAAGTTCATCAATTTGGGGATTTTCCCCCTTTACATTTATTTGCATCATGGATTGTTTTATTCATACATTCCATGGTGATGCTCTGCTTCTGAATGAACCTAAAATTATTCTTTGTGGTGGGGCAAGGATTACCTGGTCCTTTAGAAAGAATGCTTAATGGAAAAAATTACCTGTCTGATCTACAAATAGGGAATAGTTCTTGACTAAACAAGAGAGAAAAGTTCACAGAAGGTAAAATGGACAATTTTCATTATGTAAAATTTAAGAAAAGTTTGCATAAACAGTACTAATGTAGCTAAAATTAGAAGAAAAACAGTTAACTGGAGTTTCTCTGTTAAAGGTTTCATTTCCTAAGATATAGATAGAACATGGTCAAATTCATAAGAATAAGAATCACTTCCCAATTGATAACTGGTCAAAGGACGTGAAAAGGCATTTTTAGAGGAAGAAAGCCATGCTATCAATAGCAATAGAATTTTTTTAATACTTAAAGAAATGTAAATTAAAACTATACCAAGGTACTATCACAAACCCAAAAGATTGGCAAAAAAAAGTAAAATGACAAATGCTAGAGGGGCTGTGAATTAATTGATGGTACTGTGAAAAGATCCAGCCATTTTGGAAAGCAATCTGGAATTATGCCTCCAAAGCTACTAAACTGTATATATACCCTTTGACCTTGCAATACTTCTAAGTAAGTCTATACCTCAGAGATCAAAAGAAAGGGGAAAAGGATCCATATGTATAAAAATATCTATAGCATCTACTTGTGGTGTCAAAGAACTGAAATCTGAACGAGTACCCATGAATTTGAGAATGGTTGAACAAGTTATATGATACGTGAATGTAACAGAATATGATTGTGGATAAAAGGATGGTTTCAGAGAAATCTGGGAAGGGCTTTTTATTGAACTGATGTAATATGAAATAAGGAAAACAAGAACACTTTTACAATAACAACATTATGACAGCTTTGGAAGATTTAGGAACTCCGAGCAACACAATGACCAGGTACAATTCTAGAGGAAATAGGATGAAACAAGCTATCTACACCTCTAGACTCAAATGCAGACCTAAGCAATTTTGAGACAAGCCTAATAGAGGAGAGCCTGCTTTGCTTGACTTATTCATAGTGGGACTCTTCTTTTTCTTGTCTTCTCAGTTGGTAGGGGAAGTGAAGGTGAAGGAGGGAGAATTCAGAACTGAAAAATGTTTAAGAGAAATTTTAAAAAATAATACTTATCTATTTGCAAACAGACATGGTTTTGAAATGTGGGCTGTATTAGTGGCAAATTAAAATAATGACAACTATTTGTCATTATTTAAATAATTAACTATATAATAAGTACATTGACTACAGAGTACATTTGACCAGCAAAGACTTTCAGCATTTCAAACGATCATATATTTCTAAGAAAGGTTCCTGAAATGTGTTTGGGGTGGCATAACTTTTTAAAAATCTGGTAAAATTACTCCTCTGGTAACAATTGTTTTATATTGCTCTTTAAATATGTTTAAGCTCTGTTTAATTAGGGGTGTGTGTGTGTGTGTGGGCGTGTGTGTGTGTGTGTGTGTGTGTGTGTTTAATGTCCTGGTAAAAATTAATGTCCTAAAATGGAGATTTTTAATTATATGTATTGAGAAAGAAGATAGTCTTTCAGAAAAGGGGGGAAAAACTTCACCTAATCTTTTAAGTAAAGTGGTAGCTATAGTAACAAATTAATCTAAATTTCATTTCATATAACTTCTAACTGAAGTATTCAGAAGAAGGGAGGAAGAAGGGCTGGAAAATCATCTATGGAAAAGATAATCACAGGGTTTCTTACAGACAAATCAGTAGTTTCTAACTACTGCTCCACAAACTTTTTATAACAGCAACTGTACAGACAGAGAAAGCACTGAGAGACTAAAGAAAGCTCTCCTCATTTGTCAATTTCTTCCTCATAGACTAGTTAAATGTGGAAAGAACAAGATTTTGAAAAACAAAAGTAATGCCTACCTTTCTGATCTCCTAATGAGAAAAGTAAAGGCTTACTCATTCCAGACTGGCTTTGAACCACAGATTTAGTCCAACCCTTCATTTTGCAGAGGGGTAGAATTAAGGCTCGGAGATATTAGTTATCTGTCCAAGGCAGCTCTGCAGGGATACTAGGAAAGGTCCTCAGACAAGAGACAATTCTAGAAATTATACTGCATCATTCAAAGTATAAAGACTCAGTATTTCGCTAAAAGCAGGAAGAAATCCAGGAGTAACTTAAATGATGAATGAAAACAATTACGACTAGTGAAAAAGGTACCTTGGTGTTTGTTATTTATTTATTTATTCTTAAGATCTAATTATCTAATGATAATGCTTAGATGTTTTAAATGAGGTTTTATCCTCATTTTTTAAAAATAAAATTGACTGGAAAAAATATTCTCAACAATCCTTTGAATTAACCATACCTATAGATGTAAAAACTCAAGACTATAAACAAGCCTCATTTGGTGAAGCTTAGTCGAACTGCAGATAAAGTATCTAATGGCTCCCATGGGCCTTACACACACAAATTTATGATAATCAACCTAACTCTATGACTTAATATACTGATGTCTGGCAAACTGATAGATGCAAATGAGTTTTACTCTTACCAAGTTATACCAAAAAACACCTGCTTCTTTCTGTCCCTCACAGTGCACAAAAATCCATTTTGCTAATTAACATATGAAATCAAGCTGAAGATTTCTTTATAGTTTAAAATAACTATAAAATATTATTATAATATACCTAGGCTTAATAAAACTAAATCTCTTACCAAGAAAATGGAATAAAAATGTGGTTTGGGTTTCTTTTACGTCTTAGCTAAAGGTACCCAGAAAAATAAGCAGACTGGTAAGACAGCAAGAGTGAGGGATAGTAATGGACAATGCATAGTGGTTTTCCCAACTTTTTTGATCACATACCCCACCAGTTAAAAAACAAAAAGGTGTCCTCCCCTGCACCAGCAAGGTTAATGTAGAGGTAGAGAACAGAGAAGACTGAGAAGGATGGTAGGAGAACACAGAAGACTGAGAAGGATGGTAGTGCCCTCAGGGAAAAACAAAATTCAGAAGATGGATGAGTTTTAAGAGAAAGATAATGTAATCCCAACCTATCCATGCCTGCACATCCTATATTTCCCATCAAAAAAAGAACACACCACTTGGGGGAAGCTGGGGGCAGGACAGTTGCAGATTACTTACCCAGAACAGACTCAAAATAATGAGACGTCTACAGGATGGACTTTCACAGTCAGAAGAAGTCAGGAATACAAAAGTGGAGGAGGTGGCAGGACTAAGGAAGGAGTATAAGGAGTTCTTTACTTGTGTAGTACTTGTACAGCTAGATAGAGAAGAGCTGAGCCTGGAGATTGAGTTCAAATATGGCTTCAGATCTGTGACCCTGTGCAAGTCACTTAACCCTGTTGGCCTCAGTTTCCTCATCTATAAAACAAGCTAGAGAAGGAAATGGCAAGCCACTCCAGTATCTTTGCCAAGAAAACTCCAAATGGGGTCATAAAGAGTCAGGCACAACTGAAAAACAACTAACACCAACACTTATTGTTGGCTGTGGATGATCTGTGATCTTCAATCTTGGAGGATGTGCCTAGGTAAAGAAAGTATCCAAATACTTTCAGAGTTAAAAGTCTGAAAAGAATTTTAATGGTTTTCATCAAGGTATGCAATGCTGTGACAACACAGCATACAATTGGACTTAGAGACAAGAAACAAAAGAGACTCTTCTCTAAGTGAGGTGGCAGGCTCTTTTATCTAAATGAAAAACATCTTCATACTGCTCCCTCCCTCTGGAAGGGTTCTTTTTCTAATAAAAGATTCCCTATCTTGGGGAGTGGGGGGAAATACCTCAAATTTTAATCCTCTGTCTTCTTTAGCTATCATCTTTTTTCTATTATATTTACTGAATATTGTTTTGTCCATTTTGCAAATGAAGAAACTGAATCTCAGAGAGGTTAAATGTCTTGGGCAGAATCACATAACTATTATCTTTGGCAACATTCAAATTTCAAAGCAAATAAATTAATAAATTTGGGGAAAAAAGATTCAAATTGAGGAGCAAAGACATCATATTCCAAAATTACAACTCCCAAGACCAGTGTTCTGCCCATTAAGTCTCACTGTCTCTCAGGGTCTGGAGGACACTGGGGTGACAAAAAAATCAGAAGACATCTTCTCCCCTTGAAGAGCAGATATTGTAAGAGAGGAAAACAACATCTAGGGAAACAGCAGCCAAGGAAGAGAGCTTTGATCTGGGTAGCCAAGGGTGGTAAGTTATTACATACCCTCTCCAGAGGTAATGTTACTATTGATATGATTGCTATGCCTAGGAGCAAGAGGTAGAGACATGATCTGGGTGGAAGGATGGCTAGGACGTGAAGAAGCATGGCTACCTACGGCAAGGGTTCTTATTTTCCTTTTCCTTAAGAAATTTCACAATCATCAACTAAGATTCCAGTACATGAAGAATAAGAAAAAGTTTATTAAATTATTACCTTGCATTTATATTGTGCAAAACTTTTTTAAAAGTACATATTAAACTTAATTATTGTATCCCTTTCTGAATTTACTTTCTTCTGTATATTTTAAAAATGTTTTGATACTCCTCTTTTGAGAAGGGGGGGGTCTTTATTACTACTATGCTGGTCCCACTTCCCCCCCATTAGAAGTCTTCCTTGACAAATAATTTAGTCAAGCAAAACAAATCAAAACATTATCTAATGTGAATTTTTATGGAAAGAAATTATGTGAGAATGGCATTTTAGGAAAGCTGATGTAGCAGTATTGCGAAATATGAACTGGAGTGGGTAAAGACTGGAGATAGGGAAACCAAAACCAAGTGATTACAGTAGTCCTTAGTGTGATCAGAAATATATGCTTATGAAGTGAGTTATGAATATTACGAACAGCACTTGCTCTCAATAGCTGAAATACAGTAGACTGTTATTAGGCTTTCACCAACACTACACATACCTAATTTTCATTACGACAATCCAGAATACTACAAAAACATGAAGTATTTCTCAATTATAACAAACCAAAGGAAAACACTAATTTCAATTTTTAAAATATGGATGTTATTTCATTGGTTTGGGGAGTTCATAGTAAAGAACTTCGTTTATCAAAGCAGATTGGAAAC
Organism: Potorous gilbertii; assembly: GCA_028658325.1. Classification (NCBI taxonomy): domain Eukaryota; kingdom Metazoa; phylum Chordata; class Mammalia; order Diprotodontia; family Potoroidae; genus Potorous; species Potorous gilbertii. Next base: position 336,958,582 of record CM053771.1, read on the forward strand.
TTTTCAGCCATTTGTGGTCTTAGAGAATTGTTTGGGGCACAAAAGGTTAAGTAACATGTCCAAAGCCAAATGGCCAGTATATATCAGAAGTGGGATTTGAATCCAAGTTGGTCTATTTGACTTGTAGACCAGTTCTCTATTATCTCAGGGTGAATCGTGAACATTTACTTATTGCTATTAAACACATACGTTTGATTACCGATTGATTCTTTGAAAACTAGAAATCTGTTTATTTCCCTGTTAATCAGTCAACTGGAGAAAATGGAACATACCATTCCTTGATTATGCTCAATAAGTTTGTTAAATAAAGTGTAAACTAAGTGGTGAGGAACAAAAAGTAAAAGTGGGAATATTTTGATGGGATCTAACACAGAAGGCATTTAGGAAAGGTAAGATCAATTCTAGGCTAGGTTTCGAAGTTGAAGGACAAAGGATTGGTAAAGAAGAGTGAGGAGTTTATTCCAGATTTAAGAATGGTATGTCTGTATAGTCAGAGTTAGAAACTAGAAAGCTATAAACAGGGGAAGGTAAGATGATTGATTTAGCTAGAGTGGAAGGGATTTAGTGGATATTTGGTTAAGTGATGAAGCTGGAAATAGTGGCAGGTTGTAGTGAAGATGGATGTTTGATAAGAGAGTTCTCTTCAGTGTTAGGCAATAACTGACAAAACATAAAGCCATCATAGCGATAAGTGCAATAAGTGATCTTTCATGTTGAAATTTAGGTGGGCAGCAAGATCACTTGCTCTGAAGTCAGAGAACCTGGGTTTATAATCCCACCTTGGACACTACCTGAATGAGCTAGGGCAAGTCCTTAAAACCTCCCTAGGATTAAGTCTCCTTATTTTTAATGAGGGAGTTAAGTTAGAGCTTTCTTTCTCCTCTAGAATATTATCCTGTAATTCTCTGGTCATCAGAATCTTTCACTATTTTAATTCTTCTCCATTCAGAAATATGCTGTTTTATAAGCTACTATTGAAGTTACTATTTGTTTCCTTTTCCATGACAAAACACTTGTCCTCTTTCAATTCAACTATGCAAGTCTCTTAAAACAAACACAACAGTCAAGGGTTTGGAAACCTGTCAAAAGATCTTTTGGAAGTACACATAAATGAAATCCACAGATTTTTCCCCTTACTAATACCTTCATGGACACCCTTCCAAGAAATTTATCAGACTGACATGCCTTCCCCTCATTACAACAATGTTATCCATTGGCTAATGCCGGCTTAAGTGTTCAGTAATATTAGTCTTTACTATAAAAGTTTTTTCTATATGGTAATACACTTTGTGGATCTAGGGGTTAACTTTTTTTTTTCCAGAAATGGGAATCATTTTGGCAATACGACAATTTTCTGGTACAGTGACAGTATGTAATGACAAGTTAGACATTTTGGCCAGCAAGTTCTATAATTACATCCTTCAGTGCCCTCAAAATTATTGTGTGGATGCCATCTGGTCACAATGATGAATTATTTTTTGAGATAATCCTCTGGGCATTTATTTTAGTGTTAGAATTCAAATTAGTTTAGGTTCTTTTTACCTTATGTTACATAAGTTCCAACACTTATACCCAAAATTACGCCAATTTTTTTGTTCACTTTTTAAGCAAGTCTCCCTGTTTATTTTGCCTTGTAAAAATTAAATTTCCTGCAAAATATCTGTGGAGACATATAAGTCTTCAATTTATAAAAACATCTTATAACTGTCACAAAATCCATTTAAAATCTGCATCCAGCAGATACCCTTTGAAAATTTTCTTTTGAAAAATCTATTTATAGTTAATATTAATCTCCAAGAAATTGAAGATAATTATTTTAAAAAATTAATTGTAAGGGAACTATTATTTTTGCTAAAAGATTAGAAAAACTTTACCCAAAAATTTATATTTAAGATAATTTTTTTCTCACATTTAGTTTTAACCTGTTAGATAGTTTACATTCAATTATTCAAAAATATTATTTGTTTTAATTATTCTGATCACACTTACCCAATTCTTAAATCTTAATCCTGTTAAAAGATAATGCAAGAAAAAAGAAAAAAATAAAGAATTCCATACAAGGAAAAATCTTCTAGAAATGTCCAAATATGTCCCATTACTTTCTCTATGTTTTGTGGACCTTTACTGCATTCTTCAAACTCATTTTTTCAGAGCCTTGCAAGTATTTAATGAAGTCATTCTTTATTAAAAACAATACTTTCCTCAAACTTTACAAATTTCTGCTAGATCCTGTATGAAATAAACTCACATAATAAATTCAGAATATAGCTTTTGAAACTACTGTCTTCTGACTCCAACTTTCCTGGAAGCAATTGCAAAAACTGGCAAAATTTAAAAATCAAAAATGTATTATTATTACTAACTGGCCATAGGCGTTCTTCCTGATTCAAGGAAATAGCTCCAACCCAACAAAACCCAGAAATAATCACTACCTAATTTTGAATGAATTTTATCATTGCTCTGAAGGCGAGTCTAATAGTCTGGGTCAGCATGGATTAATTCAATTGTAGGAGCAGGCTGAACTTCCTTTAACCAAGGTGTGCTGAAATAAATCAAAATTAAAACCTCAGTGTCATCTACTTAGCCTAATTTGTAACTCAACTGGAATCCCATCTATCTTTTACTACCTATGTTAATCTCTGGGAAGACACTTAACTTTGCTGGGCCTCAGTTTCACCATCTATAAAGTGAGGGAGTTGGACAAGATTCTGTAAGTTCTGACCACGTAGCTATCAATCTGTGATCCTGTGTAATCATTCCCAATGAATATTCATTCAGTCTCTGAGATAAGACCTTCAGTAATGGAAAAGTCATTTATTTCTGGAGATAGCTCACTCCACTTTTGGATAGCTTTAACTATAAGGATTTTTTTCTGTCCTAAATGTTAAAATGTGAAGTTTACTATTATACTTCTCCTCAAATCAAGGCTCTGTGAAACACACACTTGCTTTAATTATTCAAGAAAAGTACTTTTGAACAATTACTTTCTCATTCCGTTGTGTTAATGTTTTTTCTTTAACATTATCCTAATTTCCGGAAATACACCACATTACATAACTCTACACTACACTCTTCCTCCTCCCGCCCCACCCCCAACACCCTTAAAGAGCAAGCCCCTTGTAAAAGGGAATTGTCAACCGAAAACAACAACCTGGTGACATCTGACCACAGCAAAGTCCCCTGGACTCTATACTGAAAAGTGGTACATTGTCACCTGTTCTCAAATTGAGTTATTACAAATACTCAATATTAAGTTTTATTTAATGTTTCTTTTCATTAGACATTACTGTCAAATATATATCAACCCTCTTTGGGGAGGGGGAGGTGTCCTCCCACAAGATTACCTTAATACTAAAGCAATCAAGTATCAAGTTACGTATGTTGATTCAGTTTAGGTGATCTTTCAAATTCTTCAATTTAAAATTTGTTTCTTTATTCTCTGAAACATATGATGGCATATAAGATGCAATTATATTCATGCTATCTTCATGTATTGTTAGCAATGAAATTAGAGAGGATTATATGCATTATGAAATACTGTTTCTTGTTCCCTTATGGAACAAAATCTTTTTTTTTGCAGCTGTGAAAACATGTCAGCCATTCTTTCATTTAGCTATAACTCCTTTGGCTTTTTTCCTGTGCAGTAAGCTGGCACATAGTAGGCACTTAATAAGTGTTTTCCATTCCATTTACATGAAAAGAGCAGTACTGAATCAACTTAGTGTGCTATACAAGGGGCTGATAGTTTATGTAGCAGTAGTCAGTGTCTGTATATGGTCTAAATTTGTGATTCTTAGTATCCTGTAGCCCATCTTCTACCTTATCTCACTTGAAGAAGCAGAATAGGCCCAGAGAGTGAGCTAAATAAGCTAAACAGCATTTTTTGTTTCCTTCAGTATCAGAACTGAAGGATTCATTTTCTACTGCCCAATTTGCTGATGTTGAGCCTTTCCATGCAAAGGTAGGCTGGTCCTAGGAGTTCAGACACAGTCTATTTCTAGGATCACATCAAAATGCCTTTCTAGCTAGGCACAACTTGCCAGAGTGTGTAATCTGCTATTACAGCCTTTGAAACCTTGGGGTCATTTCAAGACTATGGAGCACTGGAATAGGGCTTTGCTAGAGGTTTATCGACATTTTCTCTGAATGTCGATAATGTAGACATTAATGTCTAATGTGTAAGTTACAAGATGGGATGATTTTTATATGGCAACATTTTGTTACCATGTTCCTTACCAAATGGGGAAAAGAATGGATAAGGTGTTTGTAAACACACACACACACACACACACACACACACACACACACACACACGCACGCACGGTCAAATACCCTAAAATAAATGTGGACCCTTATCATTTTATAGTATAGGAAGTACTTTATAATTTTATTTTAAATTGTTTGCTACTTGGAACAATCCTATGAGAAGGAACCAAATGAAGTATTATCATCAAATTATAGATGAAGAAATTGAAGTTTAAGTGACTTACCCAAGGTCACAAGACTAGAAAGTGACAAAACCAGGCCTAGAAACCAGGTCATGAGGTTTCAGAGCCTTTTCCACCACAATATGCTGCCCACCCTAAACTTGCAACAATTAACAGCTTTCATGCAAACTTGAAATATCCCAAGTCCATAAAACAAAATGCATCTATCTTCGCTGACAGTAAAAAAAGAGCCATCAGTTTGACTTTCTTCATTGTCTTTTGTTATCTCCCCAGTCTAGCGACAACTGCAACAGCATCTGCACAGCGCCTAGTACACGGAAGCACATTAAATAAATGTTGGTTCTCTACTTCCTTTGTTTATCTACCATAAGAGCTCCTCTGGACCCTCTGGGCCTAGAGTGATTATCAATAGTAACTGTTGTTGTTTTCCACCTAGCTGGAGGTCTGCATTTTTCTTGGCCTCATTAAGGCCATGTCCCTACTACTTCTTAAACAGGCCTATTCAATGAGTGGGCGTTACCTCACCCTAAGTTAACACTCTGCAAAGACTCTGGCCTCAAGGGGCCAAGGTCTCTCAGTGCATCCTGGGTCAACTCCAGTCATCCTGATGAGTATCTGGTCACTGGATTCAGATGGCTCTAGAGGAGAAGTGAAGCTGGTGACCTGCACAGCCCTCCCTCACTCAAAACAAAGTCAAGTGCAAGTCATGTCATCATTTCTCTGATGGCACAGTCTTCTTCGGCAACAAAGGAAAAATACAACCACACACAAGGCCATTTTCTTAAGTTATAAAAAACTGTTAAAAGAAGATGAATACTGCCTACTACACAGTTGAGATGTTTCATAAAAGTTGTATGTAAATCAAATACTTGTCAAACATTTACTATATAAAGAATTCATAAGGTGAATCTTTTGCAAAACAAAGAATTCATTAATAATATGAACAATCAGCCCATTTTCAATGTTAAATGTTTGTGTATCAAGTTTTCTTAAATTAGAGGTTATCCATAACCCAACAATATTTTAATTTTAAACTATGAATTTCTCTGATTACTCATAATATTATTTTGCCACAAATACAGAATGTAAGCTTTCTGTTCTCTTCAAAGATTCAGAAAATAAGATTAAATGAATGAAGTCTATGGATAAGACAGTATTATCATACATAAAAAGAATAAAAACAGAGGCAAATGTATAAAAGGTAAATATTTAATTTACATTTAAGGTCAAAGGAAACTTTAGAGATCATTTGTAGAACCTTTTCACATTATAAAGAAATTGAGGCCCAGAAAGGAACTTAAGTATTATACATAAAAGTGGGAACACAATCATTTCCCATAAAATCCCCATGGCCCAAAAAGCCATTCCATAAAGTACAATCAGGTAATTGTTAATCTCCTTAACAATGAACTTCTCTCCCCAAGGTCTACACCCACACCTCAGCGCTAATAAGATAACAATATCTTGGACTTCGGTAAATGCAAAAGCAAAATAATAATTGTCTTCCCGGACGGTTCACAATTTAGATATTAAGGCAGCAGTGTCAAAAACATTCCGCAAAATACTGAGTTTCAGCATCGTTGTTGTAAACCGTGCTAGCTGCTTGCTGATCTCAGAACAAGTTTTCGAACTCAGTTTTTAACTTAACATCTCAGATGGGAGAGGCCTCAGAAACCATCGAGTTTAATTGGCAGTGGAATTTTAAAACTCTGCTACAACATAAAAACCTCTGTGAGAACTTTCTGAGTGGGTCTAATGGTTAGGCTTTTCCCTCTCTATTTTAGTTCATAGGATCCAACCTACCTTTTCCCTGTACCCTTTGAAAACCACTACATATCAGGCTATGGCCAACTTCCTTTTCGGCCATCACAAATTTTAACATGAAGCAGGTATTTCTACCCAATGTTGCCATTATTGCTACTTCGGCAATCAGTGATTCCTTGTTTATAAGAATAAGGGCCAGAATTGTTGGTTCTTCTACCTTCGGAAGAATGAAATGATCAGTGAGACAAACTAGGCTATCATTAGCTCGTCTTCTGACAGAGAGCTCCAGCAGATGTCCAGATAATTGAAACAAAAAATCACGGCTGTTATCATACCTCTGAGTCAGTTCAGCAACCTATTTCCTGACTTTATCTTTCTGTCCAGGGTTTCTACAGTATATACCACTGATAATATTGCTTATGCTTCTATCACAATTCATTTTCACCTAAATGGCCTCCCCTCCTGAATTTCTTATCTCAGTATACAGGACTAAGGAACTGCGATGTTGGTCAGCACAGAGAACTACTGATCCATAAAACTCTATCCAAGTACAAACAACTATGACTTTTATAAGTAAATTCTCGAGAATTGCCTGAATTGCAAAATAGTTAAATGACTCATCCAAAGTCATATACAGCTAGTAGGTGCCTGAAGTCATTTCTACACCCAGGTCTTTCTAATGCCAATTCCAGTGCCCTATTCATTATAACTTACCACTTAAATATCTTCCTAATTTTTGTTGTACATAAAATATTGATCCATCCGCCTCACCCCTATTTTTCTACTCAATCCCCTTTGAACAAGATATACTCTTCCTGAACAATACTCTAGCCGCAGGATCCACCCCATCAAGTTTCAGTGATAGCTTTGAGGAATAATTAGCCTTCTTGTGCTAAGATTTCTATTTCTTCAAGCTTCATCAATCAATGTTTTTTATATTTAAATGTATTTATTGAAGTTTTCAACATTCATTTCCACAAAATTTTGGGTTCCAATTTTCTCCTCATTTCTCCCCTCCCCCCACCCCAAAACGCCAAGCATTCTAATTACCCCTATCACCAATCTGCCCTTCCTTCCCTTATCCCTCATCTTCTCTTTTGTCCTGTAGGGCAAGATAACTTTCTATACCCCATTACCTGTATTTCTTATTTCCTAGCTGTATGCAATAACAATACTCAACAGCTGTTCCTAAAACTTTGAGTTCCAACTTCTCTTCCTCCCTTCCTCCCCACCCATCCCCTTCGGGAAGGCAGGCAATTCAATATAGGCCATATCCGTGTAGTTTTGCAAATGACTTCCATAATAGTCATGTTGTGTAAGACTAACTATATTTCCCTCCATCCTATCCGGCCCCCCCTTTATTCTATTCTCTCTTTTGATCTTGTCCCTCCCCAATAGTGCTGACTTCTAATTGCTCCCTCCTCCCACTGCCCTCCCTTCCATCATCTCCCCCCCACCCCGCTGCACTATGCTTCATCAATCAATCTTTAAAAGTTTGTTAATTATAAGATGCCAGACCTTATACTAATCACTGGGGATACAAAGAGAAAAATAAAATAGGTCCTGACTTTAAGGAGCTGATACTCTCTCACAGAAGACAATATGTACAGGTACATATATACAAGCATATACAGAAGAAATACAAGACAACAGGTGAGTAGGAGGAGAGATAAGGCACCTGGGGGGACTAGTCAAGGCTACATGTAGAAGCACTTTAGCTCAATCAATCTTGAAGGAAACAAAGGATTTCAACAAGTGAAAGGGATGTGCATTCCAGGCACAGACAAGGGTAAAGAAATGGGAAAGCCTGGAAATGGATTGGAGCCAGGTAGCAGAAGGGCTTCAAAACTTGAAAGTATGCAAACCACAGAAGTTAAATCTCTGAGAGCCAAATCCACTTTGGTCTGTTTCTGATGGATGTGCAGGCCAAGAATGATTTTTACATTTTAAAATACAATACAAAACTTTTAAATACAACAAAACAATAAACTTAAAAATTCCCTAAGACTTAACAATAGTGATAAGATTAGAAACCAGTTGGCAAAAGATAAGCAGAAAGGTGGTGCAGAGTAAGATGTTTTTCAGAGATGGCTAATATGTTTATTATTTTGTTTATTTACTTATATATGACTTTTATGTCTCTACATATGACTCCAGGCAAGTTCCAGTTTCCTCATTCCCAATATCTACCTTACAGTTTGTTGTGAGGACCCAGATTTGAAGGTTTACTCTTTGCAAACCTCAAGGCACACTATGAAAACGTACAGCACAATAAAAACACTAAAAGCACTACAAATATAGCTAGCTATTATGGAATTTTATATGTTAAGCTCTACCCTATTCTTTCTCTTTTCGACAATGCTAAGATAATCTTTTTTTTCTTATTTAATGCCCTCAATATCTTAAAAATCTTTGGAAACTCTGAAAACCATGATAAAAAAAGGGCATACACTATTATTTCTAGAAATCATAAGTGAAAACTGCCCATGACTATTAAAATCAGAGGGCAAGGTAAAGACAGAAAAAATCCACTGATCAACTCTTAAAAGAAACCCCAAAAGGAAAAGTTCCATCACTCCCATTCAAAGCAAAATTTTGAAAAGAAGTGAGCTGAATAGGGACTCTGAAGGGCATCTAGAAAGGTAAATTTATCCCAATAATTAGAAGGGTTTCATGATGATATAGTACTAACATTATAACAGAGGAAGAAGAAACAAACTTCAGAACTTCCATATTTTCAAAGGATATTGAGGGCATTAAACAAGAAAAGAAGATTATACTAGTACTGGGTTATTTCTGTTCTGAGTGTAGTAACGAGCACTTAGAAAGAGAAGGGGATGAATGGGTAAAAGGATATAGTGGTGTGGGAGAAAGAACAGGGTGGAGGGCTTGAGTATACAAACATGAAGGAAGGAGACAATACTTTTTTGTATTGAGATAATGGCTTTCAGGTTGTCCCATAATTTTTAAATTGTCTCTCCTGGATCTATTTTTCAATTCAGTTGTTTTTCCAATGAAATATTTCACATTGTTATTTTTTCATTCCTTTTGCTTTTTAAGTTCCTGATTTTTCATAAAGTCATTAGCTTCCATCTGCTCCATTCTAATCTTTAAGGAATTATTTTCTTTAGTTAGCTTCTGGACTTCCTTTTCCATCCGGACAATTCTGCTTTTTAAGGCATTCTTCTCCTCATTGGCTTTTTAGATCTCTTTTGTCATTTGGGTTAGTCTATTTTTTAAGGTGTTATTTTCTTCAGCAATTTTTTGGGTCTCCTTTAGCAAGCAGTTGACTCATTTTTCATGATTTTCTTGCATAACTCTCATTTCTCTTTCCTCAGTTTTTGCTCTACTTCTCTTACTTGGCCGAGACCAATTCATATTTTTCTTAAAGGCTTTGGATGTAGGAACTTTGATTTTGTTGTCTTCTGTTGGCATATTTTGGTCTTTCCTTGTCATCAAAGTAAGATTCTATAGTCTGATTCTTTTTCCAGCATTCCAGTCATTTACTTGACTTTTGAACCCTCTGTCAAGGTAGTTCTTTACTTCCAGTGGGGGTGGGAAGTATACTGTCAGGTGCTCCATCATTTCAGTCTGTGGACCTAGAATTCCAGAAGCAGCTGCTGCTCCTACTTTGTTTTTTTGGGGGGAGCTGCTCTGCCCTCTCCTCCACCCTTGGGCTGGGGAGGGACCATTCTACTCTCTCACACTCTCTCTGTGACAGGTTTTTTTCCACTGACTTTCCAATTTGTCCTTAGGATTTTGGGGTTGTGAAGTTTGGAAACTACCACAGGTGCCAGATTCAGTCCCCCTAGGCCAGTTCAGGTACTGTCTGGGCCAGTGCAGCCCATACTGGACTATACTCTGCTCCAAGAGGGACACAATAGATGCTTCCCATCGACCTTCCAGGCTATCTTGGGCTGGAGATTTGCTTCAACTCTGTCATTCTGCAGGTTCTGCAGCTCCAGAATTTGTTTAGAGTCATTTTTTACAGATATTTGGCAAGGTTCAGAGAGAGAGCTCTAGCAAGTCTCCACTGCTACTCTGACATCTTGGCTCCACCCCTCTCCCTCTTAACTGCCTTTCTTACTTCTTAAAATCTATTTTTTAGTCTTTTGATTTTTCAGGGAGTCCTTACTTGGGTAAGGTTTATCAATTTCTCTTCTATTTTCTTTTCAATTATTTCCTTCAGGTTTACTCCTCCTTTTTATCTCCTGCTTCATTTCTTCTGAGTATTTATGTAGTCCTGGAAAATTCTTTTTTTATCCTTTGAAGTTCTCTGTTTCCAATTGTTAAAAGGTATTTTCTCCTTCTAGACAATATTTTTGGGCATCTATAGTTCTACAATAATTCTATGAGTTATTCATCTTCTTTGGTTTAAATATCTCTCCAGCTTCAGTTCTTCAACTTGGGCTTTGAAATAGGGGGGTATAGTAGGTTCTAATCTCTGCTGTGGTTTTGGATAGGGTGCTTGGTCCTACTTTGTCTCATTTTGGGTTGCTTGAATTCCTGAAGTGAATGCTACTTCTTAGGGTTAGGGACCATTCTTCCCCTCAATCTGATGCAGATCAGAAAACTGCACTTTCAGGGCTTTCTACTACAGAAGTGCTAGGAACCTCTTCGACTCTGGGTACCTATACTTTCCCAGTCTGATTGCTGGGGCTTTCTGGGAAGCTATATTCTTGCTTCATACAGAAAAAAACCTATAGACTATATGTGTCTCTTGGTGATCATGCCAGGAAGCCGTGGGCTTATCTGCTTATGCTGGCGCTCATCCCCTTTCTACTAAAACAATTGGGTGACTTTGACCAGTTCTGGGGTAGAAGTCACTTACTGCAGTTTTTTAGTGGATATTACTGATTGTTACTTAGTGTGGCACAAATTTTAAGTTTTGCTGGAGTACTTATATGGGAACTGGGTAATATGCTCTTATTCTAAAGACATAAATATGCTAACTGTATAAAGAAATAATTCTTGAAGCAGTATCTAATAGGCCAAAGGTATCATGTTAGAGGGGAGGGTGAGGGGAAGAAGAGATAGGTTTTATTAAGAAGTATATATTACTGTGTAACTTATGGGCAAGTCACTTAACCCTGATTGCCTTTAAATATAAATAAATATATAGATGAATAAATATAAATAAATATGTGAATACTAATATATGTATATATTACTCTACCATGATGTAAGGGGGAAGGGATGACCCTAAGGTTCACAAAGCCCACGTCTGTGGAATCCCCAGCTTGAAAGGGTTTATTTAAGTACAGGCTCAGTGAAACAGTATGTCTGCTTGCTTTTCAAGTACAAATCTAGCATAAAGGTCTCATTTCTAGAATGTATAGAGAACTGACTCAAATGCATAACCATACAAGTCATTCCCCAATTGATAAATGGACAAAGGATATGAACAGGCAATTTCAGATAAAAAAATTAAAGATATCTATAATCATATGAAAAAGTGTTCTAAATTACTACTGATTAGAGAGATGCAAATCAAAACAACTCTGAGGTACCACATCACACCTATAAATTGGCAAATATGACAAAATAAGAAAATGATAAATGCTGGAGAGGATGTGGGAGAGTTGGAACACTAATACATTGTTGGTGGAGCTGTGAGCTCCACCATTCAACCATTCTGGAGAACGGTTTGGAACTATGCCCAAAGGGCTATAAAAATGTGCATACCCTTTGACCCAGCAATATTACTACTAGGACTGTATCCCCAAGAGATCATAAAAATGGGAAAGGATCCCACATGTACAAAAGTATTTATAGAAGTACTCTTTGTAGTTGTCAAAAACTGGAAATCAAGGGGATACCCATCAATTGGGAATGGCTGAATAAATTATGGTATATGAATGTAATGGAGTACTATTGCACCATAAAAAATGATGAGCAAGAAGACTTCAGGGAGGCCTGGAAGGACTTATATGATCTGATGTTGAGCGAAAGGAGCAGAACCAGGAGAACTCTGTGCATAGCAACGACCACAGTGAACGAGAGTTTTTCCTGGTAGACTTGGAACTGTGTAATAATACAAGAACTTACTTAAAAAAAAAAAATCCCCAATGGTGGTTTTCTAAGGCAAAATGCCTTCCACACTCAGAGAAAGAAATATTCGCAGAATGTAGCAGATCATGATTGTGTGTGTGTGTGTTTTAGTGTATTATGTTTTGTTATAAGATTTCTTCCATTTATTTTAGTGTGACTACATAGCATGACTATAGTGAAATTGTATTCAATAGGAAAGTATATGTAGAACCTATACAGAATTGTATGCTGTCATGGGGGGGATAAAATCTTAATTTTAAGGAAGTGATTGTAGAACATTAAAAAAAATAATAATAAAATAAAAAAAACAGTAAGGCAGAATTAGCACAACTAGGTGTTACAGTGGATAGAATGCTGGGCTTGGAGTCAGAAATGAGCTCAAATCTGGCCTCAGGCATCTACTAACTTGTGACCATGGGCAAGTCACTTCACCTTGTGTGCCTCAGTTTCCTCATCTGTAAAATGAAGTGGAGAAGAAAATGGCAAACCACTCCAGTATCTTTGCCAAGAAAATCCCCAATGATAACACAAAGGGGTTGGACACAACTGAAACAACTCAATGATTGTTAACAAGAAAAGTAGAATTTGCTGTAAAACCAGTAAAATGCAGAAATCTGCAGAGGAATGGGGAAGTGAATATGAGAATAATGACTAAACACGACTACATAAGAGTTCATCACTTCCAAGTCCCCTTTATGTATTTAGAGTATGCTGATGCAGTGCTTCTTAAACTGTGGGTTGCCACGGAAGCCCTGAAGGGGTCAAGAGTGGAAAAAGTTTAAGAAGCCCTGCCACGGAAATCCCATCCATGGTGGTTTGCAACTGACGATTTAACTACCCCATCTAGTGGAAAATCGCAGCAAGTTCATCAATTTCAAAGGAAGCTGAAGAGTAGGGTTTTGGGAAGAGTGAGTTTCATTTAAGATGTGCAGAACCACCTGCCTCTTTAGTTCAGATAAGAGCGATGGTCTTCTGGGGAAGTGAAGGAAATGCACACCCATTCTGGAGTTTCTTCCAGAAATGGAACTTGGCCTTATAGCTACAGAGTCAGTTCAATGAAGTACCTATTACTTGATAACATTCTCTAACTTACTGAATTACTAAGGAGAAATTCTGTGCCAGCCTGGACGCAATAGATTTAAGGAGGTAGAGATTGAACTACAACAACTTCAGAATATATTGAGCTGTTAGAAATACCAATGGGCTCCACAGTAGATATTCTCACTGGCTAAAGCAGCTCAAAAGTACTTCATATTTTACAACACTGATTTATTCATATGCATTTCATAACCTAAATCAAAATGTTAACTCTATAAAGAATTTCAAAACCTAATTATAAATGCTGACTCTAAAGAACAAAGTCTTACAACCTTCTTCCTCTGCATAGCATTTGAAATATAATCAATTTCTCTTCAAAGGTCCTAGAAATGAAGTCTGGAAATAGAGCCATTGCCTTTTCTATGAGGGCGTCTATGCCTCTTTAAATCTATCAGTTCAATGACAGACATATCCACTTGCCATTTTTCTAAAATATGATAGGTCAAGGAGGGTAAATTATAAGTAGGATGGTAACAGTAGCTCATGTTAACAGTTCAAGTGACTGAAAAACTGGGGGCCTATTGCAAATCTATGAAATATAATGCGTTATTTATTAGTTAAGCTAAATCTTTCAAATGATCCAGATTTAGGTGGAAAGTTAATGTATAAAAGCAATGTTTTAGTAAGTAAAACTCCTAGAAAATGTTAATTGAAGGCAAAATGGTATATATAACCAAGTATTTGAGTGCCAGTTCTAGTCACACTAACTAGATGTGACCAGACAAGTCACTTATGACTTAGCTTCCCTATACCACACAAAATAAGTAGAGAGTTCTAGTTTATCCTTTAAAGTCCCTTCTAGTCCTCAAATTACATATCATACACATATTTTCATTGGAAGATTAAGCAAATCTGTCAAAAGCAATCAAAATCTATTTAATATACACAAGACAACAAATGCAGTTTCTTTAAGGAAGGTGGAAACAATCACATTCATTTCAAGGGAAAAGGAGTTTCAATGAACTTTTTTTTAGTATTTCTGTTCACTATAATAAGGAAGCAAATAATGAAAACTGGATTATGAAAGTTTTATATTAGATGTATATAATATTTTTCAACAAGTTTTAAACGGTTTTATTTTAAACAAACTCTCCCTAAGATTTATAAGAGATACTTTTCTTTTTAAAAAGTCACTCTCAAATTTTACTTTTTCATTTCTTGTAGAACTAATATATTTTGAATGTTCAGCCAATCCATCAACTAGCATCCACTATGTGCCAGGCCCTGGGCACTGGAAAGATGAAAATAAAAGTGAAAGACCCTGCCTTCAAGAGTTTACATTATATTAGGAAAACCAGTATGCGCAAATATTTGACCAAAAAAAGGGACATTAGAACAACTGAATTGTAATAAATTAGGATATTAGGACAACTGAAGTTTAACTCAATCATGTAACATGGATTCCCTAGTTCCCTCTGGTTGTTAGCACCCCCCTTCTTCCCAAGTCTCCCAAATTCCACATTTTTTTAATGTATTTATCCTTCTGCATATTGTACCCCTTCCCTCCAAATTGCTCTCTTGTGAGAGCAAGGAGTGATTTCATCTGTAAACACTTAGCAGTACACCAGGTACACAGTGGGCACCTAACAAATGGTAGTTGCACTGAATATTCAAAATCCTATCATGAATAAGAAGCAGTGTGGTCTAGCCCAAATAACACTGAATTTGGAGGTAGAGGACCTCATTTGAAACCCTGGCTCTGCTATTAGCTATTTGTGTGACCCTGAGCAAATAAATCCTTTTACCTGCCTTGACTTCAGTTTCCACATCTGCAAAATGAAGAGTATGGCCTCTCTCAACTTTAAGGTTCTTTCCAGATCTAAGTTTGATCCTATAGTATGGGAACCTGTGCATACTGAACATGTATAAACACATGAAGTATATAAGTAGGAATGAAAAAAGAACATTCCCCCAAGATAAATGCACTGTTGTGGTTTAGTTCTTTCAGTCATATCCAACTCTTCATGGCCCCATCTGCCCCATCTTGGCAGAGAAACTGGAGTGATTTGCCATGTCCTCCAGATTTTATTGATGAAGAAATGGAGGCAAATAGGGTAAAGCAACTTTCCCAGGATCACACAGCTAGTAAGTTTCTGAGGCCACATTTGAACTTACAAAGATGAGTCTTCCTGACTCCAGGCCCAGTACTTTATACACTGTGCTACCTAACTGTTGACCTGCAGATAAATGAACAGGAATATCAAAAAGCAAATAAAGAAAAAGAGGAAACATTTCATTCCCCCCCCCTCCAATAATATGATAATTCTGTGTGGTATAAAGAGTGCTCCATCTACATTAAGTTCTCACAGTGAGAAAAAATTTGAAACTATGGACATACTAACTAAACTACCTGGGGATTACTGTGTAGAGCTAGACAAAGCAGTAACAAAAGTCATTTTGATGGTACAAAAAGTCAACAACATGAAGGGAAACAATTTAAAAAAGACTGACGATGAAGACACAGCTCCACTGGACTTCAAACTATACTAATTAAAGCACTGTTCAAAAACTATTTGTAATTGGTTAAAATGAAATTTTTAAATCTGAATCAGGAGAGAAGACATAGAAATCCTGGAACATTGTGGCCTACTGTTTGATAAACCCAAGGATATCACCAGATACTCATTTTCCAATTCCTTGCTATAGCAAAAATAAAAATAAAAATGTTGGCTGGATTAAGGATTCCCTACAAGATTTAGAAAAAGCTATTGGAAAACTGGAAAGTAGTTTATAAAAGCCAAAAGAAGATGAAAAAAGGGCACGTAAGTAAGAAAAGAGGAAATATAAAGCAGTACACCTTGCACAGACAGAGGAGAAATGTTAACTACCAAGATACAAAATATAATCATAAAAAGTAAAACAATTTTAATTATATAAAATTTAAAAAATTTTGCATGAACAAAATTACTGCAACTATAATTGGAAGGGAAATTTGTTAACTGGAAAAAATCTTTATAGCAACTAATTCTGATGATGGTCATGTATAAAGAAGAGCCATTATCTAAAATAGATTAAGTAGCCAAAGAAGATGAACAGTTTCCAAAGTAAAACATAGAAGTTATGAAAGAATGCTCACCAATAAGAACGTATCACCAGTAGGAAAATGCAAATTAAAATACCACTGAGGTTTCAGCTTGCACTCATTAGATTGACAAACATTACAAAAAATTATAATAGCAAAGTGGCTAAGGAGATATAGAAAGATAGACATACTAATGAACTCTTTATGGTGCATATGTGAATCAGCCAACCAGCACTTATTAAATACCTAATAACAGCCTGGCACTGTGCTAAGCACCGAGAATACAAGAAAAAGCAAAAAAATTAACAGTCCCTGATCCAAAAGAATTACCTCACAGTATAATGAAGGAGACAACATGCAAACAACTATGTACCAACAAGATATATGAATGTTAAACTGGAGATAACCACCGAGGGAAAGAACTAGAAGAACTGAAGGAAATTAGAGCTAGGCAGTAAGAGAGGGAGAGCATTCTAAGAATGGTAAACGACAGTGAAAATGTCTCCAAGTAGGGAAAAGGGAGTTATCTTGAGTGAAGAATAACAACGTGGCAATTGCACTGAATTACAGTAGGGTGAGTTTATAAAGTGCTAAATATCCTGGGAAAGTATTAGGAATTATACTTTAAAAAACTCGAAAATAGCATGGTACAGTGGAGAGTCAATCTAGAAGTCTGGACAATGTGGTTCAATCCTGCGTCACCTGATAGAACTAGTTCCAGTCACAATCTCTAACATACTGACCAGCATTGATAGAGGAAGTTTTTTCATCTGGCAACAGCTGCCCGTGTATATGAAATCATAGGTTCAGTCCCTATCCCAATTTCAAGTCACTAAACTTTGACCCTAAAAAGGATAGAGGAAAGAAAGTACTCATATATTAAAATACAGCAGCATTTTCACACAAGCAAAGAACTAGGAAGTGGATACCCAATCAACTGAGGGATAGTTAAGTAAATGACAGCATACAAACATGATAGGACATTGTATGAAATGATTCAGAAGGAAGGAGAGTCAAGAGAACAATTTATATAATCATCATTGTAATGTAAAGAAAATAACATTCATAGACTTCAAAAATCTGATCAGGATAGGGACAAGTTATGTTTCAGGTACATATAGCAAAGCACGCCTTTCTCCTGACTTGCAAAGAGAGGGAGGGATTGTGTGTGTGTGTGTGTGGACATATACTGCTTATTTATTGACGACATGAATAGAGGACAGGAAGAAGACCTCTCAAGGTGTGTGAGGGGGAAATCACTGAGGAGTATCAGCCCTTTCTTTTGTTCTAAGGAACACCAGGATGAAGAGAAAAAAGAATCCAAAGTATGAATATGCTACTTTCTGAGTAAGGTTATCACATAGAATTTACTAATTCCATCAAGTCAGCATGAGATCATGCTGCTGCCAGAACGCTCAATTAATGAACTGGTAGCACTGTTCCCAAATCTTATGTGTATCTATAGATCTTACGCATTGCGTTATGCTTCTCTAATTCTAACCCTAGCGTACAGTCAGCCCCTTATTTACTACTCAACCAGTCTATTGCAAGTTTCCCAAGAAGTCTTACCTCCTCCAACCATTTCCCATTCCAATTACATTTTAATTATAGCTAACAATTATATAGCGTTTTAAGGTATGAAAGGTACTTTATGTCTCATTTAATTCTTACAATGACTTTCCTCTATTTATAGACAAAGAAACTGAGGCCCACAGAGACTCACAAGGTCATACACGTAACTGTTGCTTTCAGTATCTACACATTACCTATTACGTGAAGTTAACTCTTCCAAGTATCTCCTTACCTGACAATCAAGGGCCTCCACAATGCAGTGATCACTATTTAAATACTCATTCAGTACTCTACATTCTACAAATTATAATCCTTGGCCCCTAGAATACACATCGTACTTTATCACCCGATGCTTTTTTTGCTTGCTGCCCCATTTGCCTCCCCTTAAATTCATGTCCAACTCAAATACTAGTTCCTCCAGTAAGTGTTCCTTGATCACCCCCCAGCAAAGTACCATTCCCTCTCAGACATCACAAAGGACTCTGTTTGGAACTGATGTATATAATGTATGTATCATTTTCTATAGTATGATGTGAGCCCCAGGAAGGTAAACAGTATACCATCTAAACTTACTAACTCTGCACACAGTAGGTCCATGATATAAATGTTTAACTGAACTAACCAAATTGTTTTACAACTCTTTGATCAGGAGTAAGGTACGGAAAGAGATAATGTTAGTGGGAAAAGCATTAAAAACCCTTTTCTGTAACTCAGGACGAAAAGCCCCAAACTCCAATATCCACCTCTGAGGTCTCTTCTTTCACTGGGCAAAATGATACAGATCACATGATTAAGGCTAGAGTTAAATCAAAGCATGCTGGCTGCCTTCAAAGGATTTTGTTTTTAATAGTAGCAAGCAAGTCAAACAAGTAATTTGAATAAAAGCTCTTTGAAGGCAGGGGCTGTCTTTCTCTTTGCTTCTATTTATATTTTGAGTACTTAGCACAATTTCTTGGTGAGTCCAGCCTAGTAAGCAATTCATAAATGTTCTATGACATACATTTAGAGATGGAAAAGACCTCCCAACACCTTCATGTTCAGGTGAAGAAACTGAGGCACGCAAGTGTTTAATGATCTGACCAATATCACACAACTATAGTCAGAATCTGAACCCAGGTTTTCCTGACCTCAAGCCCAGTATCATATTCACAACACCAAGCTACCTCAATCATTCCATCAGATTGTACTGCTGCAAATCTAACTGTGACCTCATTAAGTAGGGAGGACTGACTGGAATTGGCTAGAACTGTTTCATAGGATTTTCACACTTATCACTAATATTAACATTTCTATCACATAAAAACTTTTATTTCTAGATCTCCTACCTAGTTCACTGAAAATATTTTATATACTGCATAATATTTTAGGCTTATCAAGTATTAAGGATGACAGGCTATTATTGCTTTTTCAACTAGTCTTCTAGCTCCCAGCAAGCAGCAATCGGTCTTATCACACTTTGTACTGCCTTTAGTATCTATCACTATGTCCTGCAGATAATATTAAGCAATTGGTAAATTTACTGACTGAAAATTACACATGTAATTTTCTAAAGTATGGGGGGAAAAAGGAGGATCCTATGAGCCTATGAAAACAAGAACATGTACAAAAGGCTAGCTAGCTTGGAATCAAGAAAACCTAGGTTCGAATTCTGCTTAATATGAACACACGTTAATCATGTGACCTTAAATAAATTGCTTCTCTTCTCAGTGTCCCAGGCAACTCTGTAAGCACATCAATTCAAGGCTGGCTTTCCCCACAGAAATGTGTAAGTTGGTGAACTAAATTTGAGGAGATTCTCACACATGGAGTTCCCCACATCAACCCACCTTTTCTCCCGAAAGAGGACAAAGCAAAGTAGAAGGAAGAAAAAGTTTCACTTACAGTATTGTCAAGCATAGATTTCCTGAGCAGAAGGTAAGGAGATCTGGCATGACTTTCAAGAAATCTCAAACACTTCTCCACTGTCATCTATGGGTATATAAGGTAGAGAGGATAAAATATTTGCTTGAACGTTTTCACAGAGCTTTCAAAATATCTCATTTTATCCTTCCAACAACACTGGGAGGTAAGTGATATCCCATTTTATGGATAAGGAACCCTAAGGAAGAACCCTAAGGTTAAGAGATACATAGCTAATAAGCACCTGAAGTTGAATCTGTAGCTGGTGGTGAAATGGAGAGAGCCCTGGGTCTGGAGTCAGGATGATCTGAGTTCAAATCCAGCCTTTGGGAACACAGGAGCTGTGTGATATTGGCTAAGTCATTTAATCTCTATTTGCCTTAGTTTCCTCAACCGTAAAATGAGAATACTAACACTTACCAGAGAGTTGTTGTGAGGATCAAGAGAGGTATCTGTAAAAGCCCTGAGTGGAGCAGCTAGATGGTGAAGTGAACAGGGCACAGTCAGAAGGATCAGAGTTCAAATCAGCCTCACAGAAGCTTACTAGCTGTGTGACCCTGGGCATAATGCCTGGCACACACTAAGTACTACATACATGCTTAGTCCCTCCCTTCCAGCAATCAATGCCACAGAGTTGCCTCTTAACCTCTGTTAAGATATGCTGAAAAATAAAAAGCACTATGAAAAATGCCACAAATCTACATCTATGAGAATATACGATGGTTTACGATTTTACCCAAGTACTTTAACTCAAAAGATCATTTCTACATAGTTTTTATACTTGGAAAACCAAGAACTGCTCATTTACATGAGACACTGCTTGTGTAAATAGCTAATGTTAATGGTTCTGAATACAAGTTTGGAAAGCTGCTAGAGAACACTTCCAACAACTTTTTTTTTAAACATCTGGAAATATTATTGTTTCACACTAAAATTGTAGACATGACCAGAAGTTTTGGAAACTTCCATTGCCCACAATGAGCAAAAGCAGAAAAATTCTCCAAATTTTCAAGGGAAAAAACTGGCAGGACCTCAAAGTCAAGATAACAGAATTGCCACAATGCCATGACTAAAAAAGTGTCACAAGATTTTTAAAAGAATAACTGCATGATGCTCTACTAAAGTCCTATTCCCAATTCCCAAGAAGCAAAGGTGACCTTGGGTCCTTTAAGGCTTGGGTGAGGGAGTGGTGCTTAACGGCAGGGCATTAAGTTTTGGCAGAGTCTACCACAACAGAAAAGCATTGAATATGGCCCTAATTAAGGACTTTAAGAACCATTCATCCTGGCTAAGTCTAGAGAAAGTTATCAATAAAAATTCTGCTACCAGCCTACCAAAGGATGAATTTGGCCAAAGCAACTCATGTTGCCTAAGTCACGGTGAAGTTTCACAAGATAGCAGTAAAAGTAGTAACCAATGCCAATGAAATCACAGTTCTCCTGAAGTAGTAACATATTTCCTTCTCTGAGACTTTTAATTAAAGATTTGCAATTTTATCAATTAGGGTACTCCCTCCATAGACAGAGATCTCAACCTTAACATGTTTCATGAGATGGTAAGGTTGAAAAATTCATCACTTATTGGCCAATGTTAATGAGCCTCTCTACACTGAACTAAACTGGTACCTGTCCAACCAGAGGGCAGTTTGTCACAAAACTCACATACAAAGCTGTTTCAGCTTAGTAAGGCCTGAGAGATCTTGCAATAGAGAACCTGAAGTCACTTCACATAATAATTAGTAATTAAAGTAGGGCTTTGGTGGAAGGACTATACATTCATTTAATATTCTTATACTTATCTTACAATTCACCTAACTTTCCTGCCATATTACTTCAAAAGAACATATTAAAATATAGTAATGAGGACAAGTGATGCCAAGAACAGTAACTCCACTATGCAGCACCCTAAAGTTTATGAAGTGTGTGGGACTCACTGAGATGAAAGGGGTGAGTGGAATTGTGAGGAAGGGAGCTTGAGCAGAGTTCATCAGTAATGAGAGATGCTCTTGATGAAGTTAAAAATGTTCAAGTGAGATAAAGATGAGTCTGTACCAGATACTTGAAAGGAAGTTTGTATGGCAAAAGATCACTGGGCAAATACAAAATTTTCAAGTAATTAAGTAACTGGTGAAAGATGTACAGTATTCTGTGTGGATGTTATTTCAAGGGTTACCACAAGAATTGTACTAACTAATCAGTATATTTTATAACCATGAACAAAATTCATGTGTGAACATTTATTCTACAACAGAAATGATAAAAAGGAATTACTGTGCTGTAACCAATTAGAATTTTGAGCATGATCATCACTGTATTGTATATGAAACATATAGAATGATGATTTTAGTTCTATGAGAATAAAGCTGAAGTGCGTACCTTGCTGAGAGTTTATTCAACCTCTGACAGACTGAACAAGTAGCATCCAATGAGTCTGAATGGAAGCAGTATAGCAGTCCTACTTGCCTGCTATTGACCCCAGGAGATCAGCAGAGGCCAATCAAAAATTTGTTCTTATCCACCAAGGATTCAACAGTACCACGCTGTCAGATACAGGGTATCCCAAATGTCTTTATGAGTTTCAAGCTTTAATAGCTTTTTAAAAGCTTTAATAGTTTTCAAGCTTTAATTAACAAAACTGTACGAAGACTTAGGACATCCTATATACACCAGGATCCCCTAAGACCTGCACAACAGGACTATATGATTATTCTTCAGGCTGTAATCCTTTAAAATCACTGTTAAAATTTCCTTCTATAATAGCTAAATTTCCAGTAGAGTCCTATTCGGATGCCTCCTCCTAGCATGGAGGATTTTTGAAAGCTAAGTGCAGCATAAAGTCTGCTGGGCCAGACTGGAAAGCTTTCCAAATACTTACTCTCTAGTTGGTGAACTGTCTAACTCCTCTACCAGCTCTGGAGAAACATCAGGACACTAATGAAATATCTCCACTACAACATCGGATAAGAAGCACAACTCTCATGAAAGTTTGGGTTATGTGCTGCATAAGAAGAGCATGCACAATGAGGAAAAATCAGGTAGTTTAAACACTGATATCTAACTATAATTTGCTACTCGCTTCAATTGCCTTGTATTACGTTCCACTGTTTCATGTTTATGTTTGGTTTCCCTAAAATAATTTAAGCTTCTCGAGGAAGGAACTTCTCTTTCATAAGGCCATAAACTCTCACACAAGGCTTATCACACAGAAGGTGTTGGATAGATTATGTGTGGAATTCAGGTCTGATCTGTTTTCATATCCACCACTATTACCTCTGCCTAAGAACTTCTTTTTGTTTATTTAAGAAAACTAAACAAGCACAACATACACTCACCGACAATGCAAACTCCTAGAGCTTCCCTTTAACAGGGTGGGATGTTCTCTACAATATCTACAATCTCTAATGCTACTGCGAACTTTTAAAAAAAAAAAGGGGGGGGGTTTTGGGGGTAGCAATTTAAACTGAAGAACTTTTAAAGTAGGCATTTTTGTAAAAAAAAAAAAAAAAAAAAGATTAAGGTTTTGCGACGTCTAGGAACCACCCCCTCTCCGCCTCTAAGCGGCTTCGGCGAATACCTGTGCCACCCAAGCTCCCACGGTAAGGGCCTTCACTCATGGCCGCTGGCTGGCCACCTCCCAGCGGGGGTCCTGACAGGGCTCTACACCTCCTCTACTTTTGTCCTCCCCTAGATGTCACCAAAAGAAAACCAAAGGACACCAGCAAGCTTTCTAGGAGTTTCATTAGGAAAAAGAGGGACCCCCTGCCTCCAATCCGGAGGAAACCAACGCCGCGGAAGGCGGCGCGGGTCGGGGTGTCTTCCCCTTTCACCGGCTGCGGTGGGGGAAGGGGAGGGGTGCGTGTGCGTGTCCGTATTCTGCGTGGCTCGTCCACTCGGCTGGGAGAAGGGGGCCTGTGCATGCCTATGCGTGTGGCTGTGTGTGCGCGTGTGCTCGTGGGAGCGTGTGCGTTTTCCCTCCGTGGGCGCGGGGAGGTCGGAAGTCTTTCGCGGTCTCCATCTCACACGAACTCCCGTGCACCTCGGGACGGAGGAGCTTTTTTCTCCCAAAAGCCCGGTCGGGGCCGATGCCGTGGAGTCCCCCCGCTCCTTCTCCTCCCCTCCCACCCACAAACAAACCAGAACTCTGCTAGGCTGTAGACGCTGAAAAGGCGGCGGAGGAGGGAGGAGGAAGGAAGGGAGGAAGGGGGGAAGGAGGGAAGGAGGAAGGAGAGAGGGAGGAGGGAGGGAGGAGAGCCAGCCAGGCGCCGACAGTTTGGAAGGCGCAGGGGCAGGGGGCTCGCTCCCCCGGGGCCCGGGGGCTGTTAAAAGGCTGCGGACGGCGGGGGCCGCCCCCCAAGTGACAGTTAAGGCCCGGCCGCCGGCGGGGACAGGCCCTGGGCCCGGCAGCCCGCCCACCTGCCCGCCCGGGGAGCCCAGGAAGAGGCCCGGTCCCGCCGACACCGACCTGTGGTGCAGCCCCCGGCTGGGCCGCGGCCCTCGCGGCAGCGGTGCTGGTGCTGGTGCTGGTGCTGGTGGCAGCAGGCGCCGCCGCCCGGCTCCTCCTCCGCCGCCTCCTCCGGCCGCCGCCTCCTCTTGCCCCTTGGCTGCCGCCACCGCCGGGGCTCATGCGGGACCCGCGCTTCCTTCTCCGGGGCCCGGGGGAAGGAAAGGAGCCCGCGGGGCCGCCGGGGACCCCTCGCTCTCCTCCAGCCGCAGCCGCCGCCGCCGCCGCTCCCCCCACCCGGGGGGCTCAGGGGCCCGCTCGGCCGGTGCTGGGCAGCTCCGCGCGGGGCCCGGAGCCAGAGGAAGCGCCGCCGCCGCCCGAGGGGGCTCTGGGCCGGGGCGCGGGGCGCACGGCGGAGCCGGCCTTGGGGGGAGGCGGAGGTGCGGGAGGCGGCAGCCGCGGGAGAGGGGGCGGGCGGGTGGCGAGGAGAGGGCGGCGGGTGTGTCGGGGGAGAGGGGAGGTCGGGGCGGGCGAGGGGCCCTGTAGTCTCCTATAGTCACCCCGAACCCAGCGCCACCATCTTGGGAGAAACACGGATATCACGGCCGCGGCGCAAGCTGGGAGGACTGGCTGGGCGGGCGGAGTATCCCGACAGGCAACGCGAGCGCCCCCCGGGCCTGGCTGGGCGCAGGGGCTCAGGCCTGGGAAAGCGGAGGGGTGGGGACAGCTTGGGGAAGGCCGGAGGCGAGGGAGGAGGCGGGGCGGCGGCGGGGCCGGGGCCGGGGCCGGGGGAGGAGGCGGGGCCGGGGGCGGGGCCGGGGGCGGAGCGGGGCGGACCAGCGCCTGTCCGGGTTCCTCCCCTTTTCTCTCCTCGCACGGCCCGTGGCCCTCCGGCTTGCCGTAGTCCCCGCCAGCTGCCGAGGCGGCTGGGAAAGGGGGCCCGCTCCAGCGCCGCCCGGAGCCCCTCCGCGCCTCGCGGCCATCTTGGAGTCGGGCAGAGAGGGCACCCCGGGGAAAGGGGAGCCCAGGCCGGCGCCGTGGGGCCTGGGCAGCGCGCTGGGGGGCCCTGCTAGAACGGGCGGGAATCGGTCCCCTCCTCCCCCTCACGCAGGAAGTACTAACCTGGAATAGGCTCCAGGGGGTCCTGGAACTTGAATGGGGGAAAATGACGTCATGATTTTCAGCGACCTCTAACTGAACGTTTGCATTATGAATGCACAGCCCCCCCTCCGCGGGAAGCCTTCCCCTCCGTGCCCCCTGGAGCCCGTCCAGAGCTGCTTCACTTCTCCGACGTCCTGCCGAGGACACACAGCCGGCTGGTTCATACACCGCTGGCTGCCTGGGGTCTCCCAGTGTAGACGGGTTTTCCCAGGGTTGCAGCCCAGCCCTGCCCTCTGGGATCTCCCAGCCTGCACACGGCTGGGTGCCAGTAAGATGCATACAGGAGAGTACACATATATGTACATACAGATGCTTAAATATGTATACATACAGATACACATGCATCTATATATCTACTTGTATACCCGCCTGTTCGTATACACACATATACATACATACACACATATACATATATACGCATGCACATATACATATATACGCATATGTACATATATGTGTGTAGAGAGAGGGTCATAGCAGGCACAATGTTGACTCCTGGAAGGAGTCCATAGGCTTCAACAGCCGCCCAATGAAATGGCTCACAACCTCTGCCGTAAAGGTTCTTAAGTCTTATTTTCCAAACTCCAAAGGCTAGGTCTGCAAAGTTTTTTTCCTGAAGAATTGAGTGCCCCTCTTTCCTAGATTCGCAGTTCATAGTGTGCTCTCTTTCCATGCCTTCTAACATCCACAAATCTTGAAGTCTCACTTATAATCCTGTCTTCTGCATAAAACCTTTCCTAGTTCCCTTTAAGCCTAATACCTTTCCTCTGAGGTAACTTCTAATTTCCTCTGTATATATCTTGTTTGTACACAGTTCTTTGCAGATGGTCTCCCACCATTAGGTTGTGAGGTCTTTGAAGGTAAACACTGTCTTTTGCCTTTCTTTTTATCTCCAGCATTTAGCACAGTGCTTGGCACATTTGTTGTTCAGTTGCATCTGACCCTATATGACCCCATGGAGGTTGTCCATGGGGTTTTCTTGCCAAAGATACTGGAGTGGTTTGTCATTTCCTTCTCCAGTATGCCACCATGTTACAGATGAGAAACTGAAGCAAGTAGGGGTTAAGTAACTTCCCAGAGGCATACATCTAAGTAAATCAAATTTGAACTCAGATCTTTGTGACTCTAGGCCTTGTACGTCATCCACTGTCCACTTGGTACATATTAAGCACTTGGTTAATGCTTGTTGAATTGCTGACTTAGAGGTTTAGCTGAGGCTTGATGAAGATGACATGGAAGAGATAGCAATAGGTTATCTCCTTTCCTCACTGAAGCAGGATAGAACTCAGTCATACCCAACGTAGAAGGGAAAGACACTGTTTCTTGGAAGCCTTCTCAGAATCTTAATTCACCAGGTATGTGGTCAGATACTTCATTAGAAAATCAGTACCGAAGGAAGTGAACCTCCAAGTTAAGAAACTAGAAACATAGAATTACAACTGGAAGCCTTGCAGGCTACAGAGTTTAATCCCCTTATTTTAAAGATGAGGAACTGATTTTGCCCAAGGTGACCCAAGTAGTAGTTTAAAAGAGATCTTGATCAGGATGCTACTGGAAGCCTAGCTAAGACCTTCCTTACTCATTGAACATAAGTTCCAGTATCTTTTCCCTCAAACCCAACCCTCTTGAGGCAGCTGAGTGGGGCAGAGCATTGGGCTTCAAGTCAGGAAGAACTAAACCCTTGCACAGATCCACAACTCCTTTGTCACCCTAGATTCCTCATTCTCACCAATCCAATCAACTGTCACATCTTTCCATTTCTGGTTCTACAACTTTGTTGTGTTTACTATTCTCTCCACACTTACAGTCACCACCCTAACTCAAGCAATCTTCACCTGGGCCATTGCAACAACTTCCTAGTTGGTCTCCCTGATTCGTCTCCATGCAGCCAAAAAAGCCATTTTCCTATGAGTGATCATGCCACCCTCAAGAACTCAATAAGCCTCAATGACTTCCTATTACCTAGGGGAGCAAATATGAACTCCTTTACCTAGACTTTCACAGCCTTCTTATCCTTAGAGTCTTGGACCTTATTCTGTCCCATATTCTGCTAACCAGCCATACTTACCTATTTTTTCTTCTGGCTTTTATGCTCCATTCCTGGAATGTGCTCTCTCTGCCTCTGCAACTTAGAATCTCTGGTTTTTCTTTTACATTCTACTCAACCATCTTTTACATGAAGCCTTCCTCCAACTACTAATGCCTTCTCTCCTCAAACTACCCTGTGTCCAGTTTGTATATATTCAGTGTATATTTCTATATGTACCTGTTATCTGCAGACTTAGAATTTCATCTTTTTATGGGTGAGGGTTACTTTTTTTTTTTTTGTCTCCAACTCAGCACAGTTCCTGGAATGCAGCAGACACTTAATAATTACTTCTTTGATCTATCTAAACTAGGTTAAGGGGTATTTTCATTTTTAGTCTACAGTGAATCGCTAAATAATTTCTAACCCTACGTTTTAGTCTCCATAATGCATAGAATGTTGGAGCTGGGGTCAGGAAAGCCCAGTTTAAAATCCAAGCTGTGTGACTTTGGGCAAATCTCTTCACCTTTCTGGCTCTCAGTTTCCTCATCTGTAAAATAAGGGGGTTGTAATTGGTATCATCTAAGGTTTCTTTTAGCTCTGAATCTATGTGTACCACTTTGTACATTATTTCATACTTAAGAGATTCTCAATTCGTAAATAATATATATCTAAGTACTACCAACAGAAAGAAATCAGATACTCTTTTCTTGAGTTACTGTGTTAGATATTTATATATACATACATATATGTATATGTGCACAGGCACATGTGTGTAATTATAATGCATGTGCATATTTTATATATATATACATATATATGCACATATATTGGTTGTTATGATAGATGCATATAGACAGATAGCCTGGTGCTCAGCTTTCTGATTATAAGTTTTGCAGTACTGTTCAGTCATTCGGCCTTATCTAGCCCTTCAGGACCCCGCGAACCATATCACACCAGCACTATCCTTGGGGTTTTCTTGGCAGAGATACTGGAGTGGTTTGCCATTCCTTCTCCAATGGATTAAGGCAAACAGGTTAAAGGACTTGCCCATGGTCACTAGCTGTGTCTGAAGCAGCATCTGAACTCAGGTCTTCCTGACTCCAGGCCCAATGCTGTATCTACTGAGCTGCCTCTTTTCAGTACCTACTTACCTCAGCAGCTTCCTGACAAGAAAATTTTGCTGGGTCCCAACTTTATAGTTTGATAGGGCTTGACAGAACATGCATTCTACAAGCATAATCTTCAGTTGTTGTTTTTGATCAGTTGAGTTGTGTCCAACTCTTCATGACCTCATGGGCCATAACATGCCATAGGATTTTCTCAACAAAGATATTGGAGTAGTTTATTATTACTTTCTCTAGTGGATTAAGGTCAACAGAGGTTAAGTGACTTTCCCAGGGTCACATCTGAACACAGACCTTCCTTATTTGAGGCCCAGTACTCTAGCCATGGAGCCTCCACAGCTACTTTTTAAACCTTTAGTTACCCAGAGTCAATTCCATTCCATGGCAAAGCTTTAGAACAATTATATTCATAAAATATTACACGATATTGAAGACATTGTCTTAGGTGCTCACAATACAAAGACAAAACAAATAAACAGCACGCAGTGTATTCACTCATAAATAGGAAGTCATGTTGGATATGGGAGAGAACCCTAATAGCTAAGCAGCATGGGAGGGAGCAACTGAGTTGAGCCTTGAAAGGAGCCAGATATTCCAAGAGGTAAGGTTTACTGGATCATAGATTCAGAAGTGAATTCAGAGGCTGTTTGATACAACCCTTTTATTTTATAGGTAAGGAAGAGAACAGACTTTACAGGAAGAATTGGCCTGCTCATGGTCACACAGCAAGCTCAATAAGAAACTGGGCATTTCAGGCATGGGGCACAGCCTGGGAAAAATCTCAGAGATGGACAATAGAATCTTTAGTATGAGGAACAGCAAGTAGGCCAATTTGTCCAAAATTTAAAATTAATATTATTATATCTGTGATTGCTCTAGAAGCTATGGTTCCCTCTCCCTAAGGAACTCCCCTTGTGGAAACCCTTTTTATCACTGAAGATCAGCAACTTGTCTGTAACTTGACAGTTACAAAGAGTTGAATAATTAAGGGACTTGTACTTGGTCACAGAGTATGTGTCAGAGACCTAAATCTATGATCCTATGACTTGAATAGAGGTCTCTGGGTCCTCAAGGCCAGCCTTCTCCCTTATAATAAAATGCTGCCTCTCTAAAGCATGATCTTATATAGGGTTAGCATGCCAAGTCATGTGTATCGGTGTAGGAGGTAGCAAAGCACAGTAGAAAAGGCTAAGAGATGATAACTGACTTACCCAAAGTCACACAGCTGATAAAAGCTGCAGCCACATCTTCCCTTTGTCCTCTCCTTGCTAGGATGTAAGCCTTCTGATCTGTTATAACATACCTGATAAGTGGTCATGCGGCCTCTACTTAAAAACCATCTCAGCAGATGGGCTAAACCAGTTTAAAGGTAACCTGCAGGGCTCCAATACACCAATGAATTACTGGAATGTCTACCCCAAGCATGAGAAGACTTCTGTCAGAATGGGCAGATGAGAACAGTTTGTTCCAATGGCCACAGAGATAGCGGTGGGGTGCTTTTAGCTTGATCAGACATCAAAGACACCAAGTTCATCCATTGTATCCTGGGCAATTGACTTCTGTCTTGTCACTGAATCTTGATGACCCTGGAAGAGTGAGGCTGCTGACATTGTGCAACTCTGCCTCACTTAAATCCAGTTCACTAGGCAAGTCAACATCTCCCTCGATATCACTGGTCCCCTTCAAAAACTAAGGACAAAAAACTTTAAAACCTGCATTGATTAGGAACCTACCACTTCCAAAAGCTTTGAGCTCTAATTGTTAGGAATTTTTTCCACTTTTCGATTATCCCAGGATACTTCATACTTTGACATTTGGAGAATGAAATAGACCAAGCAAATTCAGGACAAATTTAGACATAAGAAAAAACTTCCTAACAATTCGTGCCATTCCAAAGTGAAATGGTGTTATCTTTTTGTTTTATTTATTATTGTCTAACTTTTTATTTTTCTGTGATTGATTCTTTGTCCTTATCTCTTAATGGCTATTCCAGATATTCTTTTCTTAAACCCACTGTTTTCTCTCTTAATGTCCTTGTCTACTACTTTATTAAGAAATTGGAGGCCATCTGTAAATGAGATAGTTGGCCCTCATTGGAGGTCTTAAGGAACAAGTTGGATGACCAGTTGTTGGGTATATTGTAGCAGGAATTCTTGCTCAGTAACAGGTTCTACCACATAAAACCTATTCTATTATATACCCTTTCAGATCCTTTTCTACTTGGAGTTTATGTGAAAAGAGTTTGAAGAAATTTAACCATGCCTGATCTTAAGCTGTTTTCTGGTCAACCTATTACATGGCAGATTTACAAGTTATTATTTTTTTCTTTAGCTTGCTTACTTTTACTTGTTTAAGGTGTTTTTATGGGTGTTTTAAAAAATGAAGTACAGTTAAAATCATAGTATGCTCATCCCTTACCAAAGAAGGAAGATAGAATATTTTTATAACTTTGACAAATTAAATAAGTGTCTAACAAGATGAAAAAATAATGGAATAACATTCATTTTGCTTGTCACACTGATTGAGAGAACGGTGCCGGGAAGTGGAACTTACTATTTTTTTCTCTAACCTGTTTTGTCATGCAGAGTTTCAAGGTGTGGCAGAAAGAACACTATTAGAAGTCTCAAGATAGAAATTTTATCTCTAGAAGGACCACTTGAAATCTTGACAAATCACTGAGCAATGTTTGAAAAAAGTTCAAAAACGATGATTCTTAGCCATTCCAACATTGTCACTGCAGAAGTTGACCTCGAAGGTTTTAAAGAAGGCATTTCATATTTTTCTCTTTTTTATGAGTGGTGATGGCCTCTCAAACATTAGATACAATCTGTCACCAGGACCATATTAAGTCTTTCTAAAGTGGTAGATTCTGCCAGAGATAATGCTCTGCTGACAGTCTTGGGAAATTCAAGGTCATCCCCATGTCTCAATCATAAAAACCATTTCCCAATGGACAAGTGGTCTAAAGATATAGTTTTTGAAAGAGTAAATACAAGCTACCATCTGAAAAATTGTTCAAAAGTGCTAATAGAGAAATGCAGATTAAAATAAATCTGGTGTATTCTTTGATACCTATCAAATTAGCAAAGAGAAGAAAATTCATTGTTTGAAGGGCAATGGGGAGAAAGACATGCTAATTCTTTATGAAACTGTGAATTGGTTAAACTATTGTGGAAAATAATTTAAAATACATAAAAGTTAATAAATTTCTCATGCCATGCGAATATTATTTGCATGATTCCACATGTATAATACCTTTCCAAGTGTGGAGAGAGGGAAGGAAGGGAGAGAATTTGGAACTCAAAATTTTTTTAGATGAACGTTAAAAACTTTTTTTACATGTAATTGGGAAATATTTGATGAAATTAAAAAATATATATTAAAATTATTCATGCTCTGACCTACAGATAATACTACCAGGATTATACCCACAAGGAGGTTATTATTCACTGCTCATTCTTAGGAACTAAATTATATAAATATTAATGTCACTTTAAGCATCCAGTTGAGCAGCTTCCTCAGTTCTCATAACCTCCACTTCACTCTCTTTAGCTGCTTATAGGGTTGGTCATACTTTAAATCTTTTCTCCCTTCACAGTTTAGACCAGGGTGGGGAACCTGGGACCTCAAGACCACCTGTGTCCTTCTACGTCCTTGAGTAAAGCCTTTTGACTGAGTCCAAGTTTTACAGAACAAATCCTTTTATTAAGAAGATTTGTTCTGTGAAGTTTGGATTCAGTCAAAGGGCTGCACTTGAGGACCTGGAGACCTCATGTAACATCAAGGTCACAGGTTCACCTCATAGTGGATAGGTTAGCTCTACACTGTCCTCCACACAGAACTCACTTGCTCTCTTGTTCCACTGCCATATAAGCCTTGCCAGGCATTAGCCTTGGACTGCTCACTCCCTGCCCCCCCACTGCCAATCTGCCTTTTCCACTTGGGTTTCCAGGCTTCTGAATGCTGCTGGGGCAACTCACCTGTGTGCCAACTGTGTCTAAATTAATGTTACCTAATTTCAACTAAGCCTTCAATCCTGTTCTTATTTCTTTTTTCTGGGATAGATTCTCTGTCCTTCATCCCTCCAGATATATTCTTTTTAAACTCACCTTTTTTTTCTTGACATATATCCTTATCTATGTCTGGCTAGGAAGTCTCCTTTTCCAGGCATACACACCACTTAAAGCTCCAGCTGTAACTGCTATAGCAACCCAATCTAAACTCATTCCCTTAAGCATCCCAGGTACTGGCACATTACATCCCAGAAAGGTGACTGCTCCTACCTTTGGTATACTAGGAGAATTTATCTCCCTAACATGAGCCTCTACTGGTGTGCTTTTAACAATCTACCAATAGACTTTCTGGCTCTGATTCTGACTTTCTAATATTTACTCAAATGATATAGCAAGAACAGTGGTTAAAAAGCAAATTCTCGCAAACCAGAGTCACACTTACAACAAAAATGTACAGAATACATGGGCATGAACCTAAAGTATAATTACAGTGAGACAAAATGTGCAGGGGTCACGTGACCAGACAACTCACAACTCTGAAAATGCAAGGTCTCAATGTTCTTTCGTCAGAGGGAAGTTATCTCATGGAGTTCTCTGTGGGACGTGGAGCTGGTGATGGATAACTTCTACAATGCCAGCTCCTCACCTGCTAGGCTGTCAAAACAGATCATTTAGCTGTTGTACTGCCTCCTCACTAGGACTGGCTGCTTCTGAGTTGGACCAAGAAGTTGCTTGGCCATGGGTATGACTGATTTTGGTCTGAACCAGACAGGTCATTTGACTACTGGCTTTATGCTGGAATGGCTGTTGCTACTTATATATTTCTAGGATCTTGAATAAGTTGTCCAAATCTTGGCTGACGTAACAGGGACATGCTTAGATATGGATATACCAAAGCCAAAGTATTTACTTCCTGTCAAACCAATAACTTCTTTAGCAAATTTTAGTCTCCTTCTAATGTAGCCTTAGTATCAATAGTCTTGGTTACTTACTCCATAGAGTCCTAATCAAAGGCTGCAAAGAAGTTTTTCTCACATCTCTTTTAGAAATCTTGGTATGTAATAGTCACCTGAGATCCACAGTCCAATACAGGAAATTTACCATCTTTACTGTCACTTCAGAGGCAGGGCAGTTATAGCAGGTTCCAAAAAATCCAGGTCAAGAAATCAATACGTTAACTAGAGTTGAGTTCAGACTGAGTGTCCATTGCTGGCCTCCTCTCCATCTCTTGATATTCTCAGTAATTCAGTTTCTCACACATGAACTCTGCTTTCTTCTATTAGGTTTGCACATAACTCCTATATCCATCTTAATTATTATTTAAGCAGAATGTAGTTCTGCCCCTCCATCTGTTCTCTGTTAGTGGTGTCTTTCCATCAGGTAGTTGTGACTTCTGGTCCTTGGACACCTGGCTTTCTCCTAGTGTAATGGCACTGTCTACAATTCTTTTTCTCAGCAGATTTTCTGTAAGTATTTGCCCTTGAGTCTAGGTGATTAGAGATGGTGTCTTACCTTGTTTCTAGGGTCCACACATAGGAAGATTCTGAGGAGCTAAGTTTTTTCCAAGTTAGATTATTCACTGCAGTTTGGAAATGATTTGTAAATTGGTTTACCATGTCTGGCAACTGGCAACAAAATGGCAACATTTTGACTGTTTTCACTTCAGCTCTTTGGAGTAAACAGTACCCTGGCACATTTGCCCATAGTCTAATTACCCTTGCTTCTTCAGATTTTATTGCTCTTTGTGGTTGACTTTCCACTCAAATTACAAACTTGAAGGTTCTTTGTCCTTTTCACTGAATGGCTCAACCTATGCTTCTTGTGGTATCTTACCACTATTACATTACTTTTCTAGTTTCCGCATGCGTTTTTGCAGTGTGAGTTCATGTTGTGAAGTCTTTAGACCCTCTACAATTCCAAAACCTAAGTAGCAATTACCCTCTTTTTTTCCACTTCATAAACCTGCCAGTTCTATAGTGCTTTAGTCTAATTTGTCACTCAGAAATGGTTCCTTTTCCTGAGAAAAGGCAATATCTACTCCTAAGATTGCCCTGTGGTACAACTCTGTGCATTGTGGAGCATGGGCACCTATTGGCATCTGTGGCTGCTTCTACTTTTCAGATGGCTTTCAACTTAAGTTTAGTTCCAATAATATGTCTCTAAATACTTCATTGATTAACAGTCTTAACCCCATTCAATATCCTCTCATCTTCTGGGAAAAGCCTCGTCATCAGTCTCTAAGTTCTTTCTGAAACTCTTATGCTACCAGGGATTTTAGAAGAGTCCCTAGCCTCAAGTAACTTACTCAAAAGACTATTTTGACCACTTTCCTCATATCACTTGGTGAATACCTCATATCCTAAAGTCTCAACAGTATCTTGTAAAATGCTCTTAATATCCTGGTCTCTCAAGTCTTGTGGCACACCTTTACTTCATTTGAAATATTTATTTTTACTTTCAAATTCTTTCCCTCAACCCCTCCCTCACCCATAGAGAAGGCAAGGAATATGATTCCCATTACACATGTGAAGTCATACAAAACATTTTTCATATTAGTGGTGGTGCAAAAAAGCAAGAAAAATAATGTGAATGCCCAAAGAGCTATAGAACTGTACTTACCCTTTGATCCAACAATACCATTACTAAGTCTGTATTCCAAAGAGATCATAAAATGGAAAGGGACCCACATGTACAAAAATATTTACAGCAACTCTTTTTGTGGTAGTAAAGAATTGGAAATTGAGGGGATGCCCATCAACTGGAGAATGGCTGAACAAGATGTGGTATATGAATGTAAAGGTCTATTACTATGTTATAAGAAATCATGAACAAACTGATTTCGGAAAAACCTGATTAGACTTACATGAACGGATGCTGAGTGAAGTAAGAACCAAGAGAACATTGTACATAGTAACAACAACATTGCGTATGATCAATTTTGATAGACTTAGCTCTTCTCAGCAAAAAAATTCCAAAAGACTCATGATGGAAAATGCTATCCACATCCAGAGAAAGAGCTATGGAATGTGAATGCGGACTGATCCAATTATTTTCTCTTTTTTTGTTGTTGTTTTTTTCCATTTTGTTCTGATTTTTTTTTTCTCACAACATGACTAATGTGGAAATATGCTTAATAAGATTGTACATGTATACTCTGTATCAGATTATTTGCCATCTTGGGGAGGGGGAGAGGGAGAAAAAAATTTGGAACTCAAAATCTCATAAAAGCTACCTTTACATGTAATTGGAAAAAATAAAATATTATTAAAGGGGGAAGAAACATAGAGTGAAAAATATATTTCAGTGTATAATGAGAGTTATCAGGTCTCTCTGGAAATGGACAGTATTTCTCATCACAAGGTTTTTGGAATTATTATGGATCATTATGTCACAAGAGTTAAGTGTTTAACAGTTTATCATCATTACAATATTGCTGTGATTATGTACAGTCTTCTCCTGTTTCTGCTCATTTTACTTTGCATCAATTCATATAAGCTTTCCCAGAATTTTCTGAAACTATTCCCTTCGTCATTTCTTATAGCAAAATAGTATTCTATAAAAATCACATATCACAACTTGTTCAACCATTCTACAATTGATGAGCATCGCCGTCATTTCCAATTCTTTGCCATCACAAAAAGAGCCACTGTAAATATTTTTGCACATATGGGTCCTTTTCCTTTTTCTTTGATCTCTTTAGGATGCAGAGCTAGTAGCAGTACTTCTGGGTTAAAAGGTGTGCACAGATAGCCCTTTGGGCAGAGTTGCAAATTCTTCTCCAGAATGTTCAGACCAGTTCCCAAGTCCACCAGTGATGCATAACTGTCCCTATTTTTCCACCTCCCCTCCAACATTTGTCATTTTCTTTTTCTGTCATGTTATCCAGTCTAATAGGTGAGATACATCAGAGAAATTAATGTTTTTCTAATTATTAATGACTTAAAGCATTTTTTCATATGAATATAGATAGCTTCGTTTTCTTCTGAAAGCTGTCTGTTTCTATCTTCTGACCATTTATCAATTGAAAAATGGTACTTTTTTTTATCAATTTGACTGAGTTCCTTATAAATTTGAGATATAAAGCCTTCATCATAGAAACTTGCTGTAAAAATTGTTTCCCAGTTTCTTGCTTTCCTTCTGATTTTGGCTGCATTTGTTTTGCTTGCTGTGGCATTCCTTTGGTGAGAACTTTTCTATGTGGCCCTCTTTGCATGGCTAAGTACTAGTGTTCTAGGAATCCAACATCCAGTCTCCGTACTTGTAACATTGCCGTTTATTATTATTGTATTGCAGTAATAAAATTGCATTGCAATATGATCAGGACTTACATATTCAACTATGTAAAAGTTATCTCAAAGGAACTGATCTTCTGACTTATAAAGGAAATACCAGAAAAGACTATCCAATTACAGTCTTCTTGTTGTTGTGTTTGTCCTTCGTTTTTGAAGAGGACCATGACACCAGGGAAATGATGCGATGACTTACAGTTCACTTTGATTTGAGTGAGGGAGGGCTGTGCAAGGTCACCAGCCTCACTTTCTCCTCCAGAGTCATCTGGATCCAGTGACCAGATATTCATCAGAATGACTGGAGATGATCCAGGATGAAATGGGAGACCCTGGCCCTTTTAGGATAAGACCTTTTCAGGTACTCACTTAGAGTAGGATAATACCCATTTAGTGAACAGGCCTCTTTAAGAAGTTCCCAAGTCCTTCTGACTTTGTAAGTCTTCTGACTTACGAAGGAAATACCAGAAAAGACTATTCAGTTACGGTCTGGAACAATACAGAAAAATAATGCTAATTTTCTCTCGTGGATCCCTAAAGTAAGGCATCCAAAAAGAATAACCCTGTGTAGAGATCCTTGAAAATGCAAAAGATACCCAAATATATCACTTAGGATGTATTTGAGTATCTTTTATATGAAGCCTCTACATGTACCATCCCCTCTGAACTGACTTTCCACACCAGAGGACTGTGTCCTGGGAGGACAACTGACTACTTTTTTTTTCCCCAGGGATCTATTGCCAAGTAATCCAATGGTATTGAGATTGGCTAACAGTGTTGCACATGCTCTGTCTGGTTTGTTCCCCACCATTTCAATTAACCAGTTGTTATCAATTAGCTTTTCCAAAGGGATTTTTTACTAAAGCATAATAAGGAAAGAAATTATAAGAACATCTCCCAAACAAGTCCCCAGGGAGAGTGGTCTCAAATCAAAAACCAAATATGTTGAAGTACACATATAGGGAACAAGTAAACCCAAGGGATACCTCACAATTCCTGGCCTGTAGAGCCTTTTTCTCCCCACCAAGTGTATTTCTGCCTGTGGTGTCACAGACTGACAAACTATGCTTGTTGAACTGGCTAGCTCCTTGCACAAGTGTCTCAGCTAACTGGTCCATCTCCTGCTAGTTTGGGCTGAGATCTCCCAATAACCACGCCAGATCCTCATCAGACATATCTATGACCTCCACTGCTCTATGACCCTGTTTACTGGGACCTGAATAGCTTTAATGGATCTCCTAGCACACACTCATTTACCTACAATCAAAAAGAAAGTAACAAGAAGAGAAGTTCTAGATGTTCATAGACACATGGCTAGGTGGGAATTAGGGCCTGCTGCCCCTCCTCTTCCAGTAATTTACAGCAATAATCCTCACAACCTGGCAAGGACAAAGCTTGCAAATCACACACACACACACACACACACACACACACACACACACACACACGAAGGGAAGGTAGTATCAGTCTTTTTATAATTAAACCTAGTTCTAGCTCCATCATTAGTCCTTCCAGGTATGAAGCCAACTGAAAAACTGCAGACAAACCCTCAGTAATTCTTGACTGAAAGAAGATTCCTCATAGTTACACATGTTGGATCACAATCAAATAAGGAATATTGGGCCTTAAAAATAAGCCTTCATTGGCCATTCCTCCATTGCAATAGATCACAGAGATATAGTTTAGAGGAAAGTGTAAGTCTGGTTTAAAAAAAATTAGATATCAGTGATTTTATCTCTATTTGTATGGAGTCTTACACAGATACATGGCTTTTCTTTTCTTTTCTTTTTTAAGATAGCTTGAAAAATTAATCCCTGAAGGCCTTTAAAATTAAAATTATGTAGTTCACAGATGTGTCATCTAGTCCTTCCCCCTCATTTTACAGATGATAAAACTGAGGCCCAGAGACATGAAAAGGCTTTTTCTTTGATAATATCTTTTATTTCATACCTTGTATATAACTCATCATTGATAATATACTATTTTCCACTTTTTTCAAAAAAGTAACCTGCAACGTTTTTTCTTTGATGATTGTGCCAATATGTGATTGGTATACATATAACATCATCAAAAGAACCCAAAGACTAAAAAGAGATTTTAGTTTTGTAGAGCAATTTGAGAACACGTAAAATGCTGCAATTTCTCAAATGCAATCCTTCCCCTTCTGTTTGTTAATCCATAACCCAGCTCATTATCCATCTGTGATATCTGACCAAGATAATGTGTTGATGGACTGGCTTGATTGGTTGCCCTTCCAATTGCAAATCATGGTCAGTAAGCATTCTTCTAGATGAGCATTCTTATGCTTCAACTACTTTATTTTCTGTATGGATTGTGAGGCCATAAATCTAAGAAACTGAAATTTGTTCATTAAAAATTGACTATGAGTGACTTCAGTTCAACCATCTAATAACCACAGATGGATAATACAAGTATTTCTTTGGTACCCATGGAGAATTAAAACTGGAGCAACCTCCAGGGTGTTGAATAGTTTATCTGAAATATATATAGGGAGGCTTGGACAAGAATGGGAAAAAAAACCACACTGGATGTTTCGGGAAGCATGGCAAGATTTAATCTGCACACTTGGAGAAAATCCTCGCATTAGAGGAATCTATTGAAGTTTTGGAATAATTGTTTATAGTTGCATAGTTCCGTAAGTGTTACAAAATATCTCAACAACTTATGAAATATGTAGGGCAAATTTTAAGGTCCTGCCTCCATCTTAATCAATGAATCCATAACAAAGCAGATATTAAGGAATTTTTCTATAATCTGGTAATTTGTGGATAGGTTCTTAATCTTCCAACCTATTCTCATCATTGAAGACAGTTTGTGTGAGTGTGTGTGTATGCGTGTGTGTATGTATTCCAGTGTGCTATGTGAGGAAAAGAAATGGCATTAAACCACATGAAGTCTGAAAAAATAGTAGGAGCTGATGAACTACATATGGAAGAAATCTCAAGGCAAAACAGTTGTGGAAGCCCACAAGAACTGATTTTTCAAGATAACTAAATTGGTAAAGATGTCATAAGAATGAGGTGAAAATATTACTAATTTTTTTATTGCCTCAGATTTCATTGGCATAGGAAATTTCTGGTGAAGAAACTCTCTTCACCAATGTAGATGAGAAACTATGCTGCAATTTGTACTCATTTCCAGGAATATTTGTGAGCTTAGTGAGTCATGTTACAATATAATCTAAGAAGAATAAAAATTAGGTCTGCATCACAAAGAGATTATAAAAAATGTAAAAGGACCCACATGTACAAAAATATTTATAGTAGCTCTTTTTGTGGTGGCCAAGAATTAGAAGTTGAAGGGATGCCCATCAATCGGGGCGTGGCCAAACAAGTTGTGGTACATAAGTGCAATGGAATACTATTGTGCTATAAGAAATGATGAGCAGGCTGATTTCAGAAAAAACCTGGAAAGACTTACATGAACTGATACTGAGTGAATTGACTAGAACCAGGAGAACACTGTACCAGTAATAGCAGCATTGAATGATGACTGACCTTGACAAACTTAGCTCTTCTTAGCAATATAAACAGGGATGGGGAACCTGAAGCCTCAAGGCCATATGTGACCCTCTGTCCTCAAGTGCAGCCAAACTTCACAGGCAATCGGTGAGGTGATTGTATGGAAGGGGTAGCAAAAGA
>CM053771.1:336999650-337025215 GCA_028658325.1 Potorous gilbertii
TGATAAAAAGGGAATATTGCTATGTTTTGGCC
This sequence comes from Potorous gilbertii, assembly GCA_028658325.1. Lineage (NCBI taxonomy): Eukaryota > Metazoa > Chordata > Mammalia > Diprotodontia > Potoroidae > Potorous > Potorous gilbertii. The sequence continues at coordinate 336,999,683 of CM053771.1, forward strand.
ATTTTTTGAAAAGCTACTAGTGAGTACTGAAATTTAATACCATAAAAGCCACTTACAAAGTATCTTACCATGCCACAGATTTGACTTGACTCATAGCTAACTAATTATAGGTTGGATTTTCTTTGTATTTCTTTGTATTTCAATTATTCATGACAATTCTATTCCCCATCACCATTACCAAGGGTGACAGATGCCAATATTCTTTGATAAACATAATCTATTTTGCTCTGACATTAGAAATTTAAAAAAAATAGTTCAAGAATTCATAGTTTAATAGGAATGGGTGTTGCATTTTGTCAAAAGTTTTTTCTGCATCTCTTGAGATAACATATGATTTCTGTTAGTTTTGTTGTTGTTGTGTTCTGTTGTGATTTATTGATGGTATGATCAATTATGCTGATAGTTTTCCTAATGTTGAACCAGCCCTTTATTCCTGGTATAAATCCTGCCTGATCAAAGTGTATTATTCTCATGGTTAAGTTGCTGTAATCTTTTTGCTAATAACTTATTTAATTTTGCATCTATATTCATTAGGGAAATTGGTTTATAATTTTCTTTCTCTGTTTTGCCTCTTCCCAGTTTAGGTATCAGCGCCATATTTGTCTCATAAAAAGAATTTGGCAAAACTCCTTCTTTGCCCATTTTCCCAAATAATCTATATAGTACTGGAATTAAATGTTCTTTGAATGTTTGATAGAATTCGCTTGTAAATTCATCTGTCTCTGTAGACTTTTTCCAAAGGTCATTGATGGCTTGTTCAATTTCTTTTTCTGAGATGGGGTATTTAAGTATTTTACTTCCTTTTCTGTTAATCTGTACAATTTATATTTTTGTAAATATTCATCCATTTCACTAAGATTGTCAAATTTATGGGCAGACAGGTGGGCAAAATAATTTCTAATTATTGTTTTAATTTCCTCTTCATTGGAGGTGAATTCACCTTTTTCATTTTTGATACTGGTAATTTGGTTTTCTTCTTTCTTTTTAATCAGATTGACCCAAGGTTTGTCAACTTTATTGTTTTTTTCATAAAACCAGCTCTTAGTTTTTCCTATTAGCATAGGAATAAATGGAGCCTTCCTTAAAATAATAAGTCGTATCTACCTAAAACCATCAGCAAGCATTATATATAATGGGGATAAGGTAGATTCTTTTCCGATAAGATCAGAGGTGAAACAAGAATGTCCATTATCACCACTGTTATTCAATATGTACTAAAATGTTAGCTTTAGCGATAAGAGAAGAAAAAGAAATTGAAGAAATTAAAATAGGCAAAGAAGAAACTAAGTTATCACTCTTTGCAGATGATATGATGATACACTTAGAGAATCCTAAAGAATTAAGCAAAAAACTAGTTGAAAAAACAACTTTAGCAAAGTTGCAGAATACAAAATTAACCCACATAAATCATCTGCATTTCTATATATTACTAACAAAGCCCAACAGCAAGAGATACAAAGAGAAATCCCATTTAAAGTTACTATAGACACTGCAAAATATTTGGGAGTTTGCCTGCTGAAACAAACCCACAGACTATATGAATATAATTATGAAACACTTTTCACACAAATAAAGTCAGATCTAAATAATTGAAAAAACAGCAATTGCTCCTAGATAGGCCAAGCTAATATAATAAAAATGACAATTTTTTCTAAATTAATTTATTTATGCAGTGCCATACCACTCAAACTACCCAAAAACTATTTCATAGAGCTAGAAAAAATAATATCAAAATTCATCTGGAAGAAAAAAGGTCCAGAATATTAAGGGAATTAATGAAAAGAAATTCTGGGTGAGGTGGCCTAGCCATATCAGATCTTAAATTGTATTATAAAGCAGCAATCAGGAGGAGAAAAAATATTAAGAAAAGAATTCATAGTTTAATTTGAATTAATTGGAAATGAAATTTCTAAATGCTTATATGTGAATATGCAAATAATATTAATTGCTCCTTTTGAAGATTATTAATGTTATTGATGAGGTTTATAACTAAATGACTTGACAGGGTCTTATGTGAAAGGAGTCAGTCAGAAAGTCTGGAGTTTAGTTATAGCTCAAGGTCATAAAAGAGCTGGTTATAGTCTTTGAGTAAGACATTTAACTTCTATTCCATTCATTTTCCCCACAGGCAAAGTGAGAGGGTAGGAACAGATGACCCCTAAAGTCCTTTCTAGCTCTAGAAGTTTACAATGATATGGTTGGGTAAGTGCGAGCGAGGGAGAAAGAGGAATCAAGGTAGACTTGGAATGTGGGTTACTCATTGGTTTGGTTTTTTCTTTTGTTTTTATTAATTGCTATCTGTATATTGAATGATATGATTGTCTTGACTGCTCCACAAACAGAATGCTCTGTTTAGAACACATAGCAGAATTAGGGAAATTAGAAGGAGATCTTGGCTTTGGAAGGAAGGAAGGAAAGTGAAAAGGAATGAAAGAAGAAAGGTAGGAAGAAAGAAACAAGTATTTCTTCAATATTAACTATGTGCCAGGTACTGTGCTAAGTTAAGGAAAATAATAGGCTCCCTTTCAAAAATGTTACTTTGGAAGTGGTAGAAATGCTAAGGACGTAGTTCAAGCCACCAGGTTCAGATGAGTCATATCCTAGGGCAAATGGGATAGATAATGAGCCATTGGTTATGATCTTTGAAAGACTTTGTAGAATAAAAGGACCTGGAGTTTGGCAAGGAGCTGATGTCATTCCAATTTTTTTTTTTGGAGGCAATCAGAGTTAAGTTACTTCCCAGGGTCACATAGTCAATAAGATCCGAGGTCAAATTTGAACTCAGATCCTTCTGATTCCAGGGCAGATGCTCTATCCATTGTGCCCCCCTACCTGTTCCAATTCCAATTTTCATAAGAAGAAATTGGCATACTGTAACCCAGGGAGCTTGATTTGGATTCCTTGAAAAATTCAAGAATGCTGTTTTTCTTCAGTCATGTCTGACTCTCCGTGACCACATTTAGGGTTTTCTTGGCAGAGATGCTGGAGTGATTTGACATTTTCTTCTCTAGCTCATTTTACAGATTGAGGAACTGAGGCAAACAGCGTTTAGTGTCTTGCCCAGGGTCACGCCCTGGCCTAGGGCTACATAGCTAATAAATGTCCGAGGCCAGATTTGAAGTCAAAAAGATGAGTCTTCCTCCAGGTCTGACACTATCTACTGCTCTACCTCGGAGAACCATACAGAATAAATAGGAAATAGTTACCTGAGAGAAGACCCTGGAATTAAGAGGAAGGCTTCCTGTAGGAGGTGGGATGTTAGTTGGGATTTAAAAGAAGTCAGGGAGGTCAGTATTCAAAGCAGAGGAAGGAGCAGTATTCCAGGCATGGGGAAGAGCCAGAGAGAGAGTGCCCAGAACATTCTGTTTGTGGAACAATCAAGACGCCTGTGTCATTCAATATACAGACAGCAACTAATAAAAAAGAAAGAAAAAAACCAAACCAAAGCAAAAAAAAAAATAACCCAACAACACTTGGATTAAGAGAGGGGAGTCTTTTTTATTGCTTCCTGTTATTAGGAGAGCTTCCAGGACTGGCTGTAAAAGGCAAATCCATTACCAAGAGTGGTCTCAGCTTCATTTCACTATTCCACAAATCACCCACAGTGCTTAGACTTGTTTTTCCTTCTCTAGGATGCCAAAGTATGCCTAGAGTCTGAGTTTCTTTGGACCTCTCCCCTCTCCAGTTCCCTGCTCCCCTCAGGCAGGTTCAGCTTAAAGGCTACAATTAGTTATTACAGCAGCTAAAAAGGTCCTCAGGTCCATGGGGAAAAAAAAATTCTTCCTCTCCTGGGGTTTTGATGTATCCTCGTTTGACACTCATTAAACATTGTATTTAGGACGATTTCGTATCTAAAGGTATGATATGGGAATTCAGAACTGTTGTTCTTTTAACAGATCTGTGAAATGCAAGAATGCTTAAGCTATAAGGAGCTCATAGAGCTTTTATTCTGACTACTACCTATTGCCACTTTATCCCCTTAAACTCTTCTCTTGGGCACTGAGCCAGCGCCTTCCTATTTTATGTTCTTAAGTTTTAGTTGAGACATATCAGGAGTGAAGATAAATTAATTTGGCTGAACCTTGGCATCAGGTCAGTGAGTAATATAGGGAACACCACTGCTGGGATGTCTGATGGTATGGAGGCAGCGTTTTTCAATGGAAAGAGCATTGCTTCTGGAGACAAAAGACAATGAATTTAAATTCTATTTGGCATTTCCTATGTGACATGGCATAAGCCATTTAAACTTACTACATCAGTGTTAAAATAAAATGAAGGGTTTGGAGTAGAAGGTCTTTGAAGTTCATTCTAGACCTATGATCCTATAGTTACAACAGGATTAATTCATTGGGATTAATATCGTTCTGCTCCCAATGTTACTTAATAAAGAAATATCATAGCCCCAATAAAACAGTAATGCTTTTATAGTAAGACCACAATTGAGTGATTTGGTATTGAATCTTAGAGGTTTAAGTAGGGCATATTAGCTGTAAGTGATGCATAACTATATATCTATAAATTACATATATATGTATAAATGCCATATCTAACCTTCCCCAAGACCTTCCCTCACAGCCCCAATTCTCCCACTTTGTGCTTACAGATACAGGTTGGGTTATCAGAAGATGACTGCTCCTACTAGGTTCTAGGTATGTTTGGTTCCTTCTCCTATAGAGCCCAAGCCTCTACCAGTATATTTTCCATTAATAATCAGCCAGTAGATACAATTAGATCTTAGCAAAAACATTTATTGAGATGGAAGAGAAAAAGTATATAGTTAGTTCTACTATAATGCTTCTTTTGAAAATACAAATTTGTTCCAACGTGATTGCTTTATCAAAGAAAACTTGGAGCATAATGCATCACAATTTGAATTTTGTGTTTGCACATACTCAATTTCATCCTCCCGAAAGTGACAGATGATAGAAAACTGTGCCACCTCACAATAGATCACACACTGTAACCCTTCGGACACCTCCTTTCACAAGCAATCTTCAGGTCTTTTTCTAAATGAAACATTATGTTTATTGTATATCTTCTGGTGTAGTAGAATCTGTAATTGGAGGAGGGCTATTTTGCTCTACCTTTTGCACCTTCCACCAGGACTGAGGTGCTCTCCCCCCTACTTTGACCTTGAAACCTTGGCAACTGAATTTAATTAGTGATGTGCTTGTGTATAATGGGGTAAAGGTTGAGACACTGCCACTATTGATTATAGTAAATGTATGTATGTATGTACACACATATATGTATATGTGTATGTAAGTATACAATATATATTGCATATGTACACAATATATATTACAGTATATATATATATATGCAGATGGATATAGTATTTCTTAACCATATAACACAAAATTGTGCTACCATTTTTATATTAGGTTCTTGTTTTTTTATGCACTACTGATGAAGTTTTTAAGTGTTGCACCCCTAACCTCATTTCCCTATGGTTTTCATTGTAAAATTTTGCATGTCAACATGATTTTTAGGAAGACATATACTGTATTATAGAACTGACCGTACAAAATATCACTCCTGCAAAACCAAGCATATTCTCCAACAAATATACACCGTGTCCATTGGAAGAGTGGGCTCATACTTAGAAAATGATGGTAGTAAATCACATACATAGGAAACACATACATCCATCTTTTATCTCCTCTGAATTGCTTTAAAAACTTCCTCTTAGGCAAAACATTGCTGTTGGTTAGGTTTCCATATCAGCCTCCCAGGGTCTACTCGTCTCCTCAATTCAACTCTTTGTAACCACTGCAAGCTTTCTCTTGAGTCCATAGCTTTCTTTGCTGTCCATCATAGTCCTTAAAGCTGCTTAGAATGTCTGTCTGTTGTCTGTGTCTTTGCTTCCTACTGGGTGTAGTGTCTGCTGTTGGTCAAGTAGTTCTGCTTCAAAGTGACCTGGCCAGTGGGAGTGATCCCCCTGGCTTTCTTTAAGTCCCAAATGAAATCTTTTAGAGGAAAGTCTTCCCAACCCCGTGTCCTGCCCTTCCCTGCTTAATTTCAGAACCTTCCTTTTTTATAATTATTTCCTGCATATAGTATATGCAGGATAAATGCATGGTATATTTGCATGGTATATGTTTGTTTGCATGTTGTCTCCCATATCAGATTGTAATCTTCTTGAAGGCAGGGACTGTCTTTTGCCTCTTTTTGTGCCCTCAGTGCTTAGCTGGAACATAGTAGATACTTAATATATGTTTATTGATTAACTGATGAAAGAAAAATCCCTTCTCAGGAATAATTTTCTTTCATAGACTGAGTTCTTTATCTTCTGTTGGCTTAAAGGGATGAGCTAACTGCAGAGCTAGCAGCTCATATCTTTGAAAAAAGTACCCTTTAATCTTGGCAACATTTTTGGTCCAGCTAATTCCAAGGTTTTTTCTCTAATTCAATCAGAAACAGGCAGGCACTAACACTTTATAAAGGCCATACCAGGTGTTAATATGTTGATACCTCATCTTTTATTTTATTTTATTTTTTTTACAATTCCTACATAGTATGGATTCATTTTACAGTTCATAGTTAAGAAAATATCTCCTATGACTAAAATCAATAGAAATTAAAGGTAAACTGAGGTATAAAATAAATTAATACCTTTTTATAGAGCTTCCAGATAGTAGATTTAAAATACCAACACTTTTATATGGCTTTCATCTAAAATGATATTGCACAACCATAGAACAGTTTAATTGGGCAATCAGACATTGGCCTTCTGGGCTAGGTGTGCACTCCATTTATTTTGCATTTTTTTCATTGATGAGGAAAGAAACAAAAGTTGTCAGCTGAGCATTCTGCCCAGTCTGGTTTTGTGGAAAACTCTCAGGTCTGTTACGTGAATACAATTTTATTTCCATCGAAAAAGTTTTCTGGACAAGATTATTAGCTTATGCTAAATTTTCTGACAAAAGCACAGATATCTTCTGGTAATTGCCTTGATGATCAGATTTGCTTTTGTAATTGGACAGTCTTTTGTAGTCAAAGGGTATTCTACTCAATGGCAGATGATCAGATATGTGGCTGTTAGGCTGAATCTACAGGCCATGTTATTACCCATTTGGGTCCCTTCTCAGATATAGCTTTTGAGGAACCTAAAATCTAATAATGTCCAATGCCAAGGCACCTGGGAAAACACTGATATGCCATGCAACCTCCTGACTGCCATACCTGGAAATAACAGATGCTCAGGTCAACTACAACACCACCAAGAGAGGCAGGAAGCAACCCAGAGTACAGTGGTTAAGATTCTGTAATATTCTCAGTCTTACTTTCACTTTCCTTCTTCCAAAGATATTACACTGTGACTTTTAGAAAGGATGGTCTAATCATGTATTTTATTGCTTAAATACTTGTTCCTTTATGAGTTTAATCTCTAAAGTTCATAAGATCTAGTCTCAGTTATTCTGCTTTTGGACTTTCTGTTAACACATGGGTCTATTTGTCTTTCTGGGAAATATTTGAGTCTGCTTGGACCAAGTATGGGATGGATTCTATGACATATAAATCTCAACCATACTATAGATGAGCAGTGACTATGCATATTTGGCTTTAAGTAAGTATACAATTTATTTAAAACCTCTTATGGGCAAAGAACACAACTACTGTCCCGCACCTTCCAGAGATTCAAATATAGTGTTATTTGCCAATAGCAGCTAGTTTTGAGGTTCGGCAATTTTTCAGCACTGGGGATACAAAAGGAACTTACAATCTAATGTGACAGACAACATGCAAACATAGTCTGACTGACTCTTCATGACTGCATTTGGGGTTTTCTTGGCAAAGATACTGGAGTGGTTTGCCGTTTCCTTCTCCAGCTCATTTTACAGATGAGGAAACTGAGGCAAACAGGGTGAAGTGACTTCCTCAGTGTCTGACACTGACCAAACTCAGGTATTCCTGACTCTAGGGCTGGCACTCTATCCACTTTGCCACCTGAATATACGGACATTTAGAAAATGCTAATCATACACCTTGTGTCTCCTGGGAAGAAAATCTTCCCTTTAAAGGAATGGATGAGAAATTAAGACTGAGGATTATTGTTATTAAGGGAAAAAAAGAATACTATTGAGCTGAGTATTTGGTTTTGAATTGTTTCATAGTGTTAGGGGTGGACCTGTTTCAGGATGTGACAGTCATACCTTTCATCTTCATATAGAAACATGTTTGTTCTTCCGGACTGGATATGCTGACTCTGTGGTCTTCAGACAATCATTAAGTCTGAGCATGCAGGACACCACCCCAGTGGGAACTTACACTCTCAAGTAATCTAGAAACCACATCAACACAGCCAGAGGCCCTCAGAAAGCTGTACTGAGAGGCATAGTGTAGATTTTGCCCCACCTTCAGGCCAGTGGCCTTTCCCTAACCCATGTGGGAGGAGGTTTGAAGGTGGAGAGAGGAAAGTACCCTGGCAGAAATTAGTTTTATTACATATGTAATCTGTGGCAATTATTGAAGTATGTTTCAAAAGGAGACCATCCCATGAGTCAGCAGGCCTGATTATAAACTAACTATGAGACCTTGGTTAAGTTGCTTCAGTTTAACTGGGTCTCTTGGTATCTGCATGCACAAAATCTAGGTTTTCCCAAAAGGCAGGGACCTGCTAGAGTCAACTCTAATTTAACCCATTGTTAAATTTTGAGTGAGAACATTTACAGCTCTGAAATGAGCAAATAAATAAGGATCTTGACTTATTGTTTTCCTTATCATCTGGACTTAAGAAAGTGATGGAGGAAATACTAATAATGCTGGTTAAATTTAAAATTGTTTCCTGGGTCCATTCCCCTCCCCCTTCCCTAAACATTAGTTTTGCCCAAAGACCTTTCTGATTCTAAAACCATATATCCTCTCTTTGTCTCCCTAGAGGATCAATGTTTATTTGGCCTCTGAAGTCTTAAAAGATACTACTTATATATGAATTCTCATTGATAGTCTTTAAAACTTGAAACTAATTTAAAAGATTTTTTTAATTGATATGAAACAGACACTCGACTGATTCCCCTGTCCTCTACCATGCTTTTTTTTTTTGTAAAGCAATGGGGTTAAGTGACTTGTCCAGGATTACATAGCTAGTAAATTTCTGAGGCTGGATCTGAACTCAGGTCCTCCTGACTCCAGAGCTGATATTCTATCCACCGTGCTACCTAACTGCTCCTCTACTAACCTTAAGTAGATAGTTTGTGTGTGTGTATATGAAATGTGACACCACCCCTCTCCAAAGACTCAACCAAAAAACAAAAACCCTCCACCAAGTTGCAGTTTCTGAAAGTAAGCCTTTCTAAACTTAGACTGATGCTCAGATGAAGACATAAAAATCTATTTCTGGTCCCATAATCAAAGATTTTGCATCTTAGTAAGAATCAACCAGGGCTAGCACTTGACTGTCACAGCTCTTCAAGAACCCTGCTATGACCCAGTGTGGTAGTGCTCATCTAGAATTCCTACCTCTGGGGAGACTGAAGCCGATGCAATGATGGAATTTGGGAATTTTGAGCTACACCAAAGATATAGAGATGATCCTATGGCTGTACCAATATGGAAATCCCTGGGAGAAGAGGGCCACCAAGCTGCCTAAAGAGGGATGAACAGGTCCTGGTCAGAGAAATGAGCTGGTTAAAGGTTCCATTCCAATTAGAATTGGGACCAAACCCATGAGTGGCCATTGTACTTCCAGCTTGGGCAAGAGAGAGAGAGAGAGAGAGAGAGAGAGACCCACTCTCAAAACAAAACAAAACAATTTTGTTGTAGTGTGGACTAATGCTGATGAGAAATGGGGACCATGAACATAGGAATTGCTGTAGGCCTCATATTGACTTAGATTTAAAATGTAATATTATCTGTGTTTTATTGTTTTTTTATTGATTTTGTTAAATATTTCTTAAAGACACTATTTTATTGTTGACGAAGTTGTGAACTGATCCAAAAATTCTGGAGAACAATTTGGAACTTTGCTCAAAGGACTATAAAACTGTCCATACCCTTTGATCCAGCAGTACCGCTAGTAGGTATCCCAAAGAGGTCATAAAAAAGGGAAAAGAACCCACATGTACAAAAATATTTATAGCAGCTCTTTTTGTGGTGGCAAAGAACTGGAAATTGAGAGAATGAACATCAACTGAGAAATAACTGAGCAAGTTTTGGTTTATGAATATAATGGAATACTATTGTGCTCTAAGAAATGATGAGCAGGCAGACTTCAGGAAAAAAAATTGAAAAACATACATGAACTGATGTTGAACCAAGTGAGCAGAACCAGGAAAACATTGTACACAGTAACAGCCACATTGTGAAGTGATCAATTACGATTGACTTAGCTCTTCTCAGCAATATGATGATCCAAGACAATTATGATAGAAATTATGACAGTTTCTTAGATGGAAAGTGCTATCCCCATCTAGAGAAAGAATTATGGAGTCTGAATGTAGATCAAAGCATATCCTTTTCACTTTTTTGTTATTTTTTTTGTTTTCCATGGCTTTTCCCTTTTGATCTGTTTCTTCTTTCACAACATGACTAACATGGAAATATGTTTAACAGAATCACACATGTATAGCTTATATAAGTTTGCCTGCCCTCTTGGGGAGGGGAGAAGGAAGGGAGAAAAAACTGGAACTCAAAATCTTATAAAAAATGAATGTTGAAAACTATCTTTACATATAACTGGAAAAAATAAAATACTATTTCCTAAAAAATAAAATAAAAATTTAAAAATCCCTACCTACATTTTTAATCTTGTTCAGTTTGCTGTTGGGAGCATTACAAGTGTGTGCTACCATTGGTGCAAACTATGGTACCCCTGTCCCCCAATTAATGCTGACGGAGCCATATTACCTTTAGGGTCAAATATAACATCCTCTTCCAGCTTATAAAGTCTTTCCTATCTTTCCATTCTTCTTAGACTTCACTCATCTCTATACCTTCTGCTATCCAGCTACGCTGTCCTATTTGTCATTGCTTATATATACCTCATCTCTTGTGTGCATTTACATTTTCTGTCCTCCAGGCCTAGAGTGCTCTCTCTTTTTAGGCTTCCACAATTTCCTTTAAAACTTGACTTAATTTCAACTTCAATAGGAGGCCTTTCCGGACCCCTTTGCCTCTACCTTCAACCACTGCTAGGACCTTTCCTTTAAAATTGCCTTTAATTTACAATGCATATATTGCACATGTAATTAAAAAAAAATGCTATCTCTCTCTTTAGAATGTGAGCTCCTTCAGGATAGGACCTGCGTCTTTGCCTTTCTGTGTAATTTCAACCTTGAGCATGGGGCCTGGCACATAGCAAGAGTTCAATAAATATTTTTTTTCTCAAATAAGATCTCATTCAAAGAATATCGATAAAAGATAAAGTCCAACTCTTTCCAAAAGTAACTTGCTCATTCCGGTCCATTAATTCACTCCGGAGCCTCCAGGTGGTTAGTTAGCATTTAATTCTCTTGAAGAGGTGATTGACTTTCATAGGTTTGGAATTTTTGAAGAGATATAAGGTAGGTTCTGATTCTTGATTTTGCTCTTTAAAGTTTGGGCTACAAGTATGAGATTTCTACAATTCGCAGGTATTAGAGTTTTCTCTCTCATCCTCTTAGACCCTGGCCGGATGAGCCGTATCATGACGGTGGTTGAGTGTGTACTTTGTTGTAGGACAAAAGACCAAAAGACCAAAGCCAGTTGTTAATCAAGGAGAAGTCCAAAGAATTAGGTGGATTTTGCAACAAGCTGAAATTGGAAGCCAAGGCTGTAGAGGTAATGAACTGAGTGAGCTGAGATGGAAAGAAGATTGGAAACAAAGTCTAGTATTAGGAGCAAACCAAAAGGTGAGTACTGAGGGGTAAACTGGGTGTTGGCCTTTCAGAATCAATATTGAGATAACCCTGAACACAGTTCAATAAGAGTTCATGCAGTCTGTTTCACCTCCTGATCATTTCCAAACTGTGCTGCCTTCACTATGGCCATCCTTCTGGACTCTGACCCTGAGACCTTGGGCACTTAGAGGTGAACCCTTGTTTCATCTTGTCCAGAACCTACAGGATCATTTTTTCCTGAAAGCCACATTAAGAAGACCTACATGGACATATAAAACTCCATGAACAGTACAGACATCCTATACATTCATTCACAAAAATTGATTTCAGTTCTTGCCAAGAAAGAATTGAGTAAAATATTGATTTTTTATAAACTTTGTTTTATAAACTTAATAAAAAATTAAACTTATTTTGTGCAATAATGCCATAGGAGTCTGAACCATAAAACTGATGCGCCATCTTCCCCAAGCTTCCATCAAATAAATCATTTGTCCAAGGCTCACGAAGGGCAAAACTTGGGTTTGGGTGGTGGTTCAGTCATTTTCAGTTGTGTCCAACTCTTCATGTTTTCTTGGCAAAGATACTGGAGTGGTTTGCTATTTCCTTCTCTAGATTGTTTTACAGATGAGAAAACTGAGGCAAATAGGGTTAAATGACTTGCTCAGAATCATACAGCTAGCAAGTGTTGGAGGCCAGATTTGACCTCAGGGTATTTTCCTGCTACTTCCAAACCATCTGTCCACTCTCTCCACCCCTGCCCTCAGCTTTCCAATTCTGTGTGTTGTTTATCCCTTCTAGTATGTAAGCCTCTTGAGACAAACACAACAACAATGGAGTGTGAAGAAGTCAAGCCTTTGGGTGAAAGCTTCCCCATTAAGGGGTAGTCATAATATTAACAATAACCAACATTTATAACTCTTACTATATGCAAAGTGCTTTACAGTTATTATCTCATTTGGTCCTCAAAACGATGTTGGGAGATAGGTGCTATTAGTCTCCATTTTACAGATGAGGAAACTGAGGCAGAGGTTAAGTGACTTGCCCAGTGTCACACAGCTAATAAGTGTCTGAGGTTGAATTTGAACTCAGATTTTCCTAAATCCAGGCCCTTTACTCTATCTACCATGCCACCTAGCTGCCAGGGAAATTAACAGTTTTGTTACTTTTGAACCTAAAAAAGCAAAGTCATTCCTCTAAGCCACCAGCATTAGGAGTTGGGAAGAGAGAGCTAATTCTTATCTGGTATCCCTCTCTTTCAGGGGAGGACAAAGTGGCCAACCTTATGGCCTCTTCTCATATGCCTCTCCAGTCAAAAATCAAAACCTCCCTTGGACAGGGATGGGCAAGATTTCTTTTGTTTTCCTGATGTAAGCCTCTTGAGAGTAGCAACTAAATTACTTGCTTGTATTTATAGCCCTAGAGCTTATCACAGTGCCAGGCATACAGTAAAGGTTTTAAAACGCTTTTTAAATTTTTCATTTATTTATTTATGATCTGTAACTGACTCTGGGCCTACCTGTTAGTCTCAGCTTTCCCTTATGGTTTTACCAGCTCAGGGTAGGAAAGTAGTGCAGTGGAGGCCTGGAGTCAGGAAGTCCTGAGTTCAAATCTAGCCTCAGACACTTACCAACTGTGTGACCTTGGGCAAGTCTTTTAACCCTATTTGCCTCAGTTTCCTCATCTATAAAATGAGAGAAGGAAATGGCAAAGCACTCCAGTATCTTTGCCAAGAAAGCACCAGAAGGGAATATGGAGAGTTGAACACAACTGAAAAATGACTAAACAAGAAATGCCGGCCATGGGTCACAATGCCCTCTAAGGAAACAGGACTGGGCATATTCTTATTTATGGAGATTTGGAATTTGCTGAACAAAACATGCTATGACCCAGACTTTAGTTTCCTGGGCAGAAATGGGACAAATACTTTAAAGAATCATTTTTTTTTTGTAGTAGTTGAAACAAATGTTGACTCCGTAAATGGCCCTCTGTGTAAGGGCTATATGTGTGCTGTTCATGGTGTTATATATAGCCACATAGGTCTTCTCATTGTCATTAATCCTAGTTTAACTGTCCTTCAGTGGAATACTCTTTTAAAAGCGTGATATAACTTGGTTTGGTTGTTGTCATTCAGTTGTTTCAGTTGTGTCCAAATCTTCATGACCCCCTTTTGGGGTTATCTTGGCAAAGATACTTGAATGATTTCCATTTCCTTCTCCAGTTCATTTGACAGGAAACTAAGGCAAACAAGTTTAAATGACTTCCCCAGAGTGATACAGCTAATAAGGCTAGATTTGAACTTAGGTCTTCCTGAGTCCAGTCCTGACACCCTATCCATTTCACCTCCTAGCTACCCTATATTGTTATAATTATGATTAATTAAAATGGAAACATTTTGTGTACTTTGGTTTTCTGGTTTGTGTGCTCTGGGTTCATTCTCCCAACCCCCATATGCATTGGTAGATCAGGACCCTGGCAACCCACAGTTGCTACATCTCTGCTATGGGCTCTAGGGGTAATCCAAGGGGTTGGAGGATGTCTTTCTAATATAATAACTCATGAACCTTGGCTGATGTGCTTCCTCTCGCTCCCCACCCCACTCCTAACCCATGATTAGTGGTTGATATCAAACAGCCAGACTTAATTTGCTTCTAGAAATGGCTGTTTACTATGGTGTTGTAGTTGGTACAAAATATTGCTCCCTTTTCTCTCCCTCCTCTTTCAAAATTCTGTGATACACTTTCCTCCCAAAACACACAAAGTCCAGGAGAAAGTTGGCTCAAGATTAGGAAAAGTGTGGAAAAGGGGTAACTTGCAACTCCTAGAAATCTTTTTAGAGTCATTCTTACGATGATTCCCTTTTATGTAGCTTTTCCCCTGGGCTCCTTGTAGAACTTTGAATTTTCTTTCCTTATCTAGTCTAGTCTGTCCTTGACTCTTGATAAAGATGCTGTTCCAGGAATGCTACTAGAATGCTTGTGAAAAGTCTGAAAAGCTCCTTTTCTAGCCAAGATTGGGGGAGGGAGAGAAGGAAATGGAGCACGAAGTAGGAGCTCTTCTCTTCCCGGTCAAACCCCAGCAATTCCTTTTCAAGACTTGGGTTGAATGAGTCTCCTCTATACTGACAGATACTCAAACTGTTTCAGTCAGTCATGTCTTACTCTTCACGACCTCATTTGAAGTTTATGGGCAAAGGTTTTGGAGTGGGTTGTCCTTTCCTTTTCTAGATCATTTTGCTGATGAGGAGACTGAAGCAAACAGGGTTAAGCGATGTTGTCAAAACATCTAGCAAGTGTCTGAGGCCAGATTTGAACTCAGGGAGATGAGTTTTACTGACTTTCAACTCCAGGTCCAGCCCTCTATCCACTATGTTACCTAGCTGCTCCAAATACTTGATTGCAAATTAATATAAATTATTAAATATAAATCTTACATTTATATAATCTCAAAGGGCGTGACTAGGTTCTTCAACCAATTGGAACTTTCTGTCATGCCTAGTTGAAATGATTTTATCAAAAGGTATTCAGGCTTTCTTCACACTTTTAATTAAGTCAATCAAGATATGTTCTCATTTGGCAAAGGAATCAAGATTTAGTATCTTCTCAAGTTTAAGTGAGGTAGGATAATTTAATTAACTTGGTTAATTCCCACCTTTACATGTGTATGTATCTGTCTGTCAATATCCATATATCTGTATACATATATGTACACACATACATACATATATATTCAAATATATATATGTATGGACTTTAATAACCCCTATATTGCATGAAAAAGAAAGAATAAAGTTAGAAGTCAATTCTTTCATTAATATAGAAAACTTCTTGAAATATTAAACACCACTATAATGTGTTTCCACAAGCCAAATTAATCTTTTGAGAAACCTTTTAAAATTATGAGACAATAGGAGCAATTAATCATATTTAGGCCTTTATTCAGAATGACAACAATGCTTTGGGGAAAATGATGACTTGGTAGTTTAAGCGATAGGTAGGTAAAAGAAAAAGATTATTCCTATTCCATTAATTTGGAATTTGTGATAATTTAGAGAGGGGTTGAGCCAAAATTAAACTTAACACCATGAAAGTAAAAGAATTTGCTTAGAAATCCTAAGAAAATTAATATAAATGCATTTTCAAGGGGAATGTTTAAAGTACTTAAAAAAACAAACATTTCCAATACTTAGAAGGTACCAACAATTAATTTCTTTGTTATTATAGGAAATTACTCTTATGTATTCACTAGAGCTAATTTTTTAAAAATCACTTATTAGAAAGTACTCTGTTAACTTAGTTTTTGTGAATTTGAAAGAAATAAAGTTGCAAATCCTTAAAAAAATTTATTGTGGAGTATTCCACTACTTCTGTTAGGCTTTCCTCCAGGTTATTCCAAACTAGTGAGGCTTTATAATTATTAGAATTCTAGAAACAATGACTTCATTTTGACAATATGGATTCCGTGTTATTCCTTCTCCAAAGGAAATCCAGTGTAGCTTGTTGTAAGATCGTTACTGTCGTGAGTCTGTCTTCCTGGAGACGAGTGACTGGAGGATCTGGTCAAGAAGAGCCATCTAGTCTTCCCAGAAGGCTGCTAGAAATAGATTAAAGATCTTCCAAACCTGTAAGGCGTTAGGAGGATGTCAGCCTAAAGGTTCTCCGTGATGTCTTTTATGTCACTTCCCTTTTTTCATCATTGTCTGCATATCCCCACAATGCATCCTTTCCATTCCTTTGGGTTACTTACCATTTTGATTCCACCGAGTTTGTGGTGTCCTATGATTTATAGACAGATGTCATTGCCGTGTTCGTTCTTCGTTGCTGAAGAAGATCATGCCATCAGAGAAATGATGACATGACTTGCACTTGACTTTGTTTTAAGTGAGGGAAGACTGTGCAGGGTCACCAGCCTCACATTCCCCTGAACCGTCTGGATTCCGGGACCAGATATTCATCAGGATGACTGGAGATGGCCCAGGATGCAATAGGAGACCTTGTTCCCTTTAGGTCCTTATTACTTCTTAAACAGGTTTATTCACTGAATGGGCATTACTTCACCCTAAATGAGTATAGACATAGCAAAACCAGCAAAGGAAGTTAGATGGCACAGTGGATAGAATACTGGTCTTGGAATCAGGAAGACTCATCTCCATAAGTTCAAATCTGACCTCAGATACTAGCTTTGTGAACTTGGATGAATAACTTAACCCTTGTTTGCCTCAGTTTCCCCATCTGTAAAATGGGGTATATAGTAATTGCACTTAACTCTCAGGTTTGTTGTGAGAATCAAATACAATAATAGTTGTGAAGTTCTTAGCACAGTTCCTGGCACATAGTAAGTGCTATATAAATGTTTCATCTTCTCCCTCCGTCTTCCTCCTTCCTTCCCCTCCCTTCCTCTTCCTCTGCCTCCTCTTGTTTCTTCTTCCTCTTTTGTGTTCACAATTTGAATATGTATATTGATCTTTTCAAAATTATTATGGATTTCAGTGAAGCCATTTTCCTAGGAACATAGATTTAGAGCTAGAAGCCACTCCAGAAACCATTTAGTCTAAACCCCTTATTCTATAGATAAGTAAATTGAGGCCTACAAAACAAGTGATTTGCTTAAGGACACAAAGTAATTGGCAGAGCCAGAATTGAAGTCCGTTCCTTTGTTCTTTCTACTATAGCCTTGCAATGTCCTAGGCTCAAGGCAACTGAGACTCTATCATCTATGAATAAGAACATGATGACAACCTCACCATAGCTAGAGTAGCCTTCTTTTGTTTGAACCATCTGTGCAGGCTGTCTTCTTTAATACTAACACTTGCCTTGGTTTATGGTACTTGGATTACTTTGTGATGGAGACTCTTCAGATATGTTTGAAGAGAGAGGATCATGATCTCTAAGATCTCCAAGAACAAGAAAATCAGGGAGCTGAGACCTGGAGAAGGTTTCTGGAGAATATTAAGTTAAGCTAGACCTGGTTTGGAGCTTCGAGCCCCATCCATCCTGCCATCACCCTCCACAAGGAGGATGGATGCTAGTAGCGAACAGAAGAGCTGAATTTTGGTACAATAGGCTATTTCATTCCCACTAGTTGTTCACCTATCCTTTCCCATCTCATCTTTTTATTTCTATTTTTATTTCTATTTTTTTCAATCATCTCTAGATCTAATATTTCTTGTTGTCTTATGGAGTCACTTATTTCTATTTGAACCATTCTGATATTTAAATTTCCACTTCTCTCTGTTGAAGGCCTTTTCTTTTTTCAAAATTAACCCTCTCCATGAAGCCTGACCTGACCTTCAAGGTAAAAGTGATCTTTGCTTAGATCTCCCTTTGGCTGTCATTGCTGTCCTTCACATTCTGGATATTTGTCTATCCACCAAGCATCTGGGTGATTCATTGGACAGAGCACTGGATCTGGAATCAGGAAGACCTAAATTCAAGTTTGGCTTCAGACACAGAAGCTGGGCAAGTTACTTAACTTCTGTCTTCTTTAGTTTTCCCTCTGAAAATTGAAGATAATGATAGCATCTGAGAGCAGATAGGTGGCACAGCGGATAGAGTGGTGGGCCTGGAGTCAGGAAGACTCCTCTTACTGAGTTCAAGTCTAGCCTCAGATTCTTTCTAGCTGTGTGACTCTGGGCAAGTCACTTCACTGTTTACCCCAGTTTCCTCATCTGTAAAATGAGCTGGATGGAGAAGGAAATGGCAAACTACTCCAGCATCTTTGCCAAGAAAACCCCAGAAGGGGTCATAAAGAGTCGGAAACAACTGAAAAACTACTGAATGCAAATAGCGTCTACCTCCTAGAGTTGTTGTGAGGATAAAATAAGATTATATTTGTAAAATGTTTTGTAAACCTATTGATATGTTAGCTATTAGTTTTTGTTATCCCTCACCCCATTAGCTTGTGAGTTCCTTGAGAACAGGGTATATCTTATATCTATCTTGATTTTAGCCCAGTGCCCTATATAGAGGAGATACATTTATTTTATTGATTTATTCTTTGGGAGCCTAAAGGAAATCATGATGGGTACTCTGTGAAGATATTGAGTCCAGTGCCTATTTGGTAGAAGCACAGAGGTTTACCTCAGCCCTCTTAGAGAAAGCTTTATTTCCTTTCCTGACCTAAGGTTGGCTTCTAGTCATGTGGATTATTGACTTGGTGGTGGAGGCACCAGGGCCCAAACCACTGTTGTGGATTGTCATAGGCATTTTCTGCCATTCTTGTGGTCATATTTCTATCTCCTGCGTAAGCTACTCACAAGAAGAATCATTTGCTACTTCTGCCTTTTTATTGCTGTTGAGTTGTTTCAGTTGTGTCTGACTTTTCATGACTTCATCTGGAGTTTTCTTGGCAAAGATACTGGAGTGATTTGCCATTTTCTTCTCCAGCTCATTATACAGGTGAGGAAACAGAGGTAAGCAATTTGCCCAGGATCACACAGCTAGCACGTGTCTGAAGTCAGATTTGAACTTGGCAAAGTGAGTTTTCCTGACTTCAGCCTCAGCACTCTGCCCACTATGCCACCTAACTGCCTTTTTATTTGTCTTTACTTTCTTCCAGACCTCAAGCACGGCCTAGCCATGGGTGATGTTCTGCATATATTATCAGGGATGTGGGATGGCCAGCAAACAGAGGAGGAAATAAAGCTGGTCAAATCTGCTCCTCCCAAACTGTTACTGGCATGCCTATAAAGAAAATTTTCCCAAATTAATTTGATCTTTACACATTAAAACAGTATGGCTATTGGCCAAGTACATTACAGTTCTTTGTTTGAAAGACTACTGACTTGGCTATTTGACAGAAAATCAGTAGTGTTGACCAGTATTCAGATGAATCACAGCCAACTTAAAATATCCATCTCAGGTTGATTGAATCCCACCAGCTACCGAGGTGATAATTAGTATAATTGGTTGGCCTCCATATTAAGAAAACTGATATATGAAAATCTGGATTGACATAATCAATGAATTAAGGAGTGACTAATCCTTTTATAGAAGACTTCTTTATAATGAATCGAGAAGTGTTCATCTTTCCATTCTTTCAAAGAATGTTCCCTTATAGTGTTTAAATGGGGTTCTAGTTTTAAAAAGTCAATTCATATACTTTTCCCCTGATTTTTAAGGAACAATATGCTTATTGAGCCTAGAAATATACTTCTACTTGGACTTCATTGCTATCAGCTCCCTTCCAGACACCCATGCATGCTATTACAGAGTCTGCCTCTTCACCTACTTTGCAGAAACTGGAAGAAAGAGTAGCCACATCTACTGGGCTGGACTGGGACTGTTGTGGCTGGATCCCTAATGCTGAACAGATGGTCATAGGCAAGGCAAAGGAAATAGGAGAACAAAGCACTGAACTGGGGAGTCTGACAGGGATGGGAATCAGTCTGGCCTATGGAGACAGGAGAAGCAGGATAAACTGAGACCTTTCCTTCCCCTCAAAAGAAAAAAGGAAACTCAACAGGGTGAATCAAGACAGGGTCTGGAATCAAGGAGTCAAAACCAGAAAGCCAATAGAAATTTGGGCAAACAGAGTGGTTGGAATTCATATAATTAATCCACTAATTAAAACAATAAAACACATTGATATAGTGCTTACATGTACTGGACATTGAGTTAAGTGTTTTATAATTAACTCATTTGATTCTCATAATAACTCGGGAGGGAGATGCCCTTATCATCATTCCCATTTTATAGATGGGGAAATTGATACAAACAGAGATAAAATGACTTACTTAGGATCACACTGGTAGGAGTGTATGAGGCTAGATTTGAACTGACTTTTCTGATTCCGGGTGCCTTGCACTCTATCCACTGTACTACCTAGCTGTCCAATAATACTTTATTCTTTTCTCTTTCTTTTCCTTTTTTTTTTTTATTACAAATTTGGTAGTCATCATGGAATGGATTGGAAGCTGGCCTCAGAATCAAGAAGACCTCATTGCAAGTCTTACTTTTTACCCTTTCTGGCTAATGTGACCCTGGGAAAGCCACTTGTAATGTTAATGGAATTGGAAGATCTTTCCCACCCATTAATAGGCCTATAGGACCTGCTTTGAGCTCAGGAACAGTTGATTGCTGTGATGGAGCCTGAGACTTGGGGAGCTCCTGGTGGGAAGAACTTGCTGGAAGGGTGGAGCAGGAAGTGAGAGTGAGGCAGAGCTATGAGAAAGGGAGGAATTTTGCCCAAGGGAGCTTGTTTGTGGAGAGGTCTAACCGAGGGAAGGCTTGGAGATGTCAGTGCTACCTGGATTGGTGATATGCATAAACTTCTTTGTTACCATGGTGAAATTGACTTTCTGGTATCTGAATAAGGGTTAGGGTTAGGGTTAGGGTTAGGGTTAGGGTTAGGGTTTCATCTTTGAGGAAGAGAGTTTGTTATATTTTGTGATTCAACCCTGAAAATATGTCTGCACATTTATAGCAGCTGCTGTAGGTATCTCATTGGTGATATACCACTTAACCCTTTAATGTTCCAGGTGCCTCTCTAACACTATAAGGGGGTAGAGAAGGCTGCAAATTTCACTGGTAGAGGGAGTTTCCTCACAGGGGAGTTCCTTATACAAGTAAAATTTAAGATCCAAAGAAATTTTATATTCCCCCACCTACTGCTTTCTACTAACTTATCTTCTCTATAAACTCTCTTTTCTTGAAAACTGCTAGTTTCAATGTTTTGACTATATATCTCTTAGGGAAAGTGATAATGAATACTTTCCCTAATAGTGATTCTAAGTTAATTGAACACCCACATAATCTGGTTCTAGTTTGATATTGTCTGATCTGTTCCACTGATCAATTTTAAAAATATGTTATCTTAATAATTTAATAACTGCTGAAATTTGTAGTATAATGCCCACTACCACTTTTTCTTTTTTACAGTTACCCTAAAATTTTTGACCTTTTGCTCTTCCGTATAAGTTTTGGTACCATTTTGCCTAATTTTTAAATGGTATTGGTAATTTGGTAATTAAATGGCTATTGGTAAATTGGTAATTAAATGGCTATTGGTAATTTGATCAGTATATTATAATTTTTTCTCTATTTCTTTAATCTAATAAATAGCCAAATACCTCTAAGTTTTTAGTTTGACCTTTAGTACTTTGTAAAGTAATACTTTTATAGTTGTATAAACTTTATGCTGTTTGGGTTTAGAAAATGAAAGTCAAAATAAAAGGAAGAGGTACTCCCTCCTGCCTCTTCTCTCCACCCTCAAATTGGCATTTTACGGTTGGTCCAGACCCTTCTTTCCCCCACCAATCACGTACTCTTTCTACTCCTTAGACATTGCCCTCAACTCTGACCCTGTGGAATGCTCTCTCTGTGTACATGGAGAGGGAGGAGAGAATAATAAAGAAGGCCATGGGACCTAATATGCTTCTTATAAATTGTATTGCTATCATTATCTTTGATATAAATTTGTATTGGTTCTATAATTAGTTCTTTTGATTCACTTTTTCTTTTGTAGCTCATTTTAGTTTCCATTTAGGTCCTCATCTTTTGATCACATTTTCCTTATTGATTATTATTCCAGTTTTCTGATGGTCTGTAAATCATTTAAGATTTCAGCATTTTTGAATTTATTTATAAATTCTTTGTCTTTGGTTGTGATCTTTTTTTATAAATACATTATATAGGTGTTTATATATACATTTGAAGCAAATAAATATACATTTTTATATATACATTTAAAGCAAAATTAAATTATCTGATAAATCCTCCATATGGCAATCAAATCTAATTTTCAAGCATTTGTTTAGTTTCATCACTTTTA
The DNA here is from genome assembly GCA_028658325.1 of Potorous gilbertii. NCBI lineage: Eukaryota > Metazoa > Chordata > Mammalia > Diprotodontia > Potoroidae > Potorous > Potorous gilbertii. The sequence continues at coordinate 337,022,269 of CM053771.1, forward strand.
TATTTTTTGTCTTACATTCAGAAAGTGGAAAATTGAAACTCTCCACTATTCACTTCTTTTCTATCCAAGATCCTCACTGTTGTTTTTGTTAATTTTGTATGACTTTTTCAGAGTCCTCTTCTAACGATTTAGTAATTTACTTGATGTTCACCATTGATTTGTGTATTAAATTTCTGAGATTAACATGGTTTCTCCAGTTTGTTTTTAATGTTGATTTGAATATCAAAGATTCCAACCAGATTTTCTTTTCTTAGTAAAATCACTAAGAAATGTAGGAATTAAAAAAATATATTTTTATCTGTCTTAGTCCTATTTTAGCTGGAAAGAAGATTCTATGGTTAAGTCTGATTTTCCTTGACTATGAACTATGTTCCAGGTTTTCCTCTATTTTCTCTTGACAGATGAATAATTATTCAATAATTATGCAATTAGAATTGGGGTATTTCTAGAGGTGATATTCTTCTAAGGTGCTCTCTTTACTGAAAACTCTTGAATTGGATGAAGTGAATCTGAGAGTTTTCTTTCACACTGTCCAGTAAATTCTATTCATTTATATTTTGATTCTTGATCTTATTAAGCCTGGAACATTTTCTTTTTTATATAAATGATATTTTATTTTTTCCAATTACATGTAAAGATAATTTTCAGCATTCATTTTTTTTATAAGATTTTGAGTTCTAAATTTTTTCCTCTCTCCCTTCCCTTCCCCTTCCCTAAGAAGACAAGCAATCTGATTTAGGTTGTACATTTGCAATCATATTAAACATATTCCTGGAAATTTTTTTTGAAGAATATCCTGAAAAATGATGATTCAATTCTGCTGTTATCATATTTTTAGTGTAATTCCCTTATTCTTGGATTATTTTTTTCTACTTAGTTCCACCTTCTCTCCTTAGAGATGTTGTAATCTTTCATCTTGTTTTGTATTTTCTGCTGTTTCTACATAATTGGTCTTATAGCTGAGAATTTTATTTTACATTGATTCCCTTCTGTTACTCAAATTTTTTTTTACCACTTTCTTCATGTTATTGACTTTTGTTATTGATTTTTCCTGTTTTATTTCTACTGGATAGATTTTTTATTACAGGTGTCATCTTTCTATAGCAACACAGTATCTTTCTTTACTGATTGATTCCGGAACCTCCTCATTTTATTTTTGAAATGTTTACCATCCAACTTGTTATGTCTTATTTTGGGATCATTTTTCATTTCTTGGGTTGCTGTTGAATTGAATTTATTATGCTTTCCCTTCTGATGACTTTGAGGTTTTTAAATATGGAATATTGTTAATCATATTGGGGATTTTTTTCTGCCATTTGCTCATTTCTGTCATCTGAGAGACCATTTTTAAAAAAGGCCTTTTGACCTTTCTTCTTTATTTACTTACTAATTTGGGCAAAAATTGATCTTTTATTTTTTCCTGGATATGAATGTGGAGATAGAGGACTGGACTCTTTATGACCTCTCATTGTGCTATCTTGCTGGAACTAAACAATTGCCTTAAAGGAAGAGAAATATTGCTGGCATTAGCACTAGGATTTTTAGTGCCCAAGGTATTTTAGATTTTAACATATTTATTTATTCTGACATATTTGGTCAATTCTCTTCCTTACCTTTGCCTCTTGGAATTGATGTTTTCTTCAACTCACCTTAAGTTTCACCTCCTTCAGAAGACTTTTCTTGGTCCCTCCACCTGCTAGTGCCTTATACCTACTTTGTATGTATCGTGTACATTCTTATATATACCCATTGTCTCCCCCATTTGAATGTAAGCTACTCAAGGCCAGGGACTATTTCCCTTTTGTCTTTGTATTTTCAGAGCTTGGCATAGCATCTGGCACAAGGCAGGATTGATTCCTCCTCTCAATACATGCTTTCCTGCCTACTTTATAGTTGGCCAGTCTTGAGTAGCAGTTGTTAATCATATTTAGAGGTAAACTAAGGATTAAAAGACTTAAATTATTTCTTTGAAGGTATTATAAAAGTCCACCAGGTATGAAGAGGTGGGAATCTGCCTCAGTGGGTGCCTTTTATAATCTGGGGATGTCAGGGATATCAACAGGGCAAAGCCTTTAGTAATGCATGAAATAAAGAATCCTTTATGTTCTGGCTGCCTATGTGTCAGTGGTATTTCCTAATTCCCATGTGGTTTGTAATTCTATGTGCTCCATGGTAGAAATTTTTTCCCTTGAAATTCTCTGTGTGTCATATTGAGGAACAGAAGTACCTAGTATTACCTTGGTGAAACCATTCTGCTCTCTAATTCTCCTTTCTCTGTTCGTCAAAACAGGAAGGATGTCTTCCCCTTCCCACCCATAGGGAGGTTGTGAACATAAATAAGAAAATCTATACCAAGCTATTTGAGCTCCCCGAAGGAAAGGAGTTATATAAATTCTGGTAGTCAGAGTGAGGATGACACACTCCATTGATTTAACTATTGATTTAATAGAGGTTGTACATCTTATGGGTGGCAGTCATGACATACTGGAAATGTGAGGACTTGGATTTTTCTTTCTCTCTCTCTTTCTCTCTTGATGTTTCTCTCTTTCCTCCTCCCCCTGCTTCCCTTTTTCTCTCTCCAGAAAATAATGTCTCTGGATAGCTAGAGCCAAGAAGGAAAAGTGCATGAAAATTTAATAGCTGACTCTTTAATAAAAGAGCTTTAGTATTACCTTGAAAACAATCGGTACAGAGAATTTATTGTTTCTTCATTATTATTCTACTAGGCAGCTAGATAGCGCAGTGCATAGAAGGCTGGACCTGGAGTTAGGAAGACCTGAGGACAAATGCAGCCTCATAAACTTACTAGTTGTGTGACCTGGACAAGTTACTTAGCCTCAGTCTCTTCAAAGGTAAAATGGAGATATTTATTATAAATATAAATAAAAAAATATAAAAGGACTTATAGGGTGGTTTTGAGGATTAAATGAGATGTAATTGTAAAGTA
>CM053771.1:337025715-337066751 GCA_028658325.1 Potorous gilbertii
ATCTCTCAGACTCAGTCTCTCTTCCACTACCATCCACTCTCCACTAAACTGCCAAAGATATTTTCCTAAAGTACAAATCTGAACATGTCACTTGGCTACTCAATAAATTCCAGTGATTCCCTACCACTTCTCCACACCCCTATACCCCAGTGAAGATCAGCATAGCTTTTTCGTTAAAATATATTGAGATATTCCTTAAGACAAAGAACTAATGACTCAAAATAATATCACTACTTCATCACCCAATTACAAGGTAGCTGAGAATAGCTGGTGGATCTCTGGGATGCTTGACTTGCGGTTCACTCAGCTCTACCAACTCAAAAGGTTCTCACTTGTTGAATATCTTCTGCTTTGGCTAAGTAAATCTCTTTTTGTTAACTATTGAATGACTTATCAGTGTCTCATTTTGTTCTAATATTGTACCTATACTACCTGGGTACTGGCCTGAGTCACAAAGCACATCTGTTGGGCACTTACAACTCTTTATAACCTGAACTCTACTCTCTTTCCAACCTTCTTGCATGTTCATCTCCTAAATAGTCTTTTATAAAGCCATACTTCCCTGCTCCATTTAGTCAGTCCCCATGCTTTTGGCCATCCCCATGTCTGAAAACCACTCCATCCTCACCTCCACCTGGTTTCTTTGAGGACTCTCTAAAGCATCATGTGACTCCTTATTTCTCTACCTCTTGGTTGCTTCTCCCTCCAAACTATCTTGTATCTGTTTTATACACACATATGCTTCTGTTGTTCATTAAAATGAAATCTCCTTAAGGGCAGAGATTATTTGACTTTTGTCTCTGTATCACTAGTACCTAGTCCAGTGCTTGACCCATAGGAAGTACTTAATAAATGCCAAGTAACTGAGTAATTAATTGATTAATGGAATAATTGTAAGGCATAAAAACTGGATCAGCACCAGATAGTCAAGAAATGTTTAAGGCTTACAGGGGAAATGGCTTGAACCTACTGTTTTTACTGCACTATCTTAGTAAAAGCCTTGGCTAAAAGCTTGTTAAGTCTACTGACTGAATGTTAAGGAGAAACATGCTGGTGGAAGCTCATCTATCACAGCAGTAGGAGCAGGCATACACAGTGTTACCACCCCTAGAATCAGAGTCAGCAGACACCCTCTGGAAGTGCAGCCTGCAAGTCTGAAGGTAAGTTAGGGGAGTAGCTCAGAAGGTGTGCTATACAACCAAAACTATACGACAAAGAAATGAGATAGCTTAAAATAAAGGAAGTAGAGGAGGAAAAGGAAGAGGAAAAAATGGAAAAAAGAAAAGAAAGTAACAAAGGGAACACAAGAAAAATATGAAAGAGAAAAACAATCACAAATTTGAAGGGCGGTCTTGAAATTGGAGACAGTTTCCTACGGAGATAGAGTTAAAATGCTGGCTTGATTTTAATAAATTTGTGAGATATGACACATATTTTTAGTATTCCTCAGAAGGTACCTTACTCCCCAGAATTTACCATTCATAGATTCACAACTCTGGATATAAAGAGCACCTCTGAGACCAACTCCCTCATTTTATAGATGAGGATACTGAAAGCTAAGAAAAGCTGGTCACTTACCCAAGGTCACAACAGCCCCAAACATCAGAAGAAGACTTTGAACTCATGTTCCTTGACTCCAGAGCCAGAGTTCTTTCCGTAATAACATTCTGCCTTCACCATTCATTCAACAGACATTTGCATGTATCTATTATGTACAAATCACTCTGTTGAATACTGGAGAAGATACAGAGGCAATTAACCCTTACCTTCAGGGAACTTACAACCTAACAATCTTCTCAATGCTGCAAACAATCTAGCCCATTTTGAAACTTTGCCAAACCAAAGGTATCCCTTGCCATCAAGACTCTCTCTCCTATCATTTAGCAATCTCTAGTCCTGCTAAATTCACTGTCCCCAGAGAGTGAACTACCCTCTGCCCCACTTCCCTCTGCTTTTATCTCACACTTCTCAGCTTTCATTTCCTGTGAAAGTACTGTGAGGTCCCAAAGTGGAGGATCTGGACACCTGTTCTTTCTGTAGCTACTCTGTAGCTGACTGACTACTGAACTGGCCATGCATCCCTAGCCCCACTCCAACCAAGCTGCTGCATTATCAGACTGACCATGCAAGGCAAGTAGTCTATGAGAGAAAAAGGGGAAATTAATTTCCTGCTAAAGAAATAACCGCTGATTTGGGAAGAGGAAATGGGGAGGGGAAGGGAGGCCCTCCTCATCCCTTGCCTGGACTATAGCAAGGTTTTTATAATAATTGTTTTTTCTGTCTCAGACCTTTCCCCACTCTTGTCCATTCAACTGCTATGGTCATTTTCCTAAGTGACAGGTCGGATCGTGTCACATGACTCCAGTGACAATCTCACCCCTGTGTTGGTATTGCTTATTGTTAATATAATTTTGCTTCTTAATGGGAAGATGTTCCCCATCCATTAATGGACCTGCTTATTAAGGGGGATTTGATTAAGGAAAATTTGTAGGAAGGCCCCCACCTTTTCTTAATTTTCTAAGGAGACCCTAGTTCTCAAGGGTCATGATGCCCGCTGGCTCTGAAAAGTGTACAAATACTCTAGGGTGAGATTTTACTTTGGGACTTACTGATTGAAAGTGTTTGTTTGGCCAGACAAGACTCTGGGAAGCTGCGGAGCCCCCCAGCTTTGAAAACCCAGATGTTGGTGCTTTCTTCTCTGGTAACTATGTATGAATGGTCAGACAGTTGGATCTATCTGTTGATCTGTCAGAGAGTTGGAAGGAATGTCTGTTGACTTTTATTTCTCTGTACTTTCTTGGAAGTTGAGGGTGCTGCTTTTTCCCCCTGAACTAAGTGAATGATAAATGTGCTTGATTAAGGTGATTGTTCACCTCTCAAAAGTTACTTTCCTTTTAGAAATGCAGATCTAAGACCCTGTGATAGCAGGCCCCCTGTGCATGTCAGGGTGCTTCCTTTTATAAACCCCCACAAAAAAACCCAGTATATTTTAAAATACATTACTGCTCCCTCACCCCACCCCCAAGACTCAACTCAAAACAGATAACAAAAATCCTGTTGTCTGATGTTGCAATGAGAATAAGGATTCTCTCCAGCATATCCCCTGTGCTCGATGATGAGTAAGAAAAAAACATATTAAAGCATGACCAGTCTGTTTCCCACATTAACATTCACTAAAGACATTGCAGTCACTCACTGGGGTAGGCTAAAGCAACTAAACTGCAGAGAAATTTATTCTCCTGACATTTTACAGCAGCATGACTAAAGATTTTTTGGTTCTTGTTTTTTAAAGATAGCAGCTGCAGTTTACTAAGGCAACTTGAGCACCTGAATCAAGTAGCAGCCTCAGGAAATAGCATTTGAAAAAAGAAACTCTGTGGCAACCTCTGATGCCTCACAGACACTTGGTTTCTGTGACCTTAGAACTGCAGCCCTGCTGCGTGCAGGCCACTGCAACATAACCAGCTAACGACATTGATAACAAAACACAGTAGGATAGGTGCTTATGGAGTGGGCGCCTGTGTTAATCTTTCAGAAAATATTATAGCCTGAAAGGCCCCAGATGATCAACATTCATAGGTAATTTCTGTCAGTGGCTGAATTATTCTCCTCGGCAACCATACTGTGACATTGCTAAAACACCACTGTGGCTTGGTGGGTGTTAGTTATTTATTTTTCTTAAAAACAAAAGTAAGATATCAAAGCATGAAATTTGGAGGGGGTGCAGCAAAATGGAAGTAGACCCTGATTTAGTCAAACAGTCAGGAGTTCTCCTGGGTTGGGTTACCTGTATCTGGTGATGCTTAAGATTCAGTCACCAAACATTTTAAGGGTTTGCTGTAGGCCTGACGTTGGGCCAAGCACTAGGGCTACAAAGAAGAGCAAACGCACAGCCCCTGTTCTCAACAAGCTCATCCTAATGGAGGAGATAACATGCAAATAATTATGTACATACAAGACATGTATTGTAAATGGCATAGAATAGTATAAATGTAATTGGAAGGAGGAACGGGGGTTGGGAGAAGACTGGGACAGGCCTCCTGTGGAGGTTGGGATATGAACTATTCAGATAGATAAATAGATATGTATTTGTGTGTGTATATGTATGTATATGTATAAATGTATACCTACACATATATAAATATATTTATATATACAGTAAAATATTCCCCAATTTTTTAACATTTATTTTTTAAAATTTTGAACTCCAAATTCTCTCTCTCCTTCTTGCCCCCCCCATTGAGAGGCAATCAATATGGTATCAATTAAATATATGAAGTTACGCAAAATATATTTCCATGTTAGCTATGTTGCAAAAGAAAACACAATACCCTTGCTCCCAAAAAAGAAAAATTAAGAAAGTTTGTTTGTAAGTATGCTTCAATATATATTCAATTTACCAGTTGTCTCTCTGGAGATGAACGGTATTTTTCATCATGGGTCCTATGTGGTGGTGTGTATATTCATTCTTTGTTTCTGAAGAAGACCAAGCCATCAGAGAAGTAATGACATAACTTGCACTTGACTGTTTTTGAGTGAGGGAGGGATGCATGGATCCTATAATATTATCTTGGTCAGAGTAGCCAGGTCTTTCAAGGTTGATCATCATTGCAATGTTGCTAACATTATGTATAATGTTCTCCCTGGTTCTGCTCACTTCACTTTGCATCAGTTCATATAAGTCTTCCCAGGTTTTTCTGAAACCATGCTGTTGAACTGAGTTTTGAAAAAAGCCAGGGAAACTAAGGGTCAGAGGTTAGGAGGGAAAGTATTTCAGGCATGGTTACAGTCAAGGTGGGGGGCCATGTCCAGTCATCCTGATTATATCTTTCCACTGAACTCAGATGGCTCTGAAGGAGAAAGTGAGGCTAGTAGCTTTGCACAACTCTGCCTCACAACTCTAATTCACTGGCAAGTCATGGTAACACTTTCCTGATGTCATGGTCCTCTTCTAGAAGGATGGACAAATGACTACAGCCAGGCAAAGGCAAGGAGTTAGGAATCAAGGACCAGAAAGTTGGTCATTTTGTAGTTGAATGGTAAGAATATATGTAGGGGAGTAAGCATAAAAAGACTAGAAAGGAAGAAAGTGGTAAAAAGCTTTAAATGCCTGAGAATTTTTATATTTTTGATACTGGGGGACAGAGCCAAGATGTTAGAGTAGAAAGCCTATAAAATACCTGTGAAGAAAGACTCTCAACCAATTCTAGAGCAGCAGAAGCCACAGAACAACAGAGTGGAGATTTCTAGCCCAGGGTGACCTGAAAGGCCAACAACGGGAAAGGTCTCTCACACCAGATGTGGGGTTGAACCCAGTCCAGTCTTGGGCGAGAGGTACTCTACCAGGAGCAGGCCTTGGGGGCAGAATCCCCAGCAGCAGTACCTGAGGTTTGCAGATCTCTCAACCCACAGGGGCCAAAGGTCAGTGAGAGGGTTTTTTTTTCAGCTGACTGAGAATGGAACAGGCTCTTCCCATAGTTCTGACCTCAAGTGGTGGCAGAGGCCTCATCTGGTGACAGCTGCTCCCAAAGCAGCCCACATCCATTTTTGGATCACAAAACCCCTGGGGGCACTGAGCAGTTGATCCCTACCTCAGCCCTGTGTGGCAGCTCTGCCCCCACCTAATGCTCCTGGAGAAATTGAGCTGCTGATCTTTATCTTACACTGAATGGCAGCCCTACCCCCACTGAAAGCCCCTGGGGGAATCGAGCAACTTATCTGAATCTCAGCTCCCAGTGCTAGCTTGGTGGAACTGGAGGCCAGGTGGCTGTGGAGAGGGAATTCTATTACTCACAAATTCTGGGCACAGAAATTTCTGGTTGCTCCCAGACCAATGTACACGTTCGATTGTGCCACCTTGGAGGAACTGAGATCTTACAGGTTCCCAGAGTATACCCTACTCTTGACAAAGGACCCAAAAGTCAAGTTACTGGTTGGGAAAATGCCCAAAAAAGGGAAAAAAAATAATACTATAGAAGGTTACTTTCTTGGTGAACAGATATCTTCTCCCATCCTTTTGGGTGAGGAATAACATCAAGGAAAGACATAAAAGTCAAGGCTTCTGTATCCCAAACATTCAAAATAAATACTCAATGGTCTCAGGCCATGGGAGAACTCAAAAAGGATTTTGAAAATCAAGTAAGATAGGTGGAGGAAAAATTGGGAGGAAAAATGAGAGAGATGCAAGAAAAGCATGAAAAGCAAGTCAACAACTTGCTAAAAGAGACCCCCCCCCCCCAAAAAAATGCTGAAGAAAATAACACCTTTAAAAATAGGCTAACTCAATTAGAAAAAGAGGTTCAAAAAGCCAATGAGGAGAAGAATGTTTTAAAAAGCAGAATTAGCCAAATGGAAAAGGAGGTTCAAAAGTTCACTGAAGAAAATAGTTCCTCAAAAATTAGAATGGAACAGATGGAGGCTAATGACTTTATGAGAAACCAAGAAATCACAAAAGAATGGAAAAATGGAAGACAATATGAAATACTACAATAAAACCTCAGTTCACTGGGACCTCAGGTCATTCTGAATATGTGAATTTTCCAAGATAACTAAGTGTTTTATCTCTTTAAGCCCCAAATCTGAATTTATTTTAGCCATTTAAGATGGAAATCTTTCTAAATTGAGTGGTCTCCACTTATTTTTAAAAAGAAAACAATTCACAGCTCTTTTGGGAGTGGCAAAGAATTGGAAATTGAGAGGCTGCTCATCCATTGGGAATGACTGAATAAGTTGTAGCATATGAATATGATGGGAGACTGTTGTTCTATAAGAATGATGAAAAGCACTGTTTCAAAAAGGAGGACTTGTATAAAGTGATGCAAAATGAAATAGCAGAACCAAGAGAGCAACTTATACAATAACAATATTATTAAAAAACAACAAACTCTGAAAATAACTGTGATTAACAATGACCAACCACAATTCCAAATGAAATATGCCTATCCACCTCCAGATAGTGCAAACTGAAACGTATTTTCTACTCTCTCTCTATCTCTCTTCCTTCTTTCCTACCTTTCTTTCTTCCTTTCTTTCCTTTTATCTTTCTTTCTTTATGGATATGGCCAAAGCGAGAATTTGTTTTGCACAATTATGCATATATATGATGGGTTTAGTTTTTCTTGCCTTCTTAATGGGTGAGGGAGGAAGGAGGAAGAAAATTTGGAATTGAAAACAAATTTGAATTTTTAAAAAAGAATATATTTCTGATAATGTAACTTTTAAAAAATTAATCATCAGTTACTTTCACCAAACCTTACAGAGATTCAAGAATGCTGCCACTACTGGGAATTGTAGGCAGTTTAGAGGAAAAGTATACACAGGGAAAAAAAACCCTTACCTCTTCTGAACTGTAGGGTTATTGGGGGGAGTGAAAACATGTAAAGTGAGAAAATATGATGTAAAAGAATAATTATTCTTTCATTTCGTTATGTAGAAAAGGTCTTTCTAAAGATGAGTAATAATGTGTAGCAGGTTCAATTATATCTAATAAGCACCATCTGTTTTCCATATGCAGTTGTCAACTGAGAAATCAAACTAAATTAATTAAAATGTTTTAGTTCCTCACACAGGAATAGTGTAAGTGCAGTACAATGGAAAGAGTGCTAAATGGAGAGTCAAAAAACCTGTGTTCAAATCCTAGCTCTGTTACTGAGGATGAACTTTGGCAAGGTCCTTTATATCCCCTGGTCTCAGTTTCCTCAGCTGTAAAAAGAGGACTTGGATTCGATGTGGGTTCTTAGGTCCCTTCCAGCTGTAAGCAGTAATTCACATTCAAAGCCTGCTCTCTACAGTTACCCCAGACATCAGGGGAAGAGATATATATGAACAACTCCAAAAGTCTAGTCATATTTCTATGGGACAGAGTGTTCTAAAGAGTTCCTTCCCACTTCCTGAGAGTGTCTGGATAAAGTCAGTATTAATAACAGCCCACTGCTTCCCCAGAATCACTAGTGAGTCACGCACATGTACCACCTGTGGCATAATTTTAAATTTTGGAATCAAAAGGAAACATTTCAGAATGATTCTCTTTTGCTTAAACAAAGTGGAAAGACTATAGCTGGAAAAACACTGGACTTAGAGTCAGGGGACTTGGGTGTGGTTCAGATGAGATCTAAATGTAAAGCTCATACACACACATAAATGAATGAATGAGTTTAAAGCACTTTTCAAATCATAAGACACTATGTGATTATGAGTTATCTGTGCTGTTGTCAATTTTGCCACTCACACTGCACACTGGTTGTATGACCTTTTAGCCTCTCCAGGCTCCACTTTTCTCATCAATACAATGAGTGGTGGTAGTGGTGGGAGTTGGTGGTATTCCATCTTGTCCAACTCTTCCTGATCTTTGTAAGGGATTTTCTTGACAAAGATACTAGAATAGTTAGCCGTTTCTTTCTCCAGCTTATTTTACAGATGAGGAAACTGAGGCAAGCAGGGCTAAATAACATGACATCCGAGGTCAAATTTGAACTCAAGTCTTCCTGACTCTAGGATCAGCGCTCTATCCACAGAGTCACTTTTTGGGAATAAATAACCTTGAAGGCCCTTTTCAGCTTTAACGCTCCTAATTCTGTAACTATTCCCATTGTAATGAAGTAGTGGCCTTAAGGATTGTAGAGATATGTATGTACCACTATTGGTCTGAAAACTAAATGACCCAGATGTCTTTGGTTTTGTGTGGGTGTTATCTGTCTCTACCAGCAATGGGAAGTGGTCAACTGACATTTTTTTTCCTGTTGTTTATCTTGGGTTTATCTCTAAGGGCACTCTCCACATTTCCCACTGCCCAACCTTTCTTTTCCCTTCAACTCATGACTATTTCTACTCTTTTGTAGTCTCAGAAACTAGATAAGTTTTCTAAAATTAAGATGAGGTGAGACTACTTATATTTGGTTATATTGTACCAGGTTAGTAGACATGAGGCCTGAGATCTGCTCCTAGATTTGCCAGTAACTAGTAAGGTGACCTACAACAATTTATATGACCTCTCAGGACCTTAGCTTCCTCATTTATAACATGAGGGGTTGGAACTCCAACTCTAAGATTCTGTTAAAAGGCTGCTGGGTGCCATGGTGGGGAGTGTGCTGGATCTGGAATCAGGAAGTTGTTCAGTCATTTCAATCAGATATGACTTGTAAACCCATTTGGGTTTTTCTTTTCTTTCATCCTCTCTCTCTCTCTCTCTCTCTCTCTCTCTCTCTCTCTCTCTCTCTCTCTCTTTTTCTTTCTTTTTTAACTTTTTTGAGGCAATCAGGATTAAGTGACTTGCCCAGGATCACACAACTAGTAAATATCTGAGGCTAAATTTGAACTCAGGTATTCCAAGGCCAGTCGGTACTCTATTTATCCATTGCAATTTGAGGTTTTCTTGGAACAGATACTGGAGTGGTTTGCCATTTCCTTCACCAGCTAATTTTGCAAATGATAAAACTGAAGCAAATAGGCTTAAGTGACTGGCCCAGGGTCACACTACTATTAAGTGTCTGAAGCCAAATTTGAACTCAGGAATGTGATTCTTTCTGACTCCAGGCTTGTAGTCTATCCACTGTGTCACTAAGTGCAAATACAGCATCAGGCACTTAGTAGCTGTGTGACCCTGGGCAAATCACTTAACCATTGTTTGCCTCAGTTTCCCCAGCTGTAAAATGGAAATTAGTAGCTACCTTCCAGGGTTGTTTTAAATATTACATGAGATAATATTAGTAATAGGCTTAGCACTTTTAGTAGGTCTTTAATAAAGGCTGGTTTTCTTCCTTCAAGAGTAAAATAAGAATAAAGAGTCTCTGAATAACATCCTAAGAGGAGGATATTTAGTGCATGGACTTTATGATCCCTTTTTATCCACACAAGAGCCTTCGTTATTTCCTGATTCACAGTTGCATATAACAGCTAAAGAAAGTATCACTGTTATAATATGGGGCCATTCGAGTTTAGTCTACATTTGAATTTTAAGAAACTGTGGGATACCTGAGGTTATTCTCCACAATTCAGAGATAGGACAATTGAGCCTTTACCAAGAGCCCTAACTAGAGCAGCCCATCTCTCCCTCTCAGTTTCATGCTGCTTATGCAGAGCATGTAAAAGCAGGTATGGTCTATGATCTAGACATCTGGGGCAGTGTCCCCTTTACTAACCCTAATCTCGTGACTGTTGAGAAAGACAACCAGAAAGCCAGCAAAGTAATCTTTTCTAGTAGGGAGCAGCATAGACTGCTCTGGGAGTTTGCTGATCTGGGTGGCTTTCTCTATGTGCCTAGGTTTGTGTTCCCCTGAATGACGAGTATCCCTAGAGAAAGTCTTGTGCATCTGGTTGTCCTATAAGTGGTTTGGAGTCTAGAATACAGAGCAGACCAAAGGGTTTGAAAATGATAAATCTGCTCCACAAGTCTGTGACATGTGTGCCTTTGACAAGTTCTGCTTGTATCTGACGTCACCATACCCTGACAGTAGCACTGGTGAGATGGAATTAGACCTCCCCTTCACATCATACAAGTCCTCATGGAACCTATCCTGAGTCTGGACAGCTCCAAGAACTATAGCTAAGTTGTATAGTAGATAGAGTAGTGGGTCTGGGAGTCAGAAAGGTGGGAGTTCAAATTCTTCCTCAGATGCTTACTAGCTGAGGGGTGCTTAGAAAAGTCATTTAACTTCTCAGCCTCAGTTTACTCCTCTGTATAACAGGGGTGATAATAGCATCACCTATCTTAAAAGACTTGAAGGTAGGAATAAATAAGATTATATTTGTAAAGTTTTATATACATGCAAGCTATTATTAGGGCAGCTAGATGGTGCAACGGATAGAGTGCTAGGCCTGGAGTCAGGAAGATCTGAATTCCAATGTGACCACTTACCTAGCTGCATGACTCTAGTCAAGTCTCTTAACCCTGTTTGCCGCTGTTTTCTCATCTATAAAATGAGTTGGAAAAGGAAATGGCAAACCACTCTATGATCTTTGCCAAGAAAACCCCAAATGAGGTCACAAAGAGTCAGACACTACTGAAACTGCTGACAAGAAAAGCTGTATCTTTGGATCAAATGCAAGGGTGTAACTTGAGCCTGCTCGAGATAGCGCATGATTACATGTTCAATGTGAGCATTTACACATCAGAAATCAGCAAATTCTACAAATCTAGGCCTTATTTATTGTTTGGTTGATTGTCTAAAATTAAGATAGCTATGGAGAAAATGTTAATAATGAGGATTAAATTTTTAAAAGTGTGCTGGGTCCATACATTTACCAACACAAAAGAAGTATGCACAGTTTAATTCCTAACCAAGACAAAGAAGTTCTGGGAAATTTCCCTGTATCTGGGACAGAAAAAAACTCTCCCCATGGCAATGTAACCTCAGGTCAAGAGTGGGAAAGAATACTGAAAAAAAATGTGGAAGGGAATACATACACAATGAAAGATGACCACTACCATCTGTAGTCAGAGAAAAGTTAGGAAACCCTATAGGCATTTTTTCCAGAAATGAAAAGAGCCCAAGGTACTGATGAGAAATACTGATGTCTAGAAGTTTTTCCCAGGAATGACTGGGTAAAGTGAGTGATCACTGAATGAAGTTGTATCAGTTTCTAAGACATGTTGCTCACTGGTGGGCATTGTTATTTTGACTATGAACATGGGTTCTTTTCACCTGTGAAAAACTGTTCTTTTACCTTTATGAGCCTATGTGCTTGCAAGGGGCATTTGTAAAAATACTCTGGGGATAGGAGGAGTTTCGAGCACTGATTATCTGTGAGGCCTAGAAGTAAGTGTATCTAGGCCCTTAGGGTCATGTGAGAGCTTCTGACACAAGATTTACATAAATATAAAGGTCATTTCTCCAGGTTTTACAGTTCACTGATTTCAGACCTTCTAAGAAGGGAGATCAGAAGGCCTTATGGCCAGCTGCTTAGTCATTCTAGGCAGCTTGTCTAAAGCACTCGAATCCTACGTCCCCAGTAATTTCAATGTTCCTTTCTTCTGTCCTTTCATTTTATATATGTGTGCATATATATACATATGTCTATATACACCTATAAATTTTTTATGTTTACATATATGCACAGAAAAGTAATTAAATTTATGAACTATAAAATATTTCCTCTTAGTAGATCCCCAAAAGCCTATAATAAATAGGAGATAATTAGGAGAGCATTTAAATCGAGTATTTATTAAGCACTTCCTGCATGCCAGGCATGTAGGAGTTTCCTTCTATTATTAACTATTTTTCACCATAAAATCTTTCTAATGAAAGTCTTTTGCTCCTTGCATTTGCAGTGAATCTTTTCAACAGTTTCCTAACAACATTTTTAAAGTCACAACATGACATGATAAGGCTTGTGTTTTATTGTGAAATAGCTGTACCCTGAGGGAGGTTCAAGGAAACCCTTGGCTTTACGCCCAGGATCTAACACAGCTCAGCACACCAATCTTGGACAATAACAAAAATTTTGTCATGTTAAATCTGAAGTTAAAACTGAAGTATTTCGAAGCTACTGTGTCATGTGCCAATATTTCAGAATTACCAGTCATAGCCTAGAATGTGGCTACCACTTTCAGTGCAATTCAAACCATAATTTCCACAAGTATCTGCCCTAGTTTGTTCTCAAATATATTCCCAGAAAGTTTCTTGATATTTCTGCTCCGGTGGTTTAATGCCTTTCCCATCATAATAAAAATGTTTATATAGTGCTTTACATATGTTATCTCATATGATCCTCATAACAACTGAAATTAATGCTATTAGTATCCCCATTTTACAGGTGAGAAAACTGAGGAAAAGAGAGATTCTATCACTTGCCCAAGTTTTTACTCATTTTTTGAGGCAGGATTTGAACTCCAGCCTTTTTGACCTCAGTTCCGATTCTCTATCTACTGTTCACGGGGTCAGAAGTTAAGTTTAGTGAAGATTAAAATTTTACCCTCAATAATTTACACAGATTCAAGGTATGAAAGAGAAAGGAACTTGATTTGGGAACTATGAGAAAAAAGCATCTGTTACATTCCTGATGATCTATTAGTTATTAAAAACACAAATAAAATTTCAGACATACAATGGCCTATTTGGATAGTGCCCCTCCCTAACAAATGAATGTATAAACTTCAAAGGAAACAAAGCAATAAGGTGTCATAAAGAAAGAAAAATGATAGGGGATGCTTTCAGAAGCAACGTGGTTGGAGAGGGGTGTATTGAGAAGCAAAGCTCCCAATTCCATTTCTGATGAAATCCTAAAGAGTACATACACATCTTGAATGTGTGGAGCTGGATTCTGAAATTAACTCAGAATTTGCTCCTGTCACAGTTTTTCATAGAAACTCTCACATGCATAAATGAACATCCAATAGTGCAGTATCTTCTGAGTATATGTGTACACATTGTGGATCTGAATAGACTTTTTGCTTCATGTCCAAACAGGGTTGGGCAAACAGGACCCCAAATTCTCTCCAGAAACAGGATCAGCAGCTGTCAGTTGGCTGATTGGAAACACCTGGCCCCTGAGGCAGTCAAGTAATAGTAAGTGTTGAGTCATTGGTCTGGGCCTTGCACTAAGGGGAGCTGAGCATATCCTTGGACCTTGTGCAGAACTGAACCTAATTCAAAGCCACTTTGTACCTTACCACCTTGCCTTTGTTTCATTTTGTTTTTTTAATTGGTGCATCTTTTTTTACAATACATTCATTTCTAAGTCTATCTCCCATCCCCTCTCCCCCACACCCCATGCCCAGAAAGCAGTCTCTTGTGACAAAGATTTTAAAAGAAAAAACAGATCGTGTCTGATAGCACATGCAATATTCCACACCCACAGTTCCGTATCTCTATAATGGAGAGAAGTAGCCTATTGGTTTTGGCCCAGTTCCAGTGAACTCCATTCTTGCCCAAGCAGGACCCGGACTTTGGTCTCTGGGCTGGTACACATCTGAGTCTACAAGTCTACTCTCATCTGATTTCTATAGGGACTCTGACCTCTTGGCTAAGAGATGGTGAATTCTAGGTCTTTTCTCCTCTGCTTTTTGCCTAATAGGAAGGGATATCTCACTCTCTGAAGAAATGACATTAGGGAAAAAGAATTGGAGACAATGGAGCTCAGACCCAAAGATGGTCTTCTTCATCACTAGATACTACTGAAAGGAGTATGCACCTTGCTTTGTTATAGTTTGTCCTTGATTCTTGAAGAGGACCATGACATCAGAGAGGTGATGCCATGACTTGCAAGAGAATTGATTTAAGTGAGGGAGGGCTATGCAAAGTCATCAGCCTCACTTTCTCTCCCAGAGCCATCTGGGTCCGATGGTGAGATGTAGATCAGGATGACTGGACCTGACCCTACTGAAAGGACTTGGTGGATGTGTTAATAACTTTTGCTGATCTGTTAGGGTTTTTTTAAATTATCTGTTATAAGAGCTAACTCTGGAGGGAAGAAGAAGGGAAGGATATACTGGGGAATGATGAGATTTAAGAACAAAAAATATCAGTAAATTGAAAAGGAAATTAACATGTTTCTGAAAAGTTGTCAATTGAATCATAAAGCGTTGACAAGTAGGTCCTTTACTATTCCATGACATAACACTTGGACCCTTAAAGGCAAGTTCTAACCTATAAATTTAAGGGAAATTCTTTTTGAAAGGCATCTATATGTGTGTATGTATATTATATATAAATATATATATGTGAATATATGCATATTTTTTTATCTCCATGTGCGTGTGTGTGTGTGTTTATGTGGATACAGCATTGGACTTGGAGTCATGAAGACTGAGTCCAATCTTGCCTCAGATACTCACTAGCTGTGGAACCCTGAGCTATTTGCCTCTGTTTCCTCCCTACTTTATCTACCTATGAAGGTCAAACCAGATAATATTTGTAAAGCACTCTGCAAACTTTAAAGAGCTCTATAAATACCGAGAGAAGCTATTCAAAAGAGTTACATAAAAAGCTGCTAAGTACTGTAAATCAAGAAATCTTCCCCAGTATGAATAATTATCATTCCATTTGTCTACCTTGTTACTTCAGCCTTTGGTAAATCAGGGAATGTTTCAACATAAAGGGACGTATTTTTAAGAAGAAAAGCCAAATGCAATCTTAAATAATACTACTTCTCTCTATGTCAGTGTTGGAAGTAATTCCAAAATTATGCACCCTTCCAAAAAATCATAAGAAAAAAGTGATTACTTCAATGAACTAGAATAATTCTAGGGCTCTTAAAATATACATTACCAATTCATTTTAATATGTTCATTATTCTCCATTTATAACTGCAGTGCCTTCACTAAGGGCTAAAGTCCCATAAAGTAATCATAACATACAGTATTACCAGGCCATAGAGGAGACCCTGTATCAAGACAATGTGAAATCTGAAACACCTAAAAGAGAAAACTGGTATTTACCAGATATTGGGATTGGTGTGGTTCCATGGAAAGAGTGGTGAATTTCAAGTAAAAGGACCTGGGCTCATGTTCCAGACATTTATTACCCATACAAACTAGGACAAGTGGCTTGACCTTTAAGGACCTCACGTCCCTCATCTGTACAGTAAGAAACTTGGAGTTCTTACACTCTAAGATTCCTCTGAATAAAAGTTCATGAACCTGACAGACTGAAAAAAATAAACAAACCTAGACTCATTTTAAGTCCTTTTAATATATTTGAAAGAAACTAGGGATATTTAGCAGCTTAAGAGAGGTGATGGCTATATTATCTTGGGGCTAGGTTCTTGCCTTGCTCTTAATAGTCCCTAGGGTCACTGCTGCCCAAAGGCATCTCCTCTCTCATCTCTGGAGCAGGCTGGGTTTCTGGGAACACCCTTTATCTGTGGATGGTATGGAAGCCAGCCAATCAGCAATATCTTACTACTACTCTCTTCCCATTTGGTTTGTTGCACATCCGCCTCTTAGTTGACTTCTCCATGACATCACCTTTAAACTCCAGCTTATCAGGTGGGTGTTCCAGAGGGGAAATTCAGTCTCAAAAATTGTGTGGAAAAATGAATGAATGAATGTTTGTTCTTGAGTTGTTTTCAGTCATGTCTGACTTTTTGTAACTCCATTTGGGATTTTCTTGGCAAAGATGCTGGAGTAGTTTGACATTTCCTTCTGTAGATTATTTGACAGATGAGGAAACTGAGGCAAACAGGGTTAAGTGACTTACCTGGGATCACACAATTATTAAGTGTCTGAAGCCAGATTTGAACTCAGGAAGATCATTCTTCCTGACTCCAGACCTGGTGCTCTATCCACTGTGCAACCTATGGGTTTGTCAATTTGAAGTCTATAAATGGATGTGTCAATGCTGTGCTACAGATAGAGCCGATTGGGATAAGAGAAGATTAAATGAATGGAATTAAGTGAATGGAATAAAAAGGCTGTGTGTACATATGCTCATAGGAAAGATGACCGTACTAGCCAAGACTTAGTCTATGATTATACAGCTATGGTTACTTGCTCCATGCTGACACCTGCAATCAGATGTTTCAACCCTCATCACCAACTACTGCTATCATCGCTAACATGGAAAAGGCCAGTTTGTGCTAGTAAAATAGGAACATGTATTCAATCAAGATGCAGATCAATTTTTTTTAACCCAACTGTAAAACTAGGACTAATAGATCAATCTTTTTGACAGCCCTAGAATGTAGCCATATTCTTGCATTTTCAATTAAGACTTTTAGGCTATTTCTAAGGGCATATGTCATCATCCAAAGCATATTTTTAAAATACTAGCTCTGTGTTGTTGCTCAACTGTGTCTACCCTATTTGGGGTTTTCCCAGCAAACATCGTAAAGTGATTTGCCTCCCTTCCAACTCATTTTACATGTAAGGAAACTGAGGCAAGCAAGGTTAAGTGACTTGCCCAGGGGGTCACACATCTATTAAGTTGTCTGAGGCCAGATTTGAGCTCAGGCCTTCCTGACTACAGAGCTATCACTCTATCCACTGAACCATCTAGCTGCCCTCAACTCTCTACTAATTAATAAAATATGAGGGGTTGGTATGGTATCCAAATACCTTGGATATTGTTATTCCCAACATTTTTTCAACAACACTAGATATGATATTTGTGAAAAGGTCCAATGCTGTGACTTTTGCTATCAGTTCCATAGACAATATTCACAGTCATGTTTTTATGAGGATTTCTTCTGATAAAGAACATTCCCACTCTACTTCACAGAATCTCAGAGTTTGAAAGGGCCTCAAGGGTCACTTAAGTACAATATCCTTAATGAGTGGTCATCCACTTGCAAGCCAATATTTAAATGAAAACATTTAAAAGCTGCCAAAGAAGGCCAAAACATTCTTAAGGAATGATTCAAAAGAAACATAAAATTATTTTCCCAACCCACCATCTAATGTTTCTACCATTTTTCCATTACTTTTTATAGATGAGGAACTGTTTTGGGTTTTAAGTTTTCAGGATTTGTCATAAAAAGCTTTTATCTGAAGAAGAATCTAGCCTGGAGATAGTATTCTTTATAAAGATAAATACACTTAGCGTATAGAAATATGTGTGCATAATTTATACACAGAGAAATATTAGATAGATATAAATTCTGAACCCTCTGTCTTCCTCTGTTGCCACCCTGCTACCATCACCGCTGAATCAACATTTTTATATGATTGTAAGACGTGGAACACTATAATCTGGGAAGTATTGAAAATCAGTACCGCCCAAAGGACAATGAGGACCTGCATCATGGATGTGAATAAGACGCCGTAAACTGAGAATCAGAGCTAGGAATAGACTAATGGGCGGTCTATGTGCTCCACTGACACCTTTAAGAAGTCAGGAGAGATTAACAATAGTGAATATTTACGTAGTGCATTAAGATTTCAACGTGCTTTTACATGTGTTATCTCATATAATCCTCACAAAATCCCTGTGAGGTAGGTGCGACTATTGTCCTTATTTTACAAATAAGTATGACTCCGGAGGAGGACCTCAGCTCAAATTCAGCCTCAGACACTAACTAGCTGTGGGATCCTGGGCAAGCCACTTAATCCCAATGGCCTCCAAAAAAGAAAGAGAGGACAGAGAGAGAGAGAGAGAGAGAGAGAGAGAGAAGAAGAAGAAGAAGAAGAAGAAGAAGAAGAAGAAGAAGAAGAAGAAGAAAAGGAAGGAAGGGAAGAAGGAAGGAAGGAAGGAAGGAAAGAAGGAAGGAAGGAAGAATACAGAGACCAAAAGAGCTTAAGCAACTTGTCAAGGATAACACAGCTAGTAAGGGTATGAAGTGGCATTCAAATTCAAGTCTTCCTGACTCTAAATCCAGCACTTCATACACTATGCCTCCTGTTGTTGTACAGTTGTTTTCAATTGTATCTTCTTTGACGAATCACAAATTCTTTGTGATTCCATTTGGGGTTTTCCTGGAAAAGATACTAGAGAGGTTTGCCATTTCCTTCTCCAGCTCATTTGACAGGTGAGGAAACATAGGCAAACAAGGTTAAATGACTTGCCCAGGGTC
Organism: Potorous gilbertii; assembly: GCA_028658325.1. Lineage (NCBI taxonomy): Eukaryota > Metazoa > Chordata > Mammalia > Diprotodontia > Potoroidae > Potorous > Potorous gilbertii. Next base: position 337,044,160 of record CM053771.1, read on the forward strand.
CCACAGCTAGTCTGAGGCCAGATTTGAACTCAGAAAGATTGAGCCTTTCTGACTCCAGGCCTGGAACCCTATTCACTGTACCACTTAACTGTCCCAACTGTGCCACCTATTTGCTGACATTGCATCCTGGGCCATTTCCAGTCATCCTGATGAATATCTGGCCACTGGACCCAGATGGCTCAGGAGAAAAAAGTGTGGTTGGTGACCTTTCACAGCCCTTCCTCACTCAAGTCAAAGTCAACTGCAAGTCATCTTGGTGTCATGGTCCTTTTCGAGAACAAAGGACAAACACAACAGCAACAGCTTACTTGTCTAAATAGAGTTTCTACTATGCTAAAAAGGCAACCTCACTAAACCCCAACCCAGGCCCCATAGAGAATTTATGGGAAGACACAAACAAGGAACAGGATAAACAGGCTTGGTTGGATTGTGATTTGCATCAATGGAGGGAATAGCCACATTGATGAGATCATTTAAGTGGTTTGGTATGTATGATTCAGTAGGATTGTTTCCTAGAGAGCAAATGCATTGTCTGGTTCACCAATAAGCACAAGAAGGATATATTGCAAACATTTAAAAAAAAACTACTGTGTAATATCCAGTTTCCATTGAGATCATAAGTGGTTATTTGTCAAACAAACTGAAGATTTTTCTTACATGTAAAATTACGCTCTTAGGACTGAGAAACCTTGACAAGTAGAATCCTTGGCTAGCACACAAAAGGAGTTTCTGAGTTCCTTAGGAAGTAATGGTTAAAAGAAATTTTTAAAAAATACGAATGCTTACTTTCTGCTGCTGTATCATTTCCCAATACTTTCATCTGCATATATTATGAATCATTGTAATAAAAAGAAAGGAAAGTCCCTCTTAGCCAAAGAGAGCAACAATTCCTAATAATCTGATCATTTTTGCTAATAAATACTCTGTGCACTAACTAAATGATTCAAGACAATGGAAACTTTCAGTATAAAATTTGTAACTTGATCAAAGTAAAATAATGTTTGAAAATATTACTATGCATCTAGAAGCAACAGATTTTCTTCCTATACCTCCATGGGGATTATAGACAGATCTGTCTCAAAGGAGGTGAGGACATGGGGTAAAGTAAAATAATTACTCTTCCTTCAGCAGTTTCTATCTAGGCAAAATCAGATTAAAATAAGTATAAAGGATAGCCCTGGTTGGAAGTGAAAGGAAGGAGATGGAAAAGTGAAGGACATGGTCCAGTGGAGAAAGCAAGTTGGAATTTGAAATTGGAGAACCTCAGTTTAAATGCTTGTTCAAAGTGACAACTTGCTATGTGATCCTAGTGTGTTGTTCTTTCTCCCTAAGGGCACCACTGATGTCAAGAGGGTGATGTCTTGACTTGCTTGTGAATTGAATTTAAGTGAGGCAGAGTTTTGCAAATTCATCAGCCTCACTCTTTCCTCTAGCCATCAAAGAGTCAAGACCACTGAGGATGGCGCAGGGTGTAGGAGGTAACATTGGCGTTTCTAAATTAAGGTCTTTCCAGGGTCTCAGTTTGTCCAAGGCAATGCCCATTCAATGACTAAGAGTTACATAAAAATTGAGACAAAAGATGGTTCAGTTTACCACCATGAAAATATTAATCTGAGAAGGGAAAACCCTCAAAGTTTCTGGATGAACAGAAAGCGATTTCTATTCACACTTTTAAGCCACAATGGCCCCAGAGACTCAGACTGGGGGCTATTATTGGCCATTTAATGAAAGTTGAGTGATTTGGGTTTAAAAGCTTAGTCAAGTAACTCTGAATCAAAATGGGCTTTTTAAAAGCCCTTTTGCCCCAGACAAATCATAAGTGAAAACTGTGCTGGACAAAAAGTAAGTTGTCCCAGTTTTTTGAAAAAAATAATAATAAAAATTAATTAATTTTTTAAATCTAGCTCCCAAATGAAGATTCATATAAAACATTCTACAAAAAATCTAACTCCTTCCCACAAATACACACACCATCCATGGGAGGAGTAAGTATAAAATCGGATCCTGATAGTGAGGACAACTCACTACACCTGCTGCCAAAGTCCTCTCTTTGCCCTTCACTCTTAACTTTCTTAAAGAGCTCCTGGTGTATGAGAACTAGCAGGTCTGATGTGAGAGCTTGCCACACCCTTTTCAGGACTGTTCATCCAACGTTGGCATCTGCCTGATTCACCCAAAGCTCACCTTTGGCTCCAAGATGTTGTAGCATGAGCAACAGCCACACCCTGGTGAACATTTGCAGATGGTTTAAAGTATGTTAAGGGTAACACATGAGCCTCAAACCTGTCAGTGAGCAAAAAGGTGTCTATCCCAAGCATGTGAATATTTCTTGAGGTGGAAGGGATAGATGAGAATAGTTTGTTCCTAAAACTTTGTAGGTGGTTGAAACAGAGAATGTGGGGTGCATAGGACTTGATTGGACATCCCTGGTCTTCTCCAGTCATCTTGACTTTTGTCTTGTCAGATATCAAAAGTCTCTCTTTGTTTTAAATCCTTTAATTTAAGGCAATTAGCTTTATTAATCATACCCTAAGGGATGTTCTGGGCCAACATATTCTCAGAGGGAAAAAAATTCCTCACTATCTCTATCTCTACCTATATCCTTCCATTTTAGCATAACTGAGACTCAGCTACCACCTGTATGACAACCATGAAAGAGAACTGATTCTACATATTTTAAATATCTGACTGTATAACTAGACCACCATACCACAACTAAATGAAGTGCAAAATTGAGCAATGACCGCATTCATGTAGCTTGTCAGTTTTGGAAAGGATGTGCTTTCTGCTTGCTTCCTTTTCTTGCTCTAGTTCCACCTGGAAGGCATCATCCCCCAGAAAGCAGAAAGCAGCCACCATAGTGGTCATCTCCACCAACTGCCAATCAATGGCCACTCACAGTTCAGCCTACTTGAGACAGCAAGGCACCCTGGGGGAGAGACAGGAGGCAGTACATGCCAGGCAGGTTGAACACCATTACTAACACCTTGACCCACTATCTCCTCTCAGATTCCAATGGAGACAGCTAAGACTGAACCCAAGAGCCTTGGAGAATAGCAAAGCTTCCAGCAGTCATTATCCTGAGAAGCCCTTGGTAACACCTGGGGAAATATAGTTTAGCAATGACTCTTGTAGGCACTATGATCTAACCCGCTGAAGGAAAGTAAATTCAGAAAAGTAAGTTCTTGCTACCAAAATCATTGATATTGTCAAATGATTCAACATGAGAAAATGGTAAAATTGTATCAGTGAAAATGACATTAAAGAAGTGCCATTAATGTCTGCTTTGCATCAGCAATCTAAGCATCGTGGAACCTTGCCATCCGACTTACATTTGAAACCTTCCAACATTATTGTCTCTATCATAATGATGTGAGCACCTTAAGCGTGGGGGCTGGCCTCACTTCCTATTTGCACATAGTAATGTTTAATAAATGCTTTTTTCATTCATTCATTCATTCATTCTTTCTTTCTTTCACCCCCAGTCACAAGAGGTAGGAGAGTACAAAAACATCTTTCTTTTTTAATTTATTTTTAATTTTCAACATTGACTTTTATAAGATTTTGAGTTCTAAATTTTTTCCCCTCCGTTCCTTCCTCCCTCCCCAAAACAGCATGAAATCTGATATAGGCTATGCATCTGTAATCATATAAAACACATTTTCTCATCAGTCCTGTTGTGAAAAAAGAATCTGAACAAAAGGGAAAAACCTTGAGAAAGAAAGAAAATAGAGAAAATGGTAGGCTTCAATCTGCATTCAGACTCCATAGTTCTTTCTCTGGGTGTGAAGCATTCATGTGTCTTTTGAAATTGTGTTAGGTCCTTGCATTGCTGAGAAGAGCTAAGTCTATCAAAGTTGATCATCGTCCAATGTAGCTGTTACTTCGTACAATGTTCCAGTTCTGCTCACTTCACTCAGCATCAGTTCATGTAAGTCTTTCCAGGTAGAACCATTTTTCAACAGATCTGGGAATAAAGAGATATAGAGCAACTCAAAGAAAAGTCCCTGTACCTCATTTGATACATTCAAAGTTCCTCTCGAACTATTGAAACCATTCCTCTAAGAAACAGACAGGAATACTTATTTTTCTAAATCACAGTCTAACAAGCGCCAAAATGGGACCTATAAATTGAAGAGTGCTGGTTAACTTGCCTAATCTCTTCTGGTCTTTTATTATGCTTTTACTGGTAGTGAAAAAAACAACTGCTAGAGATATACCATCCCAGAGACAGACACTTCTCCAGAGCTGTGGGTGCTATCTTTGATGTTTAGCATCTGTTCCCACACGAAGCTGCCTCCCAGTGAGGGGGCTTCTAAATTCCTTGCCAATTTGAAGAAAGCCACCAGGGTGAAAACATACTGTCAACTTTCAGAGTTGTGATATAACCTCAGGGGAACGACATCTACTTCTGGTCTGATCCACATTCAAGGAATCCATGTCTTTCCCTAGAAATATCAAAAAGCTATTACTCATGCAATCAAAATGTTAGGAAAAGTCAATCAAATTTTAGTTCAGTTTAGTATGAGTTCACTTGGTTTGAATAAAATATTACCCATGGGAACTGCCTTTTACTTTAACGGAAGAGATCTCTTACAAAGGCAACAGATCCCAAAGATCAGAGCAACTCTCTTGGAATTTTAAACATAGCCAGAGGCTATAATATAGAACTCAGTGGGTGACAAAAGTTCTACCCTGCACCCACAGATATTCAGTTGATTTCTGCAGTAGTTATCAGGTTGGTAGTTTTTTTTTAGAACATGATGTTTATGGATTTAAGAAACACCCCTCCTTGGAGGAAACTCCTTCTGAAAGTTAGAAACTTGTTTGCAACTTAGCCTAGAGCACTGAGAAGATAAATGACTTACCCAAGGTCACACAGCTGGTGTCTAAGGTCACATTTAAACTCAGGTCTTTCTCTTTCCAGGTCCTTCATTGTATCTTCTCTGCCACTTAGTTGCCTCTGAAACAGGGGTCATAACAGCATGTGCCTGCCAGTACTGCTATAAGGATTAAATGGGACAAAAAGCTTTTCAGACCTTAAGCTGCTGTACAAATTCTAGCTATTATGATTGTACTTTATTACTAGTTATCTACAAAGAAAGAGAGAGGGACAGAGAGGGGGGAGATGTAGAATTAGGAGGAAGAGAGGGAGGGAGAAAGAGAGGAAAAGAGAGAGAGGAGAAAGAGGAGAGAGAGAAAGAGAGAGATTGATCATTGAAATTGTCTGCTTCATTTGAATGTAAGTGCCTTAAGGTTATCTTTTCCTTTTTCGTTTAGCCCCAGGCCTGGAGCATAAGTGCTTAATAAATGTTTGTTAATTGATTAAATTAAAACTAGGAACTTGTTTTTTTGGATCTATTTTAACGTGGAATTCTACCCCTGAAACATAGCATATTGCAGGTGTTTACTAAATGTTTATTAACTTATTTTTGGATCTATTTTAATGTGGAATTCTACCCCTGAAACATAACATATTTTAGGTGCTCACTAAATGTTTATTAACTCAAATAACTAGTATCTATACAGTCCTTGTAGATTTCAGCATAGGTTTTAACATCAGCTATTTCTAGAATAAGTCTAATTTGGTAACATGTTTCAACTTAAAATTTGGGGAGAATATCTTCTCCAGCTCATTTGACAGATAAGGAAACTGGGGCAAACTTAAGTAACTTGCCCAGGGCCACACAGGCCAGATTTGAACTCAGATATGCCTGATTCCAGGCCCTATTCATTGACCCTCTAGCTACCTTTCCACTCTATCACTACCTTTTTAAGTTAATGGCTCTGTGATTTTTTTTTTATCCTTTAGATAATTCTTTCTCCTTTTACTAAGGTTGCACTCCCTCTCCCCTTCCCCCAACACTATCTCCTCCTGCTTATTCCATAAAGTTCTCTTGTATCACAGTTTCTTTCCAGATGGCACATAATTTTTGAAACCAGGAGCAGATACTGTTAATGTTCAGCCTTTGGGTCGTCTTCCTTCCCTCCCATCCTGCCATTTCACATTTTTCTTCTTGCTGTACAAGATACTTCTTGTGAAAGACTATTCCTTGCCAACTACCATGGGTGCATTGGTTGAGCATGTGAAGCTTTCAGAATCCTGAGGCCAGATATGCCTGTAGAATCCCAGACCAAGGTTTATAGGATTCAGACAAGCACTAGGATAAAGTATAATATTCACCAGTTTGTGGGTATCCTGGCATATAGAAAAGGGTTTTGCCCATAGCAGGAATTTAATGCTTGGGTCTAAATGACTGCCTATTTTTTTTCTTTTCTTAAGTCACAGACACTACTACCCTCTTCCCCTACCTCTTTTAACAGAGGGAGTCCTCTCATAATCACTGGAAAAATTGAAGGCATTCACATTTTAGACCGTCCTCTGTGCAATCCACAGTGTATTGAGCAACAGACTTGAAGTCAGGAAGATTCATCTTCCTGAGTTCAAATCCTACTAGCTGTATGACCCTGAGCAAATCTTTTCACCCTGTTTACATCCATTCTTCCATCTATAAAATGAGCTGGAAAAGATGACAAAACACTCCAGTATCTAAAACTCCAAATGGGGATATAGAGACATGACTGAAAAACAACAATTCCATATGTTAAAATAGCCTCAGCATCTCCTTTGCCCCAATTTTTGAGGATGAGGTGACCTTCTCTTTGCCACTGCCAACTTTTCTCCTTCTTTCCATTCCTTCCCCATTTTCTTCCAAAGCTTTCCCTTTTAATCATTCCTTCTCCCTTTTCCCACTTTTCCTCTTCCAATAGTTCCCTTCTGCTTGCAAATATGTCCATCTTGTCTACCATCTCCATGCCACCCCCCCAATCAAATGAGGAAACTGAAATAATTTTGTTCTATAAAAAAAATGAAGAAAATGAATATTTTAAAGAAATCTAAAAAGACTCATGAACCAATGATACAGAGTAAAGTGAGCAGAGCCGAGAAAATTAATTTTCACAATAACAACATTGTAAAGCTTTTGAAAGACTTAAGTTCTCCTATCAAATCAATGACCAACCCACGATAATTCCAGAGCACCAAGGATGAAAAATGCTATCCACCATCCGACAGAAGGTTGATGGACTCACAATGAGACATATATTTTTTGCACACGAGAGAGGTGTGTTTTTTTTTTTTGTTTGACCATGCATATTTGTTGAGATTTGCATTTCTTTTCAGTGGGGCGGGAGGATATGGGAGGAAGAGAAAATAGAATTTTATTAATTGAAAAAATTAAATTAAGAGGAACCTTAGAACTCGTTGACAAAGAGAGAGAATAACTGATAAACAGCAGCCACTAGGATGCAGATAAGGTGATAGATGGAGTGAACCTCAAAACAGGAGACCTGATGGAGTGAAGGTAAGAGGGGAAGAAGGGGGAAGATGTGAATAGGACAGTGGAGAAGTGTACCTAATTCACTTTCCTGAAGGTCCTTGTAGAATTGCCTGGAGACACCACTATTTGATCTCTTAGCCCACTATTCTCAATACTGCCTTTCCCTGTTATTCTGAGTCCTGAACTTTAAGGCTCACGAAGAATTTGGGGAAACTTTACCTCTACAGGCAGTCCCGGGGTTCCATGCCCACCCCAAGAATGTAACATTTCTTCTTGATTCAAACCCAAAGGATTCTTAATAGCTAAACCAGTGCAGATGACCTCCAAGAAACAAGTCTCTTCCCCACAAATCCTGGGCTTCCTTAAACTGGAACATGCCACTCCTTGCCCAGACTGAGACTGCCCCAAAAGACCTTAATTACTTGGTTAAAAGGTGGCATGTGATGGCAAGCTTGTTGCTATACTATTTCTCTGGAAGAGAGCCCTTTCTGTGGCTTCTGATGAGGTTCGTGCTAGGTCATGCTTTGATATCCCCTCAGTTTCTCAGGTTCACACTGGACTAGATAGACAGATGGATGGATAGATAGATAGACAGAGATAGATAGACAGAAATAGATAGATAGATAGATGATAGATAGATAAAGAGGAGACAATAAACATTTATTAGATGCCTACTTTGAGACAGGTACTGTGTTGAGTCTGGAGACTACAAAAAGAGATAAAGAAGAGTCCCAGCCCTCAAAGAGCTAACAATCTTTTTTTTTAAAGGATCTAACAATCTAAAGATAGGAGAGAAAGAGACAGAGACAGAGAGAAAGAGACAGAGAGAGACTTTATTAAAATGCTTTCTATCTTCCAATTATTATGCCAAAAAATAGGAGCTGCCAAAATGAGAAGAGAAAGTTGGAGAAAGCAAGTTTGGAGATGTTGACTGGGAAATACAGAAAGCTAGCTCTATGCAAGATAGAGTTAAAATCCATGTATCAGAACCCAGAGGAGTTGCAAGGGTATAATCCAAAGTACTGGAAAGCAATGAGTGGACATGATGCTGGGAAGCATCTTCTGCTAAGAATTAGACTTGATCTGTTCGTCCCTTTGGTTGAGAATTTTTTTTTATCTTTTTACCTGTGTTCTATCTTTTCCTGGGGATTCCTAGGAAAGAGGAGAAGACCCTTAAGATCTACTTAAATCTATCTTATTTTTTTCCTTAACAAGACATGAATCCCTTGGCAAAGATAAGCTAAAGTATGAATTCACTTTGCTCTAGATGTTTCCCTAAAGCACCATAAAGAGGATGACTGTGTAAGTGAACCTGGCCAATGGAACTCATCCTCAGAGTATACACAACATACTGTGTCCGATAAGAATCAGCTGGAGAGCCTACTTCAGAAAGGTGTGAAGACAGAAAATGGAAGGACCCTGCTCCCTGATATTCCCAGGTATTCTGACAGGTTCTGATCTGCTTACCACTTATAAAAAAGGAGCCTTTATAATGAGCTGCTGAACTAGAACAAAGAATGTCTTCAATATTTTCTCTTTCTTTTTCCCAGTGTAATGGTCATTTAAATGGGAAGATCTTTCCAATTCATTAATAGGCCCATGTGACCTGCCAGATCACAGGGAAGCCTGAATCACATGAGTCTAAGTTAGCAGGAGGGGATGGAACAGGAAGAGATGGCGCTGGAGCAGAGCTAAGAGGAAATTGGTCAGAGTAGTCAGAACTGAGGGAAAGAGAGAAAACAGGCAGCTGGCTAGCATGAGTGGGAGAGCTTGTTTGTGATTTCGTTTAAGGGAGTTGGTCTGTGGGAAACCTAACAGAGGGAAAGCCTGGCGATGATGTTGCCCTCTGCGTAGTTATCGTGTATAGATTTCTTTGTTACTATGATGGTTTTGGCTTCCTGGTGTCTGAATAAATATTTTGGTTCTGCCTTTCATGTGGAGAGTCAGTTGTATTTCGCGATTCAGAATTGTGCCAGGATATTCATGGCCGCCTTAGGCACTGTGAATATCACATTGGTGCTACACCTAGCTATTCCAGTAAGAAGAAAGAATTGCTGTGGGCTTCTGTAGGGGATAGGTCCAAAGCCCCTTTTCATCCCCATGTAGGATGTTCATGACCCCACTGTTGCTGAGAGCTAACAGTAGCAGCCTACTGCTAGCTGCCCATCCCCTGGCTCATGCCCACATGGGACTGGTGACTACAGGACTCTTTTGTTTGAGTCATTGAATTTGTTCGTTTCTGATTTTAGGTGAAGAAGTATTGGATACAGTTCTGTGAGCTTCAAAAGGTCAGAATAATGAGCACTAGAAGAATGGGAGCTGAAGTCTATGATAAATTTGCTAGAGGCCAAGTATGAGTAAGACAGCAGCAGAGGCCCTGAAGAGTATTGCTTGACTCATCTCAGATTCATCTCATCCAGAAGCTACAATGCATTTATTTGCAAGTGAACTTTGTGGGGTAAATTCTTTGTAGCAATTGCTTTAAGTGTGAGACTCTCCCTTCCCAAGGATTTATGAGATAGATGAGAGAATGTGACATCACCACCATCTCCCATCCCTCCCATCCAGTGTGTGAGGAAATGCTTTACATCTATTCTTGCTATATCTTCTCAGTAAATAACTCTTTGTAAAAAATATAGTTGATATTAATTGGTTAAATGAAATTGAAACATTCATCAATGATTGTAAATATTGGGGAGAAGACTCCAAAAATACCATGGGACTGAAATCTAGAGCACTAAAGAAAGACATCCTGTATGAGCCCTTAGATGTACCCCTTGAACCTTGAGGGGAAGATGTAATCTTGCCTCAAGGTTTAGCTTGCCAATAAGAGTAGGAATTAGAGCAAGGGCCCTTAGACTTTGCCTTTTAAAGGGAGAGGAACAGAAATGAAAGGGATAGGGACTGCATACAGGGCCACAGACTTGCTTGCCTAAAGGGGAAGCCTGGTCACTGCTAGGTCATTCTAGGGAACCACAAAACCCAGAATGGGCAGAATTCAAGGTGGTCAGTCATAGAACTTTTTCTCCAGGTGGGACTATGACGTCCAATATCTTCCTTTCAATCATAGAGGAAGATTTTTCTAATAGTATCCCTGATTAATCTTGATTAAACTTTGCTTATCCCAATAACTTTTTTTTTGCCTTTCAAAAAAAATTAAAAACAACCCATGTATATGTGTGTGTGTGTGTGTGTGTGTGTGTACATATAATTATGTCCAGAGCATAATTACTTCATATTCTACCTCAACAATACCAAACTGGGACTTTCTCTCTGTGCCTAACTTTTATAAATAACAATTATCCTTTGTATAAATGAACATGATGTTACTGAGAGTACAGCAATGACACACCATGCTATTTTTTCACCAGTATTGATGACTTGTTTCTTCAGTACCCGCTTCTCTGATTCCTAGAATATGTACATTAAAATTCACTTGTGGTGGGAATCATATTCTATATTGTCACTACTATTCCTTCCCTCCCAGGTGAGTTAGGCTAGTTTTTCCTTAAAATGTAATAAAACCATTGCAACCATTCTTGGCTCAGGAATCTAAAGGTTTAGGCTATTGACGTTGCTTCCTGATCACAGTACAAAGCTGGAGATCTGGGTGCAATCTGCTTCTTGGCTAGCAGACCATGATGGAGGATTCAGGCATTGAAGTTTTGTTCCTTTGAATCAATTTGAAGTGTTCTCAGTGCATATCTTTGTAGAATATCCTTCTTCTACTACAGATAAATAAATCTCCTTTTGTTAACTGCTAAATGACCTACAAGTGTCTCATTTCATTCCAAGATCAAACAAACTACTATGGAACTGGCTTGAGTCACTCCCAGCAGAGAATAGCATAGATGAACATCTACTTTGTGCAGAAAACCATGCTATGTGCTAGAGGTGATAGAAAAGTTTGAATAAGACAGTCTCTGCCCTTGTTAAGTTTGTATTTATCAAAAAACATCACATACATACATTAGATAGATGACTGATTATAGTCAGGGCTTTAGACTATGTATGGCTAGAAAAAGGAGCAAACCTACAGCACTGGCAACATCTGCATTGTAGGGCAGTCATTACCCTATGGAGGCCCCATTTGCAAGTACATGTTGGGATTGAGAGCATAAGCTCAGAGGGGCTACCATACTCCTTTTTGTCAGGGATTCCAAACTTCAGAGCAGTTAAAATGTCCTTCCCCCACCCATGTGTCAAGTGTACATACCTCTTCCCCTTAGATGACCTTTATGACCAAGGATATTTGGGGAAGGAGCCTTCTCTTTTTTCATTTTCTGTGGTATGGAGTAGTATAATCATAGAGCAGTTGGGAGCTGCCTCATGGACAGGAACTCAATACAACTTGCTCAGATCAATTCCTGAGAGTCCATTGTTAAATTTTCATTTGAGTGGTACTATAAATCAGGGGTTGAATTTTGTCATTTTATTGATTGACTAGACTTAAGGAAGCGATGGAGAAAATATCTATAGTGGAGATTATACTTTAAAGTGTGTTGGTTGCTCCTTTTTCCTCCAGAGAGCTGGTTATTAAACATTACCAGCAGACCCCTGGCCCAGACCTCATTGCCTTACCCACTCCTCTTCCAAGCTTCCCCATTTCTGTCACCCAGGTTCACAATCTTGGTGTCATTATTGAATTTTCTCTTCCACTCACCCAAAGCCAGATCCTTCCTCTTGTACCTCTACCACACTTCTGCCAAGTGACTCTTCACTCAGCCAGCTGCCACCTGAATTCAAGTCTCATCTCTTTTTGCCTGGGCTGTCTAATTGGTCTGAGTGTTTCCCTACTCCAATCCATATTCCACACTGTCGCCAAAAGGATTTTACTGAAGCACAGGCCATACAACGTCACCCTCTTACTCAATAAACCTTAAGGGTACCCTACTGCCTCTCAGGTCAAATATAAAATCCTCTATATGTCTTTTAAAGGGGCAGCTAGGTGGCACCGTGGATAGAGTCCTGGGCTTAGCGTCAGGAAGAATCATTTTCCTGAGTTCAAATTTAGTCTCAGACACTTACTAGTTGTGTAATTGTGAGCAAGTGACTTAATCCTATTTTCCTCAGTTTCCTCATCCTGGAAAAGGAAATGGCAAGCCACTCCATTATCTCTGCCAAGAAAACCCCAAATGGAGTCATGAAGACTTGGTCATGACTGAACTACACAACAACATCTTTTAAAGTCCTTCACAACCTGACCCCAAACTACTTTTTAAGTTTTATTACTTATTACTGCCCTTCTTAAATCTGTATTCCAATAATACTGGTCTTCTTGCTGCTTCTCACACACATACAAAAATATAGAAGAAGCCATTTTGATTCATCTCTGGGGCTTCCCAACATCTCACACATTATTAGCTGGAAATGATTAGGAAATATGTTGTAAATTATATCAGGACTGTTCCAGCCTTTGGTTAGCTAATGAGCTCTATCACAAAGTGAAGTTTGCCTGTGTTCCAGAACCACTTTTCAAACTCTTCTAGTCATTCATATTTTGCTATCAATTACTGCTCCATACAAGTTTTTTTTAAACTACTATTTTATACAGCATTTTAAAGATCCAAAGTCCTTTTTATATATTATCTCAAGTCCCAACTAAAGTCTCTACTACAAGAAGCCCTTCCCAATCCTCTTTAATGCTGGTGCCTTCTCTCAATTGATTATCTATCATTTATTCCATATATATTTTGTTTGCACATGGTTGTTTGCATGATGTCTCTTTAATTGGAAGGTGAGCTCCCTGAAAGCAGAGATTTTTTTTTTAATATCTCCAACACCTAAGGAAATGTGAGACATATATAGGCTCTTTTTTTGAGGGGTAAGGGGAGTGAGGGAATGGACTTAAGTAACTTGCCCAGGGTCACACAGCTAGTCAGTGTCTGAGGCCAAATTTGAACTCATGTCCTCCTGACTCAAGGGCCAGTGCTCTATCCACTGTGCCAAGGAGCTGCCCATATACAGGCTCTTACTGACATGATCCAAGGGGCATGCCAGAGCCTGCTCAAAGAGGCTCATGAGAGCCAACTGCTAAATTTTTCATATGAGCATTTATAGCTTGGAAATCTGCAAATGCTACAATCAGGACCTGATTTGTTTATTTATGTTTATTTATTATTTACTTATTGTTGATTGTCATCATTCTAGACTTAAAGAAAGCAATGGGAAAAATGTTAATAATACAGATTAAATTTTAATGGACACATTTTTTTCAAGGAGTCTGTTATTAAATATTTACCAGCATATATTTGCTTGATCCCCATAACAACTCTGAGGTTAGTGCTATTAATATCTCCATTTTACAGATGAGAAAACTAAGGCTGAAAAAATTAATATAGATATAGATATAGATAGAATGAAAACATTCACAATAAAATCTCCATCAGATTTTATTTTTTCACATTTAGAAAGTAAGCAGATTATCTTGGTAATTTTATCACCAATTTTAGTATAGTTATAGTTTTTATCAGAACTACCTTAATGTAAAATACCTTTGTTGATTATCTCCAATTATAGATATCATATATACTATAATAAATTATTAGATATTATATAATTATACTATATTATATATAGTATATTATACATATTATAATTATTAACTTGTAATATTGTTATATTACACATATAATTTTATATATGTATATATATATATATATATATGTATGTGTGTGTGTGTGTGTGTAAAATCTTGTTTGTATAGTTGTTTTCACATTGTATTCCCCCATTCAGTTTTGAGTTCCTTGAGCCCAGGGACTGTCTTTTGCCTTTCTTTGTATCTCCAACACTATATAGTTCCTGGAACATAGTAGGAACTTAGTAAATGCTTATTGACTTGACTTCTTTGTTGGATATGTGTTATGTACAAGGATTATGTCTGCTTTTCACCTAGGTGGCACAGTGGATAGACTGTTGGGTCTGAAGTCCAGAAGACCTGAGTTAAGTTTAAATACTAGCTGTGTAATTCTGGGCAAGTCTCTTAACCTCTGTTTGCCTCAACTTCCTCAATTGTAAAATGGGTATAATAACAGCGTGTAACTCACAGAATTGCGGTAAGGATCAAATGATATCATATTTGTAAACATGCTTAGCACAGCACTTGGCACGAAGTAGATTTTATGTAGGCTTGACTTCCTTCCCTTCACCTTCCTTCTCTCATACTTTAGCATATAGGGGTAGTTCTGGGCTGGTAACAAATACAAACCTGCATTTCTTATTATGATGTTCCGTTCCATCCATCTCTAAAATTCTATTGGACATGTGCAAAACCCATCTCTTGATTCGTCTAATTCCACAACCTTCAGGTTTGCCTAGCATTTACAAACTACATATCCTGTCTCTAAGTTTCTTATTCCTTAAGAGAGTTTTATAAATGTTGAAGAGTTAAATTACCTACTGCCCTAGAGAAAGATGGTAGAGATAAATACTGCTTACCTGACAGCCCTTCCATAGAATGAAAGGTTTTGCAACACCCAGAGAGAACAAGGAAATAAATTCAGGTCTTGGCTTTAAGAATCTGGTTTGCCTCTGTGAATGATGTCTCCAGAAGGTTGCTCAAGTAAAGATTCCAAGGAAAGATACAGAGCCACAAAAGTACATTTAAAATATAGTTTTAAAAAAATAAGAGGGAGTTTAATAAAACAAAAACAAAACATCTGCAGTGAATCTTTTGTAAAGTTAATCATCCCCTGTTCTATACTTTGTAAATTCAAGTTCTCATGTGCTGCGATGTCTTAAAGTGAACCCCAACAGTAAAAGTTTCCTGAAAACCTGAGGTGGATACTCACAGTCGGCAATGTCAACCTTAGGAAGGAGTTAGAGACGGGAAAAGGGACAATGTCTCTCTTTCCATAAGTCCCTAAGAGAGCTACGTGGCTCACTACACAGAATGCTGGACCTGAAGTCAGGTTCAAATACAGCCTCCGACATTTACTAGCTGTGTGAGCTTGGGCAAGTCACTTAATTTCTGTTTGCCTTAATCCTCCAGAGAAGGAAATGACAAAACGCTCCAATGTCTTTGCCAAGAAAACTGGATAGACAATAATGGACCACAGGGTCATGAAGAATCAGATCAAACAAGAAATATAATAGAATTAGGAAAAGAGACCAATATGCTTTTTCTTCTTTTTTTTTGAATTTTCAATTCATTTATTTATTTTTAGTTTTCAACATTCACTTTTACAATATTCTGAATTCTAAAATTTTGCCCCTTCCTTCCCTCCCACCCCCCACCCCCCAGCAATAATCTGGTATGGGCTATACATTTACAATCACATTAAATGTATTTCAACATTATTCATCCAATATGCATTTTCAAGCCCAGTTCTGCTAATTCCTCCCTGTGTGACTTCTCTGGACATCAGTTTCCTCACCTATAAAATGAAGGCGTTGTTCTACATAGTGTCCTAGGTCTCTTCCAGGTGTAAATCTATGATCTGGTGGATCTATGAATCTGATGGGGTTCAGACTCTGGGAGCCTCCTTGAGTTCCCCTTGAATCTTCTCATTTAATCTGGTCTTTCTTACTCAAACACAATCTTCCCATTCGTTCTGGCAGTCTCCGGAAACCCAAGGGCTTTTCATTATCACTGTGCCCAGGTCTCTGTTGCACTCCCCACCCTTGATCCCATCAAAACCTCATCCCCCCCAGGGCTGCTGACCACGCCCATCAGGATCCTCCCTGGGTTTGATCTGGGACCATCCCTAGGATCCCAGACTACCTGGTGACACCTCTTCAGACCCAGATCCTCCATTGTCCGATATCTCCTGATTGCCTCCAGCTGTTTCCAACCCTTGATCAGTCATCCCCTCCTTGGACTTCTCCTCAAGACCCTCCCTAAACCCCTCCTCCCAGACCCCTCCCAGATCCCTCCTATAGTCTTTTCAGTATTTAAGTTCCATCATGCCTCTTATAAAGGTTCTCAGGTGGGATCCAGCACAGACTCTACCTCGCTGAGATTCTATCTGGCCCGCTTTGCAATACAAGTGCTACAAATGCTTAGGCTCCTTAAGAACCAACCCAATTTGGTGAATCTTTAATAAACTTTGCTTTTCTTTGACTTTAAGAAAGCTTGAGTCGAATTCATTCAAGTAGGACCCGGCGTGTCAGTATTTGGGGGTCCCCAGCCCCCCTCAACCTCAACAAATCTATTTATGATACATTAGTAAGCTGTTTCCTCATACTGGATGGTCTTCTTTGAGGTTTCCAAATATTCCTCTGTTTAACTGTTGTTGCTAAAAACCTAAATCTTTTGGATCAAAAATATTCTCCCCACTGGATGGCTTTAATGGATGCTAAAGATCATCTCCTCCCAGAGCTCTCCTAGAACAACCATCTTCATTGATTCTTATCCTCCTGTAATTACTTCACTGTAATGTTCACTGGGCAGTGCTTTTCAACAAGGACTGTTCTGGTGCCTTTTTAAAAGAGCTCAAGCAGTGAATGTGTTTGACTGACAAAAGAACCACATTTTGCACAGTACCTGACTACTTTATTACATTTTCAGAATGTTTTTGACTGTCTCGACATGTTTTTCTGACATTTTCTATTAGAATTTTCCTCTATCTTAAGAAGAGACACTTAGCTTACTTTGAAGTGGCTCCTGATCAGGACAAATATTCTGTTCTACTTAAGGCCACTAGCTAAAGAGCACTGGATATTTAAGTCATTGACAGATATGCTATTTTAACAGCAGTGACATAAGCCAAGAACCAGCCTGCCAAAAGCTATTGCTCAAAGATCCATCTTTGGGTCAGCAAAGCATTAGAAGACAGTTATTATTTCAGCTCCTTTGGCTACCAGTTAATTCCTAGCACTTGAAACTGTGACAGTGATTTGGACTCTTCCACCCCTCAAAAAAAATTAACTTTCCCTCTGAATCACAATCATCTACCATCTCATAAGGTCATAGATTTAGAACTGGAAGGGACCTTGGGGGTCATCTGCTCTAAATCCCTCATTTTACAGATGAGGTAACCGAGCTCTAGACAGGTGAATGACTCATGCAAAGTTCTAAGTAATTGGCTAAATATACAGGATTCAAATACAGGTCTTCTGAGTTTAAATCTAGTATTCTTACCACTGCACGAAAGCTTTGTATTAGTTTCAATCTCTGTTACTGTATGAATAATTCTTAATAGATCACCCAACTCTAGAGCTAATATTTCAAGGGGTCCTACTACTATCTCATTGAAATGCTCCAAGTTTATGTAATTAAGTATCTGTATTGTACTTTGATAGCTGTGAAAGCTGTACTATTTTTAATCAGAATGAATGAATTACATATAAATATATGCATATATGGATTGTGTGTAATATGTACACACATATATACATACAAATATGTATCTAATGGTAGTCATCCCTAGGGAAGGGTAGAAGGAGGAAAGAAAAAGAAATTTACATGATAACTATTATATATTTTAAAGGAATATCAAGTTGTACATAACAGATTTTCAGTTTCATGGGCAATCATTTTTATTGTTCTATGTTATGGAAATACTTATAACTCTATAAATTAAAAATAAAATAAAACAATAAAAGATATGGAAACTATCAAGATTAGATTAACTCTGGGAGCTAAAGTTTCAT
Source organism: Potorous gilbertii (assembly GCA_028658325.1). Taxonomy (NCBI): domain Eukaryota; kingdom Metazoa; phylum Chordata; class Mammalia; order Diprotodontia; family Potoroidae; genus Potorous; species Potorous gilbertii. Next base: position 337,062,093 of record CM053771.1, read on the forward strand.
GCTTATGACACCTATTCTTAGTCATTCAGTATATGAAAATAAAGTGGCTACCAGAGGGGAAAATCAGGGGAGCTGATTTTTAGAAATATTGGAGTTCACATTCCAGCTATACTATTTCTGTTCTTGTTTAACCTTAGCAAAATCTCATTAGCTCTCTAGACCTCTGTTTCCTCATCTTTATAATGAGGGGAGTTGGACTAGATGACCTCTGAGTTGACTTACAGGTTTAAATTCTACAATATAATACTGAACACTGATTGGACTGACAACCTTCAGAAATAATCATTCCAATGAAAGAAGCTTTATTTAAAAAAAAAAAAGATATGGAGAATTGTGTCAATTAATCAGGTCTGAATACCAGTTATATAATTCAAAGTGCTACAAAGATGTAAAAACTCAAGCAATGAATGGAAAGCCATGAGAATCATGATGCAGACACTCAGACTATATGCCAAACAGGGCTGCCTTTCTCCCAGGAGGTATAGAGAACACTAAATCAATAAAACTCAATGGTATTTCCTCTATTAGTTGTTTCTAAGTGAATAGGTATGGCAGCACATTTAAACAACAGTCCTCCTTTCTGGTTTATATGTCAAGAACTGGCAGTGCTTTTGGCAGCAAACCAAAAAGTTCAGCATTCAACTTATTAAGAGTTTAATGTGCCAGCTTGACATTCATGGAGTATATTGCCCAGGAGCTGATCACAACAGTGTACCAAGAAGGAAGATGACGCATTATATATGCAAAGTACAAGTTGGAGGTCAATGACCCTATTCTCAACATTGATCAACTCCTGTTACAAAGAGAATTTCTGTATCAAAGAAAAGATTCCAAGGCCCCAGTTAACAGCCCAGTTATCTCAAGTCAAATTTAAATTTATGTGTTAAATATTGTAGTGAAAATAAAACAAAGCAAAACAGTAAAACAAAAACACCAAGAAGTAAGCTACAAATCTAAGCAAAGAATAAATTAAATTGACAGGACAGATTCTAGTGTAGCCTTTCTTAAAATGATGACAACAAATCTGCTATTCCTTAGAGGCGAGGGATAGGGGCAATACAGTGGCACAATGGATAGAGTTCCAGGCCTGGAGTCAGGAATATTCATCTTCCTAAGTTCAGATCTAGCCTCAGACACTTACTGGCTGTGTAATCCTGGGCAACTCACTTCATTCTCTTTGCCTCCCTTTCCTCATCTGTCAAATGAGCTGAAGAAGGAAACGGCAAACCACCCTAGTATCTCTGCCAAGAAAACCCCAAATGGGATCATGAAGAGTCAGACATAACTGAAAAATGACTGAACAGCAGGGACAGTGATGATATTACCACAGCACAGCATAGAATTCAGCCCATCCCTTTAAGTTTGTGGTGTAAATCCTTTACTATTAATACTGTCAATTTTTTAAAAATTTAAATAAATGCCCTATTCACAATTTTTTTCCTTTGACCAGGATATTTGGAATTGAGAGAAAACATATACATGATTTTCATATTCCCAAATAACTGTTATTATAAGCACCCTTTGAATTTTCTGCTAGAATAGAGGTTCTTAATTTTTTCTGTCATGGGACTCCTTTGACAGGTTAGTGAAAGTTATGGACCGTTTCTCAGAATAATGTTTTGAAATGCATAAAATAAAATACATAGGATTAAAAAAGAAACTAATCAGACAGAAATATTTTAACAGAATTTAAAAAAACAAACAAGTTCACCAACCCCAGATTAAGAATCCCTGGGCTAGGAAAAGCACATTAAATCTCTTTTTGTTTGTTTTCTTCTACTTACTAAAGGTAGTTGGGGAAAGCTTCATGGCTGCCTCAGCAGACTAAGGGCGTATACAAACCCAGATCAAATCAAGGGTGGCATGTATGTCCTTTGCCTGGCTTGTTGCCTTTGAGAGGTCAGTCACACTTCTGCACTGGGCAGGAGTTCCTCTCCCCTTGTCTGTCCTGTATTTGCTTGTGAGTGTTGGAACATGAAATATAACAAGCTGAAAGAAGGAACATGTGGGTTGCTACTAAAAATTCAGCTTTGTGACAAGCAAAACATTTATTCCACTAATGACACCAATCATTTCTTGACCAGTAGAAACAGTAGGAACCTCATTCATTTAGACTTGGTTGATTTTGAATTAAGTATGATTTGACAAAGGTTATAGTTTACACAGTCTATGAAAAATAAGTTTGCTAAATAAATGGTACTTCAAAAGGGACCTTAAGCTATTTGGGAGAATAAGCTATTTTCAAAATCCTTTAGTAATATTCATTTCCTGAAAATATAACAATATAGACAGGGGCCAACTCTGCTTAGGGTGAGACTTTCATAGGTTTTACCTTCAACAAATATTTGCTTAATTCCTACTTGGCACAGAGCAAGTTTGCCTCAATTTCCTCATTCGTGAAAAGAACTGCAGAAGGAAATGGCAAACCACTCCATTATCTTTGCCAAGAAAACCCCAAATGGGGTCACAGAGAGTCAGAGATGACTGAAAAAAAGACCTAACAACAACAAAGGGTATAGAGTATTCTGCTTGGTGCTAAAGAAGTTCTCTTCAGTGATAAAATACCCTCCTAAATGGTCTCCATGTATGCTGGCATCTTTTCTCTTCAATCCACCTTCTGCACAGATCCTAAAGGAATATTCCTCAAAAACAGGTGTTCCTTCCTTTTCTCAAGAAACTTTAATGACTTCTACTGTTTCTAGGATTAAATACAAATACCTCTGGCATTGAAAACCCTTTCTGGCTCAAGACTCTCTAGACTGATGATATATGCATACTTAGATAAATCTTATGCATTTCAACCAAACTGAGCTACTTACAGTTCCCCATTCATAACATTCCTTCCCCACCACCCTGACTTCACTACGATATACCCCATGGTTAAAATATTCTCATTTCACTTCTGTTTCCTCAATTATAGAATAATAATACCATTTAGCACATTAGGTTGGTTATGGTTATCAAGTGAGATAACATGATGATATTTGTAAAGCATTTGGCTTTACCTGGCACAGAGAGCACGTGATATAAATACTTGTCCCCTTCTCTTTCCCCTTCTGCCTCCTTATCTCTTGACTTCTAGAGTTCCTACCTCATTTTGGGGCAGTTAGGTGGTACCTAGACTGCAGACCTAGAGTCAGAAAGGCCTGAGTTCAAATTCGACCTCAGACTCTGACTAGCTGTATGACCTTGGGCAAGTCACGTAACTCTGTTTGCCTCAGTTTCCTCATTTATAAAATGAGCTGGAGAAGGAAATGCCAAACTACTCCAGTATCTTCGCTAAGAAAACCCCAAGTGAGGTCTCAAAGATTCCAACAAGGTTGAAACTAAGCTCAAGTGTCATCTCCTTCAAGAAGTCTTTCTTGATACCTGCAGTTGTTCATTCCACCCCATCACAGTCTTTGAAATTATTTAATATTAATTCTGTATATTTCATATTATGGGCAGATAAGTGGCACAATAGTTAGCCTGAAGTCAGAAAGATCTGAGTTTAAATATAATTCAGAAATCTCTAACTGTATGACCCAAGGCAAATCATTTAACTTCTGTTGGACTCAGTTTCCTCTTCTGGAATTTCTCATTGGAATTGGTGTGTAGTTCTCATTGGTATTGGTGTGTAGTTCTTTGTTGTAGTTTTAGTGCATTTTTAGTTTATGCTTTATTCATTCATTTGGTTTTTCTCTCTTTTGTTGATGAATGTATTTTGAAATATATATTTTCCTTTTGTGAGTTCTTTGGCTGTATCCAAAAGGTCTGATGAATTTTCTTATTGTTATCATTTTGATTGAGAAAAAGTATTTAAAGTTTCTATTATTTGGTTTTCGTCCCATCTATTCTTTAGGATTATAGTATATATTTTACAATTAAGTTTGAATTGTTTCTTCAAAGGGACTTTACTGACTATATTTTTATTGAATTTTAACAGTAAAGGATGTATTTTTTTGCTTTTCAACATTTGTTTAAGAATTTTTTTGTGTCTTAATAAATGGTCGGTTTTTGTAAAGGTGTCATGAACAGCTAAGAAGTATGTATACTCTTTTCAATTCCTATTCATTAATCACCAGAGAGCTATTATATCTGACACTTCTAAAATTCTATTCAGATACTTATATTCTTTCTTGTTTATACTTTGCTTAGATTTTTCAGGTCTCCAAATGATGGAGTTTTACTGTCTATTCCTGCATGTAACTCAATTACAATTTCATTTAAGTACTTTGATGCTATGCAATTTAGTGTGTATAAATTAAATATGCATGCTATTTCATTATCTATGGTACTTTTAAAATTTATTTTTAGTTTTCAACCTTCATTTCCACAAGATTTTGAGTTCCAGATTTTCTCCCCATCTCTCTCCTCTCCCCACTCCAAGACACTGGCATTCTGATTACCCCTTCCCCCAATGTTCCCTCCCATCTATTACACTCCTCCCTTCCTTTATCCCTATCTCCTCTATTTTCTTGTAGAGCAAGATAGATTTCTATACCCCACTACCTTCCCAGTTGCATGTAAAAAACAATTTTTAACATTTGTTTTTAAAACTTTGAGTTGCAACTTCTCTCCCTTTCTCCCTCCCCATTGAGAAGGCAAGCAATTCAATATAGGTTATACATGTGTAGTTATGCAAAAAAAAGACTTTCATAAAAGTCATGGTGTGAAAGA
>CM053771.1:337067251-337089856 GCA_028658325.1 Potorous gilbertii
CCTTCCTTTCTCCTCCCAATCTATTCCTGTCTCACCCCTTAATTTTATGTTTTTAGATATCATCCCTTCCTATTCAACTCACCCTGTGCCCTCTGTCTATATGGATATAATCCATCCAACTACCTAAATACTGAGAAAAGTCTTAAGAGTTACAAATATTATCTTTCCATGTAGGAATGTAAACAATTCAACTTTAATAAGTCTCTTGTGATTTCTCTTTCCTGTTTGCCTTTTCATGATTCTCTTGATTCTTGTGTTTGAAAGTCAAATTTTCTATTCAGCTCTGATTTTTTCATCAAGAATGCTTGAAAGTTCTCTATTTCATTGAATGACAATTTTTTCCCCTGAAAGTATTATACCCAGTTTTGCTGGGTTGGTGATTTTTGGTTTTAATCCTAGCTCCTTTGGATTATGGAATATCATATTCCAAGCCCTTTAATCCCTTAATGTAGAAGCTACTAGATATTTTGTTATCCTGATTGTATTTCCATAATAATTGAATTGTTTCTTTCTGGCCGCTTGCATTATTTTCTCCTTGACCTGGGAACTCTGGAATTAGGCTACAATATTCCTAGGAGTTTTTCTTTTTGGATCTCTTTCAGGAGGTAATCAGTGGGTTCTTTCAATATTTATTTTACCCACTGGTTCTAGAATATCAGAGTAGTTTTCCTTGATAATTTCATGGAAGATGATATCTAGGCTCTTTTTTGATCATGGTTTTCAGGTAATTTCATAAATTTTAAATTGTGTCTCCTGGTTCTATTTTCCAGGTCAGTTGTTTTTCCAATGAGATATTTCACATTGTCTGCTATTTTTTTTACGTTTTTGGTTTTGTTTTATAATTTCTTGATTTTTCATAAAGTCATTAATCTGCTCCATTTTAACCTTTAAGAAATTATTTTCTTCAGTGAAATTTTGGATTTCCTTTTCCATCGGACCAATTCTGCTTTTTAGGGCATTCTTCTCCTCATTGATGTTTTGGATCTCTTTTGCATTTGGGTTAGTCTATTTTTTAAAGTATTAGTTTCTTCAGCATTTTTTTGGGTCTCCTTTAGCAAACAGTTGACTCATTTTTCATGATTTTCTTGTATCACTCTCGTTTCTCTTCCCAGTTTTTGCTCTACTTTTCTTACTTGATTTTCAAAATCCTTTATGAGCTCTTCCATGGCCTGAGACCAATTCATATTTTTCTTGGAGACTTTAGATGGACATTGTTTTCTTCTGTTTGCATGCTTTGATCTTCCTTGTCACCAAAGTAAGATTCTATAGTCTAATTCTTTTTCCAGTTTTTACTCATTTCTCCAGCCATTTACTTGACTTTTGAGCTCTTTGTCAAGGTAGTTCTCTGCTTCCAATGCAGGTGAGGAGGGGGTATACTATCAACTGCTCAATGCCCCCACAGTCTGTGGGCCTAGAGCTCCAGAAACAGTGGCTGCAGCTGCCCCTGCCACTGCTGTGGCTGTTGCAGGTTCCTCCACTTCCTCCCCACTCAGCCACCCTGTGACTGGAGCCAGACCACTCTACTCTCCTGCACTGATCCCACAGGCTTTTCCCACTGACCTTCGAATTTATTCTCAGTGTTTTGGGGTCTGGAAACCACCACAGGTGTGAGAGATTCACTCTCCTCAAGATCTGCCCAACTCCCCTCTGTGCATGGTTACTGGACTACCCTCTACTTCCAGTGTGGCTTGAAACACACTTCCTGGTGACCTTCCAGGCTGTTTTGGGCTGAAGATTTGCTTCACTCCATCATTCTGTGGGTTCTGCAGTTCCAGAATTTGTTTAGAGCCATTTTTTTACAGGTATTTTGCTGGACTTGGTGGGAGCATTCTAAAAAATCCATGTTGTTATGCCACCATCTTGGCTCTGCCCCTACCATGGTACTTTTAGGGGGCAGTTAGGTGGAGTGGTGGTTAGAATACTGTGCCTAGAGTCAGGAAGACTTATCTTCCTAAGTAAAATCTGGCCTTAGCTACTTACTAGCTGTATGACCCTAGGCAAGTCATTTAACCCTGTTTACTTAAGTTTCTTCTTCTATAAAATGAGCTGGAGAAGAAGATGGCAAACCATTCCAGCATCTTTGCCCAGAAAATCCAAATGGGGTCCCAATGAGCTGGACATTACTGAAATAACTGAACAACAACAGAATGGTACCATTAAATCTAATGCAGTCCTCTTAAAAAAAAAACAAAAAAACTTTTAACCACGTCAGTTTGTACTATTTCCTTGTCTAGAACCATGACTGCCACTTCGCTTTTTCAGCTCACCTGAGGTATAAGATTTTTCTGACGCAATCCCTTATTTTATTTATTCCAGTCCCTCTAATTCCCCTCCCTGTGAATCACTATATTTCAGGCATGTTTCTCATAAAACAACATAGTACTAGATTTTGCTTTATAATCCAATTTACAATCCTCTTACAGTGGATCCAAACCATTCACATTCATGTTTAATATTGTTTATTACATATTTTCCTTCATCCTATCCTTAATAGCTTTTCCTTCTTTGTTCCATATCCCCTTCTATAAAAAGAAGACAGTGGTGAAAGGGGAATGCTCAGTGTTAGTGAAGATCAGTGCCTGTGATTTACAACTGGAATAACCTGTTCTCTCTCTACTGCCCCTCCCCCTTACCCTCACTCAGACCCAAAACACTGGTTCTTGCCATTTCTTTTTACCCCTTCACAACCCACCCTCCTGAACAAAATTACTTAACATTTAAGAAGACTAGCCTGATTAGGGCAATCAGTAACTTTTGAGTAGTAATGAAAATTATTGTCATTGAGAATTGTCATGCTAGGGCATTAATCAATAAGCATTTATTAAATTCCTACTGTCTGATAGTAACTCCATTAGGCACTGGGAATACAAAGACAAAAAAATGAAATAATCTGACAAATACACATTTAAATATGTTAAAACTATATACATAGATGAAATTAAAAAATATTTATTTGGGGAAAGTTAAATTTGAATGAAAACCAGAGATCCTAAGAGGCCAAGGGAAGGAGAGAGTATATGAAAGGCATGGAGAATAGCCTTGTCAAAAGCAGATAAATAAAGTATAATCTCTGGTGTAAGAAATAGTATGAATGCCAATTTGACTGGAGAGGAGTTTATAAGAAACCTGGAAAGGTAGATTAGGAGACTTTAAATGCCAAATGGATGATCTGTATCTGATTCTAGAGGTAATACAGAGCCACTGTAGTTTATTGAGAAAGAATCATCTGGTCAGACTGTATGAAAGATGGATTGGAGAGGGCAAAGGTAAAACAGGATCCTAATTAAAGCATTACAGTAGTACAGATGAGAGAATATAAGAGCTTAAACTTAGTGCAGTTGGTGGTCATTTCAGTAGAAAGAAGGGGAGAGATGAGAGAAATATTATGGGAGTAGAATTAATGAGATTTGGCGACTGATAGGATAGTGGGTGAAAGTGAGGAGTCAAGGATGACACTGAAGCTCCAAATTTGAATGACTGAAAGGAGGGTGGTAATCTCAACAGAAAGAGGAAAGTTTGATAGAGGAATGAATTTTGGCAGGAAAAGGATGAGTTGTGTTCTGAATTTGTTGAGTCTGAGATGCCTATGAAACATCCAATTTCAAAGGTTCGGTAGGTAGTTGGTAGTATTTGACTGCAGCTCAAGAGAAAGATAGAAGCTGAATACATAAATCTCATAGTCATATGTATAGAAATGATGACTGAAGCCATGGTAATTGATGATGTTGCCATGACTATACAAAGAAAAAAGAGAGGACCCAGAATAAAGTTTTGGGCTGTACACTCAGCAGAATGACATATTAATCATGATCCAATAAGAAAAAATGAGAAAAAGCATTCAGAAAGATAGGAGTAGAAGCCAGAGAAAACAGTGTTATAGAAATCCAGAGAAAAGAGTATCTTGGAGAAAAGAAAGTTCAACAGTGTTATATATTATAAAGAGGTCAAGAAGAGAGAACAGAGAAAAAGCCAACAGATTTGGCAATCAAGAGATCATTGGTAACTTTGGGTATGGTAAGCTATAGAGCAGGATAGAACAAAAGAGATATAAGGACAAGATAGAAAAGAAGGATGGAGAGTTCTGGTAGATATTGGACAGGCCAAGGGGCTAGTTAGTCTAGATAGGACCAATCAGATCCTAAATATCAAAAGGAAGTCAAACATGTAGCCTAGGAATTCTAAGAAGATAGAAAAGAAATCAAAGGATAGGTCTCAAGAGGCATGCCATACCCAAGGTCAAAGAAAAATAGCAAAGATAAGAAGTACAAACAGACTCAACTCCTCCTCTCCTGTCTGTCTTCCCCTCCCCTTTCCTCTCCTCTCCAAAGGAAGGTAAATTTGAATGACCAAAAGATGTCCAGTTGACTTGGGTTTTACTGACTCCTTCCCTTCCCTTCCCTTCCCTTCCCTTCCCTCCCCTCCCCTCTCCTTCCTTCCCCTTCCCTTCTCTTCCTTTCCCAAAACCTTAAACCTACTGCACTCTGAAGTTCAGACAACACTGGGTCCCTGCCTAAGGCCTCTCTTTTGGACCCTCCTGACTTCAGGGTAATTATCAATAGTAACTGTTGCTGTTTCTCTCCCAGCCTGAGGTCTTTCTTTGTTTACCTCATTAAAGGGGCCATACCCTGGCTACATCTAAAACAGGCTTATTCAATGAATGGGCATTACCTCACCCTAAGCGAGTACCTGCATAGATCTTGGACTAAAGGGACCTGCATCCTGGGCCATGTCCAGTCATTCTGAGGAATATCAGGTCACTGAATTCAAATGGCTCTGGAGGAGAAGTGAGGCTGGTGACCTTGCACAGCCCCCCTTCACTCAAAACAAAGTCAAGTGCAAGTCATGTCATCATTTCTCTGATGGCATGGTCGTCTTCAGCAACAAAGGACAAACACAACAACAATTTTATGTTTTTATGTTCAGTAAGTATTTAATTCATTTTTATTGAATGAATGAATAAATAAATGGTACAAAGTAGGTCAGTGAAAGGAGTTAGCAAACAAGACTTTGACCTCTGATTCTAGGTCACTTTCTCTCCTGGTTTTATGCAAAGGCTCTCTCCCAGAAGTGTGTTTCTAGCTAGAGAGAATCAGAGGCCCTTAGGAATGACTACATTCCAGTTGTAGCAGCGAAAGGAGTTGACGCCTTCTTGGATAAATGTATTCATGGGTAGGTAGGAACAGCTTTGTGAGTCAATCAGGGGTGTTGTGTAGACTTAATGAAATGGGAAATGGAAACCATAGAGAGTTAGAGAGAGGAACAACATGATGAAAGCAGTATTTAAGGAAGATTAACCTAGTAGTGTATGTAGGATGGATTGGAGGTGGATCAGAAAAATTTAAAAAAAAAAAGAAAAGTGGCCAGAGGCTAGAGAGGTCAAAAATGAGGAATGCATTAAAAACAAGTCAAAAGATGACCTAAATATGAAGAAAAATTTTATTGCAGGGGACTTGAGGGAACAGAAGACTGGAGGAAAGTAGAGTTCAAAATATTTTCAAGTATAGAATAGGGTCTTGTACAGATGGGGAAGGGTGGTAAAAAGCTGTTCTCTCATTTCCATGAGAACTAGATATGGAAAAATGTATTTAAATAGAATTCAAGCTAAAAATATGAATAGTAGTCTCTTGATTTAAGAATTACATTTGAATATGTTGACATAAGAATTTAGAGATTTTGTTTGTTTAATCTTTTACAGAAATATTTTTCAAGAAAAAAATCAGAGATAGCTTGAAGACAGTCTTCCCTGGAAATAGGATGAATGAATTTATGAACAGTTTTCAAGGTCCACTCAGCCTTATACTGTTAAGGATTTTGTGAAGAAAGCAGAGGCAAAATTTGTTCCAAAGACAGGGAAGGCATATCCCCTACAAGAAGGATAATAGTGCCAGAGCCATTAAACAAAGAAATATGTAAGAGAAATAGCACCTCTAATTTCATAATTGGTATAGAAGGGGGAGGAGTTGTTAATATCTAAGAGTATAACTTGAAGCAAACATTTTGAATTTTGAAAGTCACTGATATTACCTCTCTCTTTTGTTAGCTGTTTGAATATTTTAACGATTTATAATAGCACAAAAGTTTCTGAAAATGTTTTGAAGTCAAGAGGTTCCACATCAAAATAATAATAGCTGATCTTTAAATAGTCTTTTAAGATTTACAATCATATTTGGTTATATATTTATCATAACATTTACTAGGAAGAATATACATTTACTGTGTGTGTGTGTGTGTGTGTGTGTGTGTGTGTGTACACTATCTTTTCTCCTAACTAGCCAAAACTGAAACCTTGAGTCATCTTTGACTTATCACCACCTCTCTCAACATTATCAAGTTCTGTCAGTTCTCTTTCAAAAGACCTCTCCTATCCATTCTTTCCTCTCCATTTTCATTATGTTGTCCAGGTCCTCATCATCTCACACTTGAATGACCAACTTCTTGAATTTCCTTGATGACCTTGACGGTCTTCCAGACTCAGGTCTCCCTCCCCTACTGGCACTTATCAATCCATCATGTACCCTCCATTAAACTAAACTTCCTTAAAACTTGCCTTCATCATGACATATTCATTCAATTAGAGCAATTAGGAAGTACCAGGGAATATTGGGGCTGTGAAGAGTGGTTGAGATTTCAATAAGTAGAGTTCTTATTAATCTGTTCTACTCAGAAATGTTGTTACTTTTTATTTTCCTCTGCATCAAGCCCAGACTTCTCTGATTTTTTATAAGCTCTTCAATAACTAGTTCCACTTATATTCCAATATTTCTCAGTTCTCACCTTTCTGGCCTCTGTTATCATTAAGATATGCTTCTTATTCCCCAGTGAGTTCATGTTGTCCCTTCACCTGATCTTCCTTTTCCCCTTAGCTTTTTAAAATCTAACCCATCCTTCAAGACCCAGCTAAATTAATTTGTCTTCCATGAAGCCTGTTTATCCTAGGACTTAGGCTTTGCCCATGAAAAAGAACTCTAGTACCAGGATGGCTAGTTGGAGCCCCAAAGATCATTTTGGAATCATAGAAAGATTGAATAACTCAATTATAAATTAAAATGAGTAACCCTTTTCAAGAACCCCTCCTCCCCTACACACACACACACACACACACACACACACACACACACACACACCTTGGGATCACTATAAACATTAATTTGCATAAACATTTCATTCCAATCAAAAAGTCCAAAGATATCAAAGTAAAGATGCATGAGCATCTTTCCTCTTGAAAAGGTCAAGTCAAAAATTGGGAACTGAGATAGAGCATGATGTAGGGGATATAGCAGTATACCTGGAGTCATGAAGAAATGGGTTCACATTCTACTTTACACTCTCAATAGTTATTTGATTCCAGACAAGTTATTTAATCTCTATGTACCTCAATTTCCTCATCTAAAAAAGGAGTAATTTGAACTTGATGACATCTTAGGTCCCTTCCTTCTCTGGGTCTATGATCTTGAGATTCAAACTTAGCATCCAAATATCCTCCATACTAAGTCTTGCCAGCTATGGAGCAGGTAATCTTGTATCAACATCTAAGTGGTAGAAGCAATCACATCTGTGCTTTGTGCTATTGCATAATAAAGGAAACACAATAATATGCTACTGAGAAAATTTATTTAAATGTGTTTAATTTAAATGCTTATTTTTAAAATTTTGTTTCAACAAATTTAAAGATTTCTTAATTAAAATAACATTTAATTTAGTTTAATGTTAAATTAAATTTATTTAGAATAATAGTGTGATTTTATTATAAAGGTAATAGACATCAAAAACATGAACATTTCAATTGTCAAAAAATTAAAAAAAAGATTGTATATGAAACTCTTCACTTCTGTTATGTACAATTATTCATGTTTTTCACACTATGTAAAGCTAGGGAGATGAGGGGGAGGGAAGAAGTTATATAATTCAGATTTAATATAGTAGTTCCAGTACTATACAGCAGATTTTGAAGTTAAGAAAGATTTCATTAGATCAGGAAAGCTGACAAAAATATACGACAAATGTTTAAGGAGTTGTATGAAAGCCTGAATACTGATATATTGTTGGCACAACTGTGAATTGGTACAGCCATTCTAGAAAGTAATTTGGAACTGTGCCAAAAGTTAACAAACTAGTCATACTTAATCACTAATAATAAATGCAAATCAAAACAACTCTGAAGTTTTACCTGACACCCAGAAATTGGTAAAGATGGGGACAGTCAATGCTAGAGGGATTAGGGAAAAATAGATAGATTAGTGCATTGTTGGTGGAGCTGTGAATTGCTACAATAATTTCGAAAAGCATAAAGTTACTAAAATGTCCATACATTTGAAATGACCCCAATATTCTATTATGTGACATATACTTCTGAGGAGATCATTGATAAAAAGCAAGTCCCCATATACATAAAAATATTTATAGCAACACTTTTTGTGGTAGCAAAGAATTGAAAGAGAGTAGATGCCTATTGAATGGGGAATGGATAAACAAATTGTTGTACAGTAATGTAATGGAATATGACTGTGTTGTAAGAAACAACAGATATGATAAATTTTAAAAAATGGAAAGATTACTACTACAGTTTAATGTGGAGTGAAGTAAACTGAACTGAGCCAAGGGAATATATGACTACAATGTAAATGGAAAGAGCAAACAAAACAATTAAATTGAATGTTTTGAAATTACAGAAAACAAATCTGACTCCAAAGAAGAAGTTTGAGAATATTCCACCAACCTTATTCCTTTGCAAAGATCTGTGGGTGTGGCCTATTGCACACATATTTCCAGATTTTTCAATGTTTTTAATTGGTTTTATAGATTTTAAAAATCTCTTCTTCCTCTTTTTTCCATTTTTTTTTCCTCAAAAAGTTTATTTGTCATATAGATGGCTCTCTGAGAAGGTGAGGAATATTGGGGAAAGCTCTGGTGAAATAAAACACAAAAGATATCAATAAATATTTATTTAAAAAAATAAACCATATGTACTCTTTGATCCAACAACATGACTACAAGTCCTGTACTCTAGTGAGATCAAAGAAAGAGGAAAAAGTTCCATATGGGCTAAAATATTTATAGTAGGTCTTTTTGTAGTGGCAAAGAATTAAAAACTAAAGGAGCGTCCATCAACTGGGGAATGGCTGAAAAATTATAGTATATGAATGTAAAGGAATATTATTGTGTTACTATAGCTGATGAAAGAGATGGTTTCAAAGAAACCTGGAAAGACTTTTATGAATTGATTTGGAGTGAAGGAAGCATAACCAGGAGAACAATGTCTACTGTAACAATACTGTAAAAATGGATAATATTGGGACTTTAAGAATCCATCATTATTCCAGAGGACCAGCGATAAAGAATACTACCTATCTCCTGACAAAATGGTAGTAGACTAAATATGAAGAATGAAATGTTTTTGGATGTGGCCAATATGAAGATTTGTTTTGCTTGACAATGCATATTTGTTACAAAGGTCTTATCTGGGGTAAATGCATGTGATCTTTCCCAGAATGTGTTGGGTGGTGGAGAGGAGGAAAAAAAATAAATGTTTGATAATTGAGAAAATTAAATTTTTTTAAAAAAAGGTTGGAGGGACTGTTCACTCTGCTTATGCTGGTGAAGCTTTACATAGTGTTTGCTTGTCATTCAGGCGCCATGAACCATACCAAAACACCATAATAATTGTAGCCCATAACATACAATTTAACACTTCATTCATTTGCTTAAATAATGCTAATTGAATACAATCTATGTGTAAGGCATTGTCCTAAACACTGTGATGGATACAAAGATAACTAAATTTCCATCTTCAAAGAGATCATAATCTAGTAGGAACAATTAGACATTTATACAAATCACTATCAGACAGTGACATGCAATCAGAGGAGAGAGAAATCACTTCCAGCTGGGAGTGGGTAAGAAGATTAAGAGAAGTTTTCATTTAGGAAGGAGAGACAATTCTGCTACAGTGGAAACTGCTCTAGATTTTGAATGAGGAACCAAGGTCAAATCCCAGCTCTGCCTCTGTATGCGACCTTGACAAAGTGAGAACCCCTATGGAGCTCAGCTCTTTCACATCTATGAAACGAGGAGATAGCAATTGATACACTGCAGGGTCTCTTCCAGCTCCAAATCTATGATCATATGATTATTTCAAAAGGGAGAGATGAGGTGGGGTTGGAAGGCATTCTCGAGCAAGGGAATGGTTTAAGCAAAGCATCAGAACAGGGAATATATAGAACATATTTGGGGGATGACAATTCAGGCAGAGACTAAAGCTCTTCACAGAGTGCACTGTTACATAAGATCATAAGACAGATTTAAAACAGACTGGAAGACTGACTGCCTAAGTCATCATTTAAGGTCTACTACATGCTTGGCATATAAAAATAAAAATGAATCAGTCTCGCCCTCAGGGAGAGTATTGTCCAAAGGGATAAGTAACATGCATTTAAAGTATATTAAACTGTATACAAAGCAATAGCAAGGTATTTGGGGAAGATATCAAGAAAGGTTTTGTATAGGAGGCAGCATTTGAAGTGAGCTCAGTAGAGCTCTTAGAGACAGAAATAGGAAGGAAGTTCATGAAAGCCATGTGGACTCCCCTGGGAGAAGGGTAAGCATATAAAGGACGACTTCAAGTTTTCTAGCTAGGGTGACTGGGCTAGTGGGGCAGATGAAATCACCAAGAAAGAGATTTAGAACTTAATAGAAAAACAGGAGTTTAAGAAGGCTGAACTTTTTGGAAGCCAAGGGAAAAGAGAGTTTCAAGAAGATTCAATAGAATCCAGTGCTGCAGAGGGTTTGAAGATGAATGAGTATCTTTTAAAAAGTCAGATGGACTATGGGAGATCTACTGTGACTTCTGATAATAAGATATTAGATGCTAGATTTCAAGGGATAAAGGAATAGGTAAAAGTATTAGGATGGAATGTAAACTATTATTTTTGGTTTGTTCTGGGGGGGAGGCAATTAGGGTTAAGTAACTTGACCAGGGCCATACAACTAGTAAGTATCTGAGGCTGGATTTGAACTCAGATGCTCCTGACTTCAGGACCAGTGCTGTATTCACTGTACCACCTAGCTTCCCTATAGACTCTTATTTTGCTGCTGGGAAAACTGTGAAAATATAGAAACTAAACCAGTCTCTCCAACCATATACTAAAATAAGATCAAAATGACATGTGATTTAGAAATTAAATGTGATGGTATAAGTAAATTAAGGAGGCATGGAAAATTTTACCTGTCAGATCAATGGGGAAGGGAAGAATTTATGACCAAACAAGAGGTGGAGAGCATCATGGGTTACAAAATATGTAACTGATTACATCAAATTAAAAAGGTTTTGCATAAACAAAATCAGTGCAGCCAAGATTAGAAGAAAAGATGGAAACTGAGGGAAAATTTTACAGAAAGTATCTCTCAAATAATTTTTTTTTTAAATGAGGAAACAGTCAAATTTATAAAAATACAAGTCATTTCCCCATTGATAGAGGATATGAACAGTCAGTTTCTAGAAGAAGAAATCAAAGCTATCCATAGTCATAGGAAAAAATTCTCTAAATCACTATTGATTAGAAAAATGCAAATGAAAACAAATCTAAGGTATCACTTTATACCTATCAGACTGACTAGTAAAACAGAAAAGGAAAATGACAAAAGTTTGGGTGAATATGGAATGTACTGTTGGTAGAGTTGTAAACTAATCTAACCATTCTGCAAAGTAATTTGGAACTATGTCCAAAGGGCTATAAATCTGTATAAACCCTTTGACCCAGCAATGCCACTACTAGGTCCCTACTCTGAAGAGATCAAAGAAAAAGGGAAAGGTCTTATATGTTCAAAAATATTTATAATAGCTCTTTTTTGTGGTGGCAAAGAATTGGAAAATGAGGGGATGCCCATCAATTGGGAAATGGCTGAACAAGTAGTGTATGAATGTAATGGAATTCTATGAGCAGGTAGATTTCAGAGAAACCTGGGAAGACTTACATGAACTGATTCTGAGTGAAGTGAGCAGAACCAGGAAAATTTTGTACACAGTAAGAGCAACATTGTATGACGATCAACATTGATAGATTTAGCTCTTTTTAGCAATACAATGATCTAAGACAATTCTAAAAGACTTGTGATGGGAAATACTATTCACATCCAGAGAAAGAACTATGGGGTCTAAATACAAATCAGAGCATATTATTTTCTCACTCTTTTTTTTCTTTTGTGTGGTTTTTCCCTTTTGTTCTGAATCTTCTTTCACAACATGACTAATGTGGAAATATGTTTAATATTTTAATTTAATTTAATTAATTATTTAATACACGTATCACCTATATCAGATTGCTTGGTGTCTTGGGAGGGTGGGGGGAAATTTGGAACTTGAAATCTTATAAAACTAACTTCACATGTAGTTGGTAAAAATAAAATACTATTAAGGGGGGGAAAGAATTGGAAATTGAGGGGATACACATCATTTGGGGAATGGCTGAACAAATTGTAGCATTGATTGTGATGGAATACTATTGTGCTGGAGGAAATAACAAGCAGTATGCTTTCAGAAAAAAAAAAAAACAAACCTGGGAAGACTTACATGCACTGATGCAAAGTGATGTGAACAGAACCAGGAGAACATTGTACACAACTGTAACAGCAATATTATATGATGATCAACTATGAATGACTTAGTTATTCTGATGAATGCAATATTATAACTCCAAAGTATTTATGATGAAAAATGCTATCCACCTTCAGAGAAAGAATTGTTGGAATATGTAGTGATTTCTGAGATACAGAGTTTCTGGAGAAATTATAACCAGTTTCACTAATTACATCTAAAAAGCAGTCAACAAAATGGGTTCATTATTCTCCTTGATGAATTAAGAGACCAAGCCTGTCAAACCTTGGATATTTACAAAGCATTTTGAAAAGATGGTGCACATGAAAGTGGAAATCAACTCTGATTAGTTAACAAGTAATGAAAGAATGAATATTATGAGAGGTGGACTCTCATTATTCCTACAGGGTCCATGACACTGAATACCCAGTCTTGGTCAAAGAGACTTATCAATATTCATATCACCCCTCTGACAAAAGAGAGAATCCACATTTTCCCAGACCTGTCTGAATAAACACAAGGAGCAGAAATTCACCAATTCACCTAAACTTGATTAGATCTTTGCCTTCCTGGCTGAGTTAGTCTTGGGTGAAATTTCCCACAACGGTCAATTTCTGAATGAGGAATTGCAACACTGTAGTCCTAACTCAAGAGTTGGTTCTTAATATAGGAAAGAAATAATCAGTTTTCTTAAATCTGAATGTAGATTGAAGCATACTTTTTAAACTTTCTTTACTCTTTTTTTTCAGTCTGTATTTTCTTTTACAACATGGCTAATATGGAAATGTTTTATATGACTGTGGTGTATATTCTACATCAAATTGTTTGTATTCTGAAGGAGGGACACAGGAAAAGTGTTTATAATTCATATTTTTAAAGAACAAATGCTAAAAAAATGAGTTTACATGTAATTGAGAAAAAATAAAAATTAAATGTAAAAAAAATAAAATAACTACAGGAAAAAAAAACCAGCCAAAAAAAACACCCCCATCTGTTGATCTCAATTATACACGCAATCCATATGCCTAATGAACATACGCATTGGGCACAAGTTGGGAATGCTATTATACTTTTCTTCTAAGAAACTGCAAATATTAATCTTCATAACATCCCCAAGAGGTAAACAAGTATTGACAAGAACAATGCAAGAAACATAGCTCATTTTGTGTTGATGAATAATATTGTCTAGGGTAAGAAGAAAGCTCATCAAGTAGCAATCAAAATAGAGCTGTGACAGGATGAGGGGGTCTGAAGAACATGGCAGTCCTTTTCTATGGCTGAAGAGTTATTTATTAATGATTTAGATGAACGTCGGTTGAAACTACTTTATTATTTAGCCCAATGTTAAAAATCTGCTTAAGTTTAATGACCAGGAATAATTCAAGAAAGAAATGGCTAGTGAATACTCAGCAGCAATAGGCTCTAGCTTACATTTTGTTTTAAGTAGCCCACCTCCAATGGGTGAGTGCACTATTTCAGGCAGTCCCCCTGCCATGCTTTTCTCCCTACCCCCTTTGCCATCTTCTCTGGGCCCACACTTGCCAGTTCTGAAGCCAGTTCAAATCATCTCAACACTACCATTTGTCTAGGAAAGGTTGTGTCAGTCTACTTTCCCTTATACTCACCATCCCTGTAGATTTTCAAATCAAATCCCAGTCATCTATATACCCATGTTCCCTGTGTCCTGGTAGTCTCCCATTATTAGAATGTCAGCTTCTTGAGTTTTGGAACTGTCTTTTGTATTTGTAGCCCTTAGTTTTTATCACCACACTTTGCCCATAATAAATATTTAGTACATGTTTTTTCATTCATTCACCCATGCATTAATTCACTCGTTTATTTCCACAAATATGGGGAAGGAGTAATAATCCACAATAGCATGTCAAAATCCTTTTAGCAAACACTGCAAATAGAAGTTGTGGTTTTAGAGGTAAAATTCCCTCCTGCTTGATGGAGAGGAGTGGAGAAACTTACTCTAATGGAAAGCACACTGATTTTATAGTCGACTGGTTTTCAGTTCAAGGTTAGAAACTTATTAGCTATGTGAAGCTGAGCAAATAACTTCTCTGTGCATCAGTTTTCTCATCTGTAAAGCAGGTAGAATAATACTTGCATTTTCTACCCTATAAGTGTTCTGTGAGGAAAATATAAATTTTAAAGCATTATAGGAATACAATCTACTTTTATAATGATATTGTCTGTTTTGTCTGACTCTTCTCGATCCCATCAGGGATTTTCTTGGTAAAGATACTGGAGTGGTTTGCCATTTCCTTCTCCATCAGATTACATGATGAGGAGCCTGAGGCAAACAGGGTTAAGTGACTTGCCCAGGGCTACATAGCTAGAAAGTATCAGAGAGCAGATTTGAACTCTGGTCTTTCTAACTCCAAGCCCAGTGCTCCATCTATTGAGCCTCCAGACTGCCCTTTTAAAATAACATTACAAAGCATTAAAATTCAGGCAAATAAATAACAAAAAAAAAGTTGGGGAGGGATATGGACGTACGATATATAGGGAAATACGGGAATTATATACAGCTGGTTCTTAAATGGGCTGTGTTTTACGATAACTTATCTCTGAGACATCACCATTAATGACCTAAAGTGCTTAACAAAGCTCATTCAAATATATTCTGTTCTATATGATGAACAAAGATGAACCTCCCAAGCACCTTCAGGAGGAGTTCCCTCAAGATGAGTCTATAGTGTGATTTGATACTCCAAAAGGCTAATGTAATTGTAGACCATATTAAGAGAGGTAAAGTATTCAGAACCAAGGAGGTGTCAGGAAGGTGACAAGGATTAAGGGAGATTCTCCTGTACCCTGCCCTTATCAAATAACATGTGGAGTATTATGTTTACTTCCAAGTATTTCATTTTAGGAAGGACATTGATAAATAGGAAAACATCCAAAGTGTGATCATGCGATACAAGGATCACTTAAAGGAAATAAGGCTAACCGGCCTGGAGAGAAGAAAAGTGAATGTCTTGAAGAAGGGACTAGAATAGTTCTCTTTAAGTACTTGAAGGCCTCACATGTGGATGAAGGATTAGATTTATTCTGTTAAATCCAAGAGGGTGGTGTCAGTAGTAATGTTTAGATGTTACCAAGAAACAAATTTAGGCCTGATGTAAGGGAAAACGTCCTAACGATTTAAGAGCCATCTAAAGAAGATAGGCCGACTCAGAAGGTAGTTTGGTTTGTTTTTTAAAAAAATATCATATTTTATTTCTAAATGTATCTCTCACCCATTTCCCTACTCAGTGAGCCTTTCTTTTTTTTTAAAGATTCTAAAAGAAAAAAACAGTTTATAATCAAGCACATCCACTATATATAGCATGTATGCATGCATACACACAAACACACACACACACATATACATGCACGCAAACACATCTCTCCAACTTATACTGACATAGGCAATTTGAGTTCCAAAAAGAATTTCTTTTCTTTTAAAAATTTATTTATTTATTTTTGATGATCCATTTATTTATTTTTAACATTCAGTATTCAAACAAATTTTGAGTACAAATTTTCTCCCTCCTACCACTAAGCCCTTGACCATTGAAAAGGCAAAAAATGTGGTATCAATTACACATGTTCTGAAATCATGTAAAAACATATCTTCATATTAGCCATGTTGCTAAAAAAAAAGGGCAAGAAAAATAAAGTGAAAGAATTATGATTTGCTTTGCACTCATACTTTATTAGTTTTTTCTCTAGAGATGGATAGCATTTTTATTATAAATCCTTTGAAAACATCTTGTATTATTGTATTGATCAGAATAGCTATGTCATTCATAGTTGCTGTTTCTGTGTACAATGGTCTCCTAGCTCTGTTCATTTCACTTTGCATCAGTTCATGTTCCCAAGGTTTTTTTCCCTGAAAGCATCCTGCTTGCCATTTCTTTTTGTACAATAACATTCCATCACCATCATATACCACAACTTGCTCAGTCATTTCCCAATTGATGGGCATCCTCTCAATTTCCAATTCTTTGTCACCACAAAAAGAGCTGCTACAAATATTTTTGTACATACAGGACCATCTCCTTTTTCTGTGATGTCTTCAGGGTACAGATGTAGTAGTGGTATTGCTGGGTCAAAGGGTTTGTATAGTTTTATAGCCCTTTGGACATAGTTCCAAATTTACTCTGAAGAATGGTTAGATCAGTTCACAACTCCACCGACACTGTATTAGTATTCCAATTCTTCCACATCCCCTCAAACATTTGTATTTTCCTTTTCTGTTTTATTAGTCAAAGTGTAAAGTGGTGTCTTAGATTTGTTTTCATTTGCATTTCTCTAATCAATTTAGAGTATTTTTCCATATGACTATAGCTAGCTTTGATTTCTTTTTCTAGAAACTGCTTGTTCAATATCCTCTATCAATTAGGAAATAACTTGTATTTTTATAAATTTGACTCAATTCTCTATATATTTGAGACATGAGGCCTTTCTCAGAGAAAGTTTCTGTAAAAATTTCCCTTATTTTCCAGTTTTCCTTCTAATTTGGGGTTCAATGGTTTTGTGCAAAATCTTTTTAATCTGATGTAATCAATTATACATTTTGCAACCCATGATGCTCTCCATCTCTTATTTGGTCACAAATTCTTCCCTTCCCTATTGATCTGACAGGTAAAATTTTATCTCCTCCCCTAACTTGCTTATGTCATCACATTTTATGTCTAAATTGTACCCATTTTGACCTTATTTTGGTATATGGTTGGAGATGTTGGTCTAGTCTCTACTGAACTGTTTTCCAGTTTCCCAACAGATTTCGTCAAATAATGAGTTCTTGTCCCAAAAGCTTGGCTGTTTGCATTTGTCAAACTCTACATTATTATGGTCATTTACTACTGTGTGTGGGGTATCTATTCTAGCCTACCACCACTCTATTTCTTAGCCAGTACCAGATGATTTTCTTAGTTACCACTTTGTAATATATTTTCAAATCTGGTGCTGTAAGGTTGCCTTCCTTCATATTTTTTTTTATTGAATCCCTTGATAGTCTTGACCTTTTGTTCTTTGAGATGAATTTCATTAATTTTTTTCTAGCTCTATAAAATAATTCTTTGGTAATTTAATGGTATGAAACTGAATAAGTACATTAATTTAGGTAGAATTGTTATTTTTACTGTACCAGTTCAGCCTGTCCATGAGCAATTAATATTTCTCCAGTTGTTTAGTTCTAACTTCATTTGTATGAAACATATTTTTTAATTGTGTTCATACAGTGCCTGGCATTGTCTTGGCAGGTAGACTCCCAAGTATTTTTACATTATTTGTAGCTATTTTAAATGGAATTTCTGTTTCTATCACTTTTTGCTGGGTTTTATTGGCAATATACAGAAATGTTGATGATTTGTATGAGTTTATTTTGTACCTTGTAGGTTTGCTAAAGTTGTATATCATTTCAAGTAATTTTTTAGTTGATTTTCTAGGATTCTCCAAGTATACCATTATATCAACTGCAAAAAATGATAGTTATGTTTTCTCATTGCTTGTTCTAATTCCTTCAATTTCTTTTTTCTTGTCTTATATAGGAATGCTATAGCTATCATTTCTAGTAACATATTGAATAATAAAGGTGATAGTGGACATTGTTGCTTCATTCTTGATCTTATTAGGCAGCTTCTAGTTTATCCCTGTTAAAGATCATGATTGCTTTTAGATAGATACTACCTATTTTAAGGAAAACTACTTATTTCTATGATTTCTGTTGTTTTTAGTAGAAATGAGTGTTGTATTTTGTCAAAAGCTTTTCTTTTTTATCTGAATTTTGTTTAAATGTCAAATTTTCTATTCAGTACTAGTATTTTCATCAGGAATGCTTAGACGTCCTTTATTTCATCAAATATCCAATTTTTTCCCTGAAAGATTATACTCAGTTTTACTGGGTAGGTTATTCTTGGTTGTAATGCTAACTCCTTTCCCTTCTGGAATATCATGTTCTAAGACTTCCACTCCTTTAATGTGGAAGCTGATAAATTGTGAGTTATCCTAACTGTGAGTCCATGACATTTGAATTGTTTCTTTTTGGCTACTTGCAATATTTTTTCCTTGATTGGGGAGCTCTGGAATTTGAGTATAATATTCCTATGAGTTTTTATTTTCAGATTTCATTCAGAAAGGGATTCTTTGTGGATTCTTTCAATTTCTATCTTACCCTTTGGTTTCAGGATATTGGGGCAGTTTTCCTTGATAATTTTTTGAAATATGATACGTAGGCCCTTTTTCTGATCATTGCTTCAGGTAGTCCAAAAAAATTCTTGACTCATCTCTTCTCAGTCTATTTTTCCAGGTCATTTGTTTTTCTTCAGAGATATTCACATTTTCTTCTAACTTTTCAGCCTTCTGATTTTGTTTTACTGTTCTTGATACCTCATGGAATCATTATCTTCCACTTGCCCCATTCTAATTTTTAAGATATTATTTTCTCCTGTGAGCTTTTGTACTTCTTTTTCCTTCTGGCTAATTCTTCTTTTTAAGGAGTTTTCTTCAATGGATTTTTGTGCCTTTTTTTCTTTTACACCAGTTGGCTGATTCCGTTTTTTAGCTATTATTTTCTTCCATTTTTGTGTCTGTTTTACAAAGGTATCTTTCTTCATAATTTCTTGCATAACTCATTTCTTTTCCCAATTTTTCCTCTTCCTCTATTTGATTTTTAAAATATTTTTATCTCTTCAGGAATTCTTCTCTTCAGTGAATTTTTATGCCTTTTTTACCCTTTGACCAATTCGGTTTTTTAAGATTTTATTTTCTTCAGATTTCACATTCAGAATCTTCTGTTCTCAAGACTAGTAGAAGCTCTTATCCCTTTCTCTATACTACCTTCACATCGTATAGAAGCTATATAAGAATTTGACCAAAAGCTAAGAGTTTCCTGAGCATCCACACACCCCAGTATCATATCAGTTCATCAGGTAACATCAGCAAAAGGAAGCCAAATATTTAGAAGCCAGGATCCCAGGGACAATAAGGCATTTTTCCAATGGTCTGAGGATGATTTGGTTGGTTGTTGTCCTTCATTCTCAGAGGACCAAAATGACCTCACTTTGTTGGAGTCAAGGTACAGTGTGTCCTATTGACTCAGTCCTACTGACTGTGGCTGATCAGACCAGTACGAGCTTGGAAGGCTCTCCCATAGGTTGGGCACAAATAGTGTATATGAACATTTAAAGTGGAGATATCTCCAAATTTGCACATCTCATGTTTCTTTTGAGCTCCTTAAATTCTATTTCATAGAACATAGTACTTTCTTCCATGTGGGCACGCCATGCTGGGTGGTCCTTCACTAGTGTCTCCCATGTTATGCAATTGATTCCAAAGTTCTTCAGAGAGACCTTGAGAGTGTCCTTGTATCCCTTCTTCTGACCTGCATGTGAGTGCTTGCCTTATGTGAGCTCTCCACAAAACAGTCTTTTAGGCAAATGCACATTTGGCATTAGTACAAGATGGCCAGCCCATCAGAGTTGCATTCTCTGCAGTAGAGTTTGAATGCTTGGCAGTTTAGTTTGAGAAAGGACCTCAGTGTCTGGTACCTTATCTTGCCAGGTGAAACTTCAAATGAAAATAACTGAGTTTCTTGGCATGTCACTGATAGACTATCCAGGTTTCAGCTTGATCATATAGAAGAGAGGGGAGGGGAGGGGAAGTAACCATGACCTACAATCTCTAGGCATTCTTTTTAGGCATCTGGCATCATGAAAATTCTAATCACCACTTTGTTGAAGCACTTCAGTCCTGGTCACAGGACAGGCAAGGAAAAAAAAACTTCAAGGACACATCAAAATAGAATTTGAAACACATTGCTGCCAACTGCTTATAAGTTACAATAGAAAGCACATAATGTTTGTGTGGAGCAACAAAGAATAATTCAGACTGAGCAAAAACAATGTGTTCATCCTAAGGATAAGAGTCACTTTTGACAATAAGAACAGAGGTTGTAGCCATCAATGGTGTTCATTTAGGAGAGTAGAAATCTAATTCCTATTGTGACAAATAAAAACAAAAGGTACTGAATAAATATAAAGGTAAGGAACCTGCATTCTCCTTTGGATCATTGTCCTTTGGCCCAAGGGTGAAAATAGTGAATTAAAACAAAAAAATAAAATAAAATAAAATTGATAGTAGGTTCAGAAAAGATGAGAATTTCCATGAAACTTCCAAAATCATTCAAGAATTTTCTTTTCTTTTTCACTGTGTAATGAAAATAATAAGCACAATAACTGTAGGTTGTTTGGGACCCTGAATCTTAAAGTTCAGTCTGACAGTGGCATACAAAAAAGTCTTGAAAAATATGTTGACATTTTTCACTAGAGAATAAAGCTCTAGTCCTAGAGTTTAGACCAATTGTTAAAAGAATGATTACATTCTGCCAACCTAAATTTTCCTTAACATTTCTTTCAGCTATATCATTCTCCATTTCCTGTCTTTGATGGTGCAGAAGTGAATCTAACAGTTGCCCATTTTATTCTATATAAAACCATATTTCACAGTTCTGTAGTTAAGAAAGTGAAGATATTTTCCTACTTTAAACCAAAAGTATCAAGGCTTTTATAAAAAAAGAACTATCTGAATATAAACTCATAATAGCAAATTTTTATTACAGGACTTTCTGACACATATCCAGATGACCAAAGAAGCACCCACATGGGAGAGTATGAGACACCAGGCACCAATTCTGGGAGAAGAAATTCTGCTTTCCCCTAAAATGTGTGTTATAGCAGCTCTTTCCACTGGCTACATTGCTGGAACTGATTATTTCTTTAAATCTACCTGATGGAGCAATAGCTGAGTATTCTCTTTTGGGAGGCATCCAGGTGTGTGGGTCTAGTTCACCCTCAGCATGGGCTTGGTGGAAAAAGGCCCACCAATGGAGGTCTTTTGACCTCAAGAAACAGACTTGGGTTTTTGGTCTTTTTCTTTTGTTCTCAGTTCTAGAAGTCCTGGAGTCAGGAATTTGAGACAATGGTGCCAAAATTCCAGGCTAGATGTTGTTCCCTGCTGGGAAGCCCCCAAAAGCTAGGGTTTCAAGATGAGAGTTGGGGGGATGGTTTTGGACCTGGAACTTGGTGGACCTGATGTCACCTGCATAAAAACTAAACTAGATTTAGAACCTAATCCTCTTTCCCTATCCAAAAATCAAGGTAGTGCAGGAGGGATTATGACCCCCCAGGCAATGGGTCAGGAAGGTGGTGTTGTATGTGTGTTCTTGCTATAACTTTGAAATAAATATATCTTCGTAAGAAGCTTATCTGACTGTGAAGAGGTTGAATGGAAATAGAGTTTTGGGGACCCTTAAAGTTCAAGGTATACAATAGATGGAAATTTGAGTCAAAGGCAGAGACCAGATACTTCTCAAACCACCACTCCCATCCCCACCCCACCCCCAAGAGTACTGAAAAACCCTTGAGAAGAGGTGCAAAGACAAAGCTTGCAAAACACACACACACACACAGGCAAAGGGAAGGTAATATCTGGCTTTTTGTAATTAAACCTAGTTCCAGTTCCATCATTAGTCCTTCCAGGTGTGAAGCCAACTGAAAAACTGCAAACAAATGTCATACCTGGCCTTCAGGTCATGGGGGCGAGTGTGGTCTTTGGTATACATAACTTTTAAATTTCTTGATTATTTTTCCTTAACCATATACAGAACAACAAATGTTAAATCATCAAGCTTATTATAAAATGGGGGAGGGAACAACCCAACCAGATAAACTCCCATGTAATCTGGCCTTGCTCAAATCTAATCTTCCCATTATCACTGTGCCCAGGTCTCTGTTGCACTCCCCACCCTTGATCCCATCAAAACCTCATCCTCCAGGCTGCTGACCACTCCCATCAGGATGCTCCCTGGGTTTGATCTATGACCATCCTTGGGATTCCAGACTACCTGGTGACACCTCTTCTAGCCCAGGTCCTCCATGGTCTGATATCTTCTGATTGCATCCAGCTGTTTCCAACACTTGACCAGTAACCCCCTCCTTAGACTTCTCCTCAAGACCCTCCCT
>CM053771.1:337090356-337108206 GCA_028658325.1 Potorous gilbertii
ATCAGTCTGTCTCCAGTCTGCAGCCCAAAGAATTTTAGCCTATTTTAATTTTGGCCCCTACCTACTGCCAAGTTGTGCAGGTCTGGTCTAAAACACAGTAGGTGCTTATTAAATGCTTGCTCCTCCCCTCATCTCTAAAATTCAGAGGCTGAACCAGATAGTCTGTAAGATCCCTTCCATCTGTGGTTCTGATGCTTAATTTAAAAAAAAAAAAACAAGAGTTTTAGGATCTGTCATTTGTAGGTAAATAGAAAGTTTATTCTAAGTATGATGAATCTTTCTTCAACACTCATTTCTCTGGATATTTTACACTGACTCAGAATTTTATTCCAGTCTCTGTCCAAATAATACAGATTAGGGTAGTGAAGTTTCATTGCATTTCCCTAGGGGATGGAGAAAGGGTGAAAATGTAATGGTTTAATTGCTGCAGAAATTCTCTAGCTCAACTGTGCTAAACAAGAAAGCCATTCCTAACAGGTCCGTTTTGTAGGATGCTAAATGCCAGCAGATGGCTGGGTGGTTTTGACAGCAGGACCTCCTGAATTGGCTGGCAGTCACAGAGCCCTGCAGCACTCAACTTTCCTGGGCATCCCTACAGGACCCAGGCAAAGTGCTACCTGCTTAAACTGTTCCTGGGCAATGGCATCACCCAGTGGCCAAACTTAAGAATTACAGGTGATGGTTCCAGGTTATTTATCCTTAGTCCAGAGCACTTGCAGATGAAATGAGAGTAGCCCTTTGTGTGGCAAGAACTCTTGAACACATTGGTGGATGCCTTGTGGACTTTTTACAGAACGCTATGGCCAAGAATTACACAAGATGAAAAGACACACGGAGATTGCTATCTCTATTGGTAAAGGGAGTTTTCACACCAGGATCATAGATCCATTTTATTTATTTTTTTCATAACTGAGAGTTGAGTATCACATGCACAAAACTGCCCTTCCTGACCCCAGCCAACCATATTTGCTAGCTCAGCACGGATGCACTTGAGAGATGGTGAAATAATTCCTTTATTGGTCACTTAAAAGGAAGAGTTGTTAATTTAGCGTTCCTTTCTAAAGGGGGTGTCTCCCTCTTCCTTTACTCTCCTGAGGGGTCCAGATCAAGGGAACCCAACTGGGCAAGCTCAAGCCTGAACCCCTGTCTTTTTTCCTTTGTGTTTCCTTTTCTGAGTGGTGACTGAACATTAATCTTGAGAAGGATGTATACATATTTGGAGGCAACCTTCTCTCTTTCCTACTTCCCTCACCTCTATTAAAAAAGAAAGAAAAACAAAACACTTTTAAAAAATAAATATGCATAATGAGGTAAAACTAATCCCCATATTAGCTGGGTCAGATATCTGTATCTATGTCTATATCTATACATCGGTCTGTAACCCTCTCTGTCGGGAGGTAGACATGTTTCATCATGAATTCTCTGCAATTTTGATTGGTCATTGTATCATTCAGTTATCTGAAGTCTTTCAAAGTTGTCTTTGCAATGTGGTTGTCATTGAATAAAATGTTCTAGTTCGGCTCATTTTACCCTGCATCAATTCATATTTCCCAGGTTTCTCTAACACTTTCCCCTTCATCATTTCTTATAGCACAATAGTATCCCAAGTTAAATTTCTTAATTAAGATCTCAAATCTCTTTTCACTGTTATCTTCCACTTCCAAATCTGTTTTATGTCTTAATACCTTCCTGTTTTCCACCTGCTTCCCCATTTAAAGGACCCCCTTCTCTCTACCCTACCAGCTGTCTGCCAACCATCCTCAGGGCAGCCAGGTGGCACAGTGGATAGCATACCAGGTCTGGAGTTAGGAAGACTCATCTTCATGAGACAAAATACAGCCTCAGACACTTACTAGCTGTGTGACCCTGGGCAAGTTACTTAACCCCATTTTCCTCAGTTTCCTCGTCTATAAAATGAGCTGGAGAAGGAAATAGCAAACCACCCTAGCATCTTTGCCAAGAAAACCCCAAATGGGGTTACAAAGAGTTGGACACAGCTCAACAATCACAATATCCTTACACTAGTGATGCAGATGATAATCTCTTATATTTGCGTAAAATTTCATAACTGATTTTTAACGCTAAGTCCAGCTAGGACTTAGAGCTTGAAGAGACATTGTGTAAGTCACCTCTTCTATTCTTGCAGATGAGAAGATGAAGCACCCAGGAAGTAGGAGCTTAGTGACTTAGCTGAAATGGCATAATGAGCGGTAGAGCCATGTATTGGAACTAAGTCCTCAGAATCTAAATCTAACACTCTTTCCAATAAACCAAATTGCCTTGATTGGCCTTATAGGCCATAACCCAGGTGCAGAAAAATATGACTGAGGCAGGGCACCTGGCATTCTGTAATCTGCCAAATTTAGAAGACACTGACAACATGTATGGTTTCTTCACAGCACAAAACCAATAGAGTTTAGCACTTGTTTAGCAAGGGGGAAGAGAATACACATTTATTAAGTGCCTACTGAGTACTGGGTACTGTGGTAAGTACTTTAAAAAATGTATCTCAAAACAAAAGAAAACTTACAAGGAAGCAAAGAAAAGATGGACAGCTCTCAACACAACGTGTAGTATTTATTATATAGGCTTTCTTGAAATGGAAATTTTTTACTACCTATTTTGAATCCTCTCATATGTTCTGCTATGCATGACATACTTTCTTTTCTTATTTTCTATTTAAGTTTATAATATGTTTCTTTTTCTTTTCTTATTGCGTCTTTAAGTTTCAATATTTAAGTCTCATTTGATCTCACAACAATCCTGGGAGTTAGGTGCTAATGTTATCCTGACTTTATAGTTGAGAAAACTAAGGCAGGCAGAAGTTAAATGACTTGACACAGCTAGTTAGCATCTGAGGTCAGACTGACTCCGGGCCCAGCCCTCTCTATCCACTGCATCAAGAGCTTCCCTATAATTAAACAGCGAGCATAATTGAAGTAGGATGCTACCAGATGGTATACTAAGGCCACCTCTTCTCCTCTGTTATTTCTCTTCCTTCCCAAGCAAGGACCATAAGCCAAGTTCCCAAAGGTCTCTGCCTCCCTGACATAGGCCAGAATCTTGCTTCACCCTCAAGGGACAACACCTTTCAAGCTATTTGCCCTGGGTGTAGGTTGCAGTGTTAGTACAGGTGCAAACCTTTCAAATGATGACTGCTATAATCCAGCCATGTGCACCCAGAACTCATTCACCACATTCTTTCTTCCCTTTTGGCACTTACTAACCCACTTTCTGCCATGTTTAGGATAATCACCTTCCTCACCTCCATCTCTAGGTTTCCCAGCTTCCTGGAAGATTCAGATCAGATTGGATTCAGATGGGTCTGGAGGAGAAGGGAGGCTGGTGACCTGCACAGCCCTCCCTCACTCAAAACAAGGTCAAGTGCAAGTCATCTCATCATTTCTCTGATGGCATGGTCTTCTTTGGCAGTGAAGGATGAACACACACACCTTCCATAGGAGGTCTTTCTCAGTCCTCCAGCTGCTAGCACTTTCCCTTCAGAGATTACCTTCTATCTCCTCAGTATGTATCTTGTATATACTTGGTTCACTTTTCAAACAGGAATGTAAGCTCCTTGAGGCATTGTTTTTACCCTTTCTTTCCCCCTAGCTATAATAAGTATTTAATAAATGAATGACTTATTGACTTCCTAGTTTAGATGCCTCTCCTTTCCTAAGACCTGAAACCTGACTGACCAGAAGTCAGTCTTCCCTTTCCAGTGACCACAACCCACATTCTAATGAGCCCCCTCTGCTTTATCTCTTTCTCATCCATCTACTCATTTTTCCTGCTATATTTCTGTCCTATTTTCTTTTTTTTTTCTTTAAAAGGAGCATACAACTCTGGACTCCCAAGTGGCAACAATGAGGAAATGAGTGATATCTCCATCCCTACGATCAAGAGACTTTAGTTTGGGACCAGAGTAGCAAGTAGCTATGGCATGAGGAGGGCATGTTCAGAGCTATTACCAGTTCATAAAAGTCAGGCTCAGGGCCAGGAGGGGAACATAACAGGCCTCATTCTGATTCTCCCATACGTATATTCCTCCAACCCGTGGGAAGGACTAGCTATCATATGTACCAGTGAACTAAGAGAGTCAAGGAAACTTCACAGAAGAGACCAAAAGGTCGCTGAATCTAAAACTAATGGGTAGTAGATAGGATTGAAGTCATGAAGATCTGAATTCAGATATTCCCTCAGACGTGTATTATATATGTATACATATATAGTCATATAACTATAAATACATATAGTTTTATATATATGTATGTATATACATATACACATACACACACACACATACACATATATATATATATATATATATATATAAAGAGAGAGGGAGAGAGAGGGAGGGAGAGTATGTTATATAGTTATATAACCCTGGACAAGTAAATTAACTTCTCTGTTCTTGTTTCTTCTTCTGTAAAATGGAGGAAATGGGTAGATTTGATAGCTTTCAAAGACTCCTTCCAAGTCTAAATCTATGATCTAACTCCCTCATTTTACAGGTGAGGAAATGGAGAAACAGAGAGGTTTCACCTGAATGCCTTGCTTAAGGTCTCACAGCTGATTACTGGCAAAACCAGGCTCAGAACACAAGAGAAGCAGTATGTGATTGTGAAAAGAACGCTGGATTTGAAATCAAGAGGCCTAGGTTTGAATCCTGACTGTAAGACTTGCTAGCTATGTGACCCTGTTAGGCCAGGTCCAGCCCATCAGGAACCTCCCTAAAACTGCAAGCTATTGAAGAGATGCTGATCTACATCATGGGGCATGTTTCCCACACCAGGAGTTCCTTAAATAATGAAATCACAGGTCTACACTTCTCCCCATCCAAAAAATAAAGCAGAACACTTGTAGTACTGGCCTAATAGAACTATTGTAAGGGAAAGCATTTGTAAATCTTAAAGTAGATGAGTATGGTTTGATTAGTGTAAATGCCATTTGCGTATGGCTCTCCTCATTGGTGGAGATTGATTGCTTGATGCAATAATAGTTTTAAAAGTTGAAATAATCAAGAAACCCTAAAGTTTCTTATGCAGGACTCACCCCAATGCCTCTCCCCCTTCTTTGGTTTCCTCCTTCAACTCCAGTGTTTTGAGGGGCCCATCAGAAAAAGCAGGAACATTCATTTACCTCTGGGAAGAAAGGAATTCAGAAAAACTTGGCCACATTCTGGGTGCTCAGTGAATATCATCCCCTGTTTTAGAGTTACTAGACTTTTTCCTAACACATTTGGATGCTTTAAATTATTTACATTAAAATTTTTGCCACATTTGTTACTTTTCTCACCTGCTTAAAAAAATAAAAACTCCCGTCTGCCCTGCATTAGCATATGTTCTCACATTGTGTGTGTGTGTGTGTGTGTGTGTGTGTGTGTGTGGTTTGTCTGAGGCTGAGCCCTTGTGTGTATCCCCTGTATCTCAGCACCTGTTCTTTCTAGGAAAGCCAAGCTCGTTGCCATAGAAACACATTCAGTGCCTGGACCTTCACACAGAAGAACATCTAGGGAGAGAATCACTCCTTGTTTTATTTTTCAGTTTATATTTTTATTAAACAAATATTAGCTCAGGCAGAACTAACATTTCAAGGTTTTAAAAATGTATATTTCTGAGAAAATAGAGTAGGGTCCATTTTGCTACTTTTTGTAGACCTTTTAATATTCAGGGGCAAAGAATAAAATGAAGTCACACATATCCAAATGATCAATAGCAGGGATAGAGATGAGGTTCAAATAATTCCCAAACATTTCCTTCCCCCTCCCGCAAATATTGACCCTTCATAGACACAATTGTCTGGTGGGACCCATGTTAAAGTGGGTCCTGTAGACCTGTAGGGTTAGTATGTTAAGCCATATAGGTTTCATATTTTGTCATATCTAAGTTGTGAGTTTTATTGCAGAAATAATTGTCTGTTGCACAAAGTAATTAAAGACTAATTTTTTTGTTTGCTCCCCATAGTCTTTTAGATGACAGAATTATAAAATGTTAGCCCTAAAAGGGTTTTAGAGATCATCTAACCCATCCCCATCATTTTACAGATGAGGAAATGGGAGTCACACAGTGAGCGGTAAAGACAGAATTAGAACCCAGTGCCTTCCAGCTCAGTGCTCATTCCGTACCACCTTAGCAACATGTGTTTATCCTGGGAATAATAAAGTTACAAAATCTTAATACAGACACATGAATTCACTAGCAAAAGAAAAGGGCATATTCTTAAATTTTTTAAAGTCTCACATCCATTTTTATTGGATAGATTTTTTTTAAAGGCTGAGGTTTATTGCAGTAGGAAAATCTTCAGGGTAGATTAAAGCTTTTGCAGAGAAATGAAATGCAAATCAGTTGCAGGACTGTGCTTTCCCAGGTCTGCAGTTGTAGAAGAAAACTACCTTCAGTGGGTCACCTTGCTTGCTCTTTGGGACATTTTTTCTGGTAGTCCCCCATGCCTGGAATGTTCTTCCTCCTAATCTTCACCTAATGGCTTCCTTGGCTTCCTTTAAGTCCCAACTAAAATCTCATTTTCTACAAGCAGCTGTTCCCCACACTTCTTAATTCTAATGCCTTTCCTCTGTTAATTACCTCCTGGTTTTCCTGTATAGAGCCTGTTGGTGAATATTTGTTTGCTGACTTCTGTTAGGTTGTGAGTTTCTTGAGGGCAGACTCTGTCCTTTGCCTCTTTTTGTATCCCCAGCACTTGGCATAGTGCCTAGCACATAGTAGGTGCTTAATAAAAGTTTACTGACATATCTCTAAATGCATAATAACTTCTCCATGAAACTTTCCATTCCACCACTTCCCAAATTGGGTGGGTTCAGTGGGCAATGGGGGTCCTGAACATTAATGAAGCCTCCCCTAGACAGGCTACATGAAGCTGAACAGATCAAAAATAAATAGTTATGTGGATCATTCTTCCTGACTTAGAGCACATTCCATGAAGATCCACTTCCTTTGAAAACTCTGAGGTGGGAATGGCTCAGATCTCAATGGCTATAGTCTGCTCTGCAGTGGATAGAGCACTGGTTTTGGAATCAGGAAAATTCATCTTTATGAGTTCAAATCTGGCCTTAGACACTTAGTAAATGCATGACCCTGGGCAAGTCACTTAACCCTGTCTGCCTCAGTTTCCTCATCTGTAAAATGAACTGGAGAAGGAAATGGCTAATCACTCTAGTATTTTTTCAAAGAAAACCCCAAAATGGGGTCATGAAGATCTGGATACGACTGAAATGACTGAGCAACAACAGCCATAGGCTCAAAGCTGCAGAACTAGAAGGAACTTTAGAAATCATCTTGTCTGGGATTCTTTACCTGAACTTGGATAGGGGGATAAAAGTTGTTGTTGTTAGCACAGCTAAGTGGTGCAGTAGATAGAGCACCAAACCTGGAATCAGGGAGACTCATCTTAATGAATTTCAAATCTGACTTCAGACACTTACGAGCTGTGTGACCCTGAGCTATTTACATGTCCATTTTTGCTTCAGTTTTCTCATCTGTAAAATGATCTGGGTAAGGAAATGGCAAACCACCATATGTAATATCTTTGTCAAGAAAACCCCAAATGGGGTCACAAAAAAACTCAATAACAAATTCCTTTGTAATTCTATGTAATTTATTTTATGCATCTAAAAGCATTCTTCTGAGAAGAGGTCTGTAGTCTTCAGTAGACTGCCAAAGGAGTCCATGAGAAATATACAACATGTTAAGAAATTTTATTTTATAGATGAAGAAAATACAGTCTGAAGAAGTAATAGAATTTTCTCAAGGCCATACATGTAGGAAAAAGTTGATCTAGAAAGTGAACCTGGTCAGGTTCAGAAAATTGAATTTTAATCAGAAAATGAGGGGACTAAATGAGATCATTTGATCTCTTTGCCCTACATATATGATCCTGCGATGTTTTCTCACATAAAATCAGAATGGTTTAAAGTGGAAATAAGGCAGGCAGAAACATTTTAGCTCCCTCTTCCCTTCTCCAGTGGTAGCATCACAACCATAACCAGCTAGAGCTCTGGGGCAGGGACAGTGGGAATTGCTTCATTGAGGGCGACATTTCTTAATTTGTGTTCTGAATTTACTCTTTTAAAAATATTTTGATAACTATTTCAGAATAATTGGTTTTCTTTGTAATCTTATGAATTTTGCAGTATGTTCTTAGAAATAGAATGAGAAGAGGTTCATAAGCTTTCCCAGGTTGCCAAAGAGGTCCATGACTCAAAAAAAGTTTAAGGGAAGACTGGGTTTCTAGTGCCTCCTGACTTTGATTTTTGTAAATGTTTGTATCCCATAACATTTTTTGGGGGGGGGCAAGGCAATCAGGATTGGGTGAGTTGCCCAAGGTAAATGTCAAGTGTCTGAGGCCAGATTTGAGCTCCAGTCCTCCTGACTCCAGGGTTGGTGCTCTAGTCACTTCTCCATCTAGCTGCCCCCTTCCCCCTGGCTCTTTATGGAGATCTGCTAATATATAATTCTAGCATACAGTTCCACTGCCCAGTACCCGAAGATGGTCATGTGACATTTTCCACAGATAGGAACCTCCTTCTTACCATGACCATGTTCAACTTTAGGTTGACCAGGGATGTTCCCAGCTCATGAAGAGACTTTAAATCAGAAAATAAACACCAAACTGTCAGATTGCAGTCTTCATTGAGTACCATCTGCCCTCAACTGGCAATAACCTAAATTTCTTTTCTGGGGGAGAAAGAGAAAAACAACATTCTGTATTCTGTCTGCAAGAAACCATCCCTCTATGGAAGTTACAGAATCACAAAATTTGTGAGTTAGAAGGAACATTAGAAGCCCAAGGTTCTCTAACTTGGGATCTGTGAACTTAGATTAAAAAAAATTGATAACTATATTTCACTATAATTGGATTCCGTTATAATTCTATATATTTTATTTTATATATTTGAAACATTAGTCAGAACGGGCTTCACCAGACTGTCACAGGTGTCCATGTCCCTAAGCAGGGCAATAACCCCTGGAACTAGACCCATTCATGAAAGGAATCTTTACTATAACATACCCAGGTAATTATGCAGTCTTTGCTTGAAGATCTCCAAAGAGGAGATCATTCACCATCCCCATGACTTTTCCAACCTAAATCTTCCCTGGTTACTACTCCTCTATATGTTTTTTTCTATATATGTGAGTTCATTAAAAAGTCTAAAAACTTCTTGAATTCCATATAAAAATAATTATATGCTCATATGTATATATGTATATGTATTTGAGTACATATATGAATATTGCATTACCCATACTTTAACCAAAATGAGACCCATTGGTGTATTTCCTTATTGGTTTTTGTCTTTAGTTTTTTCAGCATCTCCATCAACAATGCTCTCTGCATCCGACAAGTCACTCCCACACTTCTTTACTTTGTTCTCCAGTTTGCTGAGTCTCTGCTTGACTTTCATTTGGGTGGCATTATATTCTGCCAAGAGCCTAGCAAATCTGGTTTGTAAATTATCCAGGGAAGATTCAAGTCTCTCCACCTTTTCCTCTATGTCCACTGGGTCTATTCCACTCCTAGCTACATCCTCATCTATTAAATTGTCCTTCATCAGAATCTGCCGTCCTTTCTCTTCCAGGGCCTTTTTGGCTTCTGGATATTCAGTGAGGGACTCCATTAAGTCATCTTTGGACAAGCAGAATAGATCAGAGTAACCAATGCTCCTAATGTTGGCTGTTCTTCTGTTCCCAGATTTGCTCCCTTTGATGTTTAAGATGCTGATTTCCCCAAAGTAGCTTCCATCACTAAGAACCACAAATTGAGTGATGCCATCATCAGCCACTACCGCCAACTTCCCTTCTTTGATGATGTACATTTCTCTCCCAATATCCCCCTTCTTGCAGATATAATCACCAGGGCTGAACACTGCAGGTCTAAGCTTTAGGACCAGCTCAACTAAGAGGCCTGCCTCACAGTCCTGGAAAATCCGTACCTTCTTCAGGGTATCCAGGTGCACATTGATGGCAATCTCAGCCTTCAGCTTGTCTGGTAGGCTTTTGAGAACTTCCTTTTCATCAACTGTCTTCTTGTTGGTCCATAGGTAGTCAAACCACCTGATGATCCGGGTCTCCAAGTCCTTGGTGACTTTTCGGAATTGCATGTACTGCTTTATGGAGTCAATTTTGGCCTGGAATTCAGCCCTGGAGGCATTCATGTTAGAGATCATGGAGCCAACATTTCCCACAATAGTGGCAAAGATCAGCACACCCACCAGGAAGTCAATCACTACAAAAAGGTACTCCTCGTCTTTGACTGGGGGTGGAGTCTCCCCAATGGTGGTCAGAGTCAGAGTGGACCAGTAAAGACAGTAAATATACTTCCTGGACAAGCGCCCATATTCTGGGATAGAGATGTTGGGGTAAACCCAGGAATCGGTCCCAAATCCAATAAGCTTGGAAATGGCAAAGTAGATACATGCATTCCAATGGATGATGATCAGAATGTATAGGACAAGATTTCCAATCCTGAACATATTAGGATAGTTGGTCCTAGTTTCTGTGCGGTCAAAGAATTCAAATAGCCTGGCAAATTTCAGCAGGCGGTTGAACCTCAACTCAGGGTAGTTCAGACCTACTTTTAAAAAGGCCAGATCAGTGGGGACCAGAGATAGTACATCCAGCTTGAACTGAACCGTCTTCATGTAGTGCTTTTTGAGTTTCTGTGCATCTTTGACCATTAAACCTTGTTCAAGAAAGCCTAGGAAGGAAAGAGATCAGTTAGTCATTCGAGAGATCATGTGGCTTCTACTACAGGATATAAGACAAGAGAAAAGTCCATTAACTATCATAGTCTGTCTCTCTTGAGGGTTGGGGTGAAATCTAGACCATTTGGTTTCATTTGGATTTCTGATTTAGAAACTTTCTCCAGAGATACATATTAGAAAGAAGAAAGGAAGGAAGGAAGGGAGAGAGGAAGGAAAGAAAGAAAAAGCAAGAAAGAAGGAAATGTGGGAGGAAAGGAAAGAAAGAAAAAAGGACAAAGGAAGGAAAATAGGTAGGATGGAAGGAAAAAAGGAAGGAAGGGAGGAAAGAGGAATCCATTGCAACACCATTCTGCCTGAGATTGGCAACTTATAGCCTCCTTCTTTTTGTAGTTTATAGTCATAAAGGGTTGCCTAGTCCACTGAGAGTTAAGTGACTTGTCTGGGGCCACATTTAGTACACAGAAGAAACAAGATTTGAACCCAGGCTTCATGATTCCAAAATCATCCATTATGTTATGCTATCCAAAAGGCTTAGCCCTTATTACTCTGCAAACACAGAAGTGTCATGTTTATGGTTACATTTATGGTAAAATTCACTTTTCATATGCTTTTTTTCATTCATTCTTTCCGGGAGTACTGAGTCCTCACTGAAGTCAGGAAGACCCCAGCCTGAGACGCTAGCTGTGTGACCCTAAGCGAGTCACTTAACTTTTGTCTGTCTCAGTTTCCTCAACTATAAAATGGACCTAAGAATAACAGGGCTGTTGTGAGATCAAATGAGATAGTATCTATAAAGTGTTTAGCACAGTGCCAGGCACATAGTGGGGCCAGTATCCAGTTGTTTTAATTCCTACTCCTCTCTGGTTCCTAGATGGCCAATAGCCAGGCTAGGTTAAGCAGAGAAACACACACAGACATTATTCCATTCCACATACAAACATTAATTAAGATGCTACTATGTGTAAGTCCCTATAATAGACACCAGGAATGCAAAGACTTAAATAAAACAATTCCTGGCCTCAGAGAGGCATTTTTCCCTTCTCTAAACCTGTGGTTTCATCTCTTAGCATGCAAACTCCCTCAGCGAATACAGATCCACAATTCTCGTCTCTGGCATCTGTTCTGAAACTAGCAGTTTCTGTTACCTGGAGAACTAAGAGGTTAAGTGACTTACACAAGGTCACACAGACAGTATGTGTCAGAAATAGTTTGAAGTCAGGTCTTCCATCCTGCCCCTTTTACTGTACAACAATTATAAGAAAAACTGAAGA
This sequence comes from Potorous gilbertii, assembly GCA_028658325.1. Lineage (NCBI taxonomy): Eukaryota > Metazoa > Chordata > Mammalia > Diprotodontia > Potoroidae > Potorous > Potorous gilbertii. Next base: position 337,102,348 of record CM053771.1, read on the forward strand.
AGGAGATAACACAAACCTTGTTGTTACTTATTTGTTTGTCCTTTTTTCTCAAAGGGGGCTGGGATGTCAGGAAGATGATGCTATGACTTGCAAGTGAATTGGATTTAAGTGAGGGAGGACTGTGCAAGGTCACCAGCCTCACTTTCTCCTCTGGAGTCATCTGGGCCCAGTGGTGAGATATAGATCAGGATGACTACTAGATATGGCCCGTGTGTGTGTGTGTGTGTGTGTGTGTGTGTGTGATTGTATCTTTTTGCTTTATAAAGCTTCTCTTTGTTTTGGATCAGCTATACATTTTTTCTCTTTCCATTAAGACAAGTAAACAAACATTGACTACACAAAACAAAACTTTCCTGATTTTTACCCCTGTTTTGTGATCTTTCCAGTAATGAGAAGACAGGTTCTCCTACTGCCTAAACGTCCTTGGACTAAATAACTAAATAGCGTTAGAAGTTAGAAGCTTTTATAAGATAGGAAAGGGGTTTAATACTCAGTGACTGCTCATAATTCCTAAAGTTTTTAACCAGAATGAACATCGAATCGTAAAGTGATCGTAAAGATCCTCGAATACAGTTCCTTCATTTTATAGGTGGAACAAGCATCTACTATGTGCCAAAGTACTGTGCTAAACACTTCGCAAATATTTATTTCATTTTATAAGTGGAGACCCTAAAGCACATAGAGGTTAATTTTCTTAATCAATGTCACACAGCTGGCAGAGCCAAGCAGGTCCAGGAATGTTCTGGAGCCAGTTCTAACCAGCTAGGGAGAGCCCATTGTTAAATTTTCAATGTATTTAAGCCTCAGAAGTTGAGCTACAAATTAGGGCTTGATTTCTTGCTTTGTGGATTATCTAGTATTAATAATGCAGATTGAACTTTAAAGTGTGTTTTCATGGTTTTTTTCTCCTCTGGAGAGCTTGGTTGTTAAATATTTACTAGTTAACCCTTGTATTGATGTATAAACATTGCTTAAGTTCAGCAGTAGTACAGTAGAAGGCTTACATTTTCAGTGTATTTATACCTCAGCAGTTGAACTACAAATCAGGGCTTGGTTTCTTGTTTTTTTTTTTTTGTTGTTGTTGATTGCCTAGACTAAAGAAAGTATTACTAATGCAGATTGAATTTAAAAGCATTTTTGCATGTTTTTTCCCCCTCTGGAGAACCTGGTTGTTAAACATATACCTGCCTACCTTTGTGTGGCCCTATAAACATTGCTTGAGGTCAACAGGAATACCATAGAAGTCATCACCAGACTTGAGGCCTGATGACTAGTCTAATAATAATAAATCATTTATAAAGAGTTTTAGGTTTGTAAAGTGATTTACATCCGTTATCTCATTTGAGTCTCACATCCTATCTCTTGGTAGGACTCCGACTTCTAGTTTCGTACATTGCATTGCAAGCTGCTAGTAAGTGACCATTTCAAGATCTGAAGTAGACTAGAATGAATAACTATTTTCTATCAACAAGCATTTACTTACTATGCACCAAACACTATGCTGGGTGTTAGTGATAGAGGTAAAAAAAAGTTCTCCTTCTCTCTCTCTCTCTCTCTCTCTCTCTTTCTCCTCTTTCTCTTTGTCTCTGTCTTTCTCCACTTTTTCTCTGTCTGTCTTTCTATCTTTCTCTCTATCTGTATCGGTGTCTGTCTGTCTTGCTCCTCTGTCTCTGGCTCCTCTGTCTTTCTCTCCATCTCTTTCTCAGAGAGCTTATATTCTTAAGGAGACAACATATGTATATACATATTTAAAATATAAATGTGTACAGAATAAATGCAAAATAAAATAAGAAAGGGAGGGAGAGTACTGACACTTGAGGGGTTTGGAAAGAAAGAAAGACTTCTTTTGAAAGGGGTGCTTTAATGACTAGTATGAATACCCGAATCAACTACAAAGGAAATAACGTGAAGAAAGACACTCTCTGCATCCAGAGAAAGAACTGATGAGTAGAAGTGTATGTAGAAGAGTTTTACATATATCCTAATTTGTGTCCCCCAGAAGCTATCTCTAAGGCACTGGGAGGAGATGGGAAGGAAGAAAGAAGGCATTTACATGATAACTTTATTATATTTTAAAAGGAATAGTGAGTGGTACAAAATAGATTTGCATTTTCGTGTGCAATCATCTTTTTCTATTATACTGTTATGGAAATGCTTGTTTCATTTCATAAATTAAAAATAAACTTAAAAATAAGAAGGTGGTACTTTAATGGATTCACATGTACTATTTGCTTTCTCAGTGGGTAGAGGAGGAGCTGCAGGGAAGGACAGAATTTGAAACTCAGAATGTTAAAAAATGAATCTTAAAATAAATATTTTTTAAAGTCATGCTTTTGGCTGGGTTTTGAAGGAAGTGAGGGATTCTGTGAGGTGGAAGTGAAGGGAAAGTTCGTTTCTGGTGTGGGGATGGCCAGTTGAAAAGCCCAGAAATGGAAAATGGAGTAAATGAAAAAATGTCAATTTGCCTGGACCCTAGAGTACAGGAAGGAAAGTAATATATAGTGAGACACAAGAGACAGACTGTGATTTGGGGTTTGGTGAAAGAGCCTTGAGGGTTAGAAGCATCTGGATATTGGTCACAAGTTGGGGCTTACCCTTAGCCAACTTACCACAACAAGCTTTTAAAGTCTTATTTTCATAATCTTACTCTCAAAGAAACCACCCCAGGTAGACAGGGGACAAACTCTCCTCCTTTCCCTCCTATTGCAGTCCTAGCTGAGATTTTAATTTTCTTGACCTCTGAGCTGTTTGAGAGGACAGTGGCAGTCTTTGGTTGGGATGTGGTGATCCAGGATTTCCCGTTTCATATTCTTTTGCTCTAGTCTTGAACAGCCTTCCCCCTTTCCCTCTTATTTTATTCAAGACAGAGACTGGATTATTTTAAAATAATTAATAAATAATAAATTATTTATATATTACATTATAATTTATAATTATAAAAAATAAAAATAATTTAAAATATATTTTTAAAAAAATTTTCACTGGCAATTAAGGGAAGATATAAATGTAAGAAACTAGATCAGGATGAGCAGGTAGGCCTATATCATGTTGGGTGGCCAGGGGATTATTGATCTCCACAGCATATCTGGCATTTTATTGCCTCACTTGTTTAAAATGCTGACCCAACCTTATCTCAATGCCCTTATTCTCCTAGGTCAAGGGTGTTCCCCAAATGTGCTTTACATTCCTTAGTCAATCCAGGTAATTTAGAGTGAGCTGTCCTATGTCATCCTTGAACCTTGCACTTCCCATGAATCACCACCTCTTGTGACATCCTACCTCAATCATTTATGGTAGGATGTGGCAACCTTGCCACATTCACACTCACCTGTCCTCATTCGAATCAGCAAGTCCAAAACATAGATGACATCAGCCATATAATCCAAGACCAGCCACAGCATCAAATGGTCACTTTGAAGTTCATCAAAACAGGCTCTAAACAATTACAAAAAATATGGGTGATGGCTTTCTAATGGCAGAAGTGATTATTAATAACCAATAATTTGGGGAAATTCAGAGTTGTCCCCTTCTTCTAAAGTCCTGACTTTTAAAAGTAAAAAGTCTCTTGAAGAACTGATAATTTGAAAAATAATCTTGAAGTTACTAATAATAGGATCTTGGTCAGACCCCATCCAACTTCACCAGGAATTTAATCTAAGGTGGGGAAATCCATTGTGTTGTACTCAGGTGTGGGAGGAGATAAATTCTTTTATTAGATTGCCTGTGGGGAGAGGAGAGTAGTCTAAGTGTAAGACTCTCTGTTCAAGGGTGACATGAGGTCATCCTCAGCCCCTCATTTTAATATAGCCCACTTCCCATTGTGTTAACCAATCAGAGTTGATTGCCACTCTCTTCCAAAAGAACAGGTAAGACCTGAGCGTGCTTCCATGATTGTCTTTGAGATATCTAAGCGAGATGGCCAAATGACCATCCTTTTATTAATAACATGCTGGCCTTACTAATAAAATGAATAAATTACTCAGAAATTATGTCTCAAACCTTTTTAATTGTCACACTAAGGGAAGGTGGAACTTGGGGAGGGTGGAAAAGGAAGTACAGAGGATGCAGGACAGGTACATTCCTGAGTCAACCTCTAAAGGCTACAGATGTCACTGCCTCCTACCTCAGTAGCTTATGGTAGGATGCAGTAACTTTGCTTAGACTCACCCATCCTCATTGGAACCAGTAAGTCCAAAACATAAAAGACATCAGCAATAAAATCGAGGAACTTCATTACAAAAGTGCCAACCTTCACTCTCCATTAGCTTCTAGGTGTGACAGTCAGTAATCACCATCAGTTTTTATATAACTTTTATATAAAACACTTTACATACGTTGGTGATCATACTTGACCATTACAACAACTTTGTGGAGGGAAAGTAGTTATTATCCACATTTTATAGACAAGGAAACCGAGGCTGAGAGGGTAAATAATGTGCTGGGAGTCACATAGCTGTCTGAAGCAGGATTTGAACTCAGGTTCTTCTGACTCTGAGTCCAGTGCTCTATCCACTGTATCAACAAGCTGCCTTTATTTCTCGTAGCTTAATAGCTTTGTTAATTTCATCTTCAGGTAAATGATACCAAAAAGCCCTAAGATTCTCCTAAGAACAGTGACAGACCAAACCCCATCTTCTGTCTTTCCTACTTGTCTAGATAGGACCAACTCTTCATCATGAGTCCAAAAGGAGGTCCTGGGACGACAGAATCTTACAGCGGAAAGGAACTAGCTTTGTGTCATGGACCCCTTTGACATCTGATGAAACCTGTGGACCTCTTCTTGTATTTTTAAATGCATGAAGTACAATACATAGGATTACCAAGGTGATCAATTGCATTGAAACATAAGTTTAATTTTTTTTCTCATCCAAGTTCACAGAATTCCTGAAATCTCTTCACAGACCAGGTTAAGGATCCTCTGATCTAGTCCATTGCCCACTCCACCATCACAGAAGGGGCGAGGACATTGAGCCCTGGACAGGAAAGGTAACTCACTCAGGGTCTCATGACTGATCAGGGGTAGAGTTGAACTCAGGTGTCCTTATTCCTAATCTATGGCACTACTTTCTTCTCTCCTCCAGTCCTGGAATTCCATACCTGCACACAAGCAAGCACCAATTATAAAAGACAGGGATGGCAATGATGGTCAGCCATCTATAGTATAGGTTGCCAGAAGGATCTATCACCAAGATTTCTTTCTTCCTTCTGAAAAAAAAAACACAAACACATCCACATTAAAAAACTAGGAGGACTAAGGTTCAGATAGAGACTCAGAACACTTGGGCTCAAAGTCCTTCTTGGAAAGATAATTAGGTCACTCTCCTTAGTCATGTAAGATACCACCTCCAGGGTAATGCCCTCTACTTCCACATACATTGTGGAGCATTCCTAAGGCAGAAGACTGCCTAGAAAGCAAAAGCGGAAACCATGTACCAGATAGAGGTCTTCTGGAGGTCTCTGCCAGACCTCAATTCCAAGACCCTTTTCTCTTGTTGTTGATTGCAAAGGATAATCATGTAATGACAGAAGTAAATTCCAAATGTTATAGCATCCTTTCCTCAAGTTAGTCTAGTGTCTCATTGTGGTATGGAAGTGAACCTATGTTCTCGGAGGTGATGCCAGTGTGTCTCAAAATTCAGAATGACCAGAACACAAGAAGTCAGAAAGTCTCTGTCTGCCTGATAGACAAGTCAGAAAGTCTCCAAGTCTGGCCACAGGTGGTGTATCCATTGTCTAAGGAGCAGCCCAAGTGTGGCTCAGCTCATCACCAGAAGGCCTATCAGGAGATGATGGATTTTCTCAGTCATAGCAACTTATAAAGAATGTGTTCCTCGCTGCGTCAAGAAGAGGATACTTATG
>CM053771.1:337114065-337143032 GCA_028658325.1 Potorous gilbertii
TGATCTGAAAGGACCATAGCCTTCAGAGAAAGTGTGATCCTTCAAGTCACTTAACTCTGTTTGCCTTGGTTTCATCATCTGGAAAAGTGAATCAGAGAAGAAAATGGCAAACCACTCCAGTATCTCTGCCAAGAAAACTCCAAGTAGGGTCACAAAGAGTCAGACATGATGAAATGATTGAACAGCAATAAAGTGTAGAACAAGGGAGACAAGGGTTCCACTCTCATTGACATGTCAGAGCATATCTCAAGTGTTGTGATCAGTTTGGGTGTCACTATTAAGAAGACCATGAACAAACTAGAATTCAACTCAATAAACATTTTTTAAGCCCTACTGTGTTCTACGCATTGGAGACACAGAGACAAACATGGAAAAGTCCCTGCTCTCAAGGAACTCTCATTCTACTCTGAAGAAACCGCATGTACACAAAGATAAATATTATATATGTATGTGATATTTTATATAGAACACACATATGTATGTATATACATGTGATATAGGCATACACATACACATGTGTGTGTATATACATATATATACATATATGTTGTAATTTCAGCATAGAGATGGGGAGAATCCTACGGAGTGGGGGAACCAGGGAAAGGTTTTGATAAGAGGTGGCACTTAGGTTTAGCCCTTATGAAAGGTAGGGATTCTAAGAGGTAGAGCTAAGTAGAAAGAGCATTCTAGGCATGAACATAGAAGACGGAATAGTAAGTAGGCCAAGTGGATTGAGTTTCAGAGTGCATGATGGAGGATAATGTGAAATCAGTCTATATATTGGAGTTGGAGTCACATTGTGATGGGCTTAAAATGCCAAACAGACGACTTTATAGCTTATTCTAGAGACTGAGGTTACCTCTGGAGCTTCTTGAGCTGGGGGGTGGGTGACAGACAGTCACAGCTGTCCTTTAGGATCATCATTTTTGTGGGGGTGCGGGGAGGGTGGTGGAGGATGAATAGGACTGGGATGGAGGAATGGAGACCAATGAATACCATTCCAAGTGATGAGGCTTTGAACAAGGGTGGTGTTTGTATGAATGGAGAAAAAGATATAGATGGGAAGAGGTATTTGATGGTATAATCAACAAGACTTGGAAACTATTTGGATATGAGGAGTGAAGGAGAGAAGAGAGAAAATGACTTGGAATTGTGTATTTGGCTAATTAAATGGTGATCATTTGGTGTCTTAGAAAGATGGAAGGTGGGAAGAAGGATAGGTTTGAGGTATAAAATAATGAGTTTTGCTTTAAATGTCTTAAATTTAAGATGCCTATGGTATATTCAGTAGGAAATGTCCAACAGGCAGGGGATGTGAGACTGTAACTCAGGAGAGAGAGGAAGGCTGAATAAGTAAACCTAGGAGCCAACTACACTGAATGTATTGAGCCGGTGGGAACTGAGGAGATCCTTGAGAGAGAGTGAAGAGATAGAAGAGAAGAGGGCCCAGGATTGATTCATTAGGTAAATTGTTTTAGCAAAAGCATAGAAGTGGGGGCACCATAAGGCATGTGGGGAGGCAGAAGGTAATACTTTTTGTCTCGAATGTAGAGTTAATGGATGTAAGCTATAGAAATCAAAACTGGGAAAGTAAGATGGTATCAGTTTGCAGAAGGGCTCAAATAATAGGCAAGAGTGTTATTTTATTGGGTAGGTCTTTTTGAGTGGATGAGTAACTTGACCAGATCTGTAAATATGTGTATATATATATATACATATATATATATATATGTATATATATATATACAATATGTAAATATAATATTTACAAAATATATAATATATGACAATATATTATGGAAACAAAATATAATATATAAAACATTATATATTACATACGAAATATGTTCTATAAATTATGTATAATATATAATAATATATTATCTATTATATTATGTATAATGTATATTATATAATATGATATATAACGTATTATACTACATGATAATATAGTATATAAAATATATACTATGTGAATCTGTAAGATTTTTCAGGGGCAGACATATGGAGGATAGATTAAAGAGGATAGAATATCCACGTATGTGTATCTGTGGACATATTGTTTTCCCCTCGTAAGCTCTTTGAGAAAAGGACCATGTTGATTTTGTCTTGTATCCCCAGCACTTAGTAGAGGTCCTTGCACCAAGCAGTCAATTAACAAATGTTTGTTGACATGAATTGAATTATAACAGTAGAGTCGGAAGGCTCTATTAGGAATGCTACATCAGGAGCCCGAGCATATATGGTCTTATGCTAGGGTTATAGTAATGGGAAAACGGGAAGAAATAAAAAGGAGAGATATTGGAGAGGTGAAATCAACAGAGAGGAATCAAAGATAATCTCAAGGCTGCTAAATTTGTGCCATAGGCAAGAACAGTGAAACCAAAATTGTCCAATCGGGAACATAATGAGTTTGAGGTTCCAGTAAAGACATCCCATGGACAGTTGGAGAGGTGGCTCTGGAGGTCAGAAGAGAGGTCAGGGCTGGAGAAGCAGCCTGGGGAGTCTCCTGCCAGGAGGTGATGGGTGAAACAGATTGAATTAACTTTCTGAGCAGCCATGCCACAGTGGCTCACAGTGAGCTCCTATCAATTAAAGCTCCTAAGTCTTTCCTGTAATTGAGTAGCTGATATATTTTTTTTTAAACTCCAAGAGCTACACTTTACATTCAGGCCTATTAAATTTCATGTCCGTTCCAGCCCATCTCTGCAATCTGTGAAGATCTTTGTGACTTTTGCTTCTATCACTCGACATACTAGCTATCCATCCCAGGACTCCTACCCAGTGTCCTTGTGTGTTTATTACCACGTATGCATTCAGCTGTCATCGGTCCTTCCCCACCCCCTCTGCCCTCCACTTCAACAGCTAAAGAAAGTCAATTTGATCCCTGCTCTAAGCCTCTTGGCGTAGCTAGCCAGAGTCCTGCCTGTCCCTGATCCCACTCAGAACACACACACACACACACACACACACACACACGCACACACATGCACACACGCACACAGTTGTGACCACACTATGTGACTGAAGCTCTTGGCAGCTGGCCTAAGTAAGGCCTGAAAGCCCAGCTCTCACTATTTATGGCACTAGACAGGCCAGTAAGATATCCTTTGGCTATTTCTGTCACCCTCTCTGTCCAAGCAACAACTGAATTTTCCCTGTGCCATGGGGGAAGCGACTTTGCCCAGTTCAAGCTGCTGTTGCTCTTGGCTAGAATTGGGGGGGGGGGTTGAGTGGGAGGAGGGGTCAAGAGGGAAGTTCAGCTGAGAGAGAGTCTCAGATTGTAGGGCTTGCTGGGTCATGACTGGTTCTGCTTGTTCTGAGGGTGCGAGGCTTGGCTCTGGTTATGTAAAGAATTCCTGGAGGAATAATGAAGCTGATTCTCCTATTATTGTAGAGGCATGTAAATTCAGGCCCATGGAGCTCTGTGGTCCAGAGAGGTGCTGTACAAACACACAAAGTACTGTCATAATGAGCCACTGTTTACCGTGTTTATCCCACCTCATCCTACAGGGCCAATACATAGCTTTCAAAACAGGAGGGAGAAGTGACCTCATCCATACTTGAGCCAATATCTCATTTTGCTTAGGAGGCAAAAGAAATCAAACAACCTAATGTGAACTTAAATTCCATTTCCTCCAAGAAACCTTCCCAGTTCCAGTTCGCCTCCATTACATAGTCCCAAACCCTGCTCCTACCCCATGTCCATGTCATTAGTGCAGTCTGTCAGCACCTTCATTCCATTCCATCCCTCCACATCTCTCTCTCTCTCTCTCTCCAAAAATATATGTATATATGAATAGAAAATATATATAATAGAATATATAGTATATAAAGAAAAGGAATATATATGTATACATATACATATACATACACTATATATACATAGTATATAAAGAAAAGGAATATATATGTATACATATACATATACATACACACACAAATATATATATTTGTGTGTGTATGTATATGTATATACATATACACACATAATTTAATGTCTTCCTGAGCACAAGGTCAGAGAGAAGACCATTTGATTAGCATTGCCTTACCTATAATCCTATGACCCAAAGGGAGCCTGCATCTCCCTGCCTCAGAGCCATATGAGAAACTGCAAGATAAATAGACTGACTGGCCTTTTCACCATTAAAACAAATCTGATTGGCTAGCTGAGGGCTCCTAGTATAATGACCTGGATAACCTCTCAGCCCCCAGTTTTGATTGAACCAAGAACTGGGAAAGTTTCTCTTTCTTATTTGCAACCCAGGGGAAAATGCGCACCAGGGAAATCATCTTTAGCTTGTCTAGGGGATGTTGTTCTATTTTAAATATTTAAATGTAAATCTTTATCAAAAATTGTGGAATGGGGTGGGAAAAGGCTGTATCTTATTTTGAGTGATATCTTATTTTTCACATATGGAGTGTGACCCTGGGTAAGGCCTTGTGGATTCAGCCAAAGGGCATCGTTTCATTCTTCCAGGGAGATGGCCTGAGACAAGAATAAACCCATCCTTGACACTTATCCAAGACATGCTTCCCCTGCTGAACTAACCCTCTCTCCATTCCCCAACCAAGCCCACACAAAAGTGTGCAAAAACACCTGCTGTGCCTTCTGTGATGATTACAAAGGCTTATAAGTGGCCACTCATTATTCAACTAAGTGTCATCGGTAGAATTCTGCAGAAACTGAGAGCCTCTTACAATGCAGCAAGTTCAGAGAAATACAAAGGTTTAGAGGCCAGTCTTCCTGGGCCAGGATTTGTCCGGGTCTGATCTTAAGGACCCTGCTTTCCACTCCACCAGTAGGCTGTTCAATTAGAAAGGCAGCTGGTCTTATCCTTTATATTTCCCTTTTAGGAATACCAGCCTCACTAGTAAGGGGAAGGGTAAAAAAGCATCTGGTGTGCTATAATAATGGCTTCTATCCCAGCTGGGTAATCTGAACTTTAGTGGGTATGTTGTTAGAGAGCAGCCCTGAGCCACCTTCTCTTCTAGCTCTATATTACTTCACTTAATTTCATCAGGGAGTTAATACATTTAGTAAATACATTATATCATCATATTATAATAAATAACATAATAATGAATAAATGAATGAATTAAATTTTAATAAATTTAATACATAAATCAGGGATCTAATTACCATCTCTATGCTGATGATTCTTAGATCTACCTATCCTGCCCCAGACGTCTGTGGACCTCCAATCTATTATCTCCAATTGCCTTTCAGATATCTCAAACTGGATGTCTAATAGACATCTTAAACACAATACGTCCAAAACAGAACTCATTATCTTTTCCCTTAAACTCTCTCCCTATCTATTTTCTTTATTATTATAAAGGACAATACCATCCTCCCATTCCCTCAGGTTCCCAATCTAGGAGTCATCCTAGATTCCTCAGTATCTCTACACAGCTCCCACCCCCCACAGCCAATATCTAATCTGTTGCCAAGACTCGTCCAGTTCACCTTTGTGACATCTCTCCATTATGCTCCCCTTTCTCCTCTAGGTATAGGCCCTAATCACCTCGTGTCTGGATTACTACGATAGCCTGCTGGTAGGTCTGCCTAATTCAAGTTTCTCCCTACTCCTCTCCATCCTCCATTTGGCCACTAAAATGATTTTCCTAAAGGGCAGATCTGACCACGTAGCTCCCTATTGCCTCCAGGATCAAATACAAAACGCTCTGTCTGGCATTCGAAGCCCTTTCCAACCTGGCCTCCTTCTACTTTTCCAGTCTTTTTTTATACCTTCCTCCCCACCCATACTTTTTGATTCAGTGACCTTGCTCTCCTAGTCGTTCTACCAACAAGGTCCTCCATCTCTCAGCTCCAGACATTCTTTCTGGTTTCCCCCATGCCTGAAATACTGTCCCTCTTTCTCTCCAATTACTGACCTCCCTGGCTTCCTTTAAGTCCCATCTTTTATTGTAAGTTTTGTCCAACCCCTCTTAATTCTAGTGCCTTTCCTGTGCTAATTATTTCTTATTTATCTTTCACATAGCTTGCTTTCTACATATTTGTTGGTTTGTTGTCTCCCATTACATTTTCTTCTCCTTGAAGGCAGGGAACTGTCTTTGCCTCTTTCTGTTTCCTCAGAATTTGGCACAGTGACTGGCACACAGTAGGGCATTTAATAAATGTTTATTGATTGGTCAATTGATCAAATAAGCAAAAAAAGAAAACCCAACCTTCCCCTTTGAAATCCCATCTCCCATTGTCTTTAGAAGGTGTCTTACCTTCTCTCCCTGTCTGACATCTCCTGGATGCCCAAGTTGGACTGGGAGTAGCTTTCTCGGCAGGACAACTCTTTCAGTTCTCCCCCTCGGAAACGCTCCAGGAAGGAATCTGGTCTTTGGTCTTCGTGACGTATATGTCTTGTAGCCCATGCTCTAAGGGAAAGGATGAGTCTTGACAACCTGTGTAGAAAGAAGGAAAGGGCAATGGGCTAAAAGAACATCACAGATGTGGGGTAGGAAGGGACATCAGAGACTGTTGAGTTCATCTCCTTCATTTCACAAATGAAGAGCCTAACACCCAAGGAGGTTAACTAATTTGTCCAAGGTCACAGAGGTAGCAAACTCAGATCATCTGGCTTCAGAGCTTTTCTTCACTGTATTATACTTCCTCCAAGGTGTAAAAATATCTGATTTCTGTTCCAAGTTCTGCTTGTCTCAGGAGCCATGAGATTCTGGGCAAGTCTTTTCATCTCTCTTTGCCCTAGTGTCTTGACCTGTAATCCAGAATACATCAGATCCAGAGGGTAGGCAGGAACACAAGATCTCAATTTCAAAACTACATACCAAAGTTTGGTGGTGGTGGTAGCACGAAAGAAACAAACATTCATTAAGTACCTACTATGTGCCAGACATTGTGCTAACTGCTGTACAAATTTTATCTCATAAGGGCAGTGAGATGGCATAGTGGATAGAACACTGATCCTGGAATCACAGAAGTCCTGAGTTCAAATAGGGTCTGAGATATTTAATAGCTGTGTGACCCTGGGCAAGTCACTTAACCCCTGATTGCCTCCAAAAAACCTCAACTCCCCAAAAGAAAAAAAAAAGAAAAAAAACCCCACATCATTTGATTCTTGTAACAGTCCTGGGAGATAGGTGCTATTGCTATCCCCCATTTACAGTTGAGAAAATGAAAGCACACAAAGGTTACGTGTCTTGATCAGGGTCACACAAGGAAATATCTGAAGCCAAATTCCTGACTCCAGGCCCAGGGCCCTACTCATTGCCCCACCAAACTGCACAGTGCGAGGTCAGGGAAACACCATGGAGGAAAGAAGAGCTGAATTTTATTTTAGCTAAAGTATCATTTTAAGAGGGTAGCTTGCTTGGCAACCCCATCCTCTAATCAGTTTAAGACCATACAGACCAGTAGCCCTTTCTGGGAGGAATGGAGCAAATATGTAAGACCTGCACCTTTGGGATGGACAAGGCTCACATACTTTAAGCTATTAGGAGGTAAGGTAGAGGGAACTAAGCAGTTTTGGATGGGCTATGGGATCTCCAAGTGAGATGGGTATAATCTTTATAATTAATGTTTCTTTCTTCATGTTATAGATTTAGGTTAGCAAGCTCAGCTGACCTAACAGAGTAGGCTATTTTTTTTACCTTTCACGTGTATTTTGGGTATATCCAATCATTGGCATAATTAACAAAATGACTGATCAACATGTTTTCCTGCTCATTATCTTTTGGAAAAGAGAGTAAAGACAGAAATCTATTTTTAAAAAACCCAGATAGTTATACAATGGTCAAGAATATGATATTAAAAAGAGGAGGGACAGCTAGCTGACATAGTGGATGGAGTACCAGGCTTAAATAAGGAAGACTAATTTTCCTGAGTTCAAATCTGGCCTCAGACACTTACTAGCTGTCTAATCCTGAGCAAGTCACTGAACCCTGTTTGCCTCAGTTCCCCATCTGTAAAATGAGCTGGAGAAGGAAATGGCAAACCACTCTACTATCTTTGTCAAAAAAACCACAAACAAGGTCACAAAAAGTCAGCACTACTGAAAACTATTGAACCAAAATAACAAAAATTGAAAGGAAGAGAAAATTTTGAACAGATTTTAAAGGAGCATTTAGGTGCAGTTTGATACTTCACCCTTTGATACACATACGGACTCTGGTCCATACTGGCTCCATTCCTTAAACTTTCAGTGTGAGCATTTTAACCTCAGAAACTGGTGAACTCTAAGACTCAGGGCTTGACTTTATGGATTGTCTACTCTAGACATAAAAAGTGAAGGAGAAAATGTTAATAATGCAGATTAAATTGTGAAACATTTACCAGTACAACCCTGACCATCCCTTCTTTGTCCTGCCTTGGTGTTAGTCAGAGCTGCTGGCCACTCTGCTAGCTTCCCAGCAGAGGGCTCTGGAGACCTCAGGGCCCAAGAGACAATAGAAGTAAACAAGGACAAGGCTAAATGGGGCACATGGTTTCTAGCAGTAGCCAGTAGCAACTGCCTTGCCTACTCCTAGGCCCTTTACTAGCTAGGCACAGGAGCTGTCAAGGTTTGCAGTGTTGGCTTTATCCTGGATGCCTAACTCTCCTTCAACCCACATGACCAATCAATTGTCAAATCTTGTCTTTTCTTACCACCATATATAATATCTTTGGTTCAGTTTCCTTCTCTATTCACAGTCTCCATCCCAGTTCAGGGCCTCATCACCTTTCTTCTGGACTCTTACAATAGTTTCCTGATTGGTTGTCCTGCCTCAAGTCTCTCCCCTTTTCAGTCATCTTTCAAAGAATTACCCAAGTGATTTTCTTTTTTCCCCCAAGTCTGGCCACATTATTCCAGTATACAGAAAATTCCAGTGTCTCTCTAACTACTTTTAGGATTAACTATAAGTTCCTCTGTTTGACTTTCAAAGCCCTTCCCTTATTCCTCTTTTGAAACTCTACAATCCAGGTAGACTGGTGTTTCTGCTGTTACGTAAACTATATAACCATACCTCATCCGCTGTCTCTGCACCTTTGCAATAGTGTGCCCCCCATATGCTCCTTCCTCACCTTTAACTCTTAGAATATCTCATTTCTTTTTAAACTCTGTTCAAGAGTCACCTTGTAAAGCCTGTTCTTTCAGGCTCCCCCTCCCTCCCAACTGCTGCTGCCTTTTCCTTCAAAAAATTACCTTGTAATTTATATAAATTTATTTATGTACAGATTGTCTTCTTTCAGAGAATATAAGCTCCTGGAGGACAAGAATTATTCATTGTCATCTGTGTATCACAGCCTTAACATAATGCTTGGCATGTAGTAAATAGACACCTATTGATTGATTAATTCCTAGTCTTCAACTCATATAATTTCCAAACTTTAATTAAATTTCTAGCATGAAATTGGACTTCTGGCACTACAAGTTAAATGACTTTTACTCTAAGTTTTCCATACCTTGGGCCAAAGTGACTTTTGTTGCATTACGCCTAATGGAACTGCTGCCTGTTGGGCTGCCACCTACCATATAGGAAATAATTCCCAATGGATCATACAAGGCACAGGGGAGTACTGGTTTTAGAATCAGGTGATATGGGTTCTATTTCTGGTTTTGCTTTGTTTTTTTGATTGTTGTTTACTCATTTTCAGTCATATCTGACTTTTAGTGACCCTATTTGGGATCTTCTTGACAAAGATATTGGAGAGGTTTACCATTTAACTTCTCTATGTCATTTTATAGATGAGGAAACTGAGGCAAACAGAATCCAGTGACTTGCCCAGGGTCCCACAGCTAATAAGTGTCTGCAGTCATATTTGAATGCAGTCTTTCTGACTGCAGGCCCAGCGCTCCTTATCCACTGCACCACCTAACTGCCCTATTTCTGGTTTTGCTACTTCTTGCCACAAACTTCTGTGGACTACTTTCCTCATTTGTAAAATGAGGAGGTTGGGTTAAATGACCTAGAAGATCTCTTATAGCTCTGAACCGATGATGATGATACGGAGAGGTTCTTTAGAGAACTTCATCACTATACATTGCCAACCAATGGAATTTTTTACCCAGCAGGGGTAAGGCCCCATGGTAGATTGTTGCCAGCTTCTATGCCCTAAGTCAGGAAGATTTGGAATGAATTGACCAATGGTAGATCCATTTTTTGAGAGCTTAGCTATGGCTATCTGCAATGAATTAGGTTGCTCAACCTCCTATACTTATCTATCATTGAATGAATCAATCCGTATATATATATTAAGAACTTTCAATACCAGCTAAGCCCAATGATTCTCAGGATTCCTTCTTTACTTCTGTGGCAGGGATCTTCTCACCCTGGCTATACTTAAGGTCTCCTCCTTTGATTGGAGAGTTCCTCTCTAGAACCTCCACTTGAGGAAGTACCCAAGACAACCACAGTCAATTTAAACCACGACTCTCTAGAATATTTTTTCATTTTGACCTTGTGAGGGTACTCATCCTCTACCTTGCCCTTCAGTTTTCTTTTCATGTCTTTTTTCCCACACATAAGGATGTCCTCTTTTGTATATCTTGGTTTTCTAGTACTTACACTGTGTGCATGGCACATAGTAAGCTATCCATCTGTCTGTCTTCTATTGTGTCAGGCAATGCTGGGCACTGGAAACATGACATAAAAATGAGATAGTCTCTCCCTTCAAGAAGCTTACATGCTTCTAAAAGTATCATATCACAGTTCGGGTTAAAATTCTGGATCTTCCAGTTCTGGGTAAACTAATTCCAACTATCCAGATCTATTCATTGACTAGGTCATAGATGGTAGCTCTTTGTTTGTCTTTTAGACGGATTTGTGTTGTCCTTTATCCACTTTGCTAGAGCCCCAGTGCTATTCATTCAGAGGAAAGTAGAGAATTACTTACTATTTTGTTGTAACTATGGAGTCTTAAATACTATCATCATCCAAGAGCAGTTTCCTTGGTTATACATCTAGAACTAGAAGAACTCATAAGTTGGTAAGTCCAATCCTTTCATTTTCTATATGGGGAAATGGGAAGATAGGTTAAATGACTGGCCCACAATCACACAGGTAGGGTAGACTCCATCAGAAGTGAGGTTTGAACCCAGGTCCAAAGCTAATGATCCTTCTATTGTCCCATAATACCCCACATGATGGACCTGTTGGTAGGAAGAGGGAAGACACCAAAGTGGCCTACTGAAAAGACAATTTGATGAATAGAGAGCAGCATTCCAGGCCCTGCTCAACCTGTACAAATATTGGGTTATACTCCTAGATTTTTAAGGTTTATAAATTTGATATTTTAAGACTTGTTCACTCAGAGAGTATTGGCTTATCTTGTTGATATCATCTTTTCTTTCAATTCTTAGGTGCAATACTGACTTGGTCTGAACCATCCTTCAGTGCCCACACCACCATGGGTTATTCCCCAAATTAGTGAACAGCCAGTTTCAGAAGAGGCTATTCTCAGTCAAACCACATATGAGTTATGGAGCATAATATCCCAGAGTCCTAAATATTGACCATTAAGAGCCTGAAACATCTTTAGACCATCTTGCAGTTCAATCAATCCCAGATCTGCTGGAGGCTCTCTGGTTGTCTATTTGACTTCTCCATCCCCTATGTTCTAGGACACTGAAATCTGCATTATCGCAAAAGCCTGAGTTTTGACACCCATTGCCTAGAAACTATGGATTTTGTAAACATTAAATGTTAACAGTTTTACTAATTCAGCAACAGCAGCTAAAACTTACCTATATAGAGCCCACAGATGCATCTGTCTACCCTTCAAACAGGCACAGTACCTATAGCGGAGGAAATGTTAGAATCTAGAAGACTCCTACAACTGTGCTCATACTTCATCTCCTGTCTAGACTTGATGAGCAATGATCTGTCTAATATTCCTGACTATGGGTCAAGGAACTTAACACCTTGCCTATAACTGCCTGAGACTTCAGTGGCTATAATATCCTCTAGTGTGTCCAATCTTGATAATCATTTACTTAGGCCAATGACTGAGTGACAACCAAATAATGCCTGACAACTTGTATCATTTCCATTACTGGGTGGCAGGAATGTTCACTTTCATCAGGGACCTGCCCCATCCATGAATACTATGGTGCCTTGGGGTGGGGTGGATGGGGTAGGTGAGGGGGTGATAGATACCTTGGTCAGGTAGAATGATTTACTTCCTTGTGTTGGACTTTGTACCATGGCTTAACTTACATACTTATTCCTGAACAAAATTTCCTGGATCCATGGTGCTCCCCTTCATTTCCTTCCTTTTGGGGTCTTCATTTTATCTCATACTATTTAACTGCTCCACTCATGGCACGTAAGTGGAGAAAACATCTTAGCTGCTTTGGGTGAGTGGAAGTGGTAGATAAAAGGTCAAATTTGAAATCTCAGGAAGGTGGATGCTTGGGACATATAGTGAGGCTAGAGGAATTCTGTCAATAAGGGGCAAGATTTCTTGAGTTTGATGTCCTGTTCTTTATGACAAGGGCTCAATTGATCCACATACCTAAAAAACCATAAATTTATATGAATGGAAAGGAAGCCAGGAAAGCACAAAGGAATTACCCTCTGGCCTTTTCCAACCTTAAGAGCTGGAGAAGAATGGAAATGAATGACAGAGAGGGGAAAAAAGAAGACAAGACCAACATTGCCAAATCTAGTCATGTTTCCCCATGATGCTTATGTGGAGTCAATTTTTTTTAACCCAGTTAGAGGATTTTGTTACTTCTTTTAAACTTCTTCTTATCAGATTTGGGAGATCAGTCTAGCTTACTGAGATAGTTTTCTATTCTGATTCTATCGTGTAGTGAGTTAGCATTTTTTCCCAACTTTGTGTCAGTCTCGAATTTGATTAGCCTGTTCCTGAATTCCATCCTCCGACACCAAACATCTGTTGAATATTTCCCACTGGACTTCCATAGGCCTCTCAAATTAACACATCTAAAATACAACTTGTTTATCCCAAATAACACTCCTGGTTTTATGGTCCCTCCCTAAACACTTTTCTTCCTAGCTTCCTTATCGAGGGCAATACCATCCTTCTAATCCCCTAGATGTACAGCCTCACTGTTAATTTTTCCTCACCCTACAAATACAAGAGATGGCCAAGTCTTGTCAATTCACCCTCAACATCATTTCCTTAACTCGTTGTCTTCTCTTTTCTTACATAACTACCATCCTTGCTCAGGTCCTCAGCTCCTCTTGCCTGGATGTTTGCAAAACCTCTCACTAAATCTCCTTGATTCACTCCAACTTCAACATGACCAAAGGGGCCTTCTGAAGCACAGGTCTAATCATACTATTCATCTACACAAAAACCTTGCAGTGGATCCCTATCACCTTTAGGATGAAATACATGCACCTCTGGAAATTCTATATAATTTGTCTCCAGCTTGCCTTTTCAGGTTTAGTACACATTATTCTCCTTCAGTCATTCTACATTCCAGTCAAATTGGCCAGCTTGCCTTTCCTCACATTCATAACATTCTGTTCCTCCTGCCTGGAAGGCACCCAATCCTCACCCAGATGACTTAGGATTCCGAGTTCTTGTCAAAGTCTAGCTTGAGTGACATCTCTTACCAGGCCTTTTCCTTATTTCCCCCAGTTGCTACTTCCTTCCTCCCCCTATTACTTTTCATTCACTATTTACATGTTTTGAATTTACTTAGCTGTATTTGTAAGGGCAGCTTATTGGCACAGTGGGTAGGGGGCTCGGACAGGAACACAAGTTCAAATCCAGCCACTTACTTGCTGGGTGACCCTGAACAAATCACTTAACTTTGTTTCCCTTAGTTTCATTATCTGTAAAATAAGCTGGAGAAGGAAATAGCAAATTGCTCTAGTATCTTTGCCAAGGAAACACTAAACAACAACAAAAGATTTATACACACACACACATAATATATATATATATATGTATGTGGAATATAAGCTTCTCAAGGACAGACAGAGGCTGTTTTGTTTTCTTTTTATCCCTGTGCTTGGCACACAGCAGGTGCTTAATCAACGCTTATTGGTTGACTGAAGGAAAATAAGAACTGAATGAAGGAGATAACCTTAATAATCTTGTTTCCCAAGAATATTACCCCTGATCTACAAAGCTGGGCCTTATTTTTCATGCGAAATTTTTAAAGTACAGTTAACCCTTCCAGATCGCTATTGCAGTTTTGATATGATCACAGGTCAACATAAAAATTTAAATGGGAATTTGGGGGGAGTTTTGCAGAAGTCACAGACAACATGTGAAGGCCAGCAGATGAAACAGAAAAAATTTAGAAACTCAGAAATATATAAAATATAAAAATAGTGTTGTAAAATATCAACCCAATTTTACGGTAAGGTACTGTAAACACCTCTTAAAAGAAAAATTTTAAAAATTAAACTTCTCTGATACGAAGGGAGGACCAAAATATTTTACTTGGATTTTCAAGATTATGAGAGCCCAGTGCCCCCAACCCCCTACACTGTGGAAGGGATAACTGTAATTCCCTAGAATGCTAGGATCTCCCCATTAGTATTTAAGGTAAGATCAATGCTGTTTTTCAGACGGAGGGGTAAGGGTGTAGAGAGAACATTTGAGGTGAGAGGAAAAAAGGAGATTTCCCTGAAATCTGAATAATACTCCAGAACCCCTAAATTTTTTGCCTGAGGTTTTTAATGTCAGACTTTTGTAGGGAAAAAAAGAGAGCAAAAAGGGAGGTCAGCTTGGTATTACTGAAAACTAATTACTGATGAGGTGTCTGGCCTCCTTAATTCTCCTGCTTTCGGTAAATTTATTCTCAGTGTTTAAGCACTTTATTCAAGGATAAGACAATGTGGGTAGACTGACACAGCAAAAAGAACACAGAATTTGAAGTTGGAAGGTCTGCTTCTATCATTTCAACTCCTACTTCTGGTACTTACTACCTGTGTGACTTTATCGGTCTCAGTTTCCTCATCTCCAAAATGGGGATGATACATGGGCTACCTGACTTATGAGATAATATGAAAACATTTTGTCACTATAAAGTAGTGTTTGGCTTTGGGACTGGACCTATGATTCATTACTGTAAGGAACTCCTGGTGAGGAAATTGTCATTAAGAAGGGAAATGACTTGACCAGGGTCATAGAGGCAGCGTGGGTCAGTGATATGACTTGAACCCAGACCTTCCTCTCTATCTGATGCCACGATGCCTTTTTTGAAAAAATGTGTATAATATATTCAATAAGAATAACAATGCATAACAAAGTACTTAATAGATTTTAGATGTAGATTTAGATTACTTTCATTATGGTAGAAGCATGGGGAGTATGACATTGGACCCCACAAATACTGATAATATAATCAAATTCTTCTAGTTTAATAGTCTTTGCAAAGTTGTTGGTCTTGTAGGATGGCTTCATGAAATATATCAGGGAGGATAGGGCAGCTAGGTGATGCAGTAGATAGAACACTAGTGTCTTGGAGTCAGGAGGACCTGAGTTCAAATCTGACTTTAGCTACTTGACACTTACTATCTGTGTGACCCTGGATAAGTCACTTAACTCTGATTGCTTTGTGAGAGAAAGAACAAGATATATCACACAATCTTCCAAAAAGACGTGTCTTCCTTTAAGATGACTTAAGTCATCCCTTATCTGGCCAGTTCCTCTTGTTCCATGTTTTTGTCCTTCCTCTATTCTTATAAACCTACTGGCCAATTCTAGCAAGTCTGATTGCTATTGCTAGTGGTGGAATCAGCCCTGTTCCAATCCAACTTACACCAGGCCAAGCTGTACTCTGAAGAAATCCCTTTCTGCTACGGAGATTCAGTTTAGACCTTTTGGAAATTTAGTACATTTGGGCCAAGATAAAATCAGTCATAGGTAGAACTCTAAGCCTTCACCTTTCCTTACCACCCTTCTCTTTCCATGACTACTCTCTTTTCATGTAGACTTCCTTCATAGGATGAGCAATATCTCTGTTACCTGGCTGGCCTCTGGCTTGTGAAGGAACTTCGGCAGGATTCAGAGGGGGCTCTGGTCTCCATGGTAATCACCTGCTGCAGTTCTGATGACGAGTCCTCACATGGGGAATGAGCCCTATGAAATGAAATGTGCAGCAAGCTTATTTGATTACAAACTCCCCCTCCCCTGGAGTGCAGACAGGAATAGGGGGACCAGATACCCGGCTAGCTCCACCAGGGATACCAGCACTGGGGATCCGGGACACAAGAGGCTCACTGAACCAATCCACATTCAAGTGAAACCTTTCTTTCTGGGAATCACACATGCCCTTTGTTTAGTGTCTGGCCCACCATGATCCTGGAGAGTGGCGTCTCTCAAACATCATGGACTGAGTGAGGGAGACAAATTTCTGCAACTTCCATAATGTTTGCAGTGTTCAAGTATCCCTTTATAAGAAACTCTAGTGATAAGTTTTAATTGTGCTCTTTGTCCTGGAAATATAGTAAGCCTTGACCTGGAATGTGAAAGAAATTTTTTAATGTTTAATCATGTTATGTTTAGTACTTTGTTTTTTCCCTGTGACTGATTACATGCCTTTGCCACCTAAGCTGTTATGGGGCAGCCAGGTGGCCCAGTCAATAGAGTACTGGACCTGAAGTCAGGAAGACTCACTTTTTTTTAGGTATATATATATGTGTAGGTTTATTCCAGTTTATTGGGTTAATTGGAGGAGTTTATTCATGAGACCAGTCTTTGGCAGCTGGAGGACTGCATAATGAACCCCTATTCCCTACTTAGATCAGGTCAGATATTACATAGAAACAGAGCAAAGAAAGCATAGTACCTGGGATGGCCCAAGGTCATGTGCAAGTTTTCCTGTGAAATAGTTGGTGCTTCTTTTGCTGTTTACATTCATTCAACTGCAGAAGCATAGGACATGTTCTCATAGTCGACAATCAGCATTGGGATATATTGTCCAAAACAAACCAATCAATCTAAGTTAATTCCTTATGGGAGAGGTTCTGACAGCCTTCTATGGTTTTACAAAATTATTTCTTGCAAATTCCTTTCTCTCAAGATGCTGTGACCTCAGGCACAGATATATCTGATAAAATAGCGAAGGAATAGGAAGGTGTTGTTTAAGACATTGATCTTTTAAAGAACCTCTTTCAGTGTAGACAGATTCACCTTCTTGAGTTCAAATCTGGCCTCAAGACACTTAATAGCTGTCTGACTCTGGGCAAGTCACTTAACTCCAATTACTTTTCAAGAAAAAGAAGAAATATATCATGTAATCTTCCAAAATGACATGCCTTCCTTTTAGATGTCTCTAATTCTGTTTTAACTTTGTGATCTGTTTTCTCATCTGTAAAATGAGTTGAAGAAGGAAATGGCAAAACACTCTAATATCCTTACCAAGAAAACCACCAGTGACGTCACAAATAGTTGGACGGAACTGAAAACGACTCAACAATAGTGATTCTTTTACATTAGTATATCTTTTACGTTAATAGTCATCTGTATGCCTGTCAACTCCCTGACTGTAAGCACCATGAAGTCAGAGAAGACATACCCAAACTTTCTATCTCCAGCACCTAGAACAGTGTTCTGCACATAGCAGGTACTTAATAATTGTTGGTTGAATATTTTAAAGCTTAATTTTTTATTATTTCAGTATATAAAGACTTTAAAAAGAGGATCACTGTATCAAACTGTGAACTTTCATCATATTTTATTTGTTTTTTTAAAGTGTATTATAAATAGTAACATAGAATAACAAAATTTCCCAATTTGTGTTTCCTTCTGTGTTCTTTATATGTGTTTATTGATGGCGAAGTATGAAGAACGCTGGGCCTGAAATCAGCAAGACCTGAGTTCATATCGAGCCTCAGACATTTGCTAATTAATCCATGTGACCCTGGGCAGGTCATTTAACTTCTGTTTTTCTGTTTCCTTATCTGTAAAATGAGAATAGTAACTGCAACCATCTCCTGCATAGTGCCCAATACCAATAAGTTTTCTACAAAGGTGAGCTCTTGGCTATTATTTTTAAAAATCTCCATGATTATCCATGAAGTCACCCTCCATGTAACAGATAAATCAAGCAAAGCAATTTAATGCTCTGACCGTGTCTGAAAATGTGTTGGTTGAATTTGAATTTGCTGTCTGTCATATACTTTCCATGCTAGTCTTTGTCAAGGTTGCTATTGGGGGCATATGAGCTCCCTAAGGCAGGGGCTCTTTGTACAACATCTGGCACATGCCCGTCCGTAATCAATCAGTCATTTTTGATGGTGACACCACTACTATCCATTGGGACTGAAATAAATTTTTTACATTAATGTCAATCCCCTTACTTACTTTAATGTCTGACTAAACAGTTTCCTTTCTAATTCCATTCTCCATACCCAAAACTTTAAGTCGGGAAGGCAGTGGGACATGGGGATATATTGACAGACCTGAAGTCAAGAAGAATTGGATTTAAATCCTACTTTTGAAACTTAGTTGTGTGACCCTGGGCACGTCACTTAACCATGAGTTCATGTGTAAAATAAAGATAAGAATAGTATTTACCTGTTATATGTCAAGAGACTCAGATATGAGAAATGGTTTTGTGAAACTTAAGGCACTGTATAAATGGCAATTACTATTCATTTGCAAACATGTCTTCAATTTTATTCTCCTTTTCCCAAAGACTTGAGCCTGCTGTTTCTTTTCTTTTTCTGATTTTGTTCTCAATTCATTTCCCACCACTCTCATTTTCTAGATGAAAGAAGGTTCCCAGAACAGCCCCTTCCATGGTCTTATCCCACAGTGCAAGTAAGGAAAGAGGAATGCAAGAGTCTGGGGCAATGCTCTATATAGTCTGACAAAAGCAGACAGTGGGCATTAAGGGCTCCCTTCCCTCTTCCCATCACGGTCCTTCTCTCTCATCATACATTTGTCACCTTCTCTCCCTCTGCTAACATACCCCAGAACATATCTGTGAAGGTCCCCTTTGGTCCAAGTCCAGAGAATCAAGTGCCCTGGATCATATTCCCACAATCAGTGAGTTCTTACTGGGTTTTGGGTATGTCATTTCCTTTTCCCTGAAAAAGAGTATCACTTTTTTCCTTCCTCCTCTAGAATGTAAGTTCTCTGAGGACACAGTGTGTGTGTGTGTGTGTGTGTGTGTGTTTTAATCTGTGTGTCCCTATTGCCTATCATAATGCCTGACTATTTTACATTAAATTGAATTTAGTCAGTCAAGTAATGCTTACCAAGTGACTACTATGGGGCAGACTATGGATCAGAACCCCAGCCCCTGTGTTCCTCTTCCCTAATTCTACCTATTTTGCCATCAATAAAC
This sequence comes from Potorous gilbertii, assembly GCA_028658325.1. Taxonomy (NCBI): domain Eukaryota; kingdom Metazoa; phylum Chordata; class Mammalia; order Diprotodontia; family Potoroidae; genus Potorous; species Potorous gilbertii. The sequence continues at coordinate 337,133,304 of CM053771.1, forward strand.
ACTTGTAAAGAACACAGAGAAACACCAAGAAGTGCAAAAGGAAACACAGATTGGGAAACTTTGTTACTATGGTGTTAACATTTATGACACACTTAAAAATTATGATGGAAGTTCACAGTTCGATATAACAATCCTCTTTTAAAATTCTTTGTATATTGAAACGTTCATATCTGTTGATTGACTTCATAATAAAAAAATTAAGGTTTAAAATGTTCAATCAACAATTATTAAGTAACTTCTATGTGCAGAACACTATGCTAGAGGCTGAAGATATAAAGTTTGGGTATGTCTTCTCTGACCTCACAGGACTTACAATCAGGGAGCTGACACGCAAACAAATGACTATTAACATAAAATATATAATAAGTACATAAAAGAGTCATTGTTTTTGAGTCCTTTTTCTGTTGTATTCAACTATTTGTGACTCTGTTATGCTCTGGGGATACAAAGAAAGCCCCCAACAAAACAGAACAAACTATTCCCTGCCATCAGGGAGTTTACAAGTCTAATGGAGGAGAAGGACACACAAACTACTATGTACAAATAAAATGTACAAGATAACCTGGGGAATAGACTCGGAGGGAAGGCACTCAGGTTAAGGGGGGCTGGGAAAGGATTCTTGCAGAGACATAAGGAATCTAGGAAAGCTAAGAGGCTGTGATGAGGCACATGGGGAAGGGGAGAGTTTCAGGGACAGGGGACAACTAATGAAAATGCTTGGAGTTGGGACATGTCCTAACCAGAAATGGGGAACCAGTGGCCCTCTAGGTCCTTAAGTGTGGTCCTTTGTGACCTAACCCCTGTTGCGGGGCTCTGTTTCTTCTCTTTCTCCACTTTCTTGGTGAACTCATCAGTTCCCATGAGTTTAACTATCCTGGGCCATCTTCAGTCATCCTGATGAATATCTGGTCACTGGATTCAGATGGCTCCGGAGGAGAAGTGAGGCTGGTGACCTGCACAGCCCTCCCTCACTCCAAACAAAGTCAAGTTCAAGTCATGGCATTATTTCTCTGATGGCATGGTTTTCTTTGGCAACGAAGGACAAACACAATGAGTTTAACTATCAGCTCGACATGTGATGCCAAACTCTACAGATCCAGCCCTCCTCCCTGTTCTGTGCTCTAGTTGTCTGTCATACATGTCTTCCTTGATCTCCCAATTCAACAGTACTCATTACCTTCCTCACAACATCTGCCCCTTTTCTAACTTTTCCTATGTCTGATAAGGATTATTGTTGTTGTTTAGTCATTTTTTTCAGAACCCTTCTGGGGTTTCCTTGATAAGGATACTGAAGTGGTTTGCCATTTCATTCTCCATTTCATTTTGCAGATGAGGAAACTGAGGCAAGCAGAATTAAGTGACTTGCCCAGGGTCACATAGCTAATAAGTGTCTGAGGCTGGATTGGAAGTAGGACTACTGACTCCAGACCAGGTGTTCTGTCCACTGAGCCACTTACTTGCTGATAAGGGTACTACCATCTTTCCTATGACCCAGTTTTCCAATGTCAGATTCACACACTGACCTGTCTTGGAAACACCTTATAACTACCATTCCTTGGCCAAATATTTCCTTTTCTCCCATTATACTCTATCTTATGAAATGATCTATTCATGTAGAATATCCCTCATTCTACCTTATAATTTTTAATGTATATATATCTATATACACACATATATAAAATGATTATGCAAAGTCTTCCCTTTCTTCCTCCTAGAATAGAAGCTACCTGAAGCCAGGGACCATGTCATTATTTATTCTTATGTTTCCAAGGCATGATATCTTGCTGTTATTTGATGAATTAAATTCAATTTACATTGACCTATCTTGGGAGTTTTGTGCATCTCCTTGGGGTTTGCTCATGTTTCTTCTAGAAAAGAGACACTTTGCTTCAGTTCCATGAGAGAGATATTTATCTGCATTTACTTCTTATTCCTCTGCACTAGAGCTGGCACACAAGCAAAGGCATGCCAAGTCAGTGTGACCTGGGCTCTTTGGGACACAGAAAATCAGCTGTAATTCTAGTCCTCTGAGATACTTAGTTCCACAACAGCGCAGAGCTAGAGGACAAGCCATCTTCAATTTCTCACTCTCTCTCATCCCTGTATCCAATTTAGGATCAAGGTCTGTCCATTTTGTCTTTGCAACATCATGGATATGCTCCCTTCTCTCCTCTGACAGTGCCACTGCTCTGGAGCAAAGCCTCAATCAACTGACAACTGGATTACTGCAATAACGTGCTGGTGGATCTGCCTGTCTCCAGTCTCTCCTTCATCTAGTCCATCCTCCATGTAGCTGCCAAAAGAATCTTCCTAAAGAGTAGTCTGACAATGTTAACCCCTTGATTCCCAACCTATCAACTCCAGTGGTCTCCTATTACCTCCAGGATCAAAAATAAAATCCTCTGTTTGGCTTCTAAAGTTCTTCATAGTCTAGCCTCTTCCTCCCTCCCTATCTTTCCATTCATCTTGCACTTCTACATCAAGTCAACTAGAATTTATCAAGTGGTGCCAACTATGTGCCAGGTAGTGTGCTAAATGCATTTGTATACAAAGAAAGGCAACCCCCCCCAAACAACCCTCAAAAAAACCAACTGTAGAGGAACTCACAGTCTAATGTGAGTGACAAAATAAAAGCAACTATGTGCAAACAGGATATCTATATATCTATACATACATACATACATATATATGTATATATATACATATATATATAGATATAGATATAGATATGGCAAATTGGAGATAATCTTAAATGAAAGACATTCCTAAGATGAAGGAAGACTGGGAAAGTTGTTTCTTTGTTTGTTTTGGAGGCAATTGGGGTTAAGTGACTTGGCCAGGGTCACACAGCTAGTAAGTTTCTGAGGCTAGATTTGAACTCAGGTCCTCCTGACTCCAAGATTGGTGCTCTATACACTACAGCCATCTAGCTGTTCCTTGGGAAAGGCTTCTTTTTTAGAAAATTATTTTATTTGTTTTCATTGTTCTACAATCACTTCCATAGAGCTTAGAATTTTTCCCCTCGCTCTTCCTCTTCCAAGAGTTGGTCTTGATTTTGAGAAAATCTCATTCTTAAATTCTCACTCTTTGCTATGTTTTCTGGGTTAGCTGATTTTGATATAGATACCTTATATTTCCTTCTATTTTTTCAGTCTTTTAATTTCTTTCCAATAAGTTCTGTTGTCCATTAAGTCATTGATTTCTATTTGATCCAATCTAATTCTCAGAGACTTTGTTACTTGGCTAAGGTTTACCAGCTTCCGTTCCAAACCATTCTCCTTCTAATTCTTTCCTCCAGCATTCTTATTTTACTTTCAATTTCATTTTTCATTTCTTGCTTCTTCTCTTCCAAGTACTCCAGTCCTTTTGCCAAGTCATTTTTTTCCCTCCAAGACTCAAAGGCTACAACAGCTCATAGTTGTTGTGGAGTTCTCCTCTTCTTCTGGGCTGATTTCTTGAGTGTATATGGATCCATAGTATTTCTTTATCTTGGTCAATGATGCATTATGCTTACTCCTATCTCCAGCCTCAGTTTCTCATTTGAGACTTTGTGTCACGGTCAAACTAATCCCCTTTCCTGCACTCTTGACAAAGGTGATCAGGCTTTGTTTGGTCCCCACATGGATTCTCTTGACTCTTGCTGGCTGACTTCCACTTATGTTGGTGTGTATATCTCGAGTGTTGGGAGGTTTTAGGCTCCTTGCTGAATCATCTGGGTTTAGAGCTCTGAATCTTCAAGGAAATCTAGCTCATCTCCAGTTAAAGTATTATGGCCTTCCAGAATATGTCAGTGATCAAATCTGGCCTGGCCTAGGCCCTGCCATCTCCCAGGCTGCCTCTGTTGTCAGAATGCAGTGGATTTTTGACCACTTTGACTCAGTAGCATCAAGTTACACAATGCAGGAGGCTCCAGTTGTCTTCACTGGCTGGCTTTGTTTTATTTGTCCATGCTCATACTGATTTCTCTCCGATAGGACTCCTTTCCTATTGCCCAGAAGTTTGTGACTGTCTTTTTGTACAGTCCTGGACTGGATGAGGGTATTTACTCCAGTTTCTATTGAGATCTCTTGGTAATTATTTGGTTTGGTGCTAATCTTAAGTCTTCATTGGAGTTCATGGGAACTCCCATTGGGCTTGATATTCACTGGAGTGACTCCCCAGATGATAGGTATAGGAGCTAGATTGGAAACTAAGGCCATGATCTGGGGTGGAAGGGCTGGGGGCTGGGCTTTTTCTCAGGGTTTTTGGACTTACCTGACTTATATTAGCAGTTGGTCAGTGGGTGTTAGTGACAGAATGGTGGAACCCTTCTCTACTGGGCTTGTTCTACTAGATGATGGCCCTAGGGTCTGGGATATGAGGGACACTGTTATTCCTGGAATTCTTGAGCTTCCCTGTTCCAGAGATAACAATTGTTGACACCTGTTGTTGTTTTTGTTGGTGGGAATGCTGGACCCCTTCACAGGGTTTGCTTCCCTGGATGGCAGCCAGGCTGGATGCAAGTGAAAACCACTTGAAAAGAAACTTCTTCTGTGTAGAACAGTCAAGAATCAGATCAATGTGTTTGTGAATCTTTTTCTTTTTTTAATTTTCTTTACCTTCCTGCTAAAACCTCCTGGGGCCCAGGTTTCATCAGGCAGATTAGGAATCATCCAGGCAGTGGTCTCTGGGGGACTGAAATTTCATTCTGTTTGACTTCAGGAGCTCAGGCAAGCCAAATTAACTGTCATGTGGCCTATTTCAATCTCATCATCCTTTTTTAACAAGGCAGTAACAAGATCTAGGTAGGAGGCAAGAACTGCTCCCTCCCCAGATCCTTGATAAGACAGCTCCATACTCTTGGCAATAATATTTGCTACAGAGAGGGGTGGGGAGGGGGTACATTTCCCAAGCCCTCTCAATCAATTATTCATAAAGCCAGAGGAATAGACAGAAAATAATTGTAATTGTCACAGAATGCTAGCAGCTAACAAGCAGTCTCAAGTCAGGACAAGGGAGGCAAGAGTCAGAGTCGAGTGCCATAGGCATTTCTAAAGGACTTAGGCGTTCAGCCTGTATCAACCCTGACTCAGTCAGCAGTTCACAAGAGATTGCTGCTCTTACCTGATTTCCATCAAGGAAATGAGGAGCAGATTTAAGAGCCAAGATATCTCATCAAACAAAATCTTAAGAAACGAATAATCTCTCCCAGGTTGCTCAATAGCCCTGGACCATTACAAGTAATGGGTACCACCAGTAGCTAATGGTAGTATTCATGATGAGATTAATATTGTTGCTTTAAAGTATGGAACTCTGGAATGTTCTCAATGCAAGGGAACTCCCTCCATGATTGTAGATCCAAACCTTCTCTACCACTTGTACTCTTTGATAAGTTGACTGGGAGGTATTGGGATGTTAAGTGACTCATCACATAACTGATATGTCCCAGAAGCAGAACTCAAACTCATAGCTTCCTAACTTTCTAAATTTAACCCTCTAGCTACTTGGCCACCTTGCCTCTGTCCTATGATAATTTTTAATTTTTTATTCTTATAACTTTATTGTAACTATTATATATAACCATTATGATATATAATTGTTATAATTTTATTAATATTTTTTAGTTTGCAACATTTATAAGATTTTGACTTCTATATTTTCCCCCTCTCCTCTCCCCCTCCTCAAGGTGGCACATAATCTAATATAGTACAATATAATAATATAATATAATAATAACGTATTTCAAATCAATACGAAACAGTGCTTCGAGGAAGAGAAGCTGTCCTCCAAAGGAATGGGCTGTTTCCTTGGACAGTAAATCCTCTGTTGTTGGAGATGTCTAAGCAGAGATTTGATGTTGGGAGTATGGTAGAATGAGGAATCTTCACCTAGTGTTCATGGACTCTAAAGGAATCCATGAATGGATTTCAGGGGGTCCATTTACTTAGTGGGGGAAAAACTCCACATCTTTTTTTCATTAACCTCAAATTAAAATTTGTCATTTCCTTCAATTATTTTAAAACTTTACTGGGAGACGGGGTTCACTGACTTCACCAGACTGCCAAAGGGCTTTGTGCCACATAAAAGATTAAGAAGTTCTGTAACAGAGAGCTTACATGCTCTGGGCAGGGTTTGGGGCTGGGTGACTTGGGATATGGCTGAAAACATGCTAAATGTAGCTTCAAGAGCTATTATGTGCCAGGTGGACTGATCTGTGCTCCTTGACACTGGGAGGACCTTGACCTTGAGAGAAATGGTAAGGGGAGATTTTGGTTCTTGAAGGAGAAGCTTTTGAAGTCATACCTGCTGGTGGAATGCACTGCCTTGGAAGATGATGAATTCACAGGCTCACAGACTTTAGTGCTGGGATGAAATAGAGCGAAAACTGGTTACAGAATAGAGCTGGTTTGGTGCGGAAAACAAGAGAACCACTAAGATTCTACCTCATGAACACTAACTGTCTTGTGTTGCCACATGGATTCTCTTTCATCTTGTTTTTCTGCAACTTATCTATAGGAAACTAGATGGCATAGGTAATTTATTATTTCATAAATGCAGGGGGATGCAATCAATAGCCATCTCTCAAATTTGGGAAAAGAAAGACCCTGAAACCTCTTTATCCCTCTTCTGACTCAACAGAAATTCACTCTTTCTTCTCCCAACTTGGAAAGCCCTTAATCTTTTCTCCAATTAGAACTCAGATTAACTACTTTTCTGTCTTGGCTTGTATCCTATCCATTATTTTCTTTTAAGTAATTGTTCTTATATGAGTAATTATTTATAATACATAAAACTCTTGTTTCCATTCGGGGTCTTTGGACTGATCAGGGAGCCCACTGACCCATTTATTATGCCTATATGCTTACGGTATCAGTCTTTATGTTTAAAATAGTGCACCCATTTTGACTTTATCTTGGTATACAGCGTAAGATGTTGGTCTATGCCTAATTTCTGCCATACTTTTTCTAGTTTCCCCAGCACTTTTTGTTAAACAGTTCTTCCTTTGCTTTCCTCTCCTCTCCTCTCCCCTTTTCCTTTCCTTTCCCTTGCTTTTCTTTTCTTTTGCTTTCCTTTCTTTCTTTGTCTTGTTTTTCTTTCTCTCTCCTTCCCTCCTTTCCTCCCGTTTCCCTCCCTCCTTTCTCCTTTCCCCTTTCCTCCCTCCTTTTCTCCCTCCCTTTCTCCCTTCCTTCCTTCCTTTGAAAGGTCTTAGCAACTTGAATCAAATCTGCCAACTGACTTGTTCCCATTTGGCCAGTAACCAAAGCACTGTATTTTAAGCCTACTTCCCTGGAAATAGAAGTGGTAAATAAGCTGTCTTTGGTGAAAATTGAGAAATGTGGCACCATGCAGGGAGAAACATCAGAGTGGACCCTATTTTTCTTTGGGCATAAATCTTCCAACCAAAAGCACAATAAGAATAATGAAATGAAGAGATTAATTTGGGATTTGAGGTATCCCTGGTCTGGGTTTAATTCTCTGTGCTTAGATATTTATTTGACACCTCCTCATCAAACTACAACAAGAAATAACTAAGAAATAACTAAACAACAGAATTAATTTTAAAAAAAGCTTAAAGAAGGGAAAAACCAAGAAATCTTTTGGTTTGGGGTATTTTTATTTAGGGGAAATAAGTTTTAGTTCAAGTAAATGTTTTTCCCCCTCTTTGCATTTTTTCCTTGGGAAATGGAAGAAAAGAAAAATAGTTATGTTGTTTAGTGTCAAGAGTGCAGAAACTGGGTTTGCTCATTTCACTCCCATAAAGCATGTACAAGAAACTAGGTAACATCATTAGATAGAATGTTGGGCTTGGAGTTAGGAAGAGTTTAAATCCAGCCTCAGTCACATATTGAGCTATGTGACAATGGGCAAGTAATTTAACCCTGTGGTCTCAGTTTCCTTGTCTGTAAAATGAGATAGAGAAGGAAATGGCAAACCACTCCAGTATCAAAAAACCTCAAAAGGGGTCATGAAAAAAAGGGGTCAGATACAATCGAAAAACAGCTAAACAACAACCCAGCATTTATTAAAGCATCAACCACAGAGAGCTGCATAGTAAATACTCTGAATTGTTGATCATGAATAGTGCTTAATATTCAAGGTTGTCTACACATAAACTGGAGGTCGGAAGGATATAGTGAAGAGAGCACTGACTTGGGTTTGAATACCCCTTTGCTACTTACTACCCATGTAATTGTGGGCATGTCATTTCCCCTTCCTTGGCAACAATCTCATCATCTGTAAAATACAGGGTTTATATTACATGATCTCTAAGGTCTCTTTTCGGTTCTAACATTCTGTGATTCCATATTCCTCCACTAAGAACCTCAAATATTTATGTCTTAAAGTTTTACAAACGCTTCCTTTTCCCCTTTTGTAAATTTTCTCAAATGTCAGGAATTCCAACAAATGGTTCACTTGTAGAATACAAACCACCTATTTTGTCTCTGATACTGTCTTACCTACATTTTAGTTATTACCTTTCCCACGTTTTAGAAAATAAATGAAAATGTGACATACAATAAATTTTCATATTCATTCCTTTTATCTCCCAGAATTAGGAGGAATCTTAACAGATTAAGTAGTACAACTTTCCTCCCATGTGGGAATTCTTTCTATACCATCTCTGACAGGGGGTCCTCATATTCTACTTGAATACTCCCATTGACAGGGAACTTACCACCTAATTAGGCAGCCCCTTTCCTGTGGGAGCAACTCTAATTGGTAAGAAAAAAAAAGTTCTCTCATTGGTTCTAGTTTTGCCCTCTGGACTAGTACAAACATATATGTAACTCCTCTTACATGTGGCAGTCATTTAGATATTTGGAAGTAATTATCATGGCTCCTTTAAGTTATTTCTTTTCCAGGACAGACTTCCCAAATTCTTTTAGCTGTTCTTCATACATACACATTTCCATACCTTTTCTCATTCTAATCACCCTCACCAAATTGCATACCAATTTGCCAATTTCTCTCTCTAAAAGAAGTATCCATAGATGAGTGCAGCACAATTCATTAGTGTATGAACCTAGGAAATTTATTTTTAAAAAACAAATATTCAGTCGCAGAGGATGGAATTTGTAGTCATCAAAGAAACTCAAAAAATTCAAACTTAACTAAACTTTAAGTTAGAGTACCAGACCCGGAGTCAAGAAGACTCATCTTCCTGAGTTCAAATCGGGTCTCAGACACTTACTGGATGTGTAAACCTGGGAAAGTCCCTTCACCCTTTTTGCCTCAGTTTCCCCATGTTTAAAATGAGCTGGAGAAGGAAATGAAAAACTATTTATCTTTGCCAAGACAACCCCAAAAGGGATCATCACAAAGAGTTGGATATAACTGAAAAACACTTATTTTTTAAATTAACAATTAATAAATGCAAACATTAAAGTAGAGATATAAAATATCATTTTTTTTTCTGAGACATTACCGTGTGTTTAGGCTTACCCACAACACACATCTATGGTAACATCTAAAATAGAACACAATATTCTAGATGGGATTTGACTGCACACAGTCCTGTAGATGTATCTACTACTTTATACAGGACATTGTGCTTCTGTTAAGCTACATGTGATTTTATTAAGGGTTTTTTGGCTGCCACATTTAATTTTTGATTCATCTTGACTATTATTTTGACATGAACTGTGTTTGAGTCAATTCTCTCTCATCCTGTAGGTGAAGTTCTCTATCACTATGCTATATATATATATATATATATATATATATATATATATATATATATATATATAT
>CM053771.1:337143532-337197667 GCA_028658325.1 Potorous gilbertii
TTGACTTCCAGTTCTTGGCTACCACAAAGAGTGAGTGCTGCTATAAATATTTTTGTACATGTGGGTCCCTTTCCCATTTTTATAATCTCTTGGGGATACAGTCCTAGTAGTGATATTGCTGGGTCAAAGGGTATGCACATTTTTGTAGCCCTTTGGGCATAGTTCCAAACCATTCTCCAGAATGGTTGGATGATCTCCCATCTCCACCAACAATGAATTAGTGTTCCACCTCTCCCACATCCTCTCCAGCATTTATCATTTTCTTGTTCTGTCATGTTTTCCAATCTTATAGGTGTGATGCGGTACCTCAGAGCTGTTCTGATTTGTATCTCTTTAATCAATAGTGATTTAGAGCATTTTTTCATATGATTATAGATATCTTTAATGTCTTCCTCTGAAAATTGACTGTTCATATCCTTTGGCCATTTATCAATTGGGGAATACTATCCCATTTTAAAGAAGAGAAAACCAAGGTTCAGAAAGTTGGGTGACTAACTCATGGTCCCCAAAGCTTGTCAGTGACATAGGTACTCATTTCCATTGCTGTAGTCCCCTATTGAAGGGTGCAAACATTTTTGGGTGTGGGAGGAAGGCAAGGTGATTGGAGTTGAGTGATTTGCCCAAGGTCACACAAGTAAGTGTCCAGTGTCTGAGGCTAGATTTGAATTCGGGTCTTCCTGACTCCAGGACTGGTGCTTTCTTCACTGAAGCACCCCAGGGGTGAAAACTATTTTGGAGCACAATCCACCAATATGAAATAAGAGCTACTAACCTATCCTTATGCCCAGCAATCCTATTATGGGATTACATCATAAAGATATCATTAAAAAGAAAAAAATATTTATATCTCCTTATGACAATAGAAAATAGAAAAACTATTTATGAATAGTTGAAGAAATTATGGCATATTCAATGGAATTTGCCATGCCAACATAACTAGAGATTATTGTGACAAATAATTATGGCACATAAAAATAAATATGTAGCAACCTCTAGGAAGTGGCGCGAAGTGAGGGTAGGGAAATACTAACAGTGATAATAGAATACATATTGACTAACAGAGGCAACAGATGCCTACAGGTATAGAGACAGATTCAGACAGGGACCTAACAAATATATTATTATTGCTCTATTTATTTTTCTTGAAATTTAAAAAAAACTTGAATTTTGTGGTTTTATTGAAGATTTGGAACTCCATCTTTGGTTTGTCTTAGATGTATTAGATTTCACTGAGACAATCTTAAAAATAATAACCACAAAAACATACTTTGGGATTTGAAATACATTAAAGGTAGTCAAATATGTTAGTTTAGACTGATTCTTCTAGGTTTTCTCTAAAATGTCACCATGCTAAATACCTTCATCTTCCTCCCCCCGATCTGTTCACTCCTCACTTTTTTGAGTCCCTGTTAAATGTTGTTTCCCCCTATCCTTAGAACGTAAGCTCTTTTAGGGCATGAACTATCTTTCTTCCTGCACAAATGTATATTCCCAGTGTTTAGCACAGTGTCTGGTGCATAGGAAGCATTTAATGTTTATTGACATGACTTTATACCCATTCTGTCTCACATAGTACATTGTCTATACAGATTCAATAAATGGTTGACAAAAATGTTCACCAAATTGAATCTGAATGTATGACAATATAATGCCAGAATTCAGAAAGTGATTTTTGAAATTGTGTATGTTCACAACATAAACATAATACTGATTCATATTGCCTCCTTAAACTTCAAGGTAAGGTAATACACTAGTGCCCATTTTGTTAGGCTACAGGATGTCCTTGCTTTTTTTCATGATAAGCACTAAAGAACATGCAGAATTGGAAAACTGGATGTACTTTCGTGATTCTTTCCTTAGCAGAACATTTTGTTCCCTAGAGCAGCTAAAAAAGGGAATAACAGACTGCAAAAGAAATCAGTGTAAGAGGTCACCACTTTTGAAACTCAACAAGGAAGACAAATTTATATCATCTGCAGAAAATGTCTTGGTGACATACAACGTTAAGATTTAAGGGGCCATTTTATTCTGAAAGAAATGATGATTGGCCAGAAGCACATTAAAATGATCAGTGACTGCACTGCTACAAGGTTAAGTCGATACTTTAAAAGTAGAAAGAGCATGTGAATGGGAATCATAAGCTGTGTGTTCTTGTCCTGGCGTTGACTCTAGGAAAGTCAGTTTCTCAGGTCCACATTTTGCTCCTCTGTAACATGGGGACAATATGTGTCCTGCCTATTTTATAGGACTGTTGCCAAGACCAAATGATATAATAAAATCAAAACTTTAAAATAAAGCTAATTTGTAAGCTATTAAGCATTGTTCAGATTTAAGCAAGATGTGGCAATTTTCCTTGGGATATGTTGGGTAGATATTGCGATGGATGGTTCACTACATATTACTTGAGGAGATAATGAAAGGAGATGGCATAATGATGCTCAAAGGCAACAAGAAATATTATTCCATCGCATTTTATGTTTGGTCATCACATATTACTGTACGAATGTTAATATTTACAAAAAAAACACCAGGAAAATAATTGCTACTTATGCACCAAAATGTCTTACTGAGGAAGAAGAAGTAGGAAAATCTTACAATGAATTTGCTAAGACCTTCCAAATTAAATCAATATACAGGCTGACACTTGGTTTCTTTGATGCAAAGGAGGAAAGGCTGAGATAATGAGAAACGTGTGAATGGTTCAGGGAGAAGGAATGAAAGAGTCTATTAATACTGTTATATCATATTATATATTACAAAAACTTCACTTTGTGAAAAGAATTGGTAGGTTTTAGGTGGTTCAGTGGATAGAGCGCAGGACTTGAAGTCAGAAACACATCTTTCTGAGTTCAAATCCAGCCTCAGACGTTTAATAGATGAGCAACCCTGGATGAGTCACTTAACCCCTGTTTGCCTCAGTTTCCTCATCTGTAAAATGAGCTGGAAAAGGAAATGGCAAACCCCTCCAATATCTTTGCCAAGAAAATTCCGAATGGGGTCACCAAGAGTTGAATATGACCAACATGACTGAACTTTAGCAAAGTATGACAAGCAAAGATAGACTAAAATAGAATGCATTTTAAGAGGCAAATACAGACTTGTTTTTAATGTGGAAATTATGCCTTTCAGGTCAAAACTATTTTCATAACAATACTAAGAATAAATATTAATAAATATAATCCACATATACAAGGCATCTTTGGGGGGACTTAAATAGTTTTTGAGAGTGTGAAAGAGTCCTGAATTCAAAAGTTTCATATCTACTGGTCTGGACCAGGCATTGGCAAACTACATCCCTGGCGCCAAATGTAATCCACTGCCTATTTTTGTACAGTGCACAAAAAAAAATGAAAAATGTAAAAATGCTCACCTTGCACACTATGCAAAAATGGGCAGCAATCTAGATCTGACCTATAGGCTATAGTTTGCCAAACCCTGATCTTGACTTTTATCACAGTTCAATTCAGAATCAGGAAAAACCAAGAAAGTAATGACATGGAAAAGACATGATATGCACTTGAAACAAACTTAATCCTGAAATATTTAAACAAGTCATTGAAAATTAAAAATGAGAAATGGAAAACTAAAGACCCTGACTCTAAGAATTTATCTTAAAGTTTAACTTGTATGAATAAATTGCCACAATAAGTTCAAAACATCCCTAAAAGCACACTAATTGGCAAATGTGATTTATTGCCACATGGAAAGAGATAGTTGCCAAAGGCAAAAACCATGTTAGAATGTGTTTGTAAAATCTTGCAAAGAAAGACAATGGACAATTATGAGTAGTATTATCTCAAAAAGCAGAGGAAAGCTTTGGATGGCAAAAAGAGTTTTTCAAAAGTAGACACAATATCCAAAGAAGCAAAGCCATCTCAAGAATATTTAGGATGAAAATGGAAGGTGAACTATATATAAACAGGAAAAAAATGGAAAAGATGCACTAGAATTGTAATGAATGTTTTTCCTATCCAGATCAATGCATCCACTATACCTGGACCAGAGAAGGTTTAAAAATGGCAGCAAAGAGACAAAAAAAAAAGAACAGCCAAAATAGATTAACTATATATAATTCTTCATTCTATATAATTCTTAAAGTATATATATAATCCTTCATTCTCAAAGAGGACCATGATATCAGGGAGGTGATACCATGATATGCAAGTGAATTGGATTTAAGTGAGGGAGGGTTGTGCAAAGTCACCAGCCTCACTTTCTCTGGAGCCATCTGGGCCCAGTGACCAGATGTGGATCAGAACAACTGGAGATGGCCTAGAATGCAGAGGGGGACTGCTGGAGATGACACAGTTGTGAAAGCATTCAGAAACCAATATTCAAGGTGTCTAAAGAAGGGTAAGATAAGAAAGACATGGGGAAAAAAATTAGACCTCATTCATAAAGAAATATGTGACAAGGAAAGCATGAATAATTATCAGCCTATATAATTAGCCTTCCATTTGTTCAAAAGAATTAACTGTATGTGAATTGAGGGTATTATTAGGGATTAAACAAAAACTACTAAACAAAACAAAGGCTTTTGCAATCAATGTTTAATAATGAACCACGTTTATCATTTAGAATTAGCTGAAAGAATTATATAACATAAGGTCCCATTGTGACTATTGTGTGTTGATCACAAAAGATTATTTAATTAGACAGAAAAAAATACTGCTTTAGGGACTTTTTGGCAATGATGCTTCTCTTTGTAGTCATATGATCAAAATCTATTAAGATTCCTCGGAACATATAACAACTTGAACTCAACAAACCAACTTTGTGAGTGCAATAAAGAGGAGGTGTGACAAGATAGAGGTTTATAAAAACAAAAAAAGATCTGGTGGCTTTAGTGGACTGCAAGGTCAATATAAGTCAACACTGTGACTTGACTACAAAAGAATATTGTCTTATGTTGTACTGAGGAAAACAAAGCAGCCAAAAATGAGAAGATATTATTGGTGTCCAACATTCTAGTCCGACACCCTGAAATATTGAGGTAACTTCTGGGTACTGCATTTTAGTCAAGACATTGATTAACCTGTGAGAATCCAGAGAAGAGTCATCAGGATGTAAGATGGCTGGACATTTTGCCATATACACATACCAACCTCTCTTTGAGACTTCCCCTCCCCACTTCGCAATGCCCTTATGGGCTGAGTCCTCAGAGGGTGGCTGCTCCCTTGGAGTTTTAGGGCAATCCTGTGAGCCTGCACTCTTAATACTCTAGCTCATGAACTCCCCTTGGTGGCTAAGATGGGAAAGTAAGAGTCACAAATGTAGCCCACCATAAACTAGGGGATCACTTTCCCACAAAATAAAAAAGAATCCATGTAAAGAGTGGGCTGAAGCATATAGTTCAAATGAGGTCTCACCATAGGCGGTTCTACAATACAAGTGACTTACAACTCTTGGTTTTGTAGGGTCTGCAAGTACTTTCTCCTCACTAAACTTCTGATGATGGGTTCTGTTTAAAAAGGTCTCAGACATTTACTAACTGTGTGATCCTGGCTAAATCACTTAACCTCCTCCTGCTTCAGTTTCTTCAACTATAAAATGGAAATGGAGGGAATAATAGTATCTATCTCCCAGGGTTGTGAAAATCGAATGAGATAATATTGGCATATAAAAGATACTTAAGAAATGCTTCCTTCCCTCCTTCCTTCCTACCTTCCTTTCCTCCTTCCTTCCTTCCTTCCCTCCTTCCTTCCTTCCTTCCTTCCCTCCTTCCTTCCTTCCCTCCTTCCTTCCTTCCTTTCTTCCTTCCTTCTTTCCTTCCTTTCTTCCTACCTTCTTCCCTTCCTTTCTTCCTTCTTTCTTTTCCTCCTTCTTTCCTTTTTCTCCTTCCATCTTTTTTCCTTTCTTCCTTCCCTTTCTACTTCCTTCCTTCCTTCTTTCTTTCCTGTTCTCCACAACATGACTTACACGTATTCTCCTTGAAGTTGCTCCCTCCTTCCCTCCCTCCAGATGACTGTCTTTTTCTATCTATATCTGTCTGGAGTGTATCTCTGCTTCTGCTGCAGAACTGCAGAAATGCAGCACTTCCTACTAGTCCAGTAGGTCCCCTTCAAAACTTCATGGCCAGTGGTCCAATGGTCAGGAGGGATGGGAGAGGAGAGAAATTCCCTTCTTTTCATCCCACCCCACCCCATCCCTTTTGCTCCACAATCTCTCTGGCCAATGAATGCCTTAAACTCTTTAAGGCTTGCCTATTTAAAGTCCTGTAGAGGTATGACTAATTTGTTTTCTCAGGCAATCTAGTTGCCTTCTTGACTCAGTCAGGGCTTCATGCCTCATAAAGGGAACAAGGCATAAGTACATCTTAAAATTATTAATATCTCTTATTAATATTTTACAATTACTTCCTCAGCCTCCTGTGACTACATGAACCAAGATGGTAAGGGGAATTCCCTATCTTACACGCATAGAACCTGGAGATGCTTACTTTAGAAAGGAGAAAATTTTGACAGGACACATGGACTGCCATAGGGAAGCGAGATTTAATTTATTTTGCCTGGACCAACTCTGCAAGGAGATCTTGCACATGTGGGAGCAGTGGAATCCCCCTCACTGAGGGTCTTGAAGAAAAGGCTGCACGACCATTTGTCAGCTGTGTTGGAGAAACGTTTTTTTTTAATCTAGCTTGGATTAAATTGACACTAAATTCCCTTCTAATGTGGAAATGCTTTGATTTTATGATTCTTCTTTTTCCTGCCATCCAGAAGTCACTTCCTCAGCAGTTCCAATTCTTTTTATCAGGGACTAGGGACAAACAATATATTTTGACCTCGGTGAATGAACAAGACTCCCTTGCTGTTCACACTCACTGACTCTCAGATGATCAGATCTGCCTGTGCCTTCAGGTTCCTACACTTTACCCTACGGAGTGCTCTTCGATAAACTTGCAATTAAGTTTTACAAGATTAAAAATATTTTGAGTATATATTACAGGGAGTATAGACATCATTCCTACAAAGAGAACCTATCCATTTCATCCTATGTTATGTATCTATATCCCATATATATTCAACCTAGCATGGTTCCTGGCATCCATTGTTGTTTTTGTTTAGCTGTGTCCAACATTTCATGACCCCATGGACCAGTTTTCTTGGCAAAGATATTGAAGTGATTTGCCATTTCCTTCTCTTGTGGATTAAGGCTAACCAGAGGTTAAGTGACTTGCTCAGGATCACACAGCTAGTGAGTGTCTGAGGTCAGATTTGATCTCAGTTCTTTCTGACTCTAGGTCTAGTGCTCTTTGTGCCACCTAGCTGCCCTAAACATTTATTAGGTTCCTACTGCATGTCAGGCACACTGCTAAGTGCTGGGAATTTAGAAAGAGGTACAAGACGGTGCTTACCCTCAAATATTACTATGAAGTGAAAGTGTAAAACAGGAAAGTATATGCTTACTGATGCTGTTTGCTACTGTTAGAGAGGCTATTTAATGTGGAATCTAGATGGAATAGGTGTCCTCTATAAATGGTGAGGTCCTCTTGATATTTCCTGTTTGCAGATAACGTTGTGAAGATTCTGTCAAGCCCTAGAATATCTCACCTTCTGCCAAATGATATCAATCAGTTTTAGTAAATTCGAACTGTTTTCAGTTTGACATAATGATCCACATGAGAAACATCAAGTGGGTGAAGAATGTCATTGTCCGAAGTATGACACAGTTGTATGAAAAGTACAATACATTTATTCCATCACTATCTGCCTGGACACTGAAGATGGACAATGAATTGAACTCGGAATTTGGTAAAAGGGAAAGAGTAAGCTAGACTGTTTTCAGGAAAAATAAGTGCTTCCAATAATCTTAAAGACTTCCCGGAAACAAACAAACCAAAAAATCAAACATTTTTAACATCAACATTTTGAATGATGCTATATGATTATAAATGATGAACTATAACAATTTCTGAAGAGTCAGTAGCAACAAGTAAAATTTATATAGAATTTCTCAATTTTCAAATGTTCTATTTGAGGTACACAAGTATTCCATCCCATTTTACAGGTAAGGAAACTGAGACTCACCAAGACTTGTTTGCAGTCACACAGCTGATGTCAGAAATAGGATACAAACCCAGGTTTTGCATACTTTAACCCAATACTCTTTCTACTATGCCATGCTGCCCCTAAATTAGTATTGTGAGCCCATCAAAAAAGCATTGAAGAGATAAATCTTGAACAAGAATAGGTAGTAAGGGATTATTCAGATACTGAGCTGTGATCTCATGAATTTGGACGTCTCTTATAATGAGGCAGAATGTAATGATGCTTACCCTGTGGAATTCTTGTCCTCCTATAAGTTCACCCGAGGGGGTCCACCCAATATCCCCAAGGCCTTTCTCATTTTCTCTTGATGTCATGACACCAGCAGAGTACTCAGGCTAGTTATCTGTCATTCCTCATTCTTGCCACATAACCAGTCTATCCTCTTTCCCCATCATCTGCTTTCTTATGTTATCTTTTGCTCCTTTTCCTTTTTGAAGCAATTCATTGGTTTTAAATTGCACCCACCACGTGCTTCTCCATTGCCTTGTCTGTGTTATTCATTTCAACTCTTCAGAGACTGCAATATCTTGCAGCCAAGATTTGATATTTACCAAGTGCTTAGTTCTAATTCTAAAGTACTTCCCTTATCTTTCCTTTTCCATACAATGCAATATGATAAACATTTATTAAGAGCCTATTATGCATAGGCACTGTTCTAAGTGCTAATTAAGAAAAAGAAATACAGTACTTGCCCTCAAGGAGATTAGAAAAAAAGAAAGCTAAGAAGTGGGAAGGAGGGACTGAAAGAGGATCCCCAGAAAGTGGAGAGAGGTATGATGATGATGGAGTCAAAATTAAGCAAAGCATCTGGTATTGGATGAAGAGATGGCTGGGATTCTGAAACCTCTAGAAAGGGAAGAGTGTTTTGCTCTGTCCATCAGCCCTCCAATGACAGAGGCAGAAAGCAACTGAGGGTACTATTGAGATGTAAGTACTAAAGTGGGAGCAATCTCTTTGACGATGCAATTCCTAGTGATAAGCTTACCCTGGGAGAGGCATGATGATGATTATGTTGGAGAAGAGATAATGTAGCATATCTTGCTCTCCCACACAATGTCAGAGATGGAGTAAAAAGTGGAAAGCTTGGGACACTAATTCATTGTTGGTGGAATGGTGCACCGACTCAACCATTTTGAAGAGGGATCTAGAATTATACCCAAAGAGTTATTAAAGTGGCTACATCCTTTAACTCAGCAATACCATTATCAGGTCTATTTGCAAAGATTATTAGGGGAAAGGAAAAAGAACCTACATGTTCTAAAATAGTTACAATAACTCTCTTTATAGTATCAAAGAACTGGACATTGAGAGGATATCTACCAATTTAAGGAACGACTGAATAAGTTGTGGTATATAGTTGGATTGAATACTATAAGAAATGAGGAGCTTGATGATCTTAGAAAAACATGGATGGATTTTCACAAAACAATGAAATGAGCAGAATCAAGAGAATTTTGTGTACAGTAAAAGAAATATTGTTTGAAGAATAACTTTGAATGACTAAGTCATTTTAACTATTGTAAATACCCAAACTAACTACAAAAGACATATGAAGGAACACACTATCTGCATCCATAGAAAAAACCTGATCAATAGAAGTGTATATATAGAATACACACATATCTGTGTTTAATGTAGCCACCTCTAGGGTGGGGGGAATGGAAAAAGAAAAAAGAAATTTACATGATAAATTTATTAGGTTTTTAAAAGGCATGTCAAATTATACGTAATAGATATGTAGTTTCATGTGCAATCCTCTTTTATTTATTCTATTATGAAAATCCTTGTTTTATTTCACAAATTAAAAAATAAAATGAATTTTTTTAAAAAAATGTGATCAAAGAGATGATTGAACAGAAAAGGAAGTAGGTCAGTCATGAAGTAAGAGTAAGAAAAAATTCACAATGCTGAAAAATGTAGAGGGAAGCTTGAAACATGTTTGGTGGGCCTACTCTGTGGAAGATTTATTGGGGAACATGAACAAAATTCACACTGGATGAAAATCACAAAATTGTAGCATCCAGAGGGATTGCAGCATGGATGGCGTGTGGTCTATACTACTGGAGTGGGTACCTACACTGATGATTTCCCAGATGACACTTACTAGTTGTGTGTCCCTGGGCAAGTCACTTAACCTCTGCCTGCTTCATTTCCTTAACTAATCCTCAGCTATTCATTTTTAAAAACTAATACGGAGATAATGATAGCACCCATATCCCAGGGTTGTTGTAAGGACCAGATGAGATAATATCTGAGAAGTGCTTAGTACAATCCCAGGCACATAATAGGCACTTAATAAATGCCTATTCAGGGGCAGCTGGGTGTCATAGTGGGTAGGGTATTGGTCCTGGAATCAGGAAGACCTGAGTTCAAATCCAATCTCAGATACTTACTAGCTGTGTGACCCTGAGCAAGTCCCTGAACCCTGTTTGCCTGTTTCATCATCTGTAAAATGAGCTGGAGATGGAAATGGGAAACCATTCCAATATTTTTGCCAAGATCAAATGAGGTCATCAAGAATCAGATATGATTGAAACAACTCAACGACAAAAGATGATTGTTCCCCTTTTTTCCCTTTACATCAAAGTAATCAAAGATTTGAAGGTAAAATAAAGATCAACAAAGGGATAAACCCAGTGATTGAAGTGAATAGGATGATGATGATGATGATGGAAAACAAGGAGAAGACAGAATTATTTAACTATTTTACTCTGGTTCTCTGTATCTAGGAGAATAGTGTAGGGTGAATGTGAGCTCCAGAATGCAGTCTATGAGCTAAGTTGTAAAGCTTGGCAGTGCAACAGCCTTTTCATGTGAGTGAAACTAAAGATCTCACACAGGATAGAGAATCTTCAGTACTATTCTTATTAACACCAAATGCTAACCAAGTGAGCTAAATGTTTGGGCCACAGCATCTGTATTCCTCTGGCATGATATCTCTGTGGGATCCAAAGGAGGAAAGAGCAAACTATTAACTGTGTGTCTTTAGTATCATGGAATTCAGGAGTAAAGAAAGAAGTTGAACAAATTTTATAACATGGAAAGCTAAACTGAAATGAGAAGGATTGTGTTGCATTGGGATTGGTAAGGTTTAATATTTGAGCATTTTAGGGAAATTTTATGGAAAAATTTTAGGGAAAACTCAGTGTTTGAGGTCTTTGTCCAAAGTCACTTCTCCATCCCCACTGCATCCACAAAGAGAATTATGTATAATTTGATGCTACTGATGTAGAGCGACTTTCCTTCTGATTGTTTATTATTTATATTCCATGGTGACCACCTGAGACTGGTCACCATAGCAATTCTACAACTAAATGGAAGATGACATTTCTGCATCAAATTTTGAATGAGGGTACAGAAGTGCATTATGGCCAATTGTTTCTAATTTTGTGAGTACATCTGTACCATTGCCAAACTTGAATATGAATTGTTTCTGAGATAATTTATAGAATTTTCAAAGGAATAACTATCACATTAACACCTAATTTAATATTGAAGGATAATACAAAAAAAGGAAGGAATTATTCAGAATATTAGCACCCTGCAAGTAGTAATCTGACCATGGGTGATACACACACTTGCACACAATAAGAAAACTTGTTTACTTATTTCTTTCAAATAGCCAAATGAATTTTCTGTCAAAATATTAGGAGACACCCTGTTTTCCAGAGCTAAGACTCAGCAAGCAAACTATGCCCTGAACTCTGGATGATCTCAGCCACAGTAAAATCCCAGAATTGTTTCATAGAATTATTATATTGCCTCAGCCAGCAATATTGTCTGTTCTCTGAGCTCAGACAAGTATCTGTGGTATCCATGTTTCAATCATGAAGCCCTGTATGAATCAAACTTGTCTCCTTGTTGCTGTTATCCCTCATGGTCATCTCACTTCACAGCCACTGGTATAAGTATTAAGATCTCCTCACACTAAAATAGGTCCCCACCATGAGGGGCTGGGACTCCGCATGTATGTCTAGATCCCCTCCTTGCTTGCAAGCCATTTCTCTCCCTTTAAAATTAAACTTGTTTGTTTTCCTGACTCTCCTTTCTCTGTTTGGCTTTGGCCATTCACATTTCAGAGGCTGGTTCAGTCTGGTTGACATTTCTATCAATTCAGTCTAACCTTAAAAAATTGAAAAATTAAAAATAAATTTTAAGTCTTCTCTGATCAAACAGAATACCCTGTCAATGAAAATGTTTTTTGTCCACAGAGAATGTTATTTTTTAGTGTACAGACACAAGGACTGGCTCATGATCAGATGAACTCAATTGCAAGAGATTTGCTGCAAGGTTTGGGCAACTGGAAAAAATTAAAGGTAGGTAGAGAGTAGCGACACTGGGATCAGAATGAGGGTCTTCTGATTCCTAGTACAAAGCTCTTCCTGCTATAAAATATTCCTTGTAAGGAAAGATTTGAGGTTACTTTTTGTGAAAGTAGATGTAAGGTCTAATTGGAGGTTACTGTTTGGAGGTAGGATGATTGAGTAAATTCCTGAGGGAAATGATGGGAATTGCTTTACCCAATTCCCTCTGGGCCAAAGAAGAAGTGAGAAATTTGGCTGCTTTTTTACTCCTCCTCCAACAACCCCACACTAAATCTCAGAAAAATATTCAGAGAGGAATTAACTTTTAAAAGATAACCAGGAAAACCAGAAGCCCTAAGTCAAAGCAACAGTTAACTCAAAATTTGTAAGCACAAGGAACAAAACACAAATCTCAGTATGTTGAGGGGAAGAAATCTGAGACTGCTAAAGGTCTGGGCACATAAGATACCAGTAGAAGAACTGACAAAGCAGGAAGACTGCCTCCAGGGGAAGTAGCTTAGCTGCCTCAGGGGCCCTCGAGACATTAGAATCAGGACTTGACCTCTGTGTTAGAGCTGCTAAGAACCAAAGAAGATCTAGGAACTCTATCTTGTAAAGTACTTTATTATAGGATCAAGCGCCCATTAATTGTGTGACCCAGTGCCAAATACCAACTCACAGAAGAACTCCAGCATAAGAATATGGTTCCCTTCAGACTCCTAGAAAGTAGACAAAACCTAGGGAGTTTTGACTTTGCATTAAAAACTCTGGCAGCCCCTAAAATAACTCTCGGTTTATATAGAACTTCGTATTTTGAAATGCCTTTTCTTTATAATACCTAGGGAGAGAAGATTCAACTCTTGATCATCAAGGAGGAAACTGAGGCAAAAATCAGTTAACTGAAAAGTCAGGGTTATAAAATCAGTACGTGGCACAATTGGTTTTTGGATCAACTCCATCTTATTTCAAACCCAGGACCCATGTTACACAATACAGCCTCGGCAGACGGATTGAGTACTCTTTCATTTCTTCTTTTAGGATTCCTCCCGCCTGAACTGGGTGGTTTTAACTTAAGGAAAACCATCCAATGAGTCATTCGCTTCCCTTCCCCCTTCCCCTCATTCTCTCAGAAACTACAACTACAACTTCTCATGCGTGAGAGGCGAGGACTTTAAGGAGTTTTGTCAAGTTTCCTACCTGTATCCGAGCAGGCAATGGGGGAAATTACGCACTTCCCAGAAACAGGTTGGATGAGGAATCAAGAGGAGGGGAAAATGGAAGAAATGTAAAGAACCAGACTCTTCACTTTCTTCCCATCTACATCTACAGGATTGGGGGATGCAGTTTCTGTGAAGCAATCAGCCGGATCGTTGATGTCGAATCCTGAGAGATGCCACCTCAGGAAGATTCATTGGAGGGGAGGAGGGGGAACCGGACAAAGTGAGGTACCGGGAGATAGCATTAGTGGGAAGAAAGGTAAACAATAGACTGGGAATTTAATCCATCTCTCATTAGGGCAATCCCGCCGCCTTTTCACGCTGTATCTGGAAGCTCTGTCTCAGAAGCAGACTGAGTTGCTCTGGTCCCATCGCAACATCTGCCCACCCAATTCTGGGGTAAGATTCAGGGGCTAGGAGACAACAGATCATGTTCCCAATGCTCTGAATACGAGCCCTGAGACGTGGTCCAGGAAAGGTAGAGATCAGAGCGGGAACCTTGCCTCGGAATCCCTCTCCCCTACCTAGCTGCTGCTCATGCCGGTCTGGGACCGCCACCTCTTTCAGCACCGTGAGCGGAGAACAGCTCCGAAAAGAAAAGCTGACCTGGATGAAAGCTTTCTCCTAACCCCTTCCCAGGCTCTCTTACAGCCCTTCTCTATTTTTGCACTGTGCCCTTAGTTCCTCTTTTCCTCCCTTCCTCACAGGCTCTGTGTCGGACAATCTCATTCTCAATCCTTTAATCCAGTTCAGAACTGGAGTTTACTTCCCCAGTGTATCCTCAGGTAGTCCCAGGACTCCTTGATAATGTCTTTTTAAAATGTTTGGAATCCTCACCTCTCCTTACTCCTTGAAGAGTTTCTGCTCTTCCACTCTTCGCATCTGGTTCTCTCACTCTAGGGTCTGGACTGCAGAGAAGGACGCTAGCTTTCTTGTTCTTCCAACTCGTGTCCTAGGTGCGTTTTCTTCCGTTGCTGTTGAACGAGTCTTTTCCCTAGCTCTCATTCTTGTGAAGATTCTGATACTTTATGTTTGCATTCATTTGGAAAGACAGAGAAAGTGTATTCATACCACTATCACTTCCAAAGAATAATGGGAGGTTGGGGTGAGGGAGAGGCGAAATAGAAGAGAACAGGAGGTCTATCTTAACTCTGAACTTCCTAGGAACTCTGTCAGGACCTTGGCATTTGTTCCATGACCATTTTTCTCTTGTTTCCTAGGACTATAATTCATTTTGGATGAAGTCAAGTTTGGACTCTCAAAGCCTGTATGATATGTTTTTTCCTCCTTAAAAACAAAACAAAAGAATCTTTTCTTTTCAGGAAATTAGTCATATACTAACTTTGTAGTTGGAGAGTCAACATGGTGTAGTGAAAAGAACCTTGGAATGGGGTCAGGAGACCAGTTCTACACCAGCAAAGTCCTTGACTTTGACCACAATTTCCTAATTTGTAAAATGGGGTGATAAATTCCATAAAACAAGGATAATAGCATATGCATTTCCCTCCTCATAAGGCTATTCTGAAGAAAGGCTTTGTAAATCTTAAAGTGTCATAATTATTCTCTTTATATACTCTTTTATATCCTACTAAGACAGTTTGTAATTCCAGAATCAATGGATTAAATGTAAGGAGCTAAATCCTACTAATTCAATTTTAGTTCTTCTTTGAGTGCTATAATAATTTAAACTCCTTCTGGAAGAAACTGCTTTTTTAACATCCTCACTCTTAGATGAACTTCTTGCTCTCCTGAAAGCAATTTATAGTTTCTTGGGGTCCTTATAAAATTCTAATTTATATATTACTTGTGGGGGGCAGAAGAGGGTGGGAACTGGATGACATTTTACCTTTTTCTGGATCAGTGTGGAAATTTTTTTTAAAATCAAGATTCTGGGAGATAAATCATTTTTCTAATGATGCACATTTATGTAGATTTTAAAGGAGCATAATACTTTTAAAGAAGTTATCTTATTTAATCCTAATAAGAGATAGGGCATACACAATTTTCCTTTAGGAAACTGAAGCTGAGAGATGTTATGTGATTTGAACAAAGACATATAGCTAGCCAGCAATTGGCAAATTAGAATCATGGTCATCTGACCCCCAGGTACAATGCTCTTTCCACCATACTACTCTCTTATCCCTCCTTGTAAAGTAAAAAGGAAAATAAAATTCTAAAGTAAAAAATAAGCCTGTGGTTGCCCAACAAAAAAAGACAGCATCAACTGGTTAGATAACATATACTTATTAAGCACCAACTATGTGCCTACCAAAGTGCTAAGTGCCTTGTAGGATAAAATAACTATAAGACCTGATCACTATCCTCAGTGACTATCCATAGTCACTTGTTTAGGGAAGCTAGGTGGTGCAGTGATAGAGCACCAGTACAGGACCTGAGTTCAAATCTCGCCTCAGACACTTGACATTCACTAGCTGTATGACCTTGGGCAAGTCACTTAACCCCAATTGCCTCATCCTGGGTCATCTCCAGTTATCCTGATGAATATCTGGTCACTGGATTCAGATGGCTCAGGAGGAGAAGTGAGGTTGGTGACCAGCACAGTGCCCCCTCATTCAAAACAAAGTCAAGTGCAAGTCATGTCATCATTTCTCTGATGGCATGGTCTTCTTCAGCAATGAAGGATGAACACACACAAACTGGTGAGAGATTGCATTTTGATTCCAGAAGACTCAGTTTTCTGTCTCTGACACACATTAGCTGTGTCCATGGGCAAGTAACTTAAGCTTCCATTCCTCCAGACAGCAATTTATAGTCTTAGAGAATGCTATAAATAATAAATTTATTATAAATTATTATTAAATAGAAGTAAATAAATAATGGACAAGTTGCCAATCTGCACCAGTGGTGAGACTCTCCATATCAAAAGTCTCCAATTCTGACAAAATCATGGGACCAAGCCCAAATAAATGATCTGTACTAATAATAAATATCAGTGTCAAAGTTCCTGAAGACATAGACAATATGGATTTTTTTAAAAATAGGGTGATTAGTTTATGATGGATCAGGAAGCTGGACAAGGCTTCATAGAATGTTGAGCTGGCAAACTGAGTTAGGCCTTAAAATAGTGGAAAAGAGCAAGAGAATTTTAATTAATCATTCAACAAGAATTTATTTACAGGTTACTGGGTGCTCGGTACTGTGGTAGAACCTAGAGGTACTAAGAAAGTAGTGAGACAGTTGGAGGAAATAGAATAGAAATATATAGGTTGATACAAAATAGACACAAAATAGAAGCTAATTTTGGGAGAAAAACACTAGCTGCTAGAGGTGGAGGGGGTGGGGTGGCAGGAAAACCTTTATGCAATATGCTGTATTTGAGATGAATGTTGAAGAAAACTGAAGATCCTTATAGTCAGAGGTAGAAAAGGGAGTGCATTCAAATAAAAACAAACAAACAAACCAAGGTATGGCAGTGTGGATGAGTGTAGGATATGGGAAAATGACAAGGGTGTAAGTAGAAGAATAAGGAGACTAACCTGCCTGGAATACAGGGCTCAGGCTAGAGAATTGAGAGAAGAAAGGTTGAATAGGTTGCTCTTGGAGTAGACAGAAGGTCTGGGTTTGAAACATGGCTATGACAATAGTTGTATGGACATGGGGAACCTACTTAACATCCATGAGTTACAGTTTTTTCACTTGTAAGATTAAGATGTCTGATATATTAAAAGCAATTTGTGATTTGCATATTGCTTTATATATACCACCTTATACAATCGTCACAATACTATGTTAAATGTAGCAATTAGTTTTTTAAAAAAGTGTATTATGAGTTTAAAAAAAACAAAAAAATGATTATATCTATATACATAATAGAACAGAAAAAAGAGGATTGAATATGAAATTGCAAATCTCTATGATATATAGCTTACTTTTCTTTATTTGTATGTAAGTTCAACCTGTGGCCTTCAATGCTGTTCTTGTCTAAGCTTCTTTCTGGACTTCCTTCTCCTTCCCTCCCTTCCCTTCCCTTCCCTTCCCTTTCTTTTTACTTTCTATTTCTATCTTTCTTTTTTCTTTCCTTCTCTCAATTTCTTTTCTTCTATATTTACATTACAATACAAGAGGCAGTTCAAATTAAGAAATTATAGAAATTAGTGACAGTTGGTCAGCTAGTCAACAAATATTTATTAAGCATTTACTATGTGTCAGACACTTTGCTAAGGGCTGGGGATTACAAAGACAGGCTAAAACATGATCTGTTGCCTCAAGATGCTTACATTCTAATGGGAGAAACAGCATGCAAATAATGATGTACCTACAAGATACATACAGTATAATGGAAAGTCATCTTAGAGGGAAGAAACCAGCAAGGGGGAGGGGCCATAGCGTAGGGTCACCTGGAAAGGCCTCTGGCAGATCTGAACTAAATCTTCAAGGAAGTCATAGAAGCTAGGTATCGAAAGTGAATAAGGATAACATTCCAATTATGGTAGAGAGTCAAAGTCTGGATATAGAGTGTTATGTATGAGGAAAAGGAAACAGATCAGTATAGCTGGATCATAGAGGCACATTGAGGAGTAAATGGCAAGAATGAACAGGTCAGAAGGAGCCAGATTGTAAAGAGCTTCAAATGTCAGAGAGTTTTATATATAATTCTAGAGGTAACAAAGAATAACTGAATTTTTTTTCAATAGATGGTATAATGCACATGTTCTAGAAATCACTTTGGCAGCTAAGTGGAAGATGGACAAGGAAAGAGGAGGGACTTAAGGAAAGGAGGCTAATTAGAAAGGGAGGGGAATAATAGTGCATGTGAGAAGTGATGAGAAGTTTCTGAGTGGCAGATGTAGGAGTGGGAAGAAGGAGACATATATAACAGACATGGTGACCATAAAAACCCAATCAGATTTGATCACAGATAAGATACGGAAGGTGAATGTGAATGAGGAATTGAGGATGACATCACAGTTTTGCTTATAGGAACTGGGAAGATGGTAGTTCTCCTAATAGTAATAGGAAAGATAGAAAGAGAGAAAAGGTTAATGATAATGTTTTGTACATGCTGGGTTTCAGATGCCTAGGGAATACACAATTAGAGATATCCAAAAGGCTGTTGATCAGGAGAGAGAGTAGTAGATATTTATGTCTGTTTAAAGATAGTTATAGTCATGGGGAGAGATGAGATTACCAAGGAAAAGAGTACAGAAGGAAAAGAAAAGAAGGTCTTGGACAGACCCATAGAGATATCTATAGTTATTGAAGATTCAGCAAAAAAGGATGAGAAGTCACAGTCAGACAAGTAGGAGGAGAACTAAGAGAGACCTACAAACACCTGGATAGGAGAGTTTAAATAGGAGAAGAAGGTGATCAATAGTACCCCTCCAAGCACTCCATGTTAATGAGTGACTTCCTCCCATATCTGGATTTGTGATACTTACATAACCTTCAAATCCACCCATATATACATATATATTATCTAATAAATTTGATGAAAAAAGATCAAAGATAACTGAGGACTGAGAAAAATTGAAAATTTGAAATGATTATATTTGACAATTGAGAGATCATTGGTAACTTTGGAAAGAATAGTTTCAGTTGAATGATGAAGCCAGAAGTCAAATCCTGGAGGGTGTAATATGAAATGAGAGGAGAGGAAATGGAGTTATCCCATCTAAGACTTTCTCAAGAATTTTCAAGGAGACAGAGTTAGAGTAACATATAAGGAAAATGAAAAAAAGAAAGAGAAAAGACAACTCCAAATTTTTCTAGCCCTAGAGACCAGAAGAGAAATCACAACGATAAAAATAGATAATTTGGAGGAAAGAGTAGCTAAGGCAGATGTCTTATCATTAGTTGGTCCTTTGGGTAAACATGAAATGACTTTCATTTAATTAAGAAAAGCACAGATCTGACATTTATGTCAATTTATTAGATAATATATATGTATATATGAAGGATTTCCAGAGAATTTATGACTTGACTTTAGTCTTGCATTCATATTGGCTCTTTTCATGCTGTTAGAAATATTTTGTGATGTCTAATCTAAATCCTTCATGTTACAGCTTATAACTATTTCCTCTCATCTGCTCTCAGCAAAGACTCAACTGGTCACCATCCACTATGGATAGATTTGAAGGTTATTTAAATATCACAAATCCAGATACTGGAGGAAGTCACTTATTAACATGGAAAGCTTGAAAGGGCACTGAGTGTACGCAGAATAATATGGTGGTGGGGGTGGGAGAGACAGCAGAGTGAGATTGGGCTCTGGGAGTTTGGGGTAACAGGAAAACTTGTACAGTCAAGGAGGAAGAAAGGGCAGGTGCCCCAGAGAGGAAAGCAGGCATACAATAGGGTCTTGTGGCTGGAAAATGCTTGTGATGCCTGGATACATTAACCTCTGTTGCCAGAAATCTGGGGAATAGTATAGCAGGCCCAACTAGACCAGTGTTGGACTCTGAATATAAATTATACTAAACCATAATGACTGATCATACTACTGTAAAACTTGTGTCAGTGGCTTCCTCCAAGGGGCATTTAGGTGACCAGTCACTTATCTGACTTATAGTCAGGAAGTCCATTCCCAGTAGAAGGTGTTGGTTTATCTCACATCTGTTATCTTTTGCTTTCAGTGGATCCATCTTCAGGTTTGTTACAGTGCTTCCTGCTCTTAAGTTAAACTTCAGGAAATGAAACTAGTTAGCTCTTCTCCAGATACAAGTTCACCTATAGCTAGATGATGGAAGCAATGCTAGAGCCTCATCTGACAATGCTATACCTCTTTCCTACCTATGGGACCTTGAATGGCTATGATTTATTTAAATTTAAGTGTGCTACATTTGGGTCCTCAACCCCACTCAAGGGGTCTCTTCAGGCATTTGTTAAAACACACCTCTTCTTGGGCCACTCCAATGAGCCTCTGTTTTCCATAGGTATTTACTTTCACCCTCCCTCAGTCCGTAGGCTCTGGTTTCCTGATTATATCCACACCTCCCTTTTGGTCTTTTGGGGTTCAGAGTATCACTCCCACTCTCTGCATGTATCTCTTTCTTCCTTTTCCGCCAAAGCAGTTGGGGTTGTGTACATTGCTATTGACTAATTCTAAGAGCTCTCCAAAAGGAGAAAGTGAGGGAGCCAGAGAAGGAAGGGGCTGAGCAGCTCCTGGAAGTTGCTTCTTGGGCGGGTGTGACTCTTTGCTATGAAAACATAATGTTAGAGTCAGAAGGCTTCTTAAAGATCACCTAGTCCAATCACCTTATTTTATATATGAGCAAACAGAGACCTCAGTAGCAGCATCACACAGCAAGTTACGGCAATGTCAAGATTGTCATCCTGAGGTCAGTCACTGATAATAACAAAAGCTCACATTTAGTCTTTTAAATTATAACATTTTCCACATAAACACTCTTGAGACAAGTATTGCATATGATGAATTACTATTATGGAGGAATGATACTCAAACATGCTACCCACTTCTTGACAGAAAGGTGAAGGACTCAAGATACAGAATAGGAGAGGCATTCTTGAAAATAACCATAGAGGGAATTTGTTTTGCTAGAATATGTGTATTTGCTACAAAGGCTTTTCTTTTCTTTTTTTTTTCTTTTCAGTGGGTACAAGAGGGGATAGAAATAGGGAGAAAGAACAGGTCTTTTAGGAGAAAGAAAAGAGAATCATGACAATATCTTTTTTTAATGCAGAGAGCAGAAGGAAGTCCAAAAGAAACCCAGTCTGAAAAGCTATAGATCAGAATTATATACTTAGAAAGAAAAGCAAGATGTACACAAAAGAGATCTGCAGTTTCATGTACGTTTTAAGTTCATGTATGTTTTAAGTTCTACAATGCATATGGGAATATTAATTTTATTTGGTGTTTGTTAAGTTCAGAATCTTTAAATATGAGAAAAATATAAGTAGCACATATATTATGATCCACATTTTACAGATGAGGAAACTGAGGCTAGGGGGAGAGGGAGGTGGTTAAGTTACCTGTCTATGGTCACACAATCAGTAAGCAAAAGCTTTCAAAACTCAAACGTAGGTCTTTTGATTCCAAATCAAGTGTACTATAATTACTGCACATGCCATGTTTTTCCATAATAGCAAGCAATAAACAGAAAAGATATAATAGATACCTAAAGACACCTAAAAGATATCCAAGGACATGTCTAAATGGTTGGTGGGGGAGGGGAAAGATTTTGGAGGCAACAAATACAAACTTTGTCCTCTCCAGAGTTTTTCCTATGACCTGCCTTGTCTGCCTTTACCTATTTGCATGCAAGCTGTGCATGGTGAGATTTTCATATGCCAGGCTCACATGCAGCTCAGAGGATGCTGAGAAGCCCAGTGACCTTGGACACCACCTTGAGTCTTTTAGAAGTAGAAATGTGAAGCAGAGTGTCAGGTCACCAGAATGTACAGAGTACACATTATGATTGGTGGCTGAGAACAGGTAGAGAATAAAGATTAGATTTCATCTTGATAGGTAGGCAAATCAACACAAATCAATAGAAGATCAACATAAAAATATACAGATGAATACAGATTGAAGGAATCAAGGAGCATGTCCTAGCAAATGGGATATAATATTTGCAGTAATCTAGAACTGAGCAAGTGAGTTTATATGGCCAGTTTGGGGTAATAGAATATATTCTTTGGTGGCCTATCCACCAGTAATTTTCAGGGAGAATTATCCTACCCAATGCTGAGATGACCTTGGAAAAAAACTACTAGAGAAGATGATGAAAGAGGCAGGAAGATGAATGAATCCAGGACTTAAAGTAAGGATTCTTGCTTCTCACAGTCACTAGGTGTGTGACCCTGGAACTCATTTAACATCTCTATGGGCACATTTGGCTGTTATACAGAACATATGGAAGAGAGTAGTATAAAATAAAGGTCAGTGAGATGGTGATGAAACAGGAGTCAAAAAGACTCTTCTTCATGAATTCAAATCTGGCCTTAGACACTTATTCTTTGTGAGTTCAAATCCAGCCTCAGAGGTTTATTTTTCCTGAATTCAAATCTGGTCTCAGACACTGTTCATGGGTTCAAATTCAGACTCAGACATCTATTCTTTGTGAGTTAAAATAGAACTTTAGACACTTACCAGCTGAGTGACTCTGGGCAAGTCACTTAACCCTGTTTGCCTCAGTTTCCTCATCTGTAAAATGAGCTGGAGAAGGAAATGGCAAACCATTCTAAGATTTTTGCCAAGAAAATTCCAAATGGGGTCATGGAGAGTCTGACATGATTGAAAAACAACTTAACTCTGTGAGATAAGGTCATAAAGAGAAGCTGAAATCAGGTTACAGAAAGTGTGAATGTCAGGTTGAAGAGTCTAGATTCATTATGTAGGCACTGGAGAGTCCTCTAACCGTTTCTGAGCAGGAGACTGTGCTTTTTAGAGGTCACTTCCTGCAGCTGTACATAAAATGATGATTTGAAATAGGAATTGGAACAAGAATACAGTTTTTCCTCTTCTCTCATAACAGTCTCTCTTAATTAGAAAGGTTTTGACACATAATAGAATAAAAGCCATTCTGGCATCTGAATGACTCACAGCACAGGATAGGAAGGGAGAAAATGTCTCTATCATCTTTTCTCATCAGAATTTGGGACTCAATGAAATCCAGAATCTAAAATACTTGAAGTCTTCTTCCAGGAGCCAAGATGGCAGAGTAAGCAGTAAGACACTCTCATTCTCCCTTACTGATCTTGAAAAACCCAGAAAATACTGCCCCAGGAAAATTTCTGGGACAGTGGAGCCAGCAGAAAGACAGGATGCAGCAGTTTCTTTAGTTCATGAGGCTAGGGGGATTAAGGGAAAAGGTCCCCTTGCTGTAGCTGAAGGGGACCAGTACAGGATAGGAAGCATCTCAGCAAGCCAGAGGCAAACCCCACTACAGCAAACCAACAGGAGATCCTGACCCTTGGAGTAGTGGAGCAGGCAAGTGCCAACACCAAGACCCCCACCCCCCACCCCCAACACACACACACACAAACACACACACACACACACCTTTGCACAGCCATGGAAATCAGCAAACACAAGCACAGAGAATCACCACTTGCACCACTGGAATCCATCAGCGGCTGAGCCTACCAATGCTCTAGCTCAGCCCTCAGGAAGGTAGAGACCACCAGTGGCCAGACCACTCCATCCTCATACCTCACTTGCAAGCTTCAGTATAACCTAGAGGAAACTCAGAAAAACCTCACCTGGCCTCAAACACACACCAGCCATCACCACCAGCTCCAGCTCAGCACCAGGTAATCTACAGTCTATACAGCTTGCAGCTGCCAGAACCTGAAGCTTCAGTACATAAATCCAGTAGCCAGGCCTCCAGCCCCCAGCACAAGAAGTGTGAGTCCGTGTCCCCTGTGCCCCAGAAGCAGAGATCAACTTGAATAGTCAGGAAAAAGGCAAACACAACGAGCAAAAAGCAACACAGAAAATCAAAGACCATAGATTCCTATTATGGGGACAGGGAAAATCAAAACACAAATTCAGAAGAGGACAACATTATCATTACACCCCCATCTGAAATCTCAAAGGGGAATATGAACTGGTCTCAAGCCCAAAAATCCTTCTTGGAAGATCTCAAGAAGAATTTTTAAGTCAAATTAGAGAGGTAGAAGAAAAATTGAACAATTCCTTTAAAAATACAATGGACAAAATGGGGGGGGGAGTATACTGAAGAAAACAACTCCTTAAAAAGTAAAATTTGACATATGGAAGAGGAGGTACAAAAGCTAACTGAAGAAAACAGTTTGTTAAAAATTAAAATTGGACAAGTGGAAGTCAATGACTCTATGAGACATCAAGAATCAGTCAAACAAAATCAAAAGAAAGTAAAAATAGAAAAAAAATAAAATACTTCATTGAAAAAACAACTGACCAGGAATATAGATCCAGGACAGATAATTTAAGAATTACTGGTCTACACAAAACCATGATAAAAAAAGAGACAGGACAGTATTTTCCAAGAAATCATCAAGGAAAACTGCCCTGAGGTCCTAGAACCAGAGGGCAAAATAGGCATTGAAAGAATCCATGGGAGGTGGAACCAAGATGGTGAAGTAAAAGTGGAGACCTGCTACAGCTCTCCCCCCAAACCTCCGAATAAACCTGTAAAAATGACTCTAAACAAATTCTAGAGCAAGAGGAGCCACAAAATGACAGACTGAAGCAAATTTCCAGTCCAAGACAAAATGGAAGGTCAATGGAAAGGGTCTATCATAACAAGCTGGGAATGGAGTACAGTTTGGCCGTGCCAGGGCACAGATTGAGTGGGAGCAGGCCTTAGGGGACAGAATTGCTGGTAGTTGTTTTGGATTCCTGACTTCTCAAACTATAAATGCTAAAGAAAGCTTCAAAGGTTGGTGGGAAGGGTCTCTCACCTGCCTGAGAGGGGAGCATGGTCCAGCCCCAGATGCAGATGCAGAGCAGCTGCATCTACTTAACAAAGCTCAAAAGTCAAGTAACTGGCTGGGAAAATGAGCAAATGAGTGGAAAAGAAACAGACTATGGATTCTTACTTTCTCAGTGAAGAGGTATTTTCTTACATCATTGGTGACAAGGAAGGTCAAAACACACAGCCATAAGAAGTAAACAAAGTCAAAGCTCCTGCATCCAAAGCCTCTAAGAAAAATATGAATTGGTTTCAGGGCATGGAAGAGCTTAAATCAAGTAAAAAAAGTAGAGGAAAAATTGGGAAGAGAAATGAGAGTATTGCAAGAAAATCATGAAAATTGAGTCAACAACTTTCTAACAGTCCTAGGAATATTAGCCAAATTTCAGAGTTCCAAGGTCAAGGAGAAAATATTACAAGGAGCCAGAAAGAAACAATTCAAGCACTGTGGAAACAAAAACAGGATTTGGCAGCTTCTACAACAAGGGATTGGAAGACCTAGAATATGATATTCCAGAGATCAAAGGAGATAGGATTAAAACCAAGAATCACCTACCCAGAAAAACTGACTATAACACTTCAGGGGAATAAATGGAACTTCAATGAAATAGAGGACTTCCAAAAATTCTTGTTGGAAAGACCAGAGCTGAACAGAAATTTTGACTTTCAAATACAAGAATCAAGAGAAGCATGAAAAGGTAAACAGGAAAGAGAAACTATAAGGAACTTCCTACATGGAAAGATGATATTTGCAACTCATGAGACCTTTCTCAGTATTAGGATAATTAGGGGGAATATATGTGTGTATGTATATGTATGTGTATATGTATGTATGTATGTATGCATAGAGACAGAGGGCACTGGATGAGCTGAATATGAAGGAATTACATCTAAAAAAGAAAATCAAGGGTTGAGAGGAATGTACTGGGAGAAAGAGAAAGGGAGAGGCAGAATGTAGTAAATCATCTCACATAAAAGAGGAAAGAAAAAACTTTTTCAATGGAGGGGAAAAAAGGGAAGGTGAGAGGGAATAAGTGAGCCTTCCTTTCATCAGATTTGGTTTCAGGAGGAAATAAAATACCCACTCCACTGGGTATGGATGTTTATCTTACCCTACAGAAAAGCAGGGGGGAAGGGGATAAGAGAGGGGGAAATAATAGAAGGGATGTCAGATTGGGGGAAGGGGTAATTGGAAGCAAACACTTTGGTAGAGGGACAGGTCAAGAGAGAGAATTGAATAAATGGAGGGCGGCACAAGATAGATAGTTAGTCTTTCACAACATCACTGTTATGGAGGTGTTTTGCATAACCACATGTGTACAACCTTTATCAAATTGCTTACCTCCTTAAAGAGGGTGAGTGGGGAGGAAGGAAAGGAGAGAATGTGGAACTTAAAGCTTTAAAAATGAATGTTAGAGGTTGTTTTTACATGCAACTAAGAAATAAGATATATAAGCAATGGGGTATAGGAATCCATCTTACCCTACAAGAAAATAGGAGGGAAAGGGATAAGGCGGGGTGGTGTGATAGAAGGGAGGGCATATTGGAGGAAAGGGTAATCAGAATACATGCTGTCCTAGGGTGGACATAGTGGGGAGATGGTGAGAAAATTTAAAATTCAAAATTTTGAGGAAGTGAATGTTGAAAACTGAAAATAAATAAATTTATATGAAAAAACAAAGAATCCACCAATCCTGAATTGAAAATACCAAGGAATATTACAGCCAAATTCCAGAATTACCAGGTCAAGGAGAAAATACTGCAAGCAGCCAAAAAGAAACAATTCAAATATCATAGAACTATAGTTAGGATCACTCAGGACCTTGCAATTTTCTATATTAAAGGGATATTCCATAAAGCAAAGGAGCTTGGATTAACACCAAGAATCAACTACCCAGGA
Organism: Potorous gilbertii; assembly: GCA_028658325.1. Lineage (NCBI taxonomy): Eukaryota > Metazoa > Chordata > Mammalia > Diprotodontia > Potoroidae > Potorous > Potorous gilbertii. Next base: position 337,170,377 of record CM053771.1, read on the forward strand.
AAATGGAGCACAATCTTTCAGGCAAGGAGAAGGATATTCAATGAAATAGCAGACTTCCAGACCTTCCTGATGGAAATACTGGAACTCAACAGAAAATTTGATCTTAAAATACAAGAATAAAGAGAGGCATAAAAACGGAAAAAGCAAAGGGGAAAAAAAGAACAAAACAAAACATGTTATTCAATAAGGGCAAACTGTTTACATCCTTACTTGATGATACTTGTAAATCTTGAGAAGGGAGGGTAGAAGTAGTATGGGAAAAGGAAAAGAAAAGAGAGAGGGCTGATAGAAAGGAGGAAAGATAGAGGGAGATGGTGGTAAAAGAAAACAAAAACCTAACAACACTTGAAGTCTTTAGTACCAATCTCAGATTAAGCAAACTCTTTTAAAAATCTGGACTGTATCACCTAGAATTGGCACATCCACACTTCATCAGGAGCATAATGATATTTGTTGTTCATAATCATGTCTCCAAGACAAAATCCTTAAGTGCCTTTTGAATCATCATAAATTAAGTTGTATTCAACAGTGTTTTAGTGTTAAGTGTGCTTGATTGCATTCTAATTTTTTCAAAATTGCCCATGTTTTGATCATAAGAGAGTTTTCTAGAGATACAACAGCAGAAATAACTTTGTTGGGGAATTTTCTATTATTTTCACATACAATATCACATAAAACAGGAAGACATATATCAGTCAAAGGTGTCCATCCACCTCTGTCATGGGGTAGCCTGGACAGAGTTCAAATGAAAGCAGAATTCCTCTTTATAGAGCAGAGATTCTTAGCCTTTTTCGCAGCATGGTCACCTTTGGCAATCTAGTAAAGCCAACGTATTTCTCAGAAGAGCATTATAAAATGCATAAAATATGACACATAAAATTATGAAGGAAACCAACTATATTAAAATACAGTTAAAGTATTTTTTTAAATTTGTAGACCCTTTGAAATCTAGCCATTGATCTTTGAAGGTCTGTGGACCCCAGATTAATAATATTTGTTAAGGACCATCAGCTTTCATTTCATTTTGACTCTGAAGTTTTGCACTAGATGTTTTAATTTGCAGAGGGTGTCAAGCTTCAACACATTACAAGGCCACCTTGGTGAAATTCATGATTGCTCGAAAGAGACCACCCTAGAAATTCACACAGAGCTCAACTGCCTGAAGAATACTGATTATCCCCTCTATGATAATACCATTGTGGAAGTATCTTATCAGTACAAATGACTTGGATTGGTCCTGCATACAGACATTTAGCTGAGCCCCGAATCAAATAGGATGAGGAAAATGTGCTAGATTAAATTGGCCAAATTGTGCAGTGCTTTAAACAATTTGTTAGATGAGAAAATTGTCCATTGAACATCAATATTCTTGTACATATGCTTGCTGCTGATGAATGAGATTCAACACAGAGACCAAGTCAAAGAGGGGCTCTCTATGGAGAAGGAGGTGTTCCAGGTGCTCCTGTTTGCAGATGACATTGTGCTGGCTGCATCAAATTCTAGAACACTGTAGAATCTTAAGAAAGATCTGAAATCATTCAAGAGAATTTGGCCTTTCTATCCACACAGGGAAGAAAGCCAAGTGACTGGAGAATGTCTATTACCCAAATTTCTACTTGCATTCAGACGGATATCTCTAGAGGTCTCCATCAGTATGCACACCTGGGGCAGACAGCCCAGATGGGTAAAGAAGGGGGTCTAGAGTTGAACAGCAGGAGGAGATCAGGCTAGATTGCCTTCAGGAAGTTGCAACGCTTCTTTACAGGTTCCAAATTCCTTCTAAAAGCAAAAATCCATCTTTTCACTACTAACATTTCCCATTACTGCTATTGAGAGAGAAATGGAATACCCCTGCCTGAAATGGGATGGAAATTAGACAGCAAGGTGGTTTGGGTGCTGGCCTTGCACTTAGGAAGACCTGAGTTTCAATCCTGCTTCACACGCTTACTAGCTTACGGCAAATCTTTTCATCTTTCTCAGCCTCAATTTCCTTACCTATAAATGGTAATACTAAGAGCTCCTAGTCCCATGGTTGTTGTGAGAATCATATGAAATAACATATAAAGATTCTGAATACCTTAAAGAGCTACGTAAATATTATGACCATTACCACACAGAAGGCAAATGAAGAGATGTGTGTAGAGAGTGAGCGAACTGGAACGTATCACTGGCAAGGAACTCCAAAGAGCAGGAGTAAAGGATATCACCAAAGAACTGTATGACAGGAAGGGAAGATGGGCTGGTCCCATGGCAAGAGTGAGGATGACGAGTGGGCAGCCAGAGTAGTCCTCTGGAAATGTCAAGATATTGGGAGAAAGTAAGGAAGGTCCTTAGCACATCTCTCCTCTCTCTCCATTTAAACTCTCCACTAAACCTCACATTTGACTGAAATTGCTCTCTACAAAGTGACCAGTAATTTTGTAGTTGCCCAATCTAAACTAAGGATTTTATTTGGGATTTTCCTGTGGGATAATGAGGGTCTATAGTAGGATACAAGCAGTGAAGAGGTCACAGAGGCAGATGATATTATAGAGACAGAAATTATTTATTTGTTTATTTTATTTTTAATTTATGGAATGAAACAAGCATTTCTATAACAGTATAATAAAAAAAGATGATCGCACAAGAACTGTAAATCTTTTATATGCAACTTGCTATTTCTTTTAAGACAATTTAAAGCACTTGGTAACGGAATGGCTATGAGACAGGAGGGACAGGGAAAGAAAAAAAGGAACAAACATTGATGAATGCCTAAGTGCCTACTATGCGTCAGGTATTATACTAAGTGCTTTTTACAAATATCTCATCTGAACAGGTAGACTTCAGAAAAGACTTATGAACTGATACTGAGTGAGGGGAGCAGAACCAGGAAAACATTGTACAGTTACAGTCACATTGTGCAATGACTACCTAATGACTAACTTTAATAGACTTAGCCCTTCTTGGCAATGCAACAACTAAGACAACTTCAAAAGACTCATGATGGAAAATACCATCCGCATCCTCAGAAAGAATTTTGGAGTCTGAATGCAGCTTGAAGGATACTGTGTGCTCACTTTTGTTTGTTTTTGTTTTTTTCTTTCTCATGTTTCCTCTCATCCATTCTAATTCTTCTATACAACATGACTAATGTGAAAATATATTTAATAAAAATGTACGTGTAGAGCCTATATTAGATTGCATGACATCTCATGGGGAGAGGGTAGGGGAGGAAGGCAGATAAAATTTAAAACTTATGGAAGTGAATGTTGAAAACTAAAAATAAATTAATTAACTTGTTAAAAGAAATTCACAACAAATATCCCATCTGATTCTCACCACAACTCTTCCTGAGAATTTTACAGTTAAGTAAACTGAGGAAGACAGAGGTTAAGTGACTCATCCATTTTATAAAAAAATTATTTATATTTAGTTTTCAGCATTCATTTCGATGATTTTGAGTTCCAAATTTTCTCCCCCTCCCTCCCCTCTCTCCATCCCAACATGGCATGCAATCTGATATAGGCTCTACATATACATTAATATTAAACATATTTTCACATCAGTTATGTTGTAAAGAAGAATTAGAACCAATGAGAGGGACCACAAGAAAGAATAAATACAAAAGAAGGGCAATTCAATATGCATTCAGGCTCCATAGTTCATTTTCTGGATGTGGATAGCATTTTCCATCATGAGTCTTTGAGTTGTGTTAGAATCATGCATCATTAAGAAGGGGTAAATCTATAAAAGTTAGTGATGACCATTTTACAGTTGAGTAAACTGAGGAAGATGAGATTAAGGGACTAGTTATCCTAAACTAGTAAACATCTAAGGCTAGATATGAACACAGGTCTTCTTAACTCTAGACCCAGCACTTTATCTGTTGAGTCACCAGCTGGGAAGAAGGAAGAATAAAAGATAAAACCACTTTTTCAAGCATGAAAGACTGGGAGAATGGGTGTCCCAATGAAAGACATCATAAGGAGAAAAAAAAGAAGAGGTAGGCATTTTTGGGGAAGAGTAGGAGTAGGAGAAGAAGACTTGGTCCTTGATGTGTCTGGACTCTAAAGAGTCAGTTCTCCTGAATACCACTGGTCTATGTCCAATGCACACCTATGGGCTTAGTTCTGCCCACATTAGGGTAGGACACTTAGGGATAGCTGTACTATAAGCAGAGAGGCAGTTCTGGCGCTAAGGAAAGAGGTCAGGGTTGGAGATACAATTTGGGAAGTCACCTACGTTGAGGTGATAGTGGAAGCTATGGGAGCAAAGAGAAAGACACAGGTTGGTAATGGCAAAGTGCTTCTAGTTCAACATTTTTAAAATTTACTAGTATTTTATTTTTTCCAATTACATGTAAAGACAATTTTCAATATTCATTTTTTGAAAGGTTTTGAGTTCCAAATTTTTCTTCCCCCCTCCCTCTCTCCCCTCTCCTTCCCCAAGACAGAAAGCAATCTGACATAGATTTTACATGTGCAGTCAGGTAAAACGTATTTCCACATTAGACATACTGTGAAAGAAGAAACAGAACAAAAGAAAAAACACAAAAAGTAAAAATAGTATGCTTAGATTTGCATTCAGACTCCATTCTTCTCTCTGGACGTAGTATTTTCCATCACGAGCCCTTTGGAATTGTCTTAGATTACTGTATTGCTGAGGAAGGCTAAGTCTATTGGTCAGTCATCACACACTGTGGCTGTTACTGTGTACAATGTTCTGGTACTGCTCTCCTCGCTCAATATCAGTTCATGTAAGCCTTTCCAGGTTTTTCTGAAGTCCACCTGCTTATTATTTCTTATAGTACAATAATATTCCATTACATTCATATACCACAACTAATTCAGCCATTTCCCAATTGATGGACATCCCCTCCATTTCCAATTCTTTGCCACCACAAAAATAGTTCAATATTTTAAATAGTTCAAATCCATTTTAAATCTTCAATTTTTTGCAGAAATGTTAACTAACGTTAAATGCAAATCACCACCTTTTTTTGCAGAATTCCTTAGATGGAATGGAAGTAGAGGGGCTGTTAGCTGTTAAAAAACAAACAGGCAGACCTACACAAGGGGAATTGAATGATGACTATCACACATTTTCTAAAAGGGAACTTTTGTTAAAGTCCCATATTAAACTGGACTTTTTCCAAAGACAGAGGCTTTTCTTTTCACACTCATTAAGGTATGAGCTCAGTTCCCAGCAGGTCTGATTCTTATTTTGATCTCCTCCTCATGGATCTAGTCCAAATGTGAAAGCTGAGAACAGGTCCCACATCCTCTGTGTAATAGCCAGGGGTATGCTGGGAAATGTTTAACAACTAGATCTCTGGTGGAATGTACACAGGACACCCTTTAAGTTTAATCTTTACTTATTAACATTTCTTTATCACCTTCTTAAGTCTAGACAATCAGCAAAATAATAAGTTGAACCATGATAATGTAATTTGTTGTTTTCTGAAATATAACTGCTTACAATGAAAATTTAACAAGGAGAACCTTATGAAGTGGCTTGAGCTAACTCCTGGGGAAGACCCTTTCAAAGGGGGAGTGGGGACAGGTTCCATTCTCCAACAGGAGCAAGTAATAGTCTGGACCCTCAGGACCTTCTGGGATTTGGAGTTTGGGCTCATCCCCACAACGCAAACACTAGAGCTGGACTTCGATTGAGCCAAGGGAAAAGGAAAAAAAGGAGAAAGAAGACATCACAAAGAGGTGGAGCTGGGAATTGCTGTCTGGCTTCTTTGGGGGCAGCAGTGGCAGAAAAGTGACTGAGAACAATTAACAGCAATTGCATTGAGGGCAAAGGTTGAGATTTTAGTTCCCTTCCCAGGCCCTAGAAGAGAAGGGAAGAAAACAGAATCTATAGCTATGGACTGGACTGATGTCTTGTGGCAGCTTGCCTGTGTATTGGAGGTGCCAGTTTTGTGGTTGTTGTTTTTTCTAAACTAACCTAATTTTATTTTTCATAAATATCTATGATTGACCTAGACACATATATTTCTTTATGTCCATTTGTTCTAGGTAGGAGTGTATGGTGGGACAACTCTGGTCAGGTCTAGACCAGGCTTGTGCCAGAATCAGCTCCAACTGAGAGCTGATTGTAAAATTTTCAGTGTGAACTAAAAATTCACCTTGGAAATTGACCAGTGATAAAAGCTAGGGATTGATTGATTATTTTATTGATTTTGACTTAGACTTTAAAAAGAGATAGAAAAAATGTTAATGTAGATTAAATCTGAAAATATGTACTTAGTAAATTTGTGGGAGAGATCCAGTTGTTAAACATTTACCAGCATACCCTTGTTCTGGCCACGTGGAAGGATGCTGATTTGAAAGCTCTCTTCCTACCTCAAGGCTTGGGATTATAATCCTTGGCCCATTGTTAGAAAAACTCTTTAATTGGGGGCATATTTTAGGACCATTTCTTCTGTATTTTTATTATAGTGCTATAAAAATCCTAAGAACAGAATTGAAATGTAACCTGGTCTTTTTTGGTTTTGTTTTGGATTTACTCATTCTATTATCTAGTCTTTAATTTCCAATGGTTGTAATTGGGGATTAGCAAATTCTAGCCCCTTCCCCCCAAGAGAGCCATGATGAAGACTCTTGGGTCAAAAGTTTCTCCTCTTCCCAGTATCCAGAGAAGGATGAAGGAAAAAGGTGAGTGGTGGAGCCTTGGTGTGAAGGTCCCACATTGAACCTGCCCCAAGAGGAGGAGTCCAAGAATTTTGGTCCTCTGCCTTTCTGGTTGGGAAGAGAAATGAGGAGAATACAGTTGCTCCCCAATGACCCCTACTTTTACATTTGAATTTAGTCTAATGAATTTAGCCTCAACAACCCACAGTTTATAAGTGTTTTAAGGTTTCCAAAGCAGGGTCTTCCCTCCAACCTGGTGAGACAGGTCATTCAAGGATACCTATTTTACAGATTAGGAGGTTAAGCCATTGAGAGATTAGTGCCTATTAAACTTAAAAGTGTATTGTTCTGTATTTTATATATATGTTTTATGAACTGATTTACCAGGGTCATGTATGAGTGGGTGAAGCAAGATTCAAACCTAGGTCTTCTGTCTCCAAGTCCAGCATTCTTCTCCACTTGTAATTTATAGTCTTCTTGTAAGATACAGTCTCATAAGCAACCTCACAAAGCCAATTTTCTTCTTAAACACAGTGGAGTCTCTCCTGTTTCCAGTGTTGTGCAATTACTGTTTATTCCCTGGAAACAGCTGGTAGGTGTTTCTAGACTAAAAGTGTCTCAGGATAGGAAAGAAATGGAAGAAACAATAAGGTGGAAGGAAAACACATTTTCTCAAATCCAAGCTGGCGTAGAGAGTTTCTAGTAAAATATTCAATGTGTCATATGTCTCAAAGATTTAGAATTGGAAGACAACTGGGTAATGTCATTCAGAGGAAATGTGGGAGTACCATAGATTTAGAACTGGAAGAGACCCAAGAGGACATTTAATCCAATCCCTTGGTTTTACTGATTAGGAAACTGAGGAACAAACAGGTCACATGACTTCTTGAGATCACATATCTAATAATTGTCAGTGGTAGATTTTGAATCCTAATGTCTAAGTTCAGCACTCCAAACACTACATCAGATTTCCTCTCAAGTTTGGACTATGAAGACTGGATGCTGAGAAATTTAAAAAAAAAAACCTGAATGGAGTAGGAGATATTTCAAGCCCAGATTCTGATAATCAGGAAAAGGAGAAGAAAGAAGGTAAGCAAAAAAAGAGGTCATGAGACTGGAAATTGGATTTTCCAGTAAGACCTTATTGTAAACAAGAGCTGAGAGAAATCTCTGTTGGCATAAGAACTTTGGCAGAAATTTGCTAAATATGGATCAATTGAACAAATCAAGTCATTTCTGCAGAAAAGGAAGGAAAAATCCCAGAAGGAGGAAAGCCCACTTCAGGTAAAACTTGATTCAGGAGAGGCAAAGCAGAATAGTAGATAGAAAGCTAGATTTAAAGCTGAAGTTGCTTCTGCAAAGACCTGGGATCAAATCCCATTTCTAACATATGTTGGTTGTGTGACCTTGGGCAGATCATTTAACCACTAAGTATTCTAAGTCAATGGTATTAAACTCAAATACAAACAGGGTGACCACTCTATGCATAAGATCTCCTCACTGGCATATTAACTTAGTTTTAAAATGCAGTGTTATCTATGTTTTATTTTATTTTAATTTATTTTGCTAAACTTTTCCCAATTACATTTCACTCTGGTTCCAGAGACACTCAGAGGTGTTCCTAGCATATGTGACCTGTATTAGACACCTCTGCTCTTGACAGTCCTCTAAGATTAAGTTGCCAGCCTTTGTTGGTGGATGGAGTCCTCTTGTTAGGGACCTATGAAATCTCTTATTAGGGACCTAAACCAATGAAATCACAAGTCCAGTACTTATCCTTATCAGGAGTGTCCAGTCACTAAATTCCTATTCCAAACAATACTTAGACATAAAAGTTGGCCACAGAGAAACAGAGAATTCAATATTTCACTTCCAGTATTTGGGGCAGAGGAAAGACAATTCACCTACCTTACAATTTGACTTTAATGTAGCTATGACCCTGAGTCCAGAACCTGGCTTACCACAGGCAGCAAAGCCAAGTCTTGTAACGTTATCAGACATGCTGTTAAATGTTTTCCCAAACAACATCCCTACATTTGTGAGCCGGGGACCTTGCTCAAAACGTCCATTGTAATTCCCTGGGCTTTCCACACAGACTGAAGCTCTGTTCACTGGCATCCAAGCATTTGCTCTATTTTGTCCTTAAGATATGGTGCTGGGTAAAGGCTGTAAATGTGAAAAGAAATTTTTTTAAAGGAATATAGGGTAAAAGTTGTCCTGTTCTTGATTTACATTCCAGTATTTTCCCTAACTAAAGTACCTTATCACTATGAAGTGTAAGAAACAAGGAAAAGTATTCAAGACCAAAATGGCACCTGACAATGAGTGAGCAAAAGTCCCTTGTCATAGGATTATAGTGTTCAGTGGGGAGGGAAGAGTGAAAAAGGAAGAAAAAAAGTTACATCATAACTTAATTCTATATTTAAAAGAAATAGCAAGTTGTATATGAGATTTGTAGTTTCGTGTACAATCATCTTTTTTTTCTATTCTACTATATTACAGAGATGCTTGTTCTATTTTTTAAGTTCAAAATAAAATAATTTTTAGAAAGGATTTTAGAGATTATCTTGTCCAAAATCTTTCATTTTGCTTAACAAATTACAAAATAGAGACCAAGAGAAATGAAGTGAATTTACTCATTCATGATTTACAGGGGAGATGGAGAAAATTGAAAGGTCATGTAGCCCATAATCTTTCTTTTATGATGATCATTTAATAACCCAATATGGCCGTAGTTCCATTAAGTTTGATGTATATGTTGTTTAAAAAAATCTAAATGATGTATTTTGAATTTATACCACAAAATTCATAGGACTGAAAACACTTTGCACACATCTTTTTATTAATCTGTGCCTGAGCTGTTGTTGCGTTGTGTTTGTCCTTCATTCTTGAAGAGGACCATGACATCAAGATGATGACATCATGACTTGCCGTTGACTTTGATTTGAGTGAGGAAGGGCTGGGCAAGGTCACCAACCTCACTTTCTTCTCCTGAGCCATCTGGGTCCAGTGACCTTATATTCATCAGGATGACTGGAGATGGCCCAGGATGCAATGGGAGACCCTTTCAGGCTAAGGTCCTATAGCATTCTCACTTTGAGTGAGATACACCCATTCAATGAATAGGCTTCTTTAAGTAGTTGCTCAAGGGATGGCCCCTTTAATCAAAAAAAAGAAAGAAAGAAAGAAAGAAAAAATCAAACTGGGAGGAGACCCTGAGGGCTTCTGGCTAAAAGAGAAACAATTATTATTTAGCATTTAAATCCACTCTGTGCTAGGGTGGGAACTTGTTGTCCAGTCTATGAGCTCTAGAATGAATTGGGTTGGAGGCTTGATCTTTGAGCAAGAAATATAGCCAGTAAACCCAAAGGAAAAAAGACAGTTTTTGGGGGTGAAACACAGGAGGAGGAGGAGAAAGAGGAGCTCAGATCTGGCCTTGGATACTAATTAACAGTGTCATCCTGAGCAAGTCACTTAATCCTGTTTGTCTCAGTTTTCTTATCTGTCAAATGAATTGGAGAAGGAAATGGCAAACTACTCCAGTATCTTTTTCAAGAAAATCCCAAATGAGGCCATGAAAAGTTGGACGTGACTGAAAAAAAACCACACTAAACACAGAGAGCAGCAATTTGTTGCTTTTTGTTGTTTCAACAGCTTATGCATGACACTTTTTTTTTGATGAGGCAATCAAGGTTATGTGACTTGCCCAGGGTCACACAGCTAGCAAGTATCAAGTGTCTGAGGCTGAATTTGAACTCAGGTCCTCCTGACTCCAAGGCAGTTGCTCTATTCACTACACCACCTAGCTGCCCCCATGGCCAACTTTCTTACAAAAATAATTGCCTTCTTCACTTTTTAAAATTTTCCCTTGTTTAAAAGATGTAAAAGTAATGTTAATACATGAATGAATTAGAACACTGATAGAACTTAGAATTTAAGTACCTGAGTCTATAACTTTTTAATTAAATTTCATTTTCTTAATGAACAAAAATAAATTGTGTGTCCTTTCCCTTTCCCCCGACCTGACAAATGGGAAAAAAAGAAAACAAGCCTTTTAACAGCTATAAATAATCAAGCTGCTAAGAGTAAGTCCGACTCAGGACAGTACATTGTTAGTTTAGATTCAATGTTGGAAGAAAATGAGGCACTTGACAGCCCCAGCACAGAAAGGATGTTCAACAACCATCCTCTAGCACTTAACTTGAGTGGACAGTCTGGACATCTCCATTTGAAAATATATCTGGTTAGCAAAGCAAACTGTAATGACCCAAATGGTCTTGGATTATCCACCAAATTTGAAAGGCTCCAAGTCCACATGGATAGGTCTTATTATGCCCTTAGATGACCAGGAAATCACACTGATATAGTTGGAAGTTGTGCTAAGAGAGGTGTGGAAAGGGTAGGGGGATGGGGATCCTGAGTGTTCTCTATTACATAAGCAAAACAAATTTTTCTTTTAACTGGCCATATCCAAAGTATACGTGTGTGTGTGTTTCCTTCTGTACCTTGAGTCCATTACTTCTCTTAGGAGAAGTAAGCTTAAATTAAGCTTTATTATCAGTCCTTTGTAATCACGGTTGGTTCTTGAACCTATCAGAGTTTTTAAGTCAAAGTTGTTTTATTTACAGTATTTTATTATGTAAATTGTCCTCCTTGTTCTGTTTACTTCATTCTACATCAGCTCCACCAAGACTTTCCAGGTTTTACTGAAACTCAATTTTGTCACTTGTTATGAGACAGAAGTATTACTGTATTTGTATACCATAATTTATTCAGTCATTACACAATTGATGGATACCACCTTAATTTCCAGCTCTATGTCACTATAAATGGAGTCTCTATAAATATTTTTTGTACATATGGGACTTTTCCATCTCTTTGATCTTACTGAAATATGGTCTTAGTAGTAGTTTAGCTGAGGCAACAGGTGTTCATGACTTCATGACCTTTTGAAAGTGTAGTTCGCAATTACTTTCTGCAATGGCTGCACCAATTCACAGCACTACCAGTGGTGCATTAATGTGCCTGACTTCCTGAAGACCTTCTAACATTTATCATTTCCCATGTTTTTCTTCTTTACCAATTTACCAGGTATGTGGAAGAACCCTAGAGTTACTTTAATTTTCATTGCTATAATTATTAGCGATTTCGAATATTTTTTTTCATATGGCTATTGATAACTTGGATTTCTCCTCTTCTTATTCTTTGACCATTTGTTAATCAGGGACTGGTTTAGAGTCTGCTGGAAGCAGCTTGTAAGAGCACACAACCAATTGTTAAATTTTCAATTTGAGCATTTATACCCCAGAAAACAGTAAGTGCTACAAATCAGGGTTTGATTTATTGTTTTGCTGATTGTCTAGACTTAAGGAATTGGTAGAGAAAATATTAATAATGTAGATTAAATATACAAGTGTGGCATGTGTACATCCCCTTCCCTCCCTTCCTCCCCCACCCCCACCATAAGCCACTTGTTAAACATTAATTAACTAGGACAACTCTGAGACTGAATCTTATTCTTATAAATTTTAATCACTTCTTTATATATCTTGGAAATGAGACTTTTGTTAGAGAAACTTGCTGCAAAGATTTTTCTCCTAGCTATCTGCTTACCTTCTAATTTTAGCTGCACTGTTTTTTATGTAAAAAAAAAAACCTTTAAAATTTCATGTCATCAAAATTGTCCATTTTATCGTTAGTGATCTTTTCCCTTTGATCATGAACTATTTTCTTATTCACAAGTAGTTTCTTCCTTCTTCCTAGGATTTATTTATGATGTCACCCTTTGCATTTAATTCACATAGCCATTTGGAGGTTTTTTTGGTTTATAGTATGAGATGCTGACCCATGTCTAATTTGTGCTTTCTATTTTTCGGCAGTTTTTGTCAAACAGTGAGTTCTTACTCCATGGACCTTTGTATTTATCAAACATTATGCTATTGTGTTCATTTACTTCTGTGTGTTGTAAACCTAATCTTTTTTTCACTGACTAATCCATCTTCCTATTTCTTAACCAGTACAAAATCATTTAGATGATTGCTGCTTTGTAGTATAGTTTAATATTTGGTTCTGCTAGGTCCATTTCTTTGGTATTTTTTAGAATTATTTCCATTGACCCATGTCCTTTCAAACTGCATACTCACTGATACAGCAATAGTATTACTAGGTCTACATCCAAGGAAATCACAAAAAAGGGGAAAGAACCCACATGTACAAAAATATTTATAGCAACTCTTTTTGTGGTGGCCAAGAACTGGAAGTTGAGAGGATGCCCATTGATTGGGGAATGACTGAACAAGTTGTGGTATATGAATGTAATGGAATACTATTGTGCTATAAGAAATGATGAACCAGTGGACTTCAGAAAAAACCTGGAAAGGCTTAAATGAACTGATGCTGAGTGAAGTGAGCAGAACCAGGAGAACATTATACACGCAGTAACAGCCACAGTGTGCAAGGACTGACTTTGATAGACTTAACTCTTCTCAGCAATACAGTGATCCAAGACAATTCCAAAAGACTCATGATGGAAAATCCTATCCACATCCAGAGAAAGAACTATGGAGTCTGAATGCAGATCAAAGCATACTATCTTCTCTTTTTTGTTTTTGTTTCTCCTTCGGTATTTCCCTTTTGTCCTGATTCTTCTGTTACAACATGACTTATGTGGAAACATGTTTAATATGATTGCATATGGATAACCTGTATTAAATTATTAGATCTAATTAGATTAGAACTCACTGTCTTAGGGAGGGGAAGGAGGGAGGGAGAAAAGTTTGGATCTCAAAATATTATAAAATGAATGTCGGAATGTTGAAAACTATCTTTACATGTAATTATAAAAAATACTATTTATTAAAAAAAAATCTTTCCATTGAGATTTTTGACCTTTTGCTCTTCCTTATGAATTTTGTTATAATTTTTTTCTCTCTTAAGTAGCCCTTTGGTAGTTTGGTATGTCATTAAATAAATAAATTAATCTAGATAATAATCTCATTTTTATTATATTGGCTTGCCTACCCATGAACAATTAATATTTCTCCAATTATTTAGTCTGTATTTTCATGCAATATATGCTAGTCATATTCACATAGTTCCTGTGTGTTTTGGTAGGTAGATGCCTCCCTTCCCAAGTATTTTGTATGTTATTCACTTATTTTAAATGGATTTTATCTACTACCTCTACTTGCTGGATTTTTCTGGGTAGTGTATAGAACTTCTGTGAATTCATTTTATATTCTGAATAGTCGCTAAAATCATTGTTGCTGAAGCAATTTTTAATTTTTAATTTTCAAGGGCTCTCCAATATATTATCTGCAAATATGATCATTTAATTTTTTCCTATGCTCATCCCTTCAATTTCTTTTTCTTGTTTTTTTTTTTGCTGCAAATAGCAATCCTATCACTATATATAATAAGCTCTTAATAACTTTTTTTCATTCATTATCCACTACCTATAGCTTTCTGCAATCCCTCCTTCCAAAGTACTAGAGTCTAAACTCTTTACTATCTGCTTGCTATCAATGTAATACTCAAACTCTTCACTTGATATCTTTCACTCTTGTTACATACTCATGCTTCATCTCTTCATGTCATTCACAACCTGGATAGAGTCCTTCATTTCATTGGTATCCTTACTGGTAATATAGACTACTGGAGCTCACCATCATTCTTGGCATTGTCCTTTGGCTCAACTTTCAGCTAGGCTTTCTGTGTCTGCTTGTCTTTACCTCTGGGAGATACTATTTGATATACGTATACATACACATATACACATATATGCACATACATACATATATACATACACACACACACACACACACACACACACACACACACACATATATATATATATATATATAAAATCTCATATAGTAGGGTTAACAATAGACATTCTTGCTTTTCTCTTGATTTTACTGAAAGGACATTAATTTATCTCTATTACTTATAATATTGCTTCTTGGTTTTAGATATAAAAAACTTAAGATGCTGTAGAAAGGTCCTTTTTTTTCCTGTGTTTTCTAGTGTTTTTAGCCCCACCCCACTTTTTATAAATCATCTTTTAAGATGATTAGGTCTCATTAAAATGAAATAAAGAATATTAAAATGTTTATAATGACCAAAATCTTGACATAAAATAAAGCAATATAAATAATATTGGAAATAATTTATGAATTATAATTACTATTCCGGGATAAAGATCTAATCAATAAATCAATCAACAAGCATTTATTAAATACTTACTATGTTCCAGATACTGTCTTCATACATAAATACAATAAATAAACTTAAACTTCTTTAAGTTTACATTCTAACAGGGGAGACAACAAGAGCATATATAAGTATGTATGTGTGTATGTGTAAATATAAGGTAGTTAACTGCAAGATAGTTTTTAGAAGGAGGGCATTAGAAGGTAAGGGCTTCAGTAGACCAACTTCCTCATTATTAGTTGGAGGAACTGATTCCCGGAAGAGGTAAATGACTTGTTCAAGGTATCCAGTTTGTAAGCATAGATATAGATACAGATAATAAATGTAATATGGAGACCAGATACTGTCAAAAGAAGGGAAACCATTGTGCTTGGATGCCATAGGTACCTGAAATCAGAGGTAGAGGAAAAGCATAGGGTTGTTGACTGACTCTTATCCAGCAGCTGTCCCCAACCTCACCAACTATCCTGGGAACTTATTTGTGTAATGACATGAAACTGGAAACTGATACGGGAATGGGGAGAGGAGATGGCCCCAACAGCTTATTAAACAGTATCCTGGTAGCTGACCACCAGGGAATCTCTGCAGGTCTCTGTGTATATATATAAATATATATATATATATATACGTATATGTATGTATGTATCTGTATATATGTATATATACGTATATGTATGTATGTATCTGTATATATGTATATATACGTATATATGTATATATATACATATATATGTATACACACACATTTCTCTCTCTTTATATATGTGTGTGTGTGTGTGTGTGTGTGTGTGTGCGCGTGCTTTGTATCTACATCAAGGCAAGCTAGTGGTCCCTAGAGGCTTTGTTTATATACCTTGTGCCCATCCTCTTTCTCCTGTGGAAGTCCCTAGTTCTTTCTTCCTACAGCAGGAGCCTTGGATGAAATTGAGGGCAGAAGAGAAGTAGATAGGTATCTGAGTCACTGCACATCAGGAGGGGGAGGTAAGGCAGGGTTCAAGAGAAACCACACCTGCCAACAGTATCCCAGAAATGATGGTCTCACTTCTGTCACCCAGATAGTTGGAGCTAATATTAGTTTTACTTCTACTTAGTTTGATTTGAACTTTGTTTTAATTGAATAAGTGGGTGAATGTATGTAGGAGTTGTACTTGAAAATATCCAGTAATTATGGCTTTTGTAATAGGACCTCCTTCCTACCTGCTAGAGGGTTTTGAAAACCCCAGTTTACATAATTCTGCCTTAAAACAAAGGGAGAAGTGACTTTCATTAGAGTTCATTGAGTACAAATCTCAGTCACCATGAGGGATGGAGCCCAACCAAGGCTTTCATAGCCCTAGCCTTTTCGTTTGCCTGATGCTTTCTTTCCTTCAGTAAAGACTTCTTGAAAACCCACCTCCTTCAAAAGCCTTCTCCAATTAAGTGGCAAACACATATGGAATGAGTCACAAAGAAGTAAGTGTTCAAGCTGAGACTTGAACTTTTAGCAAGGGAGGACCATATCTAACCCACTCTGTAAAGTATCTTGGGCAATCCCAGGAACTGTGAGGGGAGGGCATTTAAAAAGTGCTATTTGGTGGTGCCACTCATTGGGAAATGGTGTGTTTTCTCATGATGAACTCTAAAGTAGTTAGCATCAGTAGATCTTGTATCCAATGTACCAAAAGTCGTCAGACTTGTCACTTGAAGGACATTCGGGCAATGTGAAACATGTGAATCCAAGTATTTAGGAAATGAAGTGGCTTGTAAAGCTTCAGAGAGGAAGTAATTTGTCTTTTCCAGAACATCTTACAATTTATTATGCGCACAATTCAAGTGACATTTAAATCATGTAAATGCCTCTCACTCCTCTACTAATGGTCACAAAGCACACATTTGCAGCTACACAGAGCAATAAATAAGATCTATTAGAGGAGAGAAAGGCGTTTTACATTTCTGTATTGCTCTATTTGAATAGAGCTTTTAATCTGTTTCTCTCCATTCATATTGTGACTTTTTCTTATAGTAAATGCTTACTCTATACTCGTTATATTATTTATTTTATTTTCTATTCTTCGTCTCTAGCCTTGTTTCTCTAGTTCTCTCTCTTTTTTCCCTTTCTCTGTTCCCTTTCTTCTCTTTCCTTCTTCCTTCTCTCCCTCTCATTTTCTCTATCCAGCCACACAACCATGCCTCAGCTGCCTTCTTTTTCTTCCCTCTTCTCCCATTGGTGAATTTTTCCTGGAACTTTCATTTTGAGGAAGAGCCCAAGACAGCTGTTCTCCAGTCTGTACCATGGCCCCTTTCAGCCCCCTTTTATATATTTTCTTCCCTCATTAACGCTGAGGACAAGGACTTTCTTTCTTTTTGCTTATATTTGTAACTTGAGCTCTTAGTATAATGCCTGGCATATAGTATAGATTTAACAAATACTAGACAACTCCTTTCTTTCATTCCTCCTTTTCTCCCTTCTCTTTCTCCCTCTTTCTCTTTCCTTCTTCCTTCCCTTCCTCCTTTTCCCTCTCATCTATCCTTGAGGAATATTGATTTCTTTGTCCCACAAGAAAGGAAGCAATTTATTTACTCCTTAACAGTTGGTTCAGAGAAGACATGCCCAACCGCCCAAAGAAAAAAGAAAAGCAGTGACATCACATAGCCTATTACCTGGAAGGAGAGATTTTTCAGTGACTCAACATGTTTCTCATGGTCAAAAGCAAAAACTTTATGAAATGACTCTTTGATAACAAATGTAAGATGCATTCATAGGTTTTGACACAGCTATTTTCAGGGATACGTGGGATCTCATGTGGAATCTTAGAGAAGGAAAGGACCTTAGCGGTTTTCTTGTCCAAAGCTATACCTGATGTAGAAATGTCTTTTCTGTTTTCTGACAGAATACAGTCAGAAAAGCAGTTTGTCACTTCACTTATAACTTATGAACCCAACCAAAAACATCAGCATGCAATAAATACACCTAGAGGATCCCCTCTTCTGTTTATATATTGTCACTGCATCCCCTAACCATCACCATTTTCTGCTCTCTTTTTCCCTACTTCTATGCCTAAGATTCCAGGCAAAATACTGAATTTTTTCGAGCCTCCTCCTCCCACCAGTCCCATAATTGGGTTCATATGAGTGAGCTTAACATGTCTTATTACCCTCAGTTGTCAAAGAAAATTGAAGATAAGTACCAGAAGGTTCTTTTCTTCTGTACACAGCAAAAATGTTTACTAATTAAAAGTGAGGCTCTTTTCCCTTCCCCGGAAACATTCGTTTAGTCCCAATCTCCTTGTCTCCTTACTTTGGCTTTGCAACAAACTGCAATTAACAGCCTTCTTTCCTGTATGAAATCTTAAACTGTTAGAATAGATAAACTGTGCTAAAGGAAAGTTCATTCACAGTCAAATATGGAAAGCTCTTACATGATACCCTTCATTAAGACGAGTCCAAGGTTGTTTCACTCACCAATTCTCAGAAGAAAAGGAACTTAGAACCTGTACTAAACTAAACTTAAAACTATTGGTCTGGTATCATAGGAATTCATGAAAATGTAGTGGTGGGAGAGGGCAGGTAGATGGTGTGGTGGATAGGGCACTGGGTTTGGAAGCAGGAAAACTCATCTTCCTGAATTCAAATCCAGCCTCAGATACTTACTAGCTCTGTGACACTGGACAAGTCACTTAATACTGTTTGTCTCAGTTTCCTTATCTGTAAAATGAGCTACAGAAGGAAATCTTTGTATCTTTGCTAAGAAAATATGGTAAACTACTCTAGTATCTTTGCAAAGAAAATCTCAAATGAGATGTCGAGAGTCAGACATGAATGCAAATGACTGAACAACAGGGTGGGGAGTGACTTTAAAGAGCATGTCATCATAGGAATTGAAGCAGGAAGACTTAGGGAGATCAACTAGTTCAATCCCTTTATTTTAAATATGAGTAAAGTGAAACAGGGACAGAGACACAGAGATAGACAGAAAGAGAGGTAGAGACAGACATTCAATTCCACTTCCCTTTTTCTTTTGACATCAAAGTCACATGTATATCTAAACCTAGAGATAACATTTCTTGGTTCTTCAGCACTGTACATTCCTACAGAGTTTGTTCCTGTATACTCAGAGTTGTTGTTTAATAGCTTCCATTGTGTCTGATTTTTAATAATTCCATTGGGGTTTTCTTGGCAAAAATACTAGAGTGGTTTACCATTTCCATCTCCAGCTCATTTTATAGGTGAGGCAACTGAGGCAGACAGAATTCAGTGATGTGTGCAAGGTCACATGGCCAATAAGTGTCTGTGGCCAGATTTGAATTTGGGCAGCTGAGGCTCCCGGACTCCAAGCCCAGTTCACTGTGCCACCAGCTGCCCCCATATTCAGATAATCCCCTACATATGCAGAGATTGATAGAAAAGAGAAGCAAGAATAACGAGACATGAGTAAAGCTCACCAAATTCTCTATTTGGTACATTTCCCCAACTATAAAATGAGAATTATAATGTTTAGGCTCTGTGTAATTTCAATAAGAGATTGTCAGAATTAAGAAAGTTAATGTTATAGAATGCTTTGAACTGTGTGTGTGTGTGTGTGGGGGGGTTGGAATTAAAATGCCTGGGTTCAAATCCCACTAGCCACGCTTACTAATCATGTGACTTGGAAAAGTCACTTATCTTACCCCACTGTGTCTCAGTCTCCTCAGCTGTAAAACTCTAGGGTTGGAGTAGATAGCATCTGAGGCCATGTACTTAGATAGCCTTCCAACTTCCAATTTAGATGTGTGAAATTCACAGTGGCTGTTATATCTGATTTCCTGAGATTTCTAGACACTTCCTTGTTCATGAGGGTAATTCACTTTATGTTGCTATGGGAAAACTCAATTATGCAGAAGGTTATCAACTCAAAGGCAATGAAGCCATAGTCTCCTGTGGTCTTGTAGTTGTCATCTTAATTCTTAAGGGTTGGTATTTATTTTGGCAGCGATGGTACTTTTAATTCTTTCCTCCCAACACACACATGTGCACGTGCACACACACACGCACACAGAGTTTCTGCCTCTGTCTCTCTTAGATAAATCTCCCTCTATCCCACTCCCCTAAACTGGCCTCTAGTGTCCATTTCCCCTTAGAACCAGACTTTCCTGCTATATAAAGACTGGTCAAAGGAACTGAGAATATGTTAGTGTATAAAACAAAAAAATTCAGCAAGACAATCATTGTTTTCAAGTGTATGAAGGGTAGTTTTGTACAAACAGAATTAAATTTGTTCTTTCTTGACCTAGAGGACAACAGAAGGAAGAAAGAGTGGCTGGATGTTTCAGAGGTATATTTTAGCTTATTGTCAGGAAAGATTTCCTATGAATTAGAGCTATCGAAAGTGCAATCAATTGTCTGAGAAAATATCTCAGTTCCCATGCCTTGAAGAAGGCACTGGATAATTGCACTTTCCAAGGCTGTTGTAGAAGGACTCTTATTCACATGTTTGTTGGACTAGTAAACGTTATAGAGTGATTAGCTAAGTGGGGCCATAGTGCATAGACGGCCAGGGTTGCAGTCAGGAAGACTCATCTTCCTGAGTTCAAACAGGCACTTCACAGTACCTTGGGCAAGTCACTTAACCCTGTTTGCCTCAGTTTTCCCAGCTATAAGGTGAGTTGGTGAAGAAAATGGCAAACTACTCCAGTATCTCTGCCAAGAAAATACTAAATGAGGTGATACAAAGTTGGGCATGGCTGAAACAACTGAGCAACAAAAATGTTACAGAGATATATGAAGACTTGGAACTACTATAGCTTTCTTCTGCTTGTGTGTATCTTTTAACCCTGGAAATATGCTTAGTACTTGAACCCAGGATAGAAAAAATATTCTTCACGGTGAATACTAACTGGACCAAATATGGGTGGATTCCTCAGTTCTAACAGGTGTTCTGTGTCTATGGAACAATTCTTAGTACTGGCCATCACATCTCCAGGATCCAGAGCACTGTGGAGAAGGAAACCACATAATCTCTGACTGCTTAAGGACATCTTGGAATAGCTAATTATTCTTATCTCTGTATAACCTTAAATAAAACTATGTAACTGTGAGTAGGCTTCATTTGTCAGAACATGGCAGCAATACATTGGAAAATGTTTAACAACTGGCTCTGCAAAATATGTAATCATGACATAATTTTGAGCTTGATCTGCATTATTAACATTTTCTCCATTACTGTCCTAAGTCTAAACAATCAGTAGAACAATAAAGTATGACCTAATTCATCGCATTTGCTGATTTTTTTCTAAGGTATAAATACTCATACTGAAAATTTTAACAATTGGCTTTTGTGAGTCAGCTTGAACTAACTCCTTGGACCATGGGAATCTTTTGATCCTGGTAGTTTATATCAAGACAATGAATTGCCTCTAAGGTATGTTCAAATTCTAAAATTCTGAATTCTGCAATCATATAACTTGCTAGCTTGATTCCTAGGCTAAAGTGTGAGTAATATAAACCCACCTAACCCAAGACTTAATGTTCAATCCAGGCGTTTCCTGTTCTTATCTGATCACTACCCTTTGCTCTTGAAGAAGGAATTCCTGAAATGTAAATAGAAGGAGGTCCCATTTAGGTCTAAATCAATGAGCATAAGACTTTATGAAGCATGGATCAAGAAAAAAGCCTCAAGCTGTTGGAATTTTCAGAGGCCAGTTATGGCCTCCCCAAGTCAAAATGGTGATCTCTTTGATTTTTTTTTGCTTTTACCCACTAATATTCAAGAAAATCTAGGATATTAGGGTATGAAAGTCATTGTGGCCCATTTGGCATTCTAAAGGGCTTTTTATATTTAAATTTTTATATTTGTAAACAATTATATTTATATAAAATGCTTTTATTTATATTATACATTCATAGAGGGAACTCCAGGGAACATGGGGAGACTAGGAAGAACCAGGTTTGGAGTGACAGGTTGTGGGTTTGACTCATAGCTCTGCTAAGGTCCCATAACCTTATCCAAGGTTCTTTCTCTCTTTGTGGCTCACTTTTCTAACCTATAAAGTGAGAGACTTGGAGTGATTTCAGATATACTCCAGCCAGCATAAAGCACAACATTCTCCAGAGCCAAGTCACTGTCAAGTGAGTCTTACTTAATCTAGTATCTGAATCTCATTTTTTTTTGACAAATCCAAGGGAGCTCAAGGGTCCAACTTTCCAAAGCAGAGGAAAGAGAAAGAAAGAATAGGAGCAAGCAAAGAATAAAATGAAAGGAAAAGGGGGAAACTGTGGAATAAGAGTTCAAGCAAGAGCTCAAATGAAAAGGATGAGCAAAGATTCTACTAAAAAAGAGAATGAGAGCAGGGTTAACCTCTCTCAAGGGAAATGTGGGTTCCAGAGACTGCAAAGTGTATAGAATTTGCACTTGCAATCCCAGGTACATACAGGAATGTCTAGACTCTTTTATACTACACTGTAATTCCTCACAGCAAAGAGAAAAAATTAAAAATTTGAAAACGACTGCTTAAGAGGGAGACAGGTATAACCTAGAGAACTTCAGGCTAAATTCAATTCATTTAAACAAACATTATTTAGTACCTACTACATTCAAGATTCTATATGCTAAGGTACCATAATCTCAATAACACAATCCCAGTAGCTACAGTCCTCATGAGTTTACCTTTTAAAAGGAGAAGGGGAGGATATGATAGGTCCTCAGAAAAAGAGGAAAGTATGGGGCAAGGTAGAATGTGATGCTAGAACAAAAGGACTCAAAGACAAAGAGCTCTAAGGAGATTTGAGGAGGGAGAGGTCACTTCATCTGGAAGACATTCATGGAAGATGTAGCAGCTGAGTTGGGCCTCAAGGAAGAGAAAGATTTCAATAGGTAGTCATTTCATGGCTCATGAAGGTGAAGGACTCCTAGGGAAAAGCTTACCATACAGTTTGGCTGGAACATAGAAGCTGTGATGGAGGGTAGCATGAAATATGCCAGGGAAGGTAGGTGGAAGACAGATTGAATTGTCTTAATTTTATCTTTAAATTGTCTTTCATCCTATACACAACGTGGCATTTAAAAATTTCAAGAGACATAATTTCCGGGTCATTTCATCATTTTGTTAATAAGGCTAACTTGTTTATTAATAAAACAGAGGTCAGTGGTCCTCTTGAATGCCAAAGATCCTCATGGTGGTAGGTTCAGAGTTTATATTCCCTTGGAAAAGTGGGTGTTCCTGAGAGTGGCAATCAACTCTGATTGGTTAACAATTAATGAGAAAATGACTATTATAATAATATGCAGATTTATTCTATTGAGTATGTTGAGATATGTGATTTAGATTATCCAAGTCTGATCAAAGAGACTTATCAATTTCCATATCATTTGTCTGATAAACACTTTTCAATACTTTCCTATACCTGTCTAAGTAATCACAATGAACAGGAATCCTCCCATTAGCCCAAACTTAGAATTTCTTTTGCTGTTTGATTAGATCTTAGCCTGAGGAAGACTTGGGGCAAGATTTCCCACACTGGTTGATTTTTGGATGAAGAAGTAGAAAAGGGTAAAAACCTTAGTCTCAATACAATAATTAATTATTAAATACAAGAGAAATAATCATTTCTCTCAATAGTAAAGAGTCAATGAAGTTTACTGAGCTAGGAAGTGATGTGGTCCAAACTGTGCTTTAAAGACTGTTGTGGCAGTAATATGAGGGATGAATTGGAAAAGAAGAAGCTGGAGGTAGGGAGATAAGTTTGGATATTATTGTAATAATACTGGGGCTGAAGGATGACAAGGTTAGTTGCAAGGGGTATAAAAAGAAAACAGGGTCAAGATTTTGTGGAGGTAGAGTATGAGTCCAGAAGGAGATTTGGGTGGAGATAGCCAGATAACCATCATAAATAGAGGTAAAGCCACAAGTTTGGTTGAACTCATCTAGAAAAACTATAAAGAAAAAAAGGAAGGCCAAATTTAGCATTTTGGGGGTGCACCCATATTTTAATGGTAGGAAAAAGATAATGAACCATTAAAGTAAACCAGGAAAAATGTTTAGATAAGAAGGAGGAAAACCAGTAATGTCACTGAAAGTCACATGTGACATGTCACCTAATGTCACATGAAGAGATAATTGCCCAGATGAAAGTTACTCAATAATGTTAAATGCAACATTCAAGAAGGATGGGAGTCGACAGATAGTTGTTGGATTTGTCTTTTTATAAGGTCATTGATGACTTGGGAAAGAATAGTTTCAGTAGAGTGAAGAAGCCAGGTTTCAATGAATTAAGGAATAAATGGGTGGTAAGGAAGAGGAAAGATACTGAGCATCTGATACTTTCTTTCCAAAAGTTCATCAATGAAGTAGATGAGAAATATGTAATAATAGCTAGAGGAAATGACAAGATCAAAGGAAGGCATTTTTTTATTTGGGTTTTTAGGATATAAACTTGTTTCAGATAATGTGAAAGGAATAAGTAGAGGAGAAGAGTAAAGATATAAAAGAGGGAATGATTGATAAATCAAGATGGGTTTCTCGAAGAGAAAGGTCTGAGGTGAACATTTTAGAAGGGAGGCAAGGCTGAGAAAGTATGATCCCTGGCTTAGTGCTAAGCCATCATGACTTGCAGGAT
Organism: Potorous gilbertii; assembly: GCA_028658325.1. NCBI lineage: Eukaryota > Metazoa > Chordata > Mammalia > Diprotodontia > Potoroidae > Potorous > Potorous gilbertii. The sequence goes on from CM053771.1 coordinate 337,194,778, forward strand.
AATATCACCCCAAGAAATTCTGACACCAGAAATCTCTGTCCTGGCAGTTTTCCATCTCTGGGAAGCTTACCAAGTGACATGATATTGTTGACCTTAGAAATGGAGGTTGTCTAAATATTAGGAGAATAAGAAGAGGTGGAGAAAGTATGGTTTTATCTTCCAGACAAGGCCCTTTGGACTTGATCCCAAGTATTCTTCGAAGTAGTCTCAAAAAGTTTGTAATTGATGAGTTCCCTGTCTCTGTGGGGTTAACATTCAAACACCATAGGATCAGATGGTAAAGAAGGTATGGGTGATTTGCTTCGTGTTGCTATGGGAAAACACAATTATACAAAGTCTGCCTATTCCTTAAATTCTATCTTTGGTAAGAAGCTTATCCTGGTCACTCTAGCCCATAACCATCTCTCCTTCTTTTGTACTCCAGCAGCACTTCTGTATTATTTAGTATTTAGCATATCCTATCCTATAACTTTTACCTTTCTGTGCATGTTAATCTTACACCCCTTTCTATCCTTTCCTAACCTCCTGATATAATTGTTACAAGTTTCCCATGAGTGAAAACTTGCATTTCATATATATATATATATATATATATATATATATATATATTATATTGTCTTATATTTATATAGCACCTAGAGATCACATATTAGGTAAAAACAATCATTAATTGAATGATTAAGTGAATAAGAAAAACAATAGCTTAGTTTTTATTGAAATTTATCTCCTCCCTCCATGCTAGATAACTTTTCTCTATGCTTCTGATTCAACAGAAGAAAAACAGCTGGTTTTGCTCTTCCTTCCCCTTGATGATGAGCAGTTACATTTTAGGTGCCAAGTGGAAGAGAGAGAGATGGAAGTGACGTACTTCTTGACTAGAAAAGAAGATAGATGAGTAAGTTCAAGGACATAGGGTAGACAAAACAAGACAGAGGTTGAGATAGAATGAATCTACATCTGGCTGCCACTACCCAAACCCCCATGCTCCACAAAAGATGAGCAAAGCTAGGCAGAATGTGTGAAATCCTAACCAGGCCAGTCAAGTCAAGAATCAGAGAGATAACTGGAGGCCTGTTACAGACCTGTGAGGAGAAAAGTGGTAGCATTGAGAGCCAGCCATAACTACTAAGTTTTTATCTCTTCCATCATTTATGCTCCTGGGAAGCTGAGGGTTGTAGTGTTTGGAAACTGTTATATTGATTTTCCTAAACTCTTTTGTGGGTTCACAAGAGTGGTGGCCATGGTTAAGTTAGAACAATGGAATTGCCTTTTCCTGAAATGATTAGGTTCATAATGTGCCTGCATATTAGAAGGGAGTGGCTGGGATCTTAGAAGATGTTAGGGGGCAGGCATATGTACAGTAGATTTTTCACTGTATAATTGTCTCTTTTTATTCTTAACAATGGATAAAACACTATATATATATATATATATATATATATATATATAGTTAAGCATATTTGTTATTATGGTAGTTGTGGGGAACATGAAATGTCATTAGACTATAGTCATATGAGTATGACACATTGAAATAGACCAGATTCAAGGAGAATATCAAATTTCTGGTAGATGGGTCAGTGGAATAAAAATCTCAAGTTCTGATTGGGTAGATCCTCACAGATGGCATCCCTCAGATTAGAAAGGCACATCTGGCCACTCAGGGAAAAGCAGAACCAGGGAATTGAAAATTACCTTTCCCTGAGTGCCAGAGTAAGTGTAGTGATTTCTAAGGACTGACCTTTTTGGTGAGTTGAACAAGGTTTTTAGCAAGGCCATCTGGTGGTTAAATAAAGATGACAAAATTTCACCTAATAGGTAGTAGCTAAGCTTGGATTCAAGGCCCAAGTTCTGAGATTTTAAGTCACATGCTTTTTCCACTAGAGTGGCTTTGTTGTCTCCTGTTTCTAACACTTGCATCAGATACTTCACGACTTCTAGCCATCCTGGACATATAGGTGCACAGGAATTCATTTGGATCGTAATTTCTCATATGTGGAACTATATTTATATTCTCTGTTCAAAAACAGTATACTTCTTAATACTCAATATCATTGTTCTTTTTTTTTGCTTATTCTGTGTGAGTCTTTTTATTGTTTTTTCATAGATCAGCTCTTAATTTTATTTATTATTTCAATGGTTTTCCTACTTTCAATTTTTTTTATTTTTTTTAATGTTCTACAATCACTATCATGAAACTTAGATTTTTACCTCCCACATACACCTACCCCACCACCATCCCACTTCCTCCCCAAGATACCATACAATTCTATGTAGGATCTACATATACTTTCCTATTGAATGTTTTCACTATAGTCATTCTATGTAGATGAACTAAAATAAATGGAAGAAATCATATAACAAATCAAAACATAACACACACACACACACACACAAACATGATCTGCTACATTCTGCAAATAAATTCTGTAGTTCTTTCTCTGAATGGGAAGGCATTTTTTTTTTAAGTTCTTGCGTTATTACGAAGTTCCAATTCTACCAGAAAAAACTCTCGCACACTGTGGTCATTGCTGTGCACAAAGTTCTCCTGGTTCTGCTCCTTTCGCTCAGCATCAGATCATATAAGTCCTTCCAGGCCTCCCTGGAGTCTTCTTATTCATTATTTCTTTTGGCACTATAGTATTCCATTACATTCATATACCACAACTTATTCAGCCATTCCCCAATTGATGGGCATCCCCTTGATTTCCAGTTTTGGGCAACTACAAAGAGTGCTGCTATAAATATTTTTGTACATGTGGGACCATTTCCCATTTTTATAATCTCTTGGGGATACAGTCCTAGTAGCGATATTGCTGGGTCAAAGGGTATGCACATTTTTGTAGCCCTTTGGGCATAGTTCCAAACCATTCTGCAGAATGGTTGGATGATC
>CM053771.1:337198167-337326138 GCA_028658325.1 Potorous gilbertii
AAGTAGTTTTTTACTTGAATCTCTGGGATTCTCTAAGTATATCGTCATATCATCTGCAAAGAGTGATAACTTAGTTTCTTCTTTGCCTGTTCTTATTCCTTCAATTTCTTTATCTTATCTACTTGCTACAGCTAACATTTCTAGTACCATATTGAATAATAGTGGTGATAATGGACATCCTTGTTTCACCCCTGATCTTATTGGAAATGCATCTAGCTTATCCCCATTACATACAATACTTGCTGAAGGTTTTAGATAGATATTGCTTATTATTTTATCGAAACTTCCCTTTATTCCTGTGTTCTCCAGTGTTTTTAATAGGAATGGGTGTTGTATTTTGTCGAAAGCTTTTTCTGCATCTGTTGAGATAATCATGTGGTTTTTGTTGATATGATCAATAATGCTAATAGTTTTCCTAATATTGAAACAGCTCTGCATTCCTGGTATGAATCCTACCTGATCATAATGTATTATTCTCATAAGATGCTGTATTTGTTTTGCTGAAATCTTATTTAAAATTTTTGCATCTATATTCATTAGAGAAATTGGTCTATAATTTTCTTTCTCTTTTGTCTCTTCCTGGTTTAGGTATCAAAACCATATTTGTATCATAGAATTTGGGAGGACTCCTTCCCCAATTTTCAAAAATAGTCCATATAGTATTGTAACTAACTGTTCATTAAATGTTTGATAGAATTCACTTGCAAATCTGGCCCTGGAGATTTTTTCCTAGGGAGTTCATTGATGGCTTGTTCAATTTCTTTTTCTGAAATGGGGTTAGCAATTTGTATTTTTTAAAATACTCATCCATCTCGTTTAGATTATCGAATTTGTGGGCATAAAGTTGGGCAAAGTAATTTCTAATTATTGTTTTAATTCCCTCCTCATTGGAGGTGAGTTCACCCCTTTCATTTTTAATATTAGTAATTTGATTTTCTTCTTTTTCAATCAAATTGACCAAAGGTTTATCAATTTTATTAGTTTTTTTCATAAAACTATTGGTTTTATGTATTAATTCATTAAGTTTTCTTAATTTCAATTTTATTAACCTCTCCTTTGGTTATCATTGTTGTTTTCTAGTCCAGGAATCACTAACCAAGGAGGAGGAGGAAATAGCACTTCTTTTGGGTGTGTGGAATAAGAGAAGCTCCAATGGAAATGGAGGCAGCTATACATCATAGCTGTTGGGTGCTCAAAGTCACAAAGCAGTAACAAACACACAGCACACTGTTTAGGAAATGCTTCCAATGTAAGATTTTTATTTTGGTTCTGTACTTTTGATGAGAGGTTTATGCAATAGTTTATGCAACTGATAGGAAGAATTAGGAATAGTGCTGAAATATTCCAAGGTGTCGGTAAATCAGGTAATATTTAGCTTGGTGGAACATAGGGACAGTTATCTGGTGTCAGATAACAATCCAGATATTCAATATGATAAACAATAAGCAATTTCACATGTTGGTTGCAGTCAACCCTACCTGGGTTAACAATTTATTGACTTCCAGAAAGCTTCTAAAACCTGCTGACAATAATTCGGGTAAAATAAGGACACAGTAGCTCCGAAGCCCAGAGTGACCAGGGGTTTTACTTTGTGGGAAAAGCACCTGTTTAGCTAGAGAAATGAGGCCTGGGAAGCAGAATGGAATAAAGTATGATCAGGCAAGAGCCAATAAGATGTTTATTTATTTTAAAAAAGCAGAAAGAGTTTGGGAAAGTAAATGCGGATGAAAGGTTTTGCTTGTCTGTCTTTTGGTTTGTTTCTTGGCCACAAACCATGAAAAATTCATATGGAAATGAATAGGATATGGTACTTCAGTTTCAACCAACCTAAAATGCCTCATTCTACCAGAGGTGGAAAGTGCAGTCGCTACAATGGTCTTGAACAATGATCAGTAAGTCCTTTGCTATTTTCAAGTTCACCTCCAGAACTTTGAGTTGGCCTGCAGTGAGTGGAACTAGTGCAAATGGTAGGTCTGATGTAGGAATCAGCTCAATGGAATCTGTCCTAAAGATTGCTTCTAGAGGAAGAGAAGAGATAGGTAGAACAACTTAAAAAAATTTTTTGGCATGAAGGGTTTTACACTGACACTGACACTTTGGGAAAATTTTAATCCGGGGAGCATAACACTTAGTGTATTTGTTACTGTTCTCCTTAGAAACACTGTCTGGGAACCCTCTTCCCCTTGACCAGCCCCTGGCCTTGGAGCAGGACACGTATGAATCAGCTTCATAGAAACTATCCTCCGAGTCTGAGGATGAGACCTCTCGGGATTGCTTTTTAATGTCAGATTTTTTCTTGTTCTTGCTTCTTTTTGAAGCAAGATCTTTTTGATCTGTTGCATCTTTTAATGCATCAGGCTCAGCCTCTTCAAAATGAAAGAGCAGAAAATCAGAATCCATCTCCTCGTTCGGCCTAGAAAATAAAGAAATCAGAGTTATGTGGAGTTTGCCGAGAGGTTCAGGGCATGAACTAGTGCTAGCGCAAGGAAATATAGGCTCACAAGCTGGCTACAGGACATTTCTTCAGCAATCATTCCATGCCCTGCCTCCCCCAACTGCCAATCTCTACACACAAAGAAAATAATCTTGCCACCAGAGAGTTTCAAGTTGCCTGGATTTATTTTACTCAAGTTGTTTTTGTAAGACTTTGGGAATGTAAAAGATCAGCACACTTTCGGCTAGGTTTGACATTACAATTCACTTGCATGGAACCTCTGTGCAAAGTACCGGGATCCGTTGGCTTACTACATGGCCACCAAACTGGATTTTCCTCTACTTCATACAGTGGTCTACATTCCTAGCTGAAAACCACCCAGATAATCAAATTAATCACACTCAATATACGAAATATAAACCTGAAACTCTGAGAAGAGAATGACTACTTACCCTCATTTGGACTAGGTTCCCAATCCCTACTTCCACCCCCCCCAATTCCCAAATGACAAGGTGCATGTCATAAAATTTTCCAAATTAAAAAAAAAAAAAACAAAAACAACTTGAAAACAAAATAGAGCATGCCAGTGAAACACAATTCTTGGCAGATCCTACCAAACTGGAAAGGTTTTGTGGAGTGCCTGTGCTTTAACTGGGGCAGGGTGACTGGGGTTTTACCCAGAGTATAAAATTTGGAAGGTGTCAGACTTATAGGGTGCTGACAGCATTTTCAAGTTTTCTGCATTAGAAAAATAATAACATTTAGCATGTGGTTGGCAAGAATAACTAAAATAGGCAGTAACTGGAGGACGGATTGTAATGAACCTCTTCCTTAACCAGCAAGCTTGCCTTGACCGCTCTCTCCACCCAAACACACACAACAGAGGGTATGCCTTGTGTTACTTGCCCAAAGAACAAAAATTCCTGGTTATAACTCTGGGTATGTCCAAAAACCAACAATCATCTCTCTAAATCTGGAAAGGCTTATCATTAGGTTGGCTACCAGGTGATGAATTTTTCAAACACAACAACTCTTGAAGATCATGTATTAAATTATGATCCGAATCAGTGAAGGGGATATCCACATAGACGAAATCACAAATCCGTGAAACATTAATGTATATAGTTTTAAGTTTAAAATTTTATATAAAGCATAATGATAAAGTAAAGATTTTATACATGTATATATGTACATATTTATTTAAAAGTTATGAGAAATTATGCATCCACATAAGTGTTAGACCCTTCAAAATGAGGACCTTAAGAGTCTGTACACCTCTTCAAGCAATGCTGCCCCTCCTTAGAACATTTGGAAATCCCTACATCCAATCTGTTTTCACAGCCTATTGATGAATCCCATGAAAAAGCTCTGCTTTATTCCTGTATAGTCATTCTGTGATATATATTCTTTTGGGGGCCCAAACCAATGTATACCCACTGTAATCATCCATTTGATTTACATGGATTTACATTCTTATATGTTATTATTTACATTTAGAGCCAAACATGACTCTGAATGATTTTTACATTTAATGGCCTCTAAAGTAGACTCTCCTAGCTCTAAATCTGTGGTTCTACACTCCATGATTCTATACCAATGAGGATATCAATAGTAAAAAGTTTCAAATGAGGAGTTTTCACAAATGTTTTGAACCACAGCATCATTTTTTTAATGATATGCATCACCTTCCAAGGAAGCTACTGTGAAGGGCAGTGATTATTTGGAGATATAGGTTCAGTTGTTCTGGTATGCTTTATTTAAAAAAAGCAATATTGTTTGACTGTCTTTGTGGAAAGAAGAGACATTTCCTCCTTATTTCTTCTTGTTTTGATCAGGGATAGAGCCTGTCAGAGCTACAACTAGGGTGGGATAACTAGGGTTTTTATCTCAGGCATCTGAAATTTAGAGAACTCTGGCAGTGCTTGTATTTCTTCAGTAGGTTAAAAACAAGGTTAATCTTTCCACCTACTTAGTAAGAATTTTTGTTTAAAAGAGGAAGCTACAGGATAGCATGGTTCCACTCTGCTACAGTCACATCACAGATAAGCTCTTTCTGGACTTAGATCCATTATCAGTGTCCCAGGGTCCATGATTTTTAGATCTCTGTGTCCCTCTTAAGGAAAAAGTATCCTGAAGCCCCTCCTTCCATGGGGTCTTGTGTGTCAAAGATCCTCTTCCCTCTTCCTCCTAAGTTAAATGAGCTGAAAAAGGTTAATATAAGCATATATTTCATGCTGCTTCTCGTCCTAGGAACAATTTACATTTGCTTTGGGTGCCCACATTTCTAATTGGCCCTGGACACTACATATTCTAGCAGGATCCTATGCTTATCTCTCAAAGGATAGCATTATTAAAAAGTGGTTGAAATTCTGGTTTTTTTCCCCAAAAATCTATTGAGTGGACAGGGAGAGTTTGGCTAGGAAAAGGACCTCTGATATTGATACAAATGTTCATTTCTTTGTAAGAACAAAGAAAGACTTACTCAAAATGATGAAGAGTGAAATGTGCAGAACCAAGAGAACACTGTATACAGTAGTGGAAATATTGTTTTAAGAATGGCTAAGTCATTTTGACTATTATAGTCAATTTAGAATAAAGGACATGTGAAGAAAGACATTATCTGCATCCTGAAAAAAGAACTGATAAATAGAAGCAATGTATGGAATAATTTTACACACACACACAGCTACCATTAGACATCGATGTGTATATCTATGAATGTGCATGTGCACACACATATATAGTTGTGTGCAAATTTACATATGTACACATATACATACATAGATATGTGTGTATACACACACACATATATATTTATACTTATTTGTATCTAATAGTAGCCATCTCGGGAGGAGGGGAAGGAAGAAAAAAGGGGAAAAAAGAAATTTATATGTTAACTTTATTCTATATTTAAAAGGAATAGCAAGTTGTACGTAACAGATTTGCAGTTTCATGTGCAATCTTTTCTTTTTATTAAATTATGTTATGGAAATGCTTGTTTTATTCCATAAATTAAAAATTAATTTTTAAAAAAAGAACTAAGAGGGGGGAAGAGTGAATAGATAGTGATCATGTTCAAGAAAAATCTTCAGTCAAATAACCAGGATCCCCTTTATGCTCAAGAAAATGGTTTGCTTTGATATCAGCTTGAGATAATTCACAATAAAATGCAATTTTGTGAAAGAAGCAGGTATTTGGCATATAGACTACTATCATTTCCCAATTAAGTATCCATGAGATTACCCAAGAAAGATTCTGCTGTGAGGAAAGCATGAAGGTGGGGTTAGATACCATACCACACCATTTGTGAGTGGATAGAAACTTGGACTTATCCCTTAAGCTAGGCATGACCTCCTTGGAGATAGAGTAGATACTGTTCCCAATGAACACCCTCCTATCTTTACTCAGTTTCTCGCAAGCACAAAAGCCAAACCATCTGCTTAGTGGAAACAGGTTCAATTAGTCCAGATCCAGGACCTAAGAATGCCAGAGTAGAAGGAATAATGCAGGCCAAATAAAAAAAGAAAAGAAGAAAGGAAGAGAAAGAGAGGAATAGAAAGAGAGAGAGAAGGAAAGAAAGAAGAGAGGAAGGCAGGAAGGCAGGCAGGAAGGAAGGAAGGAAAAGAAAGAAGGAAAGAAAGAAAAAAGAGTGGAAGAAAGAAAAAGAGAGAGAGAAAGAAAGAATCAATTGCCATCAGAGAAGAGGGCAAAGTAGTGGGAAATAGCCCAATGTCTATCTCTTGATGAAATAAAGTAAGAGTTTGAGAGGGAGTTGGGCACCATCACTTCACATAAATACTATTTTGAACTAGGTTTCTCTGGGTCCCAAATATAAATCATGGATGAGAACTGACATTCCATGATCCCTCCCAGGAAGTCTCCAAAGGAAGCTTCCAAAGCTTCCATTAGATCATACACTCTTTGAAGGCAGGGCCGTGCAATACATTTGCCTCTCTTTGTATTCACAATTCTTTGTATAGTGACTGGCACTTAGTAAATTCTTAATAAATGCTAGTGGGTGCCAGTAGACTCATCCAATTCATTCTCCTCATTTTATACAGATAAAGAAATTGAGGCCCAGAAAGATTCCTTGTGTGGCTTGTCCAAGGTGACCCAGTAGCCAAAGTAGTGGAGTCAGGATATGAACACAGGTCTTTTGACTACAAATTCAGTATTCTCCAGAAGCTTAAAGGTATAAGCACTCTGCTTCCAGGCTCAGGCCCTGTTTATTCAGTCAGGGGGTTACGATGTTTTTCTTTTGCTATGATTGTTCCTTGATATGAACCTTTGGAGACCATGTCAAGCTTTATCTAAAAAGAGGCTGACAGAACATCCCAGAAGCACTTATGGGGTGAGTTCCTCAAGACAGTCTTTTCTCCAATCAAGAAGAAGCTTCTGAATTTAACTTCAAATTCCTTTCTGTTTTTGCTGCTGGAGTTGTTCATCATTGATCTCTATTTCTTTTTGTGCCATAAGCTCCATGAGTATAGCTTTTATTTTCTTCTGCATACAGCAGGAACTAAATCTTTGTTGAACTGAATCCATTGAAGCTGCCTGGCAAAAGCCTCCAGCAGTTCTGCTTTTTTAATTTTTAAAGGGATTCTGCTTTCTCTCTCCCTTCGGAACACTTTAAAACATATTTGGGCAGGATGGAAGAATTTTTAAATTAACTCATACAGTTGTTTCCTTTTGGGTATATGTCTGCACACCAGCTGTACCAAAGGAAGATTATGTGACCAGGTGCATGCTTCTGAACCTTCATCAGCTGCACCCTCAAAGCAAGCTTCCCCCTGGGGGCTAAACTTGTGCCAATAACTTAGGTGGAGCAGTGGATAGAGCACTAGACTTGGAATCAGGAAAACTCGTCCTAAGTTCAAATCTAGCCTCAGATACTTACTAGCTCTGTAACCCTGGGCAAGTCATTTAAACCTGTTTGCCTCAATTTCTTCATTTATTAAATGAGCTGGAAAAGGAAATGGTGAACCTTGACAAATCTTTGTCAAGAAAACCTCAAATGTGATCACAAAGTCAGGCATGAATGAAATGATTCGGTATCAATAAAATAGTGTGTGTGTGTGTGTGTGTGTGTGTGTGTGTGTGTATGTGTAGAATGTCCATGGTTCATGGCAGATCTTCTCCTCCCTGGGAAGAGAAGTGGGTTCTGTATTACCTAGTGAACTGATCTAGCTGGGACAAACCAAATAACTACTGATCTTTGATGAAAACAACTCTGATCTGTTACCCCTTCCTAGGTTCTTAAATCAAGTTTTATAGGCTGGTAAAATCTAACTGTCTTCAAGTGATGGTGGCTTAGAGAATGTATTAGCTAGCTAACTATATAGAACACCACAGAAGAAAATAAAAGCAACAGACAAAGATAATTCAGACAACATTCTGTTGAACCATGAATCTGCCCATTAGACAAGCAAAGAAATTATTGAATTGGCTCAATATAATTGTTTTATAATTTAGTCATTCTCAATCCCCCTCAAATTTCTGAATATAGCCACTGACAAGTCAGGGCTACTTTATGTGATTGAATTATTGATAAGCTACCAGCATCACAAATAAAAATACTTTTCACTCCTATGCTGCAATACCATTTGCTCTTTTGGGTCATATGACTTCCTATTCAGGTTGACTTGTTTGAATTTTACTCCACTGTAAATTCCTCAAGAGCAAGGACAAAGTCTTATTTCATCTTTGTAAATACAAAGTCTAGCACAAAGCTTTTCACAAACAAATGCAAAAAAAAATCAATCAACAACCATTTCTTAAGCACCTGCTCTGTGCTAGATTCTGTTATTTGTCGGTCAGTCATTTCAGTTATCTACTACTCTCTGTGGCCCCATTTTGGGGGTTTTCTTGGCAAAGTTACTGGAATGCTTTTCCATTTCTTTCTCCAGCTCATTTTATTGAAGAGAAACTGAAGCAAATAGAGTTAAGTGACTTGCCCAGGGTCACACAACTAATAAGTATCTGAGGCTGGATTTGAACTTGCGAAGATGAGTCTTTCTGATTCCAAGTCCAGTGTTCTATCCACTGTTCTACCTAGTTGCTTCAGGCCCAGTTATATTTGTTACAAATATGACTGACATTTTTAAGCACCTATTGTATGCAAAGTATCATATGTTCCAGACTCAAGGCATACAAACACCAAAGGGAAAAGTGTCTGCCTTCAAAAATCTAGCACTTTAGTGGGAGATATAATGTGTACAGTGAGATGTAACTGGATAACACATAAGCATAGTAATTTCAAGCTAGAGAGGGCACTTTTCTTGGAGCATACCTGGAGGCCTCATCTAGGAATGGGTACTTAGGTTGTGATATGAAGGAAGATGGGGATTCTAAGAGGCGTCCTAAGGAGTATACTCCAGACATGGCAGTATGGGGCTACCTTTGCAAAAACTGGGAAGTGGAATATGGAATACGGTGTATGGCAGAAAAGGAAATTGCTTTATCTGGAACGGAGAGCATGTGAAGAAGATGAACATGAATCAAGCTGGGAAAGGTAAGTGAGAGCCGGATGATGGAAGATTTCAAAATAGTTGCAGCATAGTAGATGGAAGTGCCAGAATTGGAATTGGAATCCTGCTTTAGACACTTTCTAACTGGGTAATCCTGGGCAAGGGACTTAATTAGCCTCATGAGTTTCCTCATCTCTAAAATGATACTAACAATAATATCTCACAGGGTTATTGATGAGGATCAAATCAGATGACTTATGTTTACAAAGTGCATTTTGAAAATATTATTATTAGAGGACTTCCAAGTATTCTTGTTGAAAAGATGAGAGCTGAATAGAAAATTTGACTTTCAAATACAAGAATCAGAAACATGAAAAGGTAAACAAGAAGGTGAAGCCATAAAGAACTCATTAAAGTTGAACTGTTTATATTCCTATATGGAAAGATGATATTTGTAACTCATGAGACCTTTCTCAGTATTAGGAAAGTTAGAGGTAATATTATATATATAATATATATTATATATAATATATTATATATTCATATATATGTTTGTATGTATATATTATATATGTATGCATATGTGTGTATGTGTGTATATATGTATATATTCATAGACACACACTCATATAAACAAAGGGCACAGGATGAACTGAATGTGAAGGGAGAACACCTAAAAATAAAATTTACTGTTGAGTGGAATGTACTTGGAGAAAGAGAAAGGGAGAGGTAGAATGTAGCAAATCATCTCACAAAAAAGAGGCAAGAAAGAGCTTTTACAATGGAGGAGAAGAGAGGGGAGATGAAAGGAAATAAGTAAGCCTTACTTTCATAGGATTTGGCTTAAGGAGAGAATGATACACACACAATTGGGTGTGGAAATCTATTTTACCCTGCAGGAAGGCAAGGGGGAAGGGAATATGAGAAGAAAATAATAGAAGGGACAACAAATTGGGGAAAGGGATAAACAGAAGGAAACACTATTGTGGGGAAACAGGTCAAGGGAGAGAATGGGATAAATGGGATAAATAGACAGAACAAAGGAAAGTGTGGTTAGTCTTTCACAACATAACTCTTATGAAAGTGTTTTGCATGACTATACATATATGACCTATAATGAACTGCTTGCTTTCTCAATGAAGGAGGGGAGGGATGGAGGAAGGAAGAGAATATGGAACTCAAAGCTTTGAAAATGAATGTTAAAAATTGTTTTTGCATGCAATTAGGAAATAAGATGTACAGGCAATGGGGTACAGAAATCTATTTTGCCTTACAGGAAAATAGAGGGGAGGGGAATCAAAGAAGAGGGAGTGATAGAAGGGAGAACAAACAGAAAAGGGGTGGGTGGGATGCATGCTGTTTTGGGGTGGGGATGGGAAGAGATGGGGAGAAAATTTGGAATTCAAATTCTTGTGGAAGTGACTGTTGAAAACTGAAAAATAAATAAATTATATTTATATATATGCTATATATAAATCTATATAAATTATATTTAAATATATGTATAATATATAAATTATATTTAAATATATAATATATAAATTATATTTACATATAAAAAAAGAAAATACTATTTTTATTATTATTAGGCCAGACAGAAGACTTTATGTATTTCATCCCAGAAGCAACAGAGGGTCAGAGAAAATTTTGAGTAGGGAAATGACCTGGTCACATCCACGATTCATGAATATCAACTTGACAATTGTGTGTTGAATGGATCGAAGTGAGCAGAAAACAGAAACAGAGAAACCAATTAGGAGTCAGTTACAATAGCCCTACACAAGATGAATCAAGAACCAGGGTTCTGTGTTTGCAGCTGGTAGACCCTACTACCAGGTGAGCAATGATGCCTAGGTGTGGTAATCTCAGAGGAAAAGATGAACATAAATTTTCACTCAATCATCCTTAAAAAAAAAACTTAAACCATTTAATAATAAATCATAAAATAAATAATAAATAAAATATTTAAAAATTGAAATAAAAATAAATAAAAAATAAAACTATTTAAAAGAGGAACATTGAAGAACACTATAAGGGGCAAAGTATTTAAGGAAACTTAAAGCTCTTTCCTTAAGAGCTTAAGGAAAGTATAGTTTGGTACTTTTTCCAATATTACTTCAATATTTGAGTTTTCATTGGTGTAAAACTAATGTCTTCACAGTTGCAAATACCAATAATAACAGTATTTATAAAGTGGTTTAAAGTATACAAAGCACTTCATAAATGCTCTCATCTGATCCTCACAACAACCCTGAGGGAAGTAGATGCTATTTTTGCCCCCCATTTTACAGTTGAGGAAAAATGGCAAACAGTTGAAGTGATTTGCTAAGGGTCACTGAGCTGATGTTTGAAGCAGAATTTTAACTCAGATCTTCCTGAGTTCATAGCTAATTTTAAGGGCTGCCATGGCCAAAACAGGAATCACTCTGCTGCTGCCAAACTGCTCATGAACCTCTCTAAACTTAACTAGGCTACTATTCCGAAAACAGACATATACATACATTTTCCCAGACCCTAATTTTAAGCCTTTCCAGGTCAATCAGACCTTCTAGTGCTGGCACAGGGGCACCTCCATGCCATTAGATGATGAATGGAGGTTCTACTTAATCCAATCCTGTTTTCATACCGACAATGTGTTAGAGTGTTGCTTTTCTCGAATGCCAATAAACCATCGGAGAGCTGCTCACCATTAATTGTCTAAGACTGCTTTTTCTAAGAATTTTGAAATAATATTCACAGGTATAGTATAAGCACTCAATAGGCAAATGAAGATGAAGGGATAGAATCACAGAAGCATTTTCAGGCAAAATGGACCATATCTCAAGTATCTACTCAAGGATGACAGCAAAGGTGTAAGATTCAATCTAATTTAGGAAGTAGGAAGTTGAAGCATACTTACTTTGGGGGTGTTTTCATTGGTGTAGAACTTATAAAGGAGCAAGAGAGAGCATATTTGTTTTGGCTGATTTTAATAAGACCACTTCTGAGGCAAAAGTCCTAGAACAACAATAGTGACCAAGGAATCAGTAATAACTCACATTGGGACACATTTCTACCCCAATCTTCCCCATCCTAGTAGTGAGTGGAGCTCTTTGCGTCATTTTCCTTAACAGGGTGGATCTGAAGGGAGCAGTTCAAAGTCAGGGCTAAGAATCTGTTCATGGTTTAATTGCTTCACTTATCAAAGTCCTCTTTGACTCATCTCTGTCCTGCCCCCCAAGGACAGATTGGTTTCCAGATTGCCCATCGACTCCTTTTGACACATCTGCCCCTTACTCTCAAATTCCAGCATTCTTTGCTTAGGTCAGAGTCTGGTTATATCTTTCCCAGACTTGCTCTTTGCCCAGCTTCCAATGACCTCTGTTCTTCCCACACTGTTGAAGGCAGAGCCTTCTTTGTCCATTTTTTTTTTTACTGTACTCTTTACCTCTCCAATGTTTCTCATTTCATCCATACCAGGTGTTCTATAGTCCTTCTCCAGGGTATGATGGGCTGCTTTGTATTCTTAATTGCAGGTCAAGGAAACCTGCCCACATCAAAATTTTCTCAATCTCCAATCACCAGATTTCTCCTCCTCCCACCCCCAACCAACTGCCATGTTGTATTTAACTAATTGATTTCTCCTCCCTCCCCCTGCTTTAGGATGAACTCATTGTATCTGCATCTCCAGCACAATGCCTGGCATACAGTAGGAGCTTAATAAATGCTTTCTGATTATTTGCTCAATCTTTCCCTGTGTCTTAATCTATGCTTTTAATCATTCCGCGTTCATATGTTTTTCATCCTCTTGCCAATAAACCTTTTCCAAAAGGTTTATTTAAAGTTTTATTTAAGGTTTATTTAAGGTCTATTTAAAAACCTTCTCTGTATGTCTACATTTACTGCCTCTACTGAACATGATTATTTCACTGTCCATTTGCCTGTTCTGTGTCCATGTCAGTATGTATCATCTTAAAAATGAAAGCAGTAAGAAGATTATAGAGCATTTTGTCGTGGTTGTTGTTTCCGTGGATGGCGCTCAACCCAACAAGTTCTTAACCAACCAACCAATTTTGGCAGTGATTCTAATGCATTTCAGTGTACAACTCTACCCGCTTGGATGTCAGCAGAATATAACGTCAATTTTTCCTGTAAACATGGAATCCTCTACCTTCAGCAAGCACATAATTTAATTATGTTATAGTTTTAATAGTTTTCATCATGAAGGCACCATGATGATGACCATTTTCCAAATTGTTCTCCCTTTCTCCCAAAGCCTTCTTTCAGCCCAGTGTCATCGTGTTAGTAATCTATACTTACTCTTCTGTTGTTACACTTTAAAACAGTATAGAGTCGGTCATATGGCTCTTCTTCTTTGGGCGTTTCTGTGATAATAGCTGGAACATAGAAATCATATCCTTTGCGTATCATAATTTTGGCAAACACATAGTCTCCAACCTGTACAGAAGAATGTATTTTGTAAAGAATTATGCTCTTTTAGAATAAATACACAATGTTAACATAAGTTTAGGCAACATATGTTTTTAAAAGAGCTTTAATTTCCACATATGAATGCTGAAAAGGCAGGCATAACACAGAGGATTGAGGGCTAGCCTCAAAGCAAGAAGACTTGAGACTGGATTCTATCTCTGACACAGACTGGTCGTGTGACCATGGGCAAATCATTTAAATTCTCATGGTTGTAGGTAACTCGCTAATATTATTAAGTTGCAGAGAAAGGAGAAAAGGCCAACCTGAATTGGTAGAGGGAGCTTCCTCATCTGAGGTTTCCCTATACTAATGAACTCACATGTGCCAGTCCTATTCCTATGTCAACACTAGCAAATTTTAATATGGAGAAACGATAGAAATTAATTTTTCTAGGATGATAAGTAGATCATAGTCCTAAAAATTCCAGGGTACTCTCCTATGGTGAGACTCCCATCTAGAGCATTGTATCCAGTTCTGGAAGTCACATTCTAAGAAAAATACTGATTAACCAAAGTTAATCCAGAGGAAATGAATGGGACTTGACACAATGTCATACAAGAAGCTCTCAAAAGAGCTGGACAAATTTATGGCCTGTAAAAGAGAAAATTGAAGTTAAGATATGATGGCTTGGGTGTGTTCATTGCCAAAAAGACCATGCCATCAGAGAAATAATGACATGACTTGCACTTGACTTTTTTGTTTTGAGTGAGGGAGGGCTGTGCCTCAAACCATCCAAATCCAGTGACCAGATATTCATCAGGATGACTGGAGACGACCCAGAATGAGGCAAATGGAGTTAAGTGACTTGCCCAAGGTCACACAGCCAGTGAGTGTCAAGTGTCAGAGGTGCGATGTGAACTCAAGTCCTCCTGATTCCTACACTGGTGCTCTATCCACTGCACCACCTAGCTGCCCCAATGGCTTGGGTAGCTAAATGGTGAAGTGGACAGGATGCCTGGCATGAAGTCAGGAAAACTCATCTTCCTCAGTTTAAATCCAGCCTCAGACACTGGCTAGTTGTGTGACTCTGGGCAAGTCACTTCACTCTGTTTCTTCACGTATAAAAGGAGCTGGAGAAGGAAATAGCAAACCACTCCAGTATCTATGCCAAGAAAACTCTAAATGGGGTCATGAAGTATTGGGCATGACTGAAACAAGTCAGCAACAACAAATGATGGCTACCTTTAAGTATTGGATCATATGTGTGTGTGTATGTCTATGTATAGATATATATATAGATATAGATATATACCTTTAAGTAAGGATTATAAGTTTAGAGTTGGGGAGGCCCTTGGAAGATCATCTGGTCCAAATGTCTTACTTTATAGATGAGAAAATGGAGACACAGTGAGGTTAAGAGGTCACGTAGGTTGTAAATGACCAATACAGTATCTGAATCCAAGTCCTGTGACTACAAGAAGGGCTGACATGTTAAGAAGAGCACTGACCTGCTTGTGTCATCTTACTGAAATCACCTCCAACTGAAAGTGTACGGATCTCCTTTGCCCTATAACATACCACCTTTTAAAAATTTAACTTCTATATATGCATATATGTATGTGTGTATATCTCCCTGTCTCAATAGACTATACACTTATTAAGGTCAAGAGTTATGTTATTTTCAGTCTTCGGATCTCCAGTATCTGTCACTGTATCTTGTCTGCAGTAGATTCTGATTTGAACTGAATTGCAAAAATTACTCAAAAATGGTAGAAGTAACCCCAAGGGACATTTAAGATCCTCATAAGAAATAACTTGCTAGCAATTACAGATGTGCCAAAAGGGAATGGGCTGCCTTAGGAGACATTTCCACTGAAATTCTGCTCTTCTGGGATGCTGTCCCAGAGATCAACTAACCACTCTAATAATCATTAAACATTTATTAAGCATTTACTATGTGCCAGGAGTCTTGCTAAGCATAGAGGATAGAAACTGACCCCTAAAATCCCATACAACTCTGAACTCAATACATTTTTGACAGACTGCTTTTCAACTGTCTCACCAACCAAATAATGACTAAAACTAACACACCATTGTGAAACTTTACCTTTCCAAATCATGTTTTTGCATCTTTTTTTTAAAATCACCAATTGACTATTTAGAATTAGGGTGGTATAAAGGATATGTGATCAGGTCCACTAAATCTTTTATGGATTCATAATTAGATGAGAAAATACTATGAAACCACAAGTATTATCCATTCAAAAATGTTTCATATGAACTTTTGAGGGCTAATTATGTTTTAAGGTCTAAAAGGTATAGTTAGTTAAATACAATGCCAAGGGAAAGCAATGGAATGTTCATTGGTCATAAATTACTTTTAATTTATTCTTGTAAAGTCAAGAAAAGATGATAAATCATGGGTAATTATAGCCCCTCTGTTATGTGGTATACCGTTGGAAACAAGGTAGTAATATTTCTAGCAAAAGCAAGTCAGTATGACTATTATTTACATTGCATGGAGTTAATCAGCTGTAAATTAGTGAGAGGAAAATGGGAGCTTTGAGCCACAGAAAGGGGAACTAATGTTATTTCTTCAACAAACAGTCAATAAAGTCATACTTTATTTAAGAACACAAGTATGGTAGTGTCACCTGTGACTTTTGTACGGCATCAAATGAAGGACAAAATGAACAGTGGAAAAGGTAGCTTAAAGAATTGCTACTTTTCATACCTCTAGATCGGGCGCAGCACCACCCACGGGAGTAATGAATACCATGGGCACGATCTGAGAATCTCCGTATTTGAACTGCACAAGTGCACGTGTAGGACCAATACACTTTACCACAGTGCCTGAAATGAATCAATTAAAAAAAAAAGACATTTTTAAAGCTACATTCTGCGTGTTCCAGGTAACTTCATGAATTCTGTTGGCCATTAAATGGACAGTTAGTTACCTAACATTCCTTTTCTTTATACATGTGGGATAAGAATCACAGATTAGGAGGTACCTCATAGGCTGTTTAGTACTTGTTTTCCCTACAGAAATGTAAGTTTGCAAATGAGGATTGTTTCATTCTTTGTATTTTTATCCCTAGTACATGGCACAACACTGGGACACCTAGCTGAGGGTTCAATAAATGTTTGTTGACTGATCAATTAATGACTTGAAATAAGGAGAAACAAACCTACTACCTCTGGGAGCCTATTTGTCTTTCGAACAGCTTTAATCGTTAGGGAGTTTTTCCTTACCTCAGGCTTTGCATTCATCATGGTACAGTGGAAAAGAATACCAGTGGAGACTAAGGACCTAGGTTTGAAACCCACCTCCAATGTTTCCTACTCGTACAACTTTGGGAAAATCATTTAACCTCTTTGGACCTCCAGTATGCATTTGCAGAACGAGGGTATTGGAGTAGATGACCTCTGGAGAACCAACCAACTCCAGATTTAAGAGCTTTGGAACCTAAATCTACCTTTCTGGCATCTCCAACCCTTTGTGAAGCCAAGCAAAACAAAATCTAACTGATGTTCACTGTGACAGCTCAAATACTGAAAGACAGCTATCATGTTTCCCCTAAGTCTTTTCTTCTCCAGGCTAAATGCCCTCCAGTTCTTTCAGCCAGTCAATCCATATATAGCATGATTCTGTGGCCCCTCACTCTCCTGGTGTAAAGTTAATTGAATAGGAAGATCTTCCCCGCCCATTGATAGACCTAACACATGGAGTCTGTGGTCACATGGAGCTTAGATTGGAAGGACCTTGCCCAAGGAGGAAAGAGACAAAGCACGAGTAGAGAGTGAGAGCAGGCAAAGCAGAGAGAGAGAAGCAAGCTGTGAGTGGGCAGTGGGAGGAATTTGTCTAGGGGAACTTGTTTTTGTGGGGAGATCTGACAGAAAGAAGGTTTACGATGTCAGCGCTCCCTGGATTAGTGATAAGTAGCCTCTTAAATCTTACCTCCCTGGTATTCTAATGATGTCCCAAATAAATATTTTGGTTTTGCTTTTGAGGAAAAGAGTTTATCATATTTTGTGAATTTACCCTGGAAAAACACATGCATATTCATTGTGGCTGCTATGGGCATCACATTGGCATTATACCTGGCTGTCCTCCACTGGGCATACTCCAGCTTAGTGATTTTTCTCCTAAGACCTGCCAGGTAGGATTGAACTCAGATAAGAACTCTTGCAGAACTAATTATCATTTTTTTTGTTATTTTTTTTTGTCTGAGACGATACTTTATAGCTGAAGAGCTCAAAGCATTTTACAAACATTGCTTATAAGATATCAGTGAGATGGGTAGGAATTTAGATAAAGGAACAGGAATCTGGAGAATTTCCATGACTTCTACTGAGCAGTAGGAAATATCTGGAGCCCAGGTATACAGTGGATAGAGTACTGGGCCTGGAGTCAGGAAGACTCATATTCCTGAGCTCAAATCTGGCCTCAGACACTTAGTAGCTGTGTAATCCTGGGCAAGTCACTTAACTTTGTGTTCCTCAGTTTTCTCATCTGAAAAATAAACTAGAAAAGAAAATGACAAACCATTCCAGTATCTGTGCCAGCCTCATGGACTGACTCCATGAGGAGTCAGTCACAATAATAACAAAGAAGCAAGTAATCTTCCCAATTAAAGATTATTCACACATATATGTGATGTCTTCCTCTACGAAGTTCTTTTGCCTTCCATTTACATAATTTATAGAAGCTATAAGGGACCACAGAAGTCAAGGAAGTTCAAACTGCTTCTAAACAGAAGTATCTTCTTCAATATCCCCAACAAGTATGACCAGCTTTCACCTAATAACCATCAGTGATGGGGAGCTTACTATGTCTTCAGGCAGTCTCTTCCACTTTGGGAGAGGTCTAATTTTTATTCACCTGTCATTTACTTATATAAGTCTTTCAGGATAAAAAAAAATATATTTTTCAGTTGGAAAACTAGGAAAAGAAGCCTATGTTTTCCCTAGAATCCTTTTCTCAAAGCTGAAAAAAAAGATGTGATGGTAGAGAAATGAGAAAGACGACCAGGTTAAATAAACCAATATACCCTCTGTGCCCAAATTTACAACTAAAAATAATTAAGAAGCTAAAAATGCTGAGTGTTCCCTTGTGGTGTAGCTATAGTCAAAGAGGGCACTGTAATGGAGAAAGAAAACTCCTGGGCTAAGGTTGAGGAGGTCTGGCATTCAGCCCAACTGAATTTATGTTCCCCATTAAAAGGGGGTTATAATTTTTAAGGGACATTTTAGAAACAGATATACTTAACATGGCAGCTACAGTTGTGCACAGAATTCCTTTCATAGATAGAAAATATGTACACAAGGCCCCATTGTCCTCTAGAACAACACATCTGGCATCCTGGCTATGACCACCCTACCCCATATAGCCTTGGCAAACTGGGTTTATTTGCTACAAAAGAAACCAGGTGTTGATTTTCTGCCCTGACCCTGGCCCAAACATCTCTTATTTCATTAATGGAGTGTTATAAGGAGGCCAAGATATTTTTTTAAAAAATCAAACCCTTTGTTGTTTTCTTTCCTTATTTTTTCCTTTGTTTCCTTGGACTGAAATATTCAACTCAATTTTAAGTAAGATTAAGTAAAAAGAACCAATCAAAAGTAATATTAAATACCTACTATGTGCCTGGCACTTTTCTGGCTGTTAGAGATACAAAAACTGTCAACTCCAAAGCCATGGCAAGCAGGCTACCGGGAAGGGAGTTGTCTCCCAGTTCCCTCAATGATGCAGTTCAACCCAACTGAGCAGACACTTGTGTATCAGAATGAAGTACAGACAACAACAGCCTGCCATGTACGTAGCCCTCTGCTAAGGAGGAAGCTACAAAGTTCAGTTAAACCCCCACCCAATGTGAGAGCTGAAGGGTACATGATGTTCTACACATAACTGCAATCACTTCTTACACCAGCCATGTGAGGGGGGTGAGGAGGGGGCGAGGGAAGGAGAGGGGAGGGGGAAGAATGAAGAAGGGAAGGAGGGAGGGGGGGTAGGTATCTCCATTTTGCAGCTGTTGGTATCTAGAAGGGAACAGTAACATGCCTAAGACCAAGTGCTTTTCATTGCCCTGCCCACTACACTCTGTCCCTCTCTATCTCACATGCAACAGAGAGGCCTCATCACCTATTAAAAACAATTACAACGTGGCTAGTATAGAAGTAGGTTTTGTGTGTGTTCATATAGATAATGGGCAATATATGCTTGCCTTCTCAATGGGTAGGGGAGGGACATGGGAGGGGAAAAGGCAAGAGGCAGGGAAAGAATCTGGAACTCAAATATTTTTAAAACTATATTCAAAAATCCCCAAATGTTATGATGATTCCTAAAGGGGAGGGAGTGTCTTCCTACAGATTAGAAAAGGCAAAGAGTCTTCCCACAGGGTGATTATAAAATCTTGTAAGCTTTACAAAGCACTATCCTCACAACAATCCTGTGAAATAAACGGTCCTCTTTCATGTGTTTTTGGAGGCGAGGGAGAGGTAGGATAATCTGGACCTATAATTCTATAAGTGTGTGATAACCATGCCCCCCCCATCTAATAATGCATGCTAGCCTCTCCTCTACAATTCACAGTCTCAGAAAAATTACCTGGGCACACTAAAAGAGTAGCAGGGTCAGTGATGTAGAGCTAGAAAGGTCATTAGAGGTTCTTTCAGGTCCAAGCACCTCATCTTAAAGATGAAGAAAATAAGACCCAAGGAAATAAAGGAACTTGCCTGGGGTCATGGAGCAGGTATGGGTCAGGAAGAAGACTTGAGTTTAGCCCTTCCTCACTCTAAGATAAGGCTTTATGCCATGTTATTTCTCTGATCTCCTAAAGTCAAGCAGTTAACCCAGGATCACACATTTGGAGTCACATGCCAGCAGTCATGGATGAGGAATCCCGAAGGCCTATAGTCATCTCCTTTCCCTGATACTTCTAGTTAGGTGACTAGTGAGGTGACAAAAGATTCCATCTCTCTGGGCCTCATTTCCCTCATCTCTAAAATGAAGATAATTATATCTACATTATCTACCTCCGCAGGGTTGTTAGAAGGATCAACTGAGGTCATCTGTGTCTATAAAGTGGCTTTGGTTTTTAAGCCAAACTATAGAGCTTCGCAAAAACTTTCAAATATTATGTCATTGTCAGCTGTCCTTTAAGGTACAGATTCAAATGCTGGCTCTGACATCTACTACTCATGTGATCTTGGGGAAATGGTCTCTCTCCCTGGATTTTCTTTTGCTCATCTGTAAAATGAGGGAGTTGGACCAGCAGTCCTCTATGGTTCTTCCCAGTTCTAGGTCTACGATCTGATAATCCAGATCTCTGTACTGACATCCTTTCCACTCCACCACACAGCCTCTCCTCTATGTTATTTTTCAGTTTTGTCTCTGCCATGTCTACTGGTTAACTGAGAGGCCCAGATAAGAATCTCCAATTGTGTCCTCCTCACACTGTGTGTCTCCCTGTGGTGAGCAAACCCAACCAAAGCGTCTAACTAATGATTACTGATT
Organism: Potorous gilbertii; assembly: GCA_028658325.1. Lineage (NCBI taxonomy): Eukaryota > Metazoa > Chordata > Mammalia > Diprotodontia > Potoroidae > Potorous > Potorous gilbertii. The sequence continues at coordinate 337,218,995 of CM053771.1, forward strand.
CCCTCTAGCCTAGGTGAATCCTTACTGTCATCATGAAAATATGTGAAATGTTGTTTAGTCATTTTTCTCTTATGTCCAACTCATGGTGATCCCTTTTAGGGTTTTCTTGCCAAAGAGACTGGAGTAGTCTGCCATTTCCTTCTCCGGCTCATTTTACAGATGAGGAAACTGAGGCAAAAATGACTTGCTCAGGGTCCCACAGTTAATGAGAATATGAGGCCAGATTTCCACTCACCAAGGTGAGTCTTCCTGACTTGAGGTTCTACCCACTGAGTCACCTAGCCACCCATATTTGAAATGACGGGGCCAGATAGGCTTTGCTTTAGATGTTTTAGGCAACTAGACTATGCAATGAATACAATGTTGAACCTGGAGTCAGGAAACTCCATGTTTAAATCCTACCTCAGACTAGATCTATGAGCTTGGATTAAGTCCCTTAGCTGGCCTCAGTTTCCTTATTTGCAAGATGAGGATAACAAAACCCACCTATCTTACAGGGTGGCTGTGAGGATCACAGGAAATTACATATGTAAGTCATTTTGCAAACCTTACAGTTCAAATAACTATTAGTATAACAAACTAGCATTTTTACCGCTTAACACAGTATCTGCAGTGTATTAAGAACTTAATAAATGCTGGCTGACTTGACTTGACTTTGTCTCACCCTTTGATTTAGGACACCACTCTCCCAATTATCCTCCATAATTTCTTCTGTCCCTACTATACCTTAAAACTGACTTTTTATCACCACAGATGATTCTAAAGATTTCAATGAAAAATATCCTAAAAGGACCAAAATATTATCTTTGCAAAATTCTTCAGATGTCTCTTTTCTCAATAAAAATGATGCAGACAAAATGAAGTTTCAAAAATCCTATGAACATTAAAAAATAAAATTGCAATAACATTCTAGTCAATTCAAGTACTTCCCAAAAGGTTGTACCTATGAACACAGAGCAGGTTTAAAACAAAAATAATAATCCCTTAATCCATTTAAATAACCTTTTAGTAACTAGTTACATATCACTTATTTTCAAAGTTGACTAGTTGCCTGGCTAAACTGAATTTCTTTTAAATTTTCCCCAAAATGGTTTCTGTATCAGATAATCACAGATACTGAGGCCAAAACAGTTGGTGTTAGCTCTTGAGGTCTGTCCATTAATCACATGAGAAAAGAAGAGAAAAAATAATTAAGATGTTGACATGAGGTTTAATAGGAAAGAATGTAAAGTCTTTTTCTTAATTCAAAAATCAATTTCACCAGTGCAAGATATGGAGGCATGGCTAAGTAGCAGTTTGTCTGAAAAAAAATCTGGGAGCTTAAGTGGACAACAAAACTCCATGTGAGTCATCAATGTCAAGTAGTATGCAAGAAGCTAATGCTGACCTTGGTCTACATTAAGAAAGGAAGAAATTAGGTAGTGATAATTCAGTCAGACTGCCCTGGTCAGACTATGTCTAGAAACATGAACGCAGCCACAGGTACCAGATTTTATAAAATGAAGTCAGTTCATGAATTTAAGAATGTACTATGTTCCAGGTGCTGTGCTAAGCACTGGGGATACAAAAAAAAGGCAAAAAATAAAAATAAAGAATAGTCTCTACTCTCAAAGAGCTCCCACTCTAAAGGGGGAAACAACATAAAAATAACTATATGTAAATAAAATATGTGTGTGTGTTTATATACACACAGAAAGAATAAATTGGGGATAGCATCTGGACCAAGACAACCAGTATGGTAAAGGACCCTGAATTTACATCATATAAAGATTGGTAGAAGGAAATATGGATGTTCAAGCTGGAAAGGGGGTAGCTTGGGAATGAATGCATATGATAGCACTCTTTAAGTATTTGAAGGACTGGCTATCTGATGGAGGAGAGATTAGAACTTGTTCTGCTTGAGCAGAGGGGGATAAGTAGAAGTGAGGGATGGAAGTAGCAAATAGGCAAGATTGGACTTGATGTCAGGAGAAACCTATCAGTGATTAGGGCTCTCTAAAAGCAGAATGGTCTGCCTCAGGATTTAGCATGCTACTCTTTATTGGAGGTCTTCCAATGAAGTCCAGATGATCACTTATTGGGCTAATTGTGGTGTAATGGTAATTTAAATGGGAAGATGTGTCTCATTCATTAATAGGCCCATGTGACCTGCTTAAGTTACATGGAAGCCTGAGTCACATGAGTCAAGTGACATGGAACAGGAAGGGATGAAGTAGGAAGAGGCAGAGCTAGAGCAGAGCTGAGAGGAAATTAGAGAGTGATCAGAGCTAGCTAAGGTAGCAACTACCATGAGTGAGAGAGCTTGCTTGTGATTTGTTTTATGGAACTGGTTTTTGGGAAGCCTAGCAGGGGGAAGGCTTGGAGATGGTGTTGTTCTCCACATTGTTATCGTGTTTAGATTTTTGTTACTATGATGGATTTGGCTTTCTGGCGTCTGAATAAGTGTTTGGTTCTGCTTCCAAAAATCTGTATTTTGCGATTCAGAACTGTGACGGCATATTCATGGCTGCCGTAGCTGCTGTGAATATCGCATGGGCACTACATGTAGTAGGAGTTTCCTTTTCAGGCGCAGGTCACTGAGATCCTGTGATTTATTGCTGACTTGCCATCAGATGACACATACTGTATTACTGTCCCCAAGAGCTTCCCATGCTCTCCACAATCAGGCAGGATTATTTTCTGTTTCATTTTCTTATCTCACAATTACTGTGCTAATGGATATTTGAACCCTTCAAATTTTTGCTAAAATACTAAAGCAATAAACTATTATTATTCACTGGGGTTTTTACTCTGGAGAAGAAATGACCTAGTGTGGTGAGTGTGGTAGATAATAAATGTCTTCAAGTATTTGAAGATTGCCTTGTGGGAAGAGTTATTAGATTTATTCCTCTTAGTTCCAGAAGGTAGAACTAGAAGCATTGGGTAGAAGATACAGAGAGAGGCACATCAGTTCAGTATAGGGAAAGATTTCCAAGAATTAGGTAGAATGGTCTGCTTTCAAATCAAAGAAGGTCTTCAAGTTGAGACTGAATAATTTGCTTCAGATATCTGTTGAACTAGTGTTTAGCATGATTCCTGGTACATTGTAGGCACTAAATAAATGTTTATGGACTGACTTGACTAGAAGATCATAGTTCAATGGGAAAGAGCACTGGCTTTGGAATCAGAAGACCTGAGTTCAAGTCTTCTCTCTCTCACTTACTACCCATGTGATCTCATGCAGTCACTAAACCTCTCCTGGCCTAGTTTTCTCATCTGTAAAATGAAAGAGTTAGATTACGGCCACTGAGGTCCCATCTAACTCGAAACATATGCATCTATGATCTTGTTACTTTGCAATCATTAAAAGATCCAGAGCTGGTGGGGCTGCTGGAGGTCATGGAGTCCAATCCCCTCATTTAGCACATGAGGAAAACAGGGTTTTCTCATCCAAGGTCAGAGAGTTAGTAAGTGCCAGATCTGGAATTCAAAACAAGATCTTCGGACTCTAAATTCTGCATTCTTTCCACCGTACCATTCCAGTCCTAAAATTCTGTGACATGTTGCTGAGCCAGAGAAGGTTGGAATCCAAATTGCTTCAGCCTTACTGTTTGGCTTTCAAACTATTCTCAACTGGTTTTATAAACACCAAGCTGAATAAATCAGGAGGAGCTTTTTCAACCCAGTAAGATGGTTTACGACAATTACATCTGAGCAGCCTTGAGCCCTAGAGAAAGGAAGGTTCCCAGCACCCCCTCCCTTCCCTTTGCTTCAAGACCAGTTGCAAGGTATAAACAGATAGGCCTCCTTTTAAGCCATGACTCCATATTGATTCTCACAAAGTTAAGTTCCAAGGCAAATTTGCTAAGTTTACAAATCAAATTGTTCCAGTTGTCAGCCTCACATCTGCCCTCTGGGAACTGAAAAAATCCAGCTGATGTCTGTCTCTAGCTGTCATCCTTGGTAACAGAGATTCTGGAATTACATTTTATCTGGCGATTTGGTTGGTGATGCCAGAGACCTAATATACTTTGTGCAGGACAGCTGAGCTCCTTTGCAAATAAAACACCAACTTGTCAGGAATCCTTTACCCAGCAGAAATACTTCCACCTCCCACTGAGGACCCATTAATGACTGAGTCCTGGAATTCTCTGTTAAGAATAGATTGGGGTCCTGGGGCACTGATCTCAGAAGTAAACAATTTCAGCCAGGTCAGATTCTCCCAGATAATTATAGAGATCATCTGCATCAGTTACCAGGGTCCCTTTGTCTCATTCTGGAAAGATGTTGACACTATTCTTTTTATAAATACTTCTTTCAGAATGTACACACATCTTTTCTGAGCCACCAGGAAGTAGAGCGGCTCAAAGCCCAAGATTTTTGCCCTAGTAAAAGGTGAGCCTTCCCTCTCTCCTCCCTTAAATCTCTTAGGCCACTCTATATGACCATATAGATGTATGCATTTGATCAAAATTCTAACTTGAATTAGGTTTTTTTGGTCCAGACCTGTAACTTCAACAGTGGTTTCATCAGTACACTTGTAATTAATAATCTCAGAGAGGTATTAGTTGGAAGTGTAAGTGATTTGTTTTAAGATCTAAACTAATACGGGTCCGAGGCAGGTCTTCAAGCAGACTCCAAGACCAGCTGTCTAGCTACTAAGGCTACAGCTTTTCATTACTATTAAATACATGGTATAACTTATTTGATCTGAGGGTTATTTAGGATCATAGGATTATTAACTTAGAGGTTATTTAGCCAAATCTCTGTTGGAAAAGGAAATGGCAAGCAGTTTGCTTCAATACGTTTGCCAAGAAAACTCCAAGTAGAACTCACCAAGAGTCAGACACAACCATACACAAAAAAGCCGAACAGCTTCATTTTAAGTCCAGAGAAGTTTCTACCTCTCTCCTCTATTAGATCATAAGCTCCTTCAGAACAAGGACTACCTAGAAAAACAAACTTTGTATTTCCCACCCCTCTCCCAACCCAGCCTCTCACATACCCAGCACCCTACCTTGTACCAAGGAGGCATTTAATAAGGCCTAATTGAGTTGAACTGGGAAGTTCTTTAAACGTTAATCACTGTCAACTAACGGATCAGTAGCAAACCAATCTATTCATTTGTAGGTGAAATCATCTGTAAAGCCCTCTCCTCAACAGAATCAGAAGTGTTCCAGCTAGTAGTCAATATTCAATATAACCGATGAATTTAGACAGACAGTCATAGTACACCGTAAATGAAGTTTGCCTTGTACTAGTGACAGTATGCTTATATTAAATCCACAGAAAATCCCCAAACTCATTTGGCCTAGGAATTTTATCCTCCATGCCTGGCAGAAGCAGCAAATGCTTTGACAAAGTGATAAATTTAAGGGATTTTTTGTTTCCTTTTCACAGTAAGAACAGGGAAATGACAGGAGGGTGGGCAACAGGAGACAAAAAGTCCTCAATAATCCACAAACAGCATAATCTGTTACTGTATAATTAAAAGCGAATATCATCCTCAGAGTTCACAGTCTAAATAATGTAATGCCTGTACTCTACATATTACATTGTGTATATCTTAATGTACCTTTTGATATCTTCTGTTGTGTCTGACCCTTTGTAAAACAATTTGGGGTTTTCTTGACAGAGATACTGGAATGGTTTGCCATTTCCTTCTCCAGCACATTTTACAGATGAGGAAACTGAGGCAAACAGGGTTAAATGACTTGCCCAGGGTCACGTAGTTAGTATCTCAGGGCCAGATTTAAATTCAGGAAGATGAGTCTTCCTGACTCCAGACCAGGCATTGTATCCACTGCAGTGCCACCTAGCCACCCTTACTGTGTGTGTCTTAGGGACTCTTAAAACACAAAGGTTACCTGGAAAATAAAAGCCATTTTCCTCTGATCTTGCAATAACCTTCTGGCCTTTGAGAGGATCGACTCTTTTGCTTTTGAATTTCCTCCCTTGGCTTTGTTGTGATTTCTGTAGAGTTAAGAAAAAAAAAAGTGTAGAGACAGAATGATTATATAGAGCTTGATGAAGAAAATAGTTAAAAAACAATGAGGAAGAGGACATGTGAGATCTCTAAAGACTCAGAATGGAAGTCTTGCAGAATTACATAACAAATTATATGACAAATAAATACTCTGTGTGCTCATGCCATTAGGTGCACACCCCTACTACCACACATATATAATGCACACATTTCTCTCCCCACTCCCATTTCACCTTCCCCGGCAATTGAACCTGATTCCCTCACTTCACAAATGGCTAAACTGGACCCCAGGGAAGAGAAGTGACCTCCCCAAGGTCAGAGAGGCAGTTAATATTATAAGAGTTGGAATTGGAACCCAGGTGCCCTAAGTTAAGAATTGGGCTCTTTCCACTGGATCAGGCTGCTTCTCACATGAAAAAAAAAATCTAGTAAAATATAAGCTTCTTGAGGGCAGAGAATCTGTCATTTTCTTCTTTATATATTCAGTTTCCAGCAGAAGCCTGGAACAGAGTAGGTGTTTGATAATTTCTTGTTGAATACATTAGGTATTTGATATTTTCTTGAATTAATTATCTCATCTGAGTTACTCCACAGCATAGTGGTCAGTAGGTTCTTTGATTGGTGATTTCTTCCATACAGAAAGTAGAGAATTCTAAAAAAAGAATGTGGGTGGCACAATGGATAGAGTGCGATGCTCTGAGTCAGGAAGACTCTTCTTCCCCAGTTCAAATCTGTCCTCAAGACACTTATTAGCTGTGTGACCCTAGTCAAGTCACTTCACCCTGTTGGTCTCAGTTTCCTCATCTGTAAAATGAGCGGGAGAAGGAAAAGGCAAACCACTCCAATATCTTCGCCAAGAAAAACTCAAACAAGGTCATGAAGAGTTGAACACAATTAAATAACAAACAACAAAGAAGGCTAATTCTGTGTCTAAGCAGACCAAGAACACCAGTAACCCAAATTTAATTCTTCCCACCTCACAAATCCCACATTAAAGGCTGGAAAGAGTAAAGCTGAGTCAGCCCTGATGACCACTGTCATAAAGAGGGGAAACACACTCCATTTTTGATTATCTATGGGTTTAAATCAGGCAATGATTTCATTACCCATGCTCCTCCATGCTCCCCTCCATTTTCTTCTTCCTCATCGCTGGCTTTGTGGCCAGCTCATTGCTCTTCTATAAAGGAAGGCAGGGTAGATGAAATTTCAATCAGTTAATTTCATGCCTTTGCCAGCAATCCATGTCAAGGTTTCTGGAGGGAAGAGGATTGAATTAATAGTCCAAATCTGATTTGGGGATTGTCTGCAGATTTCAATAATTCTTGCTACTTTTGCTACCCATGACCATAGATAATTGAAAGCTGGCTGGACTCTCCTTGAAACTCATTGGCCCCCACTTAAGAATAGCATTGGCTTTCCCATACATGCTAATGAAGGGTAGTAATTTTGAAGAAAGCCTCACAAAGTCTTCTAGGATTCAGGAAGTTGGGGAAGCCCTCCAGGCTTCTTTCAAGGAGTCACAATAATAGGTACTATCTATATAGTCCCTCAAGATTAACAAAACACTTTATAATAATATTTCATTTGATCCTCAAACAACCCCGAGGGAGGTGCCATGACTAAATTCATTTTGCACATAAGGAAACTGAGACAAACAGATTTGCTAGTTAAGTGTCTTAAGTGTGACTGAACTCAGGTCTCCCTGGACTACAGATCCAACATTCTGTCAACCAAGCCATAGTGTTACACTTTTTTGTTTGTTTTACCAAAAAATATGGGGGACAAGGAAACCAAGGACAGACAAATTCAATAAGGATTACCATGAAGTATACTCATACACATACAAACACATATGAACCAACATGATTTGCAAAGTATAAAATCAAATTAGCCAACAGAATTATACCCAGTCAGACAGAATCCTACAGTCAAAGGAAAAGTAAGAGAAGAGCTGTTAGACCATGATCTTCCTGAGGACAGAGACTCCCTTTTTCACCTTCCTTTCTCTCATAGCCCCAGAATAAAATTGTTTCCAGTGAGTGCTCAGTAAATGAACTTATGAATGAACACTAAGGGACCGCATTCTAAGCAAGCAAAGCATCCTCTTCCCATCATTGTTCACTTGGAGTGATCTATCCCAGCCCGAAAATGATCCCAACCCTTCTGAATCCTGCAGGAAAGCCTGGACAGTTGCTACAGTGGCACCACCTCAAGATAACATTCTTCTGGGAAAATTAACCACAAAGAAGCAAAAACAAAAGCCACCCTCTTCTGCCAGTCTTTGGAAAAGCACCATCACAGCTGGAGAAGAGACAAAAGACCCTTTTGTTATATCCGCTTTCTTTGCGGAAGGGATCCACTTGAAATGAGCAAAGCTTTGCTTCAGTTTCCTATATTAGCATATTACATGATTTCACTCAAAGTGTGGTCGAAATAGGCTAGACTCATGAAAATGCCATCCTCAGCCCTGTCCTCTTCCTGACTCCCCAAGGTGTCTTGGAAGGAATGGATGTTGAATGAAATTTAAAAGCCTTTATTACTTACTAAATTAAGAGAAAAATGGGTATTCATTCTCTGGCCTGTAGTTAGGTGTTATAGCTATACATATGTGTGTGTATCTATAGATAGATATGCATATATACACATGTAGGTATGTGTATGTATATATACACATGTATGTAGGTATATACACAGAAATACATATATGTATGCATGTACATAGGTGTATATATACACATGTACAGATACATACTCACTGTTCAGCCTTTTTTGTTTTTCAGTTCAGGTTTTTTTTTCATTATCCAACTCTTTGTGACTCTATTTGGGATTTTCTTGGCAAAGATGCTGGAGTGATTTGCCATTTCCTTTTTTAGCTGATTTTACAGATGAGGAAACTAAGGTAAACAGGGTTAAGTGACTTGCCCGGAGTCATACAGCTAGTGAAACTAGTGTCTGAGGCTGGATTTGAACACAGGAAGATGAGAGGGTCTTTCTGAGGCCAATCTTGAAATTCTATTCACTGTACCACCTAACTGCCCATATACATACACATATATGTGTGCATGCACATATGTGTTACATGTATGTATCTATAGATGTATATAGATGTGAACATGTGTATATATACATATATTTATATCTAATATTTATATAGGTATGGATGTAAATATATGTGTTTATGTATATCATTTTTATATTATATATTAGTATAATATAATCATTAATATGATAATATCTATTAGTATATATATTAGATCTATTTTAAAATCAAAAGATAAGCCTAATGGATTATCTTCTTGAAACAGTTGCAATGCAGAAACAGAGACTTGTTTTGGGCTCCCTCCTAAGTGAATTGGTTTTTCATTTTTTTTTCCCTGCAAAGATCATTAATCCTGCCACCTCTTGAATTTCTCAAATAAATCAAGGAATAAGAGGCACTCCTGCCAACTGGAGATTGGGCAACCTAACTACTTCCCAGCAAAGCGGGTAAAGGTACTGTCTCTTACAAAGTGACATCTTCAGGAAAGGGTTTGTTTTATAGGTATAGCCTAATGTTATTTATTTGTGGCCCTGAAGCTGCATTTTAAAATATTGCTTCAGTGGAGAAAGGGATTAAAAGTACCTCTTGTACAGTCTCACGTATAGCCGTACATACTTAAGAAGGCTTCTTTAATTTATGAGACAATTGACTATAGAAATTAAAATAACTTCAGGGAGTCTGAATACCATTTTTTCTGCAATCATTCTTGTTAAATTCAGTTTGGGCTCTGAAAATATCTAGGCTTCTTTCTCTGGTGAAGTGATGCCACTTAAAAAAAGACAAAAACAGTAGCATTAGTTTATTATTGAGATAATAGGGATTCTGTACAGGGTTGGCAAAGGGAACAAGGAGGTTTATTTCCTTAGAAATTCAAACACAAAATCGGGGCCAAAGAAGTAAAAATATGATGAAATAGTTCTTCATCTGTAAAATGGGGATAAAATGGGCATCTTCCTTAAAAGGTTGATCAAAGGAGAGAAGGAAGGAGGGAGGGAAGGCAGGCAAGAAATATTTATTCAGTGACTACTATGTACCAGGTACTATGCTACAAGCTTAACAATTATTGTCTTATTTGATTCCCACAACCCAAGAGGTAGGTGTTGTTCCTATCCCCATTTTACTTCAGTGACTTACCCAGGGTCACACAGCTAATAAGTGTCTGAGGCTGGATTTGAACTCAGGTCATCCTGACTCCAAGCCTGGCACGCTCCCCACTGCACTGCCTAACTACCTTGTAACATATGTAAAGTGCTTTGTTCTACATATATAAATGCTGACTTATTATTAATTATTTTTATGAGAAGCTGTGTTCTGAAGGATTATTGTTTCTTGTAAAGTCTTCATACCAGAATATAATTAGAGCAGCTGGGTGGGACAGTGCTGGTCTTGGAGACAGGAAGACTCATCTTCTTGAGTTCAAATCCAGCCTCAGACAATTCCTAGCTGTATGACCCTGGGTAAGTCACTTCACCCTGTTTGCCTCAGTTTTCTCATCTGTAAGATTAGCTGGAGAAGGAAGTATCTTTGTCAAGATACAAATGGGGTCACAAAGAGTCAGACACAGCTGAAAAATGACTAAACAAGAAGTCTCCTTTGGGTAGACAAGCAGGCTATATGGTACCATATATTAGCTAGAGAGTTAGCTGAACTCATGTTGGGGAGACCTGGCTTCTGTGATTAGCTGTGTGACTCTGAGCAAGCCACCATAAGTTTAGAATGAATAAGTGAATGAATTCATGAATGGAAAAAAAAATAACATTCACTAAGCCTTTACTGAGTCCAAAGAACTGTGCCACTCCCAGAACATGCAAATAGAGAAAGCGGTCCCAACTCTCAAGGAACTTCTGTTCTAATGAGGGGAGATCACAAATATAGGAGGTTTCAGCTGGAAGTCAATTGGAAAGGTACCATGGTTAGTGGCAAGGCAGACAGAAGGCAATGCATTTTCTTTCGGTGTCATTTCCATTAATCAAACCACCTCACCTTCTGATGTTAAACAATTTAGTACTTAGTGCCAAGGACTTTTCTGGGCAAGAGCTTTCTTTTCTAGGTCTTCAATAGTTGTAGCTTCAGGGGCAACCTAGGAGAAATACTGGTGGTATGAATGAGTGGATAGATGGTAAACCGCTATTCCAAGGGCTTGAATTCCCAGACAGTACGCTCAACTTACCCTCCTCCTTGATGGGCTGTTGGGGTAGTTGGCAATAGGGACAGATGGTATCTTCTCTAAATAGCATGCTCCCACAGATAATGACCTCCGTGGATGACCTGAAATACATGGTGGTTTACAAGCTGATACCAATACCGAGGATTTGGGGCGTGTTTTCCCTCTCTTGGCAGTTGGGTGGCAGTTTGTGGGAGGGATGGCAGGCCTCTTCTCCATAGCACATGACTCTCTAGATGATGATGAGGTCTGGGATGAAAGTAGAGCTATTGCTGGCTTAAAGAGTAGCATTATTCCAGCAGCTCTTGGGCTTTCCTTCTTATCCAAGAAAGCTGGTTGGCAGTTAACACGGATGTCAGGGCTCATCTCCATGGATGACACTTCCCTGGAGGACAGTTGTGGACCCTGTACTGGAAGATGAGGCTCTGCTCTGCTCTGAAACTCTTGTCTTTCCGTGGCAGTTGGTTGGCAGCCGGCATTGATGGCAGGCTCCATATCCTGAGAGGGTGTTTCCCTCGATGGTGGCTGTGAGGTCTGATTAGAAACCAGAGCAGGTGGTGTGGGGTGTTCCGTTGTTTCTAGGACTGTTGGGTTTTCCTGCCCTTCCATAGAAGCCAGTGGATAATCGATGCTGGAAGTGGTGTTGTATTGGCAGGTATGATGAGTCCCTTCTCCACAGAGGGAGTTACCCTGTATGTTAACTGTGGAATCTCAATGAGAAACAAAGTTGGTGTTCTGGAGGAAGCTTCTGTTCCTAGGTTCACCAGTTCTTCCGTGGCAGTTGGTTGGCAGTTAGTATGGATGATAGGGAGTATGGGAGCCCCTTCTCCACAAAGATTGCTCCCCTGGATGATAGTGGTGAAGTCTAGACTAGAAGCAGGGCCAGTGGCTTGCAGGGGTACTACTTTCCTCAACACTGTTGGGATTAATTGTCTATCCATAGCAGTTGGAATGGAATATCAAGTTAAAAATCCCTACTGGGACTTCCTTATACTATGAAACCACAGGTCCAGTTTAAAAAAAAATCCCCTTCTCCATGTCTTTCAATTTCACAAACAGTTAAAATTCTATTAGAATAACCTATTACCTACTTTTAAGACTTACAAGCACTTTTCTCACATCTCACAATAATAGTATAAGTAGCAATTATTTTTCTCATCATCATCATCATAACCTCCATTTTATAGATGAAAAAACAAGCACAGTGACTTGCCCAAGGTCACCCAATGAGTAAGCTTTAGAAACAGGATTTTAACTCAAGTCTCTCCCAATAAAGGCTAGGAATTCTGTTCACCACATCATCTTGCATGGTCTACAATTCGCAGGTTCTCAAAATGAGTGATACTGCTCCCTGGGGGCTGGGGGGTGGGGAACTGGAAAGATCCAGGGGGTTGGTACTAGACTCAGGTGAGTTGGGGGTGGGGGTGGATAAAAATAAGAGGGTAGTGGAAACATAAAGAAGAGAAGAAAATTTTGAAAAACAGGATATATTTTATCTGTTGCATAACAGAGTTAAAGTCAAAATTATTAAATTATTTTCCAAATAAGCACACAAAATGCAAGTTATAACCCATCAGTGGTCAAGTCTGCCAACAGGCTTTAACAAACAAGTGTTGGCAGGTGAGTGTGCCTCGTCTTGTTGGGAATTCCAGCATGCATCGGCAGAAATATGTGCGTGTAATGACTTCTTTGTAATACATACATGATGCTCACAATGCAATATTGCATCATCAAAATTTCAATACAGGAAAAACCCCACAAATTAACAATAAATTATTAAATTTAAGATGCATCATTTAAAATATATATGTATATATATATATATATACATATATATATTTGAAGTGATGCAAATTTCAAAAAAACTGTTAAAAGGTTAAAGAAAGTAGATTTCCAGGAGGGTACTGAGTAATTTTTTTTAAAGAGGATGGGCGATAGGCCAAATAAATTTGGGAAGTCCTGGTCTACATAGTGCTAGTCAGGGGCCAAAGGTAATAATACCCCATCACAATTTTGTGTTATAGTGAGAGAAACATGCTATATGTCACTGTGTACATCACATGCTCTATTTGTAAAGTACTTAGCACAGAGTCTGGCACATAGTAGGTGCTACATAAACGTTGATACCTTTCCCCCTTCACACATAATTTGATCTTGAAGATAACGTTCTATGAAAGTTTTCGTTTCAAAGTTTACTGTATTCATCCCTCAGTGGAAAACTTTACTCAGTTTCTTGAGTCATTGCTAGAATTCACAAAGTGAAATTAGAGCTGTTTAGGACCTTTAACAGAGGTGTGCTGGAGGCAGCTTGAACTAACTCCCAGAGACATTGTTCAGTTTTCAGTGTGAGCATTTACACCTAGGGAATGGGCAAACTTACAAATCAGAACTTGACTTGCCATTTGGTTGATGGTCTAGATTAAAGTAAATAATGAAGAAAATGTTAATAATGCAAATTAAACTTAAAAGTGTGTTGTAAGTACAATTTTCCCCGCTGGAGAGCTAGCTGTTAAACATTTAGCAGTGTATCTCTGCCTATGGCTGACCTTTAGTAAGCTTTAGATCACACATCTAGGAAGGGTCTAAGACCAGATTTGGACTCAGGTCTTCCTGGCACATGTACTTGAGTACTTGTAGTCACAGTGCTGGACGTGTAGAAGATACAAGTTCAAATTTCAGCTATGTGACCCTGGGCAAGTCACTTAACATCTCTCAGCTTCAGTTACCTCATCTATAAAATGAGAACACTATTAGAACTCACTGTACAAGGTTGTTATGAGGGTCAAATGAGATAATGTATGTAAAACCCTTCCTAATGACTCTATCTACTTCCCAACTTAGTTGCCTTTGGAATCAGGAAGGCCTAAGTTCAAAGAACCTCTCTGTCTTAATCCACTGAAGAAGGAAATGGCAAACAAGTCTAGAATCTTTGCCAAGAAAACCTCATTGACTGTGTGGACCAAGGGCAGTCAGGTGGCATAGTCAATAGAGCACTGAGCTTGGAATCAAGAAGACTCTTCTTCCTGAGTTCAAATTCAGCCTCAGACATTAGCTGGGTGACTGTGGGCAAGTCACTCAACCATTTCCTCATCTGTAAAAATAGCTGGAGAAATTATAAACCACTGCAATATCTTTACCAAGAAAACTCCCAATGGAGGCACAAAGAATCAGACTTAATTGAAATGTCTCCACAACAACATTGAAATTATGTAGATAGTTCATATTAATGTTTTGTTGGATATTAACCTTTAGGGAGGTTGTCGCATTTTAGTTTTTCCCAATTACTTGTAAAACAATTTTTAACATTAATTTGTTTTAAATTTTGAGTTCTGAATTCTCCCCTTCCCTCCCCGATCCCTGAAACAGCAAGCAATTTGATATAGATTATACATGCGCAGTCATGTGAAATACATTTCCATATTCCATATGTTGGATATTAACCTTTTAATAAAACATTTTAAAACATATCCAAAATATTCAGTTAATCTCTCCTCCCTTCCCACAAAAAACAAACCAAACCAAACCAAACAAAAAACTAACAAGGAGTTGAAAAGTAAAAACAAGCCTTGGGTAAAACAAGATACAATTAAAGCTCCATGCCATGGGTTTAAGAGTTTGCCTTTGGTTAAATATAATAACAGTTAACATTTCTGTAGCATTTTAAGGTTTGCAAAGTGCTTTACACGATATTGTCTCTGATCTTAACAACCCCATGAGGTAGGTGCAATTGTGGCTTAAATTGCTTAAAAAGTCATTAAGGCAAGGAGTAGGAGGAGAATAGGAGTAGGAAACTGAGAGGCACAGACAGATGATTGTATTAAATGCCAAAATATAACTCTGGGCTCTGGCAAACAAGACGATCTGGAAACCGGTATCACTCATGAATGAAGTCAGATGGGCAAAAATATTGGTAGCATGGCTAGCCACACGATTTTCATTGAGGTAACTTGCTCTGCAAAATCCAATTTGCTTCCTTCTCCAATTCAATTTCCAGGAGTACAGCAAAGCTCTAAATTGTACCATTTACCTTTCACTTCATTATTTAATTCTTAGGTTATATCCTGGGGCTTACAGTGGGAAGGATATTGACAGAAAGAAGAAAACAGCCACATGTATACAAATCACTCTGATGAGTACTGAGTGTTTGATCATTTTCCCATTTAAAAAAGTGATATGTGTTTCCCACTTGACAAAATCACAAGTATCCTTATGATAGTTCTACAATATAATTCACACTGACAGTGTGTGTGTGTGTGTGTGTGTGTGTGTGTGTGTGTGTGTGTGTATGAGAGAGAGAGAGAGAGGTAGGACTGGAAGTGAGCTGTTCCTGACTCCGGGCAGGCTCCCATATAAATATATATATATACATATATCTATATATATGTATATATATACATATATATATACATATATATAGATATATGTATATATATACACATATATATGTATACATGTGAGTCTATAAAAATATGTATACATATATACATATATACACATGCATGTATATAGTTATGGGTATGTGTGCACATGTAAATGTAGGTGTGTGTGTATATGTATATGCATATGCATATACACACACAAACTTATATCCATAGGTGTGTATGTATATGTATATGCATATGTATATACACACACAAACATATATCCACTTTCTCTCTTTAACCTTGGTTTAAGAGTTCAGTGACCTCTAAATTAGAATAGTTCACACTGATACAAGGGAAGCTACGTAGCACAGTAAGATAGGGCTCTGGGCTAAGAACCTTTGTGAGTTCAAATCCATCCTCAGAATCTTTGTGAGTTCAAATCCATCCTCAGAATCTTTGTGAGTTCAAATCTATCCTCAGAATCTTTGTGAGTTCAAACCCATTCTTAGATACTTGTATGAACTGTGTGACCCTAGGCAAACCACTTAACTTCTGTCTACCTCAGCTTCTTTAACTATACAATGGAGATAGTAACAGCAATCTACCTCCTAGAGTTACTGTGAGAATCAGATGAAATAATATTTGTGAAGTACTTTGGGAACCTTAAAATGCTACATAAAGAAAAGCGAATACTTTTATTATTTAACCAAAGACAAACCTGTAAGCCAACGGCAAGGAGCTCCTATTATGTGTCTCATTTCAAGCACCAGCCAAACCATTTGTAAAAGATATATTTAGGGGTGCCGAGAGACTCTCAGGCCCGCCCGTTTGAGTCATCCAGTGGTGTCTAAGGTGCTAAGAACAACGCCCATGCTGAAAGGGAAGCTAGAAGTACTAGATCATGGCTTAACTTGAAAGCTAATACGGTTACAGAGACCTTCAGCCTGATGATGGTTCCTTGAATTTTAAATAGCTGTTGAGTACTTAGCTGTGTTTTAAAAATGCAAGGGTTTTAAGTCAGTTGGTTTGGTGGAGCACCATTTTTCTTCCCCAAAACCATTAAATACTTTGGTGTAGGAGGCAGATGGGCCCCCAAATCCCCTATACAATTTTATTTTACTTACCCTGCTCATTATTTGTGAGCAGGTCACCTTTTCTTGGATGTCTGCTGGTTAGATGTCTCTGTACTACTTTCACACCAAGAGCCTTAAGCAAGAATTTAAGAAGGTGATGGGAACACTGTAGGCTCAAGGTTGCCAGCCTTCCTTCAGTTGCAGGAAGACTCAAGGCCCACGGTTGCATGTGACTTTTAACCCTCCACTTTGAAAGCTTTGCCACCGAAGATTAGCAATTACTGGCTTTGGTGTCTCACTGATTAAATTCTCAAAGCAGGCGAGCTTGGGATAAGTGATTGTTCCTCGTTAATCACACCACTCTCCTTTCTGATTGGCCCCCTCGGGATGAGCAGAAGAAATTATACAGATGAGCCAGTGAAACATGAAAATATCTCCCCTGCTGCTGAACTGTAGTACTCCTGATGTCATGCATGAGAGTTAATCACTGAGAAAGGGAAATCACCAATTTAGCACTCCCAGATTGAAAATGTAATAAGCAAATCCATCGGAGGGGTCTTTTGGAAAGCCTGCTGCTTCACCTTTTTATTAGTAGAAAAGGAAACTGATAAATAAATAAATAAATATATATATATATATACATCTATGTAAATGTGTGTATACAATATAGGTGTATATATGTATGATGTGTGTGCAGATAAGGAAATGACAAATAATGGGCAATAGATACTATATCTATTGTCTTAAAGGCCGGTTATTTCATTTTTAAGCTTAAGGAAATCAATCAGTCTTTCAGGATCCAAAGATGTGTTTTATTATCTTGACATTATATCCACCAGCTCAGATTTTCACTGTCACACATTGCTCCAACAGATGGGAGCAAATTACAGAAAAAAAAAGCTCCAACCCCAATCCTGCCCTTTCCCCAAATGTCACAAGAACAAGGCATTGTGAGGTGATGGATGGGGTCTGGCAGCTTATGCAAGTCTCTAGACACTGACCAACTGATAAGCCTTAATCCATTAGGAAAAATCCTCATTTGCAAAAAGAGGTCAGGGTCTTTCTGTAGCCTTATTCCAAGAAGATGAAATAGATCTTAGCAAGCTCATCAGTCTTTGTGAAAAAACGAAAAGGAAGACCAAAAAAGGCAAATGTTAAATATTATTTTTAAAGTTATTATCAACTTTATGTTTCATAGCAAAAATTAAGCATAAGAATTTATTCAAGTTTAGTTTGTGACTTGAATTAATTTCCTTCACATAAATGTTAACACATGCTAACAACATTTCAAGATTTGGGGACAGGAGACATGAGATCTGTGATTTCTTGTGTGTAGGGAACTCCAGTTGAACAACTCCCTCTATAAATGCAACTCAGCATCAGCTCTGAAACTTCAAATCTGAGTGAGCTAATTAGAGCAATGAGAAATTAAGTGGCATGCCACTTACATCACACAGCCAGTCTGTGTCAGCAGGAGGTCTAAAAAGCAGGTCTTCTTTAAGGCAGGCTCTGTACGATGAGCCATGCTACCCCTCCAGCAATGCAGTGCACAGAGCAATGGTTCTGATTCTTCCTCAGAAATTTATTGGGCAAGTCACTTAAGCTCTATTTGCTTCAGTTTCCTCGTCTGTAGAATGGGCATAATGTCACCTGCCTCTCAGGGTTGTTGTAAGAATCAGATGAGATGTAAGTAAAGTGCTTCACCCAACTGAAAGCACCATAGTTTAAAACTAGCTATTATTTCAAGATAGTCACTTCACAAACAGAATATGGTTCATATAACTATTAATACAGCATTTGTGGTAAGTAGCAAGTAGGAATTAATAAATCTTAGAAATCAACAAGGCTAACCCCATTTTAGGGCAGCCAGGTAGCACAATGGATGGAGCACATCTTCCTGAATTCAAATTCAGCCTCAGACACCCACTAGCTGTATTACCCTGGGCAAGTCACTTAGCCCTACTTGCCTCAGTTTCCTCATCTGTAAAATGAGTTGGAGAAGGAAATAGCAAACCACTCCACTATCTTTGCCAGGAAAATCCCAAAATGGGGTTGGTCATAGAGCTGGAAATGATTGGACAGCAAAAACTCCTTTTCACAGATGAGGAAAACAAGGTTCAGAGAAATGGATTAACTTGTCCAGTCACATAGCTAGCAAATGGTGAAATCAAGACCAGAATCCATCTTCCCTGACTCCCAGTTCAGCGTCCATTCTCTAGCATCCCACAAAGCACCTTATATAGATCAATGAAACTTCTCTCAAGTAGCTAGGTTTCCTGATTTCTTTAAGGTCCTTACTCCTTTCCAAAGTCACCAATTTAAATCATGAAAAACTGACAAAACTAATGATTTCCTATTGCTCCCAACTTTTAAAACACTTACACTGAACATTTATCCTACCACTCGCTCTAAAACCATTTACCTACATGGTAATTTTTTTAAAGGCTTTTCCTTGAAAGAAAAGGAAAATAATAGAGAAGTTTTGCTGAGTGGAACACTTCATTAACAACTCATAAAAGTCTCAGTGACCAGATTCCTTGTAAGCTACAAGACAGTGAAATTGAATGTCCACGGACAGCTGCCCATGAAGGCATCATGTTTCTTGTCTGGGTTTGTCTGCAGCTGCTGCACTCACCTCAAAGTAGCTTTCTGTCTCTGGTCTCTCTATAGCTCTGGGCAATTGCCCAATTGTCTGTGTGGATTTTACACCATCTTTTTTTCTCATCCACAGAAGAATGATTCTCCCTTCCTACCCCTCCTCCCCCAAACAATACTTTCCATTTGTATGACTGGGCAGAGAGGGACACACAGATGTTTGCAGGTCCTGAAATTCCCTGCTATGAAACCAATTTAGAAAATATTTTAAAAGAAAATGTTAAGCACCTCTTTGGGTTTCATCTGAATATTAACTAGGTGTAGAAGTTTGTCTGTGAGGAAATTCTCTCCGTCTAAACTTCAAGATAAAGCATTGAGAAAAAGCATTCAGAGCCCCCATACACACATATGTCATACCCTTTTGCCTGTCCCTACACAATAGCTTGAAACTAAAAGTAGAAACTCAAGAGCAGCAAATGAAGCACCTAACTCCAGAGAAAGTTAACAATGATAATTTTTAATTAGAATTTTTAATTTGTCTTTAATTTTTTTCCTAGTACAACATCATTAAGGAAAGTCTTTGAAAATAATTTAGAATTCTGTAGGATTTGTAAAGATCTGTCCCCAAGAACACTTCAGGCAGAATTAATCAGGAATGACCTGTTGAAGTCAAGTCTGGATGGGACTTTGATGAATAGAGTCTCACATTCAGCATCTGGGGCAAAACTAAGTCTGAAGGTGAAGAAAAGTAAGTGGAGGGATGTAGTCAGAAAGATCTGAGTTCAAATCCTGTCCCGGGCACTTAGTAGCTATGTGATTCTGGGCAAGGCATTTAACAATTCATTAACTTAAATGAGGATAATAAATCCCTTTTAGGTTTATTTAGGTAAAATGAAATAATGTTTGCAAATCTTCAAATTCTCCATGAATGTGAATGGTGATTATTTATAAATCAACACTGCAGTGTAAGGGTATAGTGGGAGGGGGAGATTTTTCCTGGCAGATGAAGGGAAGGACATTTTAAGGGAGCAGTTGAAATTCCAATATACTTTTTTATTTCTGTCATTAAATCACCGTGGCACCTTAAATAAAAACAAAAGAAATGCCTTACCTACTATGCTATACACCTTTTGGGGGAACTCAGGAGAAGGATTTCTGGGAATCCAAAAGGTTTCGAGGGGCTTAAAAAATCCCAAAGATGTTGCAAAAGAGATTTTCCACCAACGTCAAGGTCATCTGCTCAGAAGGAGCAGATGAAAACTCTGCTAACAATGGATAGATTTAATATGCCTGAGAAGAGTATTCATAACTGTCCAACCACAGTCTTGAATCAGGGCTCTAAGAAAAGGCAACCCAACCCTAAAAGACTGGACTATGAACCTTCGCGAAAACCAAGCAATATTATAAAAACAAAGTTATGATGATCTAAATATATTTGGGAATTGAAAATGAGCAAATATGATTTGACTAATTTTTTCACATTAGAGAATATCAGTGCTGCAACTTTACTTTCTAGGCATTGCAAGTGTAGGGAGTCTCTTCCCCAGACCAGACCTAGCCTCATTTTTGTTAAAGCAGAGAGATCACCTCTCATGCTCTCATACAAACAAGGGGAAATGGCTCTGAAGGCGTGGGAGGAGGAGGGCTATAAAGGAAGGCAAGCATCACCTCAGATAACTGGTCCTCTCGACCACTTTCCTTCTTGGTCGATTCTTGGATTTCCTTAGTCTGCTGGATGTACGTATTCCCAGCCTGGATCTCATTTTCCAATAATAACACATCTTCCAAAGAAATGGGCCAGTTTGCCTCTTGTAAGGCCTCTCGTATTTCCTCTTTATTTTCCAGGTATTGAACTGGCTCCTGTATTTTCAGCCTAAATGGAAAAAAAAATAACCTAAGAAACACACAGAGATGATCCACTAGCAACATAGGCCCCTAATAAATGATTAATTGGATGCATCTTAGTAAGCTTCTCCATAAATATCCTCTACCAAAGTACTTAACACATGCTAGCTGGCAGTTATAATCACTCCTCAGTTTTCATTTATCTATCCAGATAGAAGGAATGTTGATAAACCAATTGTCCTCCCCAACAAAGCTAGAACCCATGC
Source organism: Potorous gilbertii (assembly GCA_028658325.1). Lineage (NCBI taxonomy): Eukaryota > Metazoa > Chordata > Mammalia > Diprotodontia > Potoroidae > Potorous > Potorous gilbertii. Next base: position 337,240,307 of record CM053771.1, read on the forward strand.
TCAGCCCATGCCCTTCTCTGGAAGCGCAAAATTAAAAAATACAGAGCAAGGGGCTCTGGGAACCTTCATACCCTCAAGCCCCCGGGTGACAAGGAAAGAAACTCAGTAGATGCATTTCAAAAAAGACAGAGGAGCTTTTTTGATTTATTACAAGCAGTCGTTCTCTTTCCTCTGGCAGCCCATGTGTGCCATCTGTTCTTTGCGTTTCTATGTTGGGGCCAGCAAAGAGCAGAAACTAAGCTTTCCAAGAGGAAACTTAGTTTATGGGGCTGCTTGTCTAGCTGATGTAGCGAATGGTGAGAGAACTATTCCCCCTTCCCTCCCAGTTTCCAGCTTCTCTTTGTGTAGTGCCTTCCCCCATTAGAATATAAGGTCCTTGAGGATAGCAACTATCATATTTGTGTTTGTATCTTACCTGTCTTTACTATAATACCTGGAACATCATAAATGCTTAATAAATGTGTTCTCTCTCTCTCCCCAGTTTTTTTTAATCATTTCAGAAAGTCAGAAGTTAGGGTGTACTATGTGTACAGGTGAATACATTGAAGAAGAAATAAGAGGAAATAAAAGGAAGAATGGTGAAAAAAAGGAGGAGAGAGAAGATAAAGAAAGGGGAGGTTAGAAGGAGAAAGAGAAGGATGGAGGTGTTATCTCTACAGTGAGATATAAAACAAGCCTTTCATATTTTGAGTTAACCCAAGTAACACTGTGGAAATTCAAGTACAGTTGTGAGGAGTGGAAGGATATAGTAAGATCTATATTCCAGAAAATTCTTATCCCAAATGTAAGATAGCTATATGACTCCTGACTGATTCAGAGCCATATTAGTGCTCATTTTAACAGGCATCCCCCCAATCCTCCAATGCTCTATATCAGAATAAAGGTGTAAAATGCTACCTGAAAATCTGCTTTCTTTTGTAAAGAAGGCTGGAGGAGGATGGAGAGAGAACTGCCTTTATCAATTGTGTTCTCCTCCATATCAGAAGACTCAGGAGGTGGAACACGTGTGTCTTTATGCCAGGTTAGACTGAGGATTTGTAGTTGTTTACATCCCCTTGGCCCAATGTAATTCCTCAGACCTGAATTTATATACCTTTCAAAAAGGAGAATTCAAAGTCTAATAATTAATAATCAACTCAGAACCCAGTGGATTTTTAATGCATACACAAATTCAGGGTTAAATGCCACTCTTTATTTATTTATTGCTATTTATTGCTGGTTGAACAAGTAAAGCTAAGGGCCAGTTTAATGTCACAGAATGCCTTTCGATCATAGCCTTAGAAAGTGATTAGATGACATAGCAACTTACTTTTCTCTTGCCTCTGGAGAAAATGCTTTCCAAAGAAGTAGATTTAAGCACCTGTTTTCAAAACAAAACCAGCAACAATTTATGCAGTTTTGTATTGCATTTGGGGTATAAGATGATGATTGCAGGGCTACATAGATAAGTTACCTATGAAGCCAAAATGGGCAGCAAGGTGGTGGAGAAGATAGAGCCCTGGCCCTGGAGTCAGGAAGATTCCTCATCTCGAGTTCAAATCCAGCCTCAGATACTTACCAGCTGTGTGAACCTGAACAAGTCACTTCCCCTGTTTGACTCCATTTTCTCATCTGTAAAATGAGCTGGAGAAGGAAATGGCAAAACACTCCAGGACCACATCAAGAAAATGCCAAATGAGGGGAGCAAGAGTCAAATGCCCTTTTGGAGAGGGTTCAGGACTGTGAGGACAGTGGTTGAGTAGCATGTCCCCTCCATCACTGAAGTGTGAAATTACCCAAGAGAAGAGTATCTTTCATCCAGGAACAGGATTGGTGCAGCACTGCGAATGGATCGGTAGACATCTCTTTTGGTTTCTTGACAAAGTTGAGAGGAAGCCTCAGCACTAAATTCAATCATGTAAAACTTCAGTTGGTAAACTCTTCAAGAAGAGAGCTCCTGGTCACATCTGAATAGGAAATGCCTGATGAGGATCACTTCAACCCGCTGAGGATCTAACTTCATCTGTGCTACAGGGAGTCCTGGCTCTATGAGAGGACCTCAGCCTGAATGTCATCTCTGACATTTACTACTTATGTGTTCTTGAGCAAACAATTTACTTTCCCTGGGCCTTAATCTCCTTATGTTTTCAACAAATGGGTTGAACTAGATGGATGTTTTCTCTCTGTAGCTCTATGATCTTTTACTATTCTCTCTCTAAGGGAACAATATTTTTGCAAAGTTCAAGATGATCTTGGGGAGCCACAAATTTCAGCATTCTGGAGCCTGCCTTTGTCTCTTGCTCCCTGTGTGACTTTTGTTCAGTTATTTCTTCTTCCCAGATTTCCTCATCTGCAAAATGAAGGGGTTGAATCGGATGATGTCAGAGGTCTCTGTTGGCTCTCAGTCTATGATCCTATGAAGCTGGTGATGAGTGTCTCTGAACTTCCATAGATGGGTCTTCAGAAAACAGAGATACTACCTGTCACTGGGCCCATATTCTAAGGCTTGCCTGTTAGGTAGGACTCAACAAGCATGACATTCTGCCAACAGAGACTTCTCAGAGTAATAGAACCTCCATACCATGAGGAGGTTAATAGAGAAGGTCTTCTGTGAAGAATGAGGCTTGATAGGGTTTGGGGCTTTTTTTGCCCTAGCCTCCCTTGCTAAACTTGTCCTTCTACCAGATCTGGAAGAACAAAAATGTGCAAGTATGGTGGAGACAAAACTAAATTATCGAATCATAAAATGTTAGTGTTGATTTTAGCTTTAGAGAATTTCTAGCCCAATTTCTTTCTTTTATCTCTGGGGAAACTGAGACCTAGAGACAAGATGTTCTCCAAGATCTAGTTAGTAACAGAACTGAAGGGAAAATCCAGGTCTCTTGACTTCCAGTTCAGATCATCGTTTCTCTGGGCCCACCATTTTAGAAAATATCACATATTTAGGAGATATCAGGAGATAGTAACCTTTACTCTGTTTGCCTCAGTTTCCTCATCTGTAAAATGATCTGGAGAAGGAAATGGAAAACCACTACAATGTATTTGCCAAGAAAGCCCCAAAGGGGATTACAAAGAGTTGGATATGACTGAAAAATGACGAAAGAACTCTTCAAACAGGTCCACCATTAGTGTATGTATTCGAATTCATGTAAGATGTTAATCTACAGAAATCCCCTTAACTTTCATCTACTGTGAGAAATAAGAATGAGCATCTTCAGAATATTAAAAAAAAAGTATGCAGAAGACATTTACCTTACTGTATTATGCAACCTTAAACATGATCCTATTGGTCATTTGGAAATGTCTTCCCAAGATCACATTTTCCTGACCTAAGTGTCTTCTTAGTTTTTTTTTTCACAACTCTGGTTCAAGGACATGTAAAACTGTGATATAATGGAGAGAGAACTAACTGATTTTGTATCCACAAGAGGTAGATTCTGGTCCTGGCTCTTATTAACTATGAAGCGATGGAAAAATCAAAGGAACACCAGAATAGAAGTCAAAAGATTTGAGTTGGAGCGTAGGTCATCTGTCAGTTACTGTGATTTTGGCAAAATGACTTCCTCTCTTTGGGCTCCATTTTCTTCTTCGGTAAACTGAGGAGATTCATTGGCTTTAGAGCCAGAAAGTTGGGCAAGTCACTTAACCTCTGTCTCAATTTTGTTTCTGGTGCTCCTTCAGAAATTGTAAAGTGCTTTATTGATAGGGAAATTAAAAAAAAAACACAAGACAGAAGAAGGGAGGCTTTTCCCCAAGGATGGGACAGAGATCATGGAGTATCCCTGAGGAAATATGGGGAGTGAGTATCACATAAGAACCTTTCCTTTCCAGATGTAACTCCCTCCCTGAAGGATGGAGAGGGGCAGGAGAGAGGGCTGCAGAAACTCAAACCCAGGGCCCCTGAATACAAATCAGACACTGTTTTCACTATTGTTGTCCCTCAGTTGTGTCCAACAATCTGTGACCACATTTGTGTTTTTCTTGGCAAAGATGCCAGAGTAATTTGTCATTTCCTCTTCCAGCTCATTTTACAGATTAAGAAACTGAGGCAAACAGGGTTAGGTGACTGATCACACAGCTAGTAAGTGTCTGAGGCTGGATTTGAACTCACAAAGGTAAGCATTCCGTCTACTGTGCCACCTAGCTGCCCTATTTCTACTATACCATAGCCGTAGGAGATGACATCCAAGGCCACTTCCAGCTCTCACATTCTATGAGCTGTGTAATAATGAAACGATGGAGTTGGACTGAGTGAACCATAAGGCATTCTCAAGTTTTATGATTCTGCAGTATTGCCATCACCAGTTATTCTTGCTTCTAACTTTATAAAAGTGACATTTGAATGAGGACTTGCCACCAACTACATTAATGGTGTAACTTCCTCTACTCCTCAGACTTACTTGTGCCCAAAATTACCCTCTTTCCTGATTCATTAAAACAAATTTGTGTCTAATCATCATTCAGAAGGCTGAGCTACAATTCCTGCAAATTCAAATACCAGGAGCATGGATTGCAACCACAGCACTCTAAAAAAGTTCAAACACAACAAAACAACAAAACCTTTCATGCTTTAACAACAAATCTTAGTTTTATGAATTCAAAACTTAAGATTTGTCACCTAGACTCAAAGATAGCTCAAGAATTAACCCTACACTGACAACATCCATGAAGGCTCTGATGAAACTCACAGGGTCAAGTCATTCATTCCATTCAATTCGATAAACATTTCTGGAATCCCTACAGCGTGCACAGCACTGTGTTAGTCACCAGGGAAGAGATAAAATTTCAATGAGGCAAGATCTTTTCCCTTGAGGATATTTTAAGTGAAAGACTTTTTGTACAAATTATCTAAATAATTTTTTTTTTATGCAGGCTCTGAAAACACTAAAGTAATCCCTCTCTTGGAACTTCCTTAGCACTTAGCACCTCTCTTGTTTCCTGTTCACATTTTATTTTTTATTATTTTTTATGTTCATATCTTATTTCCCCTACTAGAATATGAAGTTTATGAGGGAGAATTCTCTGTCCCCAGAGTGCCTTGCAAATATTAGGTATACAAAGAATATAGGTCATTTGATGAATGGAATAATTGATTTCTAATATGACTTTGGTTACGTTAAGTGTCTTTGGATTACCCTATTTTATTTATAGGCATGATTAAAAATAATAAAAATATAAATAAAAGCAATAAAAACAATAAAAGTAGAAATTAAAAACAATAAAAACATCAATATTAGTAGCAATACCTTGAAGGTTAGAACAAAACAATGTTTGGAGGCTCAGGGTTGCTTTTGTCTGACTTTTGAACAACTAACCACAAACATTATCCTATAATAAAACATGTATTTCAAAATATATTTTTCGTATTTTCTACATACCTTAAAAACAGAAGGAAACATCCACATTGGGAAAAAAAACTTTCCCAAAAAGAAATGGAGACTTTCTCACAGGAATTAATGGGAAACTTATTTCTTAATGTCAATAATGTAGATATTATGCTAGAGTGAAGTTGGACAATACAGACTTTATTCTAGAAAGAGTCTACGACTTATTCATAACCTGTGGCCCATTGAGTGAGCTCTGTACTCACATGGACTGATATTGTCCAATACTGGAGGGTTTTCCTATCTCACCCTCCAAGGATCATTATGCCCCTTCCCCCAAGAATTTGCTCTGGGAAAATCTCAGAACATTTGTTGTTGATACATCTCCACAAATATAGGTAATAGTGTCCTCATCTTCCAACAAGGATTCAAGATGGTGACACAAATATTGGGTGCAAAGCAACTCTTACCCTACCAAATAATGTACAAAGCCCTATAAATAAACCCTATAATAAAAAAGTATAAAGGGCCTAGAATTATTCATAAACAAGAAGCACAATCCTTCCTATGTTATGATTCCTACTTTCTACTAAGTAAGGTTCTAAAATCCTCTAAATTCAGGACCTTCTCTGGATTTGTACTCTCCTCAGAAGGAAACTGAATTTGAGGTAGCCATTGGAGATATTCCTGGACCTTCTGGTAACTCCCTTTTTCCTCTAGGATGAATTTAGAAGCTCCTCCCACCCCCAGTTATCGCACCACTGTAGTTTGGAGGAGATCTATACTTGGGTTTGCTAGAAAGGTCACACACCAACCTTCTGGTGAGTTCCTCATTAAACCCAAATTGACCTTCTAAGGGCAAGGACTCCCCTAGAAGAAGAATATATTTGGGACTGATAAGTAACTTCCCTTCTCCCCACCCCAATCTCTCTGGACACCAGTCATATAACTCATTACAGGAGTAGAGCAAAGTCCAAGTGTCTTGCTCCTCCACTGGCTTTCATCCCTTGTTGCTTCTCCTACTAGTACTGGGGCCATGTGGAAAATCTTCTCTTTGATAGGAATACTGCCCAATAAATTTTTTTGTCTTTCAATAGAAGGTCAAATCCACAGACTTGGAGTTCCTACAAGGAAATTTTCTTTCTTTGACTTCGAAGGTCACATTCCAGCAAAACCCTGCCTAGGAAATTCCCCACCCCATCCCCTGGGAGGACTTCAGGATTGGTGTTTCTCCAGGACTTTATTCAGGAATCCTACTCAGACCCTGAGGGCATGCAGCACAAGTAGGCCTCTGCTATATGAAAATAGTTAAAAGCTCTTGGGGTAGGGGCACCCCTACCTCACCTTCTCTCTGAGGAGCTCCCTGTCAAAAAGCAAAAGGCAAGTAAAAGAAGCAAAAAATGAAATAAACAAACAAAAAGGCCGCAAGTCTCTCAGCTCCCTTTTATAGGCCAACACAAAGGGCTGGCTACAGGAGTTCATCCTCTCAAGAGTCTGAGTCAATCAGATGATCTGGGGCAGATAAGAGTCACTCATAGTAACTTTTGCCTTTTCTCTGAGCTGCCAATGGGCATGCCTAAATCTTTAGGGAGAGGTAATCAAAAGTCCAGGACAAAAAAAAATTGTAAACTCAGGAAACTGATTAGGGGTTTCCCTTGATGAAGTTTCTATATTCTTCCCCCAATTAAACATCTGTAGCCCATCTTAGCAAATTAAATCAGGTCTATGAACGCATAAGACTAACTCACAGTATTCTTAGACATTCTCAAACCAAATGAACACTTTTAGGAGAGGGAGGGGAATCCAGACATCTCATAGTTGGATGAGTCCAGAGCTTACATTCACATCAGACACTCTGGTACAAAAACTTTCAGGCACAGGCCTGCATTTCTGCTTATAGGCATTTGACCCTCCAAATTGTCCCCAAATAATTAAAAAAGAAAAAAAGGAAAACAAACTGTAGTGGGGGAAAAATCCTGGAGATACAGGAAAGAAAACCAAACTTCTCTCCCCCAGAGGAGAAGCAGGTGAGATCTCAAGATTGTACTATAACAGTACAATCTTGCCAGGCTTCTCCTGAGCCAAGCCAATTCATTCCCCATTAAGGTCACCATTCTAGATAGGCTGAAAAATTTAAACACTCAGACAAAACAAACTATCTTAGCTCAGTGGGACCTCCATGATGAACACATCTGCTTGAACAAATCTTGGACAAGTCACTTAGACTCTTTTTAACTGAAATTCACAGTTGGCAAGGGTTCTTTTAGTTTTTACAGAAGAGGAAACTGTGGACCAGTCATTTGTCAAAGGTCACTCAGCTGCCTGCAATGCAAGTCTCTCGACTCTCAGAATCAATGCTTTTTCCACTCTAGTACACTGCCTTCCACCTCTGTCTCTTTCCCTCAAAAGTGGAGATAATGATATAATAATATGTACTTCTCCTTTCTTTTCAGAGTTAATTATATAACGCTTTTAAAATATTTTGAACTTTCTCGAAAAAATTGCTTTTTAACATACATTGGAATTGTTTCATGTGTCATCCATTTCTTTGTATTAGATTGTAAATTCTTTGTTGACATCTATAGAACCTGGCTCATTTCTAGGTACAATATTGTTCAATATGTTATAGTATACTACTTTTAACTTTTCAAAAAGTCTTGGTCTTTTTAAATCAAAATACCCATCTCAGTTCATCACTAGAGGGCAATTGTCACTGTTAGAATGAAAGTTCTTGTCTCATTTTTGTATTTGTATTCCCAGGGCTTAGCATGATGCTTGGTGTGTAGTAATGGCATAAAAATATTTTTTAAAAAATATTCATTCATTTACCATAAGAATATAAGGAATTCGGAGAAATACAGGAAGACATACGAACATTTGAAGACATATGAAGTTCATAAGTTTTAATAAACATAATGAGGAGAATTCCATCCACAAGAACCAAAAAGTATATATGAGAACAACTTAATTGAGGTTTTTGTTACTGTTGTTGTTGTAAGTTGGTGGCATGGGATGGGAAATAGGGAAATGGTGTTGTAAAACCAAAAGGCATCAAAGAAACTTTTAAAAACGGTAATAGTTGATTATTAATGGAAAATAAATACTGAGTGAGCCTCAACACTAGAAAAGAATGTGTTACCACACTATTAAGACTGATCCTCTTGATTGGGTATTGACATGACAATTTCAAGAGGGAAAAACCTGCAATTACAGTTACCTTGATCAACACCACAATCACCTTCCTGCCAAAAAAGACTTATAAAAGAACATAGCTAAGGACACATGCCCTTTGAAATATCATCATCATTGTACTGGATATTATTGTTCACTGAGTTTTAGATAAATGAATGACGAACTCTATTCTACTAACTGGGGAAAAAAAAAAAACATTAACCATGAACTCATGGAAATACCAAACAAAGAATCTTTGTATCCTTAGAAAAGGGAAGCAAGTTTTTTTTGGTGGGGGTAAAGGTATGGGTCCAACTCTCTTTGTTGGAGTGGAATTCTTGAAGGAAAAACTATTTTACCTATGAAACCTGACTTTTTATCCCCATGGAGCAAGCAACAAAAATACTCACCTTTCATAGGATTTAATGGCTTGTTCCACTTTGTGCCTATAGATCTTGAGATTGATGGCATGAGGGTTAATTAAGACCATTTGCTTTGTGTTACTGTCCACTTGTTTCAAAGTAAAAAGCTACAATACCAAGAAAAAAAAAAAGCAAAACATTACTTGGATGAGGAACATGCATATTTTTCAAGCACAATGACTTACAAATATAGGTGTTAAATGTATTTCCATTAAATGGAAAGGTAGGAGAAATTTGTCTTTGGGATCTCCACTGTACATACTTTTTGCTTCCTCCATACTGACCACCAGAACCATAGTAAAGAATTAATACTTGTTTGAGAATAGGCATTTTTTTCTTTAAAAAAAGCCATTTAGACAAAACAGCTAGGCAGTTCAGTTGATAGAGTGCTGGACCTGGCATTGAAAAGACTCATCTTCCTGAGTTCAAATCTGGTCTCAGACAATTACTAACTGTGTGACCCTGGGTAATTTATTCAACTCTATTTGCCTCAGTTTCCACATTTGTAAAATGAGCTGGAGAAGGGAGCAGCAAACTACTCTAGTATCTTTGCCAAGGAAACCCTAAATGGGGTCATGAAGAGTCAGGCAACATCAAAAAACACTGAGCACCAAATATTTATTTCAAACTTGTAAATTTGTTTTTCATACAGACCTAATAATTCTATATTCTACTGTTGTTTAAGCATATATGAAGAAAGAACAAAGGCTAACAACTGTAATTGTTTTAAAAGTTTTTTATTATGCATAATGAGCATCTATTAGAAAAAAGTTTTGTGACTCAGAGAAAATCATTTAAATTCTCTGGACCTCATTTCCTTGAAGAATCTCTGGGGTCTCTTTTGGTTTTTAAAGTCTGTGATTTGACGAAATTTCATTGCATGTAATGCTCACCCATTGATCAGAGTTCTGCTGCTGGAGTAACAGCACACAACACATCTACTTCCTCAGTCCTTTAAATGACTGAAGATAGCTATTACATCTCCTCCCAGTTTTCTACTCTGTAGGCTTTATATCAGCATTTCCCATGAGCATTCCCAAGATGACATAATTTCCAAGGTCCACATTGCCCAGGGTCATCCGCTTCTGGATATGCACTGTAGTGGCAAATTAAGATCCTCTGTGTCCCCTCCACAGCAAGTTTTGGGAAACTTTCCTCTTCATTTATACTATGAAACAGTCACCAACCCCAATCTAGGTGACTTGGTTTTGTGGAAATGGCACTGAATTTAGAGTTAGGAGAGACTTGGGGTCAAGTCCTGGCTTTATAGAGATGTGATCACTCAACCTCTCTGGGTCTCAGTTTCCTCATTTGTAAATCCTAATAGTTGTACTATTTCCCTTCAAGAGGAAAGATTTTTTATAAATATCAACTCATTATAGAAATATGAGTTGCTTTTAGCAATACAGAGAAGTGGCAAGTGGAGTAGCAGCGTTTAACATTTACACTGTATTTAAATTTACAAAGTGAAATATATACATATATATATATATATATATATATATATATATATATATATATATATATATACATATACATATAATTGCATCTACTCTATGGATGATACCATATGGGTATTATCACTCCCACTTTACATAAGAAAAGAGTGAGATTTAGGGAAGTTATATGAGTTACCCATGATTTCATGACGAGTAAGAGAGGCAGTATTTCAACGCACATCTCTCTTTTCTAAGTAACTTTCTACTGCAACATGCTGCCTCTTACCAAGAGCTCATTCTTAAAAACAACAGTAAAAATTCACCACCACCACCCCCAAACCAAGAAGCACACTGCTAGAAATTCTCAAAAGAAAATTATTTTCAAAAAAGAATTCCATTTAAAGAGATGAAGAATTTGAGTAGAGTGAAAAACTGAATGAAAAGAAACTGAGCCAAAAATATGAAAAAATCCTAATAGAAAGATTACCAACAAAATGAGAATTTTCTCAAGGAACAATAAAATGAATAATAAATACATTGAATAAATTATGAGAAAAAGTGCAAAGAATAAAAACATGAGATTAAAGAAATGAGCGCAACCAAGAAATCAAGGTCAATATGTTGATAAATCTCAACAGCCTAAACATATTTCTGAAAAAATTAAGTGTATTTAATTGGAAAACAATCACTTCATTAAAAAACAACAGAAGGGAGCAAAAGAAAAATGTTCTCAGAAAATGACACATCTGAAATAAATTGGATTCAAGTAAATGAAAATGAAAATAGTAGACAGGATAAAGAGAAAAAAAATCATAGAATTATTGGGCTACCCAAAAGCTGCATGGAAGAAAAAAATTATTATTTCACTATTTAGAAATGATTATAGATGAACAGAATTCATAGACTATCAATAGGAATGAATCCCCAAATTCAACTCATATGGAAAAATCATTGTCAAGCTTCAAAGACAATAGCAAACCAATTTTACAAGCAGCCAAGAAGAAAAACATCACAATGAAAAGCAATTTGATTTGCACAAGATTTTTCTATAAAAATGAGAAAAGAAAAAGAAACTGGATGAAGTATCAAAAACTAACTTTGTTACCCCCATCCACTTTTGTCCCTCCCAACGAAACCCTAGTGCTTTTTTTAAGACTGCATTTAAATTGGAGCTCATCTCATACTCTCTTAAGCATTTTGTAAACATGGAACTCTAGCTCCTTCAGAAGTTATCGTAACTATAACCACCCACCCTCCCCAGTACTGAGCAGACACTGTACTGAGAAGTAGAGTAAGCTTTTCCCTCACCTCCTCAGTCACATTTCTAAATCTCCTCCAATTCATTATCACTCTCAAAAACTTCTTTGAAGTTCCCTGACCAGGCATATTACTTTATCACAATCTTGGGGGCAATTATCTGCCAGGCCTCAGGTCATTTCCCCTCCTTTCTCAAGGAGATTAATAGTCTTCCTCTGCATTCCAACTCCTTCCTTGTTACTAGGGATTTTAATACATGCTCATGCTTCTTCACTCTGGTTTCTCAAAGCATCTACCTTAATTTAGCTCTCATAACCTACATTTTCACGTCACCTCAGACAAATATAGGAATGATCAGACTCTTTATTTTATCATCTACAAAAACTCCATTCCCATAATGCAAAACTCAGAATTTCCGCTCTCAGACCACCTCTAATTCTTTCACATCTCCACCTAAATCAATTCTCCTTGCTACAATTTCCATTTGCCCCTGCTATTCTAGGCCTGGATGGGGAAGCAGCCTCAAGGCCATACATGGCCCTCTAGGTGCTCAAGTGCCACCCTTTGACTCAATCCAAACTTCATAGAACAAATCATAAAGGATTTGTTCTGTAAAACTTGGACTCTGTCAAAAGGCTACACCCATGTGGCCTCGAGGCCGCCAGCTCCCCACCCCTATAATCACCTCCACTCTGGACTCATTTTTCTTCCATCTTTATTGCTGTTCAGTTGTGTCCAACTCTTTGTGACCCCATGGGCCATGTTTTCTATGGAATTTTCTTCATAAAGATACTGGGTCTATATTTATTATTTCTATTAAACACTCTGACATTAATAAGCTTGTCAATATCTGTCTTGAAATCTGGAAATAAAAAATGCTTTAAAGTCTAGACCAGAGGTATCAGACACCATATGTGGCCCACAACACTCCAAGTGAGAGCAGAAACAGATTAAAATGTAGTTAGGAAAGGTTTAGCAAAATAAATGAAAATACGATAGAACATAGATAATGTTAAGATGAGTTTTCATAAGTCACTATGCTGCCAGCAAGGATTATGATGTTCATTTTAATAGTCCGTTTTTTTCTGAGTTTGATATCATTGAACTAGACATAGCATTGCCAATACAGAGGACAGCAGAACTATCCTGTTCATTTCTATTAATGTAGTTTAAGACTTTTCTTAACTTAAGACATTTCTTGGGGGCCCCATCTCACTACAGGTTTATGTTGAACTTGTGATGAACTAAAATCTCCTAGATCCTTTCATATGAAATGTAACTAAAACAGATCTCTTCCATCTAATCTAGGCAATTTTAAAATTAATCTAGATGCAGGATTTTTCACATATCCCAGTGAAATTTCTTTTCACTATATTGACCTAGACTTGCCCAGCCTGTTGAGATACCTTTGGATCTTAATTTTCATTTAAAAGTCTTTAAAAAGCTTAGTCTAAAAGATCAACTTTGAGATTTCAGGCAATACCCTCTATTTTCAGGGCCATCAGGGTTTTCGTAGCATCCCTGAAATCACACCATGGAAGCAGCTGTCTATTACACATTCCTCCAACTACCATTTATCAAGAGGCTACCATGTGCAAGACACTATCCCAGGCACTAAAGATACAAAAAAATAAATAAATATAAAGAGTTCCCACCCTCAGAAAGCTTAAACTCTAGCAATCAATTGTGTTTCAAATGATTGGTGGTATGCCTCAGACTCTGAAAGCCCCACTAGGGTTTCTTACCCTCTAGCGTAAGGAAGGGCACTTCCCTTTGTCAGCAGCTGGAAGAGCCTTGAAGTTACTGCTACCACTGCTGCTGTTGGTGTGGCCAATTAATGGATGGGGAAAAACATCATGAACTTGAAATACTAATCTTTGGGTCGAGGAACTGTCCATATCTTTGCACACATACCAATGATGAAAGAGTAAAGAAGCATTTACCAGTTCCAAGTTGTAGCCTTTTGCCAAGAAATAGTGTGAGAAGGGGGTCATGGATGAGAAATGAAGAAAAAGGAAAATAACCAAGAAAAGGTTCAGGAAACGTCCTGAGGACTACATTTTTTCTTGTTGCTGTTCATTGTTCTCTGGTACTTGCCTGATTATTTATATAAATATCTCTAAATATCCATCTGCATGAACCAGGTTGAAGAGTAGACACTCATGTAATTCAGTCTGTTTTACAGTTGGGAAAACTGACACTCATAAAGTCAAGTGACTTGCCCATGAACATGCGAACTTGAGAATGTGTCACAGATGGGATTCAAAGTCAAGTCGTTCTAACTTCAAGTCTGTCACTCCCTCCACAATGCCAGTCTTGTCCCAATTTCAGCCTTAACTAATCACTCAAGCCCTCCTCTCTCCACTTCACTACAAACATCCAGAGTTGGATCTTATATTGCCATACCAAACACGCTTGATTATCAGCAACAAAGCAACATATTGATGCTCCTTAAGCAGCCAGGAAATCTGTGGACACACTAACAGCTGCAGGCAGCTGCCTGTCCCAGTCACCTTCTAACAGCTGTCTACCTTTCAACTTGGCTGACACTAGAATCTAACAATGTCCTAGAGCCAGTTTCCAGTACAGCTGAGCTTGAGCTAGAAAGCCCACATGCTTTCTAATGCATCCAGTAAATTTCTCATGGAGGCTTAGTGTGGACATGAGAGACTAGCCAGTCTCTTCTTTGAGACCTACTGCGGGTCCTCAGAGGCTGATACACTCAAGCTGAGTGTCATAGAGCTGATATGGCCCTTGAAAGTCATTTAGCCCAACCTGCTCATTTTACTGATAAGGAGAAGAAGGACCAGAAACACCTGCTTGTTTTCATATTTCAGCATGTCCCTTGGTTTCTCTTCCCTTGGATCTTGTTCTTAAGATCACATAGTGGGGAAAAGGGTGCAGTTTCAAACTGGTCCCACTGACTTGAAAGCCATGGCCCTTTCCAAAGTAATATGCTCCCTCCCCAACTTTGCTACCAGGGCCATGTCATTTTTCCTTTGGATTACTCCTTAGTCCTCTTTTGGACAATAACTCTGCCTCCAGGCCACTTCTCTGGGAAGAAAGTTGTTGTTCCCTCCATCTCCCTTGTATGATCTGTGAAAGGAAAGGAATAGGAAAAAGGTTTCCAAGCAGACAATCATGTCATGGTTTGGTTGGAGCTGGAAGGGGCCTTCGTGGTCAATAAATCCATCTCTCTCACATTACAGATGAAGAAATTGGGCCCCAGGGAAGTTGAGTGATTGAACACAGTCACATAGCCACTAAATTTCGGTGGTTGCTGCTGCAGTTTGGTGAGTGGGAGAAGGTATCACAAATCCAAAGCCATGGTCTTTAGTTGGGAAATAAATCCACAGTGGCTCAGAAGGGGCTGTGGATATACATGCCAAGGAAGGGAACAGACCCAAAACATTCACTAGTTCCTGGAACTAGTGATGGTGATTTGCCAAGAAATCAGCCTGTTGTCACTGTTTGTCTTTCCTTTTCGAAGTGGACCAGTGACATCATGGGATGATGTCTTGATTTGTGGATAAATTGAATTCAGGTGAAGCAGAGTTGCATGAAGTTGCCAGCCTCGCTCTCTTTTCCAGAGCCATTAAAGTCAAGATGACTGGTAGTAGCCCAGGATGCAGTGGATGATGACTTTGTTGTCATTCACGTCTGACCAAGCTCTGAGAGCTTGGCAGCACATTCTTCAGCTGCCTTAATAGCCATTGGAACAAACTATTCTCACCCACCCATTCTTCCAGGGGGAGTCGTCATTGCTTAGGGTGGATATTTCTCTAACTCACTGTTGGGTTTAAGGCTCACCAGTTACCCTTAACTTGATTTAGCCTGTCTGCCAAGATGGTTTTACTTGGGTGTGGCTGCTGGGCATGATACATTTTCTTGGAGCCACAGGTTGGATGAAAGGTGGATGAAAAGTGGACCAAAGGTGGATGAGCACCCTGAAAGGGTTTGACAAGCCTTCACACCAAAGGTGCTAGTCCTCTCTGAACACCCCATAACCCAAAGGGAAGAGACCCCAGGTGAGATCAGAAAAGTATTAGACTAGAACAGGGGTGGGAAACCTGTGGCCTTCTAGGTCCTTGGGTGAGGCCTTTTGACTCAGTCCAAGTTTTACAGACAAATCCTTTTATGAAGGGGATTTGTTCTGTGAAGTTTGGATTCAGTCTAAGGGCGGCATTCAAGGATCTAGAGGGTCACACGTGACCTTTATGCTACAGATTCCCCTGGATTAGAAGTTTCCACTCCTCAGCCATCAGATGAGCATCCAGGACAACTTACCAAACCTGGGAGGGTTTATGAGACAGTAAATATCCAAGAGATATTTTATGGTCCTTTGAAAACTTTTTTCTAGCCCACTCGGTTTCCATAGATCTCACTTGACTTACACCAATGAGCATCTGCTGGTGGGGATACCACTTGAACATTCATAAGAGAGATACCAAAATACTATGCTTGAAGTGTGTTGTCAGCTCACATAAAAGCATATTTCATATACTGACTTTTAAATCAATGGGCAGAGGAAGCTCGGCTAACAAGAGAAAGCAAAGACAGAGAGGCAGGTCAATGCAAACCAGGTTTATTGAATCATAGATTTGGAGCTAGAAGGGGCCCTCGTGGTCAATAAATCCATCTCTCTCATGTTACAGATGAAGAAATTGGACCCCAGAGAAGTTAAGTGATTGAACACAGTCACATAGCTACTAAATTTCGGTGATGGGATTCAAAGTTAGGTGTTTCTGACTACAAGTGTAGCATCCTATCCACTGCACCAAAGAGCTTATCTCTGTGGTATAGGTCACTGGACAACATTAGGGCCATCCTGCTGCTTCCTAGAATACAAAACCACAGAGTATCACAGCTGGAAGGGACCCTAGATCATTGAATGTCAGAGCCAGAAAGAACTTTAAAACATAGAATGTTAGAGTAGGAAATGACTAAAACGGTCTATATTAGAAACTTTGGAGAGTGTCTAGATTAACCTCTCTCATTTTTCAGAGAAGGAAATAAGTAGTAGCACCAGCTTTCAAGCCAAAGTCCCTTTCGTACCAATTCAGTGCCAGTTCCTCTAGGCAATACTGATCTTTTCTCTCCTCTGTTTCCCCTTATTTTTTTTTTCATTCATTTACAGAGCAAACATTTGCTAAGTGCTACAAGGTACTAGCTACGTGATACAGTGACTACAGTGCCCAGCCCAAAGTAAGGAAAACCTGAGTTTAAATCTGGCCTCAGATACTTACTGTGTGACCCTAGGCAAGTCACTTAACCCTGTTTGCTGAAGTTTTGTCATTTATAAAATGAGCTGGAAAAGGAAATGGTAAACCCCTCTAGCATCTTTATCAAGAAAACTTCAAATAAGGTTATGAAGAATCAGACATGACTAGATAACAAATTAGGGGCAGCTAGGTGGCACAGAGATTAGAGCACCAGCCCTGAGGGCAGAAGGACGGTCCTGAGTTCAAATTTGGCTTCAGACACTTGACACTTATTAGCTGTGTGACCTTGGGCAAGTGTCTTCAACCAGATTTGAAATCAGGTCTTCCAGAATCCAGGCCCAGCAATCTATCCACAGAACTATCTAGCTGCTTCCTAAATTAACAGGTAAAAGGGGTTTAATGTTAAAAAACGATGCCATAGTGTCACAGAGAAAAAAGTCATCTAAAGGGTTTCACAATATCCCAAACATAATCCAGACTACTCTCTTCTAGACTACTTTACCACTCAAAGACTGCATTTGCTAAAAAATAGATGACGGACAAGCTTTATGGGCTGTCTAACCAACTTCATGTCATAACCTGGATAATAGTCATTCTTCATCCACTCAGTTTTTCCAGTGTAGATAGTTAAGTCAAACTCTTTTGAATGATTATAGCTCCACAGTGCTCTGGAGCCTGATGCAATCAGCACCCTGTCATCCACATAAGCTCACTATCACTGTTTAGACACTCTCCAAATATGCTACTTGAGAGCAAAATGTTTCATTTTTGTCCTCATATTATTAGTGTTTACTCCAGTGCTTGGCACTGAGTAGACATTGAGTAAATGCTTACGCTTGACTCTACCCTGGTCAGCTTCCATCCCAATGGCAAACCTCTACTTGTCCTTCTAGCTGGTCCTACCACTTGTTTCCTTTTCTCAAACCCTACTCTGTGGTTATGAAACATATGCATGTTTCAGGGCACAGAAAATGATGTAAAGAGGCATATGATAGGTACAGGTAGACTGCAGCATATTATCAAAGAAAAATGTCATTAGACAAATGGCATGAAAGATATTAAAGAGGTGTATGACTAGGAAATTGACTGGCTATATTTTGAGTGAGAGATAACTGGAGAACATAGTGTCTCACACATGATAGGTACTTAATAAATACTGAATTGGATTGGATTGTGTTCCATTAATACTAATTTAAGTATTAAGACATATAGAGGAAGGTTCCTATTAGACTGAAGGACAAATGTTCTTCCCATATTACCTGTTGACCCATAGGGATATTCACATGCTTTTGGATTTGTTTGTTACTACAGAAAACTCAAAAAAATTTATAACCTAAATATTTGAATTGAGGTCCTATGTAGACATAGTGCTAATTAACTGCCAGTGTTGCTACAATAATAAAAATATTATCTCTTTATTTTAAAAATTCTATGAATCATCCTCTTCACTAATATGCCATGACTTTCTCCCCAATTATTACAAACTAATGAGATTTTGTTCTAGCATGAGAGTTGTAGCCTCTTTTCTCAAATCAGATGACATAAATGGTGCTTTTCAAACCTTAAAGTGCTATATAAATGCTAGTTACTATCATTTTACCTACAGAAAAGCGTTCCTCTGAAAGGATGGGCAAATTGGAACCTTTAATTATAGATTCTTCTAACAACCAAGATATGTTTTATTCTAAATGTGACTGGGTGATGAATTAATCTCTTTGAAAGAGCTCAGGTGAAATTGTCTGGTCACTTGGAAACCAAAAATGGCAGTTAGAATCCTGTAATGAAGAGTTGCCATGGTAACCTCTCTGCTCACTTATTTCATTTCCAAGGTGATAGATTTGATGAGAGTCCAGCCAAGACTGAAAAGCCAACTAGCAATGTGTGTACTGAGGGAAAAAAAGAAGCCATGCATAAGTCATGAATGAAACAATGAACTGGAAACAAAGCTAAACACTGCTTTGAAAGTCTACCTATCCAGCCAGATGCAGAAGAGTAAAATCTATGAATAAAACCCCATTCAAATCATTAGCCTCTGTTCCTAAGTCTTTCTGATTTCCATTCTTCTTCTTTCTTGGAAATATTAATATCAACTGCAAAGAACCTAACTATCTCACAATGGTGATCCAAAGTAGATTAATCATGATTTAAAATTCTCATTTTTTTTATCCTTCTTGTCTGGCTCTAAAAGAAGCAGAGAAATAACAGAGGTAAAAATGCTGTTGGTTTAGGCTGTTGCCTTTATACCTTCGCTAAAGTCCTACACAGATTCTCCATCCAGGAAGGATGGCCCTAGCTTCTCAAGGGTGATGCCAAGGAAGCACAAACTCTAGGAAGGTGGAAAGGTTTCATGTATTTAGCAACTGATTCTATGGTCCTCATCTAAGAATGGACCTAGAGTGCCAAGAGATGAATTTGGGGGCCACAGGAGCTTATGAAGACTATCTTAACAAAGTTAAGGAAGATTTGCAATCTCCCTTGGTGGAGGAAGCATCACACTGATGGATCATTGATTCCTAAAGGAAAAAAAGATTGTTTCATTTCTTTGTTTGTATTTCCATTACTGAGCATGTGCCTGTTACAAGACAGATGCTTAATAAATGCTTTTTGATTGATTGTAGAACTGTCTTAAGCCTTATTGCCAATGTTGTTCCTGTTAAAAGTGCAAGGTAAGTTTTCCAGCTCTCTCTCTCTCTCTCTGTCTCTGTCTCTCTCTATCTCTGTCTCTCTTTCTCTCTGTCTCTCTGTCTCTGTCTCTCTCTGTCTCTCTCTGTCCCTCTCTGTCCCTCTCTGTCTCTCTCTGTCTTTGTCTCTCTCTCTCTCTGTCTCTCTCTCTGTCTCTCTCTCTCTCTCTCTCTGTCTCTGTCTCTCTCTCTCTCTCCCTCCCTTCATGTCACTTAACCTCCCCATGCTCCACACAATTCTCTAATACTAAGCTGGAGAACAGTTATGGATTTCTATTGGTGGGAATTTCCTCATTAAAAGCTTCCTCATTCCACTGAACTCTTAGGTCCAACTTTTCCCCTGCGGGAAAAAAATTATTTCCCTAACTATTCGGGACAAGTGAGGAGTGCCAGCATATTAATACTATAATTATATTCAAATTGCTTAGTATATGTTTGTATTAACCATCAATTTATTTAATATGTATTAAAATATCGAATATTAATATAATGTTAGTAATATTAAATAGCAAGAACATGTGGAAAACCTTTAAAAAGTCAATATAGTATACATGAAGTAACCTAGATAGATTTTGTTGTTAAAGATGAAAATTAAAATGCACACTCAGACATGAATGTGGGCAGCAATGATATAATTATTTTATCTATGAACAATTCTTTTCATACACTTCTGCCCCAATGTCAGGGTCAGGGATGTATTATCTACTGACAAGAACCACTTAAAGTTTCCCTTAACCTTAAACACAAACTGCTCCCACCTCATTTTACTTTGAGTTCTATCTTTGTTGTTTTTGTTTTAAAGTCACTCTTTAAAACTTAAAAAATCTGATTGATGCTTTTGCTTTCCATATCATTTTAATTTTCAAATATATTCCTTCTCCATTCTGCCTTCAGAGAGAGAGACATCCCTTGTATGAATAAAAAAGAAAGATGAAAAGGAAAGGAAATCTCAGCAGTTCCATAAAACTAACCAACACAACAACATTGGCTGTCAGTCTATTCAGCGTTCCATATCCATCCTTTTCTACCCACCTCTGCAAAGAAGGGAGGGAGGAGCATTTTCTCATCTTAATGAAGTCACTTTTATGGGCACATCTATGGAGAGGATATAGCAGATAAATTTTAGATGCCATTAAAGTCCACCAGTTTCACAGAAATAATACCAAATGTGTTTTCCTGCAAATAAAACTGCTGAAGAATCTTAATGAAAGAAACTCATGGAACATGAGGGGCCTTCATAAGCCTTCCTAAAGGACACAAAATGTTTTTTTTTCTACCTCAACTATTTTTGGGAAGAAGCCAAGCTCAATAGATAAGGAAATAAATTCCTGCTTAGGGGGAATCATAGTTTTTTGTATGTAAATAGGACCATGCTACCACAGAGCCAGAGAAAGGAAGGGCAGCTCAGATGGAACCAAAGAGGTTGAAGATAGGGGCAAACCTGCATGCTGGGACTTCAGTGTTAATCCATAGATAATCAATCTAGTGACTAAAAAGAGCCATGTGTGGAGTCTAGAGCAAGGTTGAGAGTCCCAGAAGCTGAGTTCAAGTCCCCATTCTTGGACACATCATTTAGCCTCTTTGAGACTCATGTTCCTTCAACAGTAAAATGGGGGAGTTGTCTTAGATGATCTCGAAGGTTTTTTACACTTTGCATCTATGTATGTAGACCTAAAATCTAGGATTCTCAGACATTTTAATCAACATTATAAATATTCCTCCAAAAACATTGTGCAACAGACTACAGCATAATTTTACATATTTCTTCCAAATACATTCAGATTGAGTGGTTGTAAAGCAACATAGATGACAGCTTTCGACAATACCTACTATATTTGATTTCTTCTATGGTGTGCAAACCCTGATATGTTTTCAGTCTAATTCTTTATAGCAAAGTTAGAATAGATGAATAAATGCAAGTACTTTTAAAAAACAAAGCCAGCTAGCACTTTGAAGGACAGCATCAGAATACAAAGTAGCCCAAGAAAATTAAGAATGAAGGATATAAGACTAAACCCAATCAACCAACAGACATTTATTAAGTACTTACCATGTGCCAGGCACTGTGCTAAGTGCTGGAATACAATGGGAAAAGTTTCTACTTTTTATTCTGATGGGGGAAATAACGTGAACTTGCTGTTGTTCAGTCATTTCCGTCCTGTCCAACTCCTCCTGACCCCATTTGAGTTTTTTCCTTTGGCAAAGATACTGGAGTAGTTTACCATTTGCTTTTCCAGCACATTTTACAGATGAGGAAACTGAGGCAAACTGGGTTAAGTGACCTGCCCAGGGTCACACAGCTACTAAGTGTCTGAGGACACTTTGATTTGAACTTGGGAAAATAAGTCTTCCTGACTTCCGACCTGACATGCCATCCACTGTGCCACCTACATATGAGCATAAATAAATATGTATAGTATACAAGAAGAGTAAAATACAAGGTAGTCTTAGAGCATTAAGCTTCAGCAGCAGAGGGGAACAGGAAAGGCTTCCTGCAGAAGGTGGTGTTTGAGCTGAGTCTTAAAGAAAGCCAGAGATTCTAAGGGACAGAAGGGAGAAGGAAAACTATTCCAAGGATTGACGACAGCCCAGTGCAAAGGCATATGGAAAAAAGATGGAGCATCATTCATGAAGAATAGCAAAAATTCCAGAATGGCTGTAGAATATAGGAGCATGGAGGAAAACAATACATAAGTATATTGGAAAGATAGAAGGGGTCAGAAGTGAAGAGATTTAAATACCAAAGAGAACAGTTTATATTTGATCCTGGAGAGAAAGTGGCAGAGATCTACAGTTTAAGGATATCACTTTGGCAGCTGTATGGAAGATGGATTAGAGCACAAAAAAAACTTGAGGCTTAATTGGACTTACTAATTAAGAGGTTATTAGAAATAGTCCAGGCAAGAAGTGATGAAGGCTTAAACTAAGGTGGCAGCTTCATGAGTAGAGTGAAGGTCAATTATACCAGGGATAATGTAGTGAAAGAAATGGGCTGATAACTGATTACGTAGGTGGCATAAAATCTGCCCTCAACAGCAATAAGAGCAGCTAGGTGAATATAGTGCTGGTCCTGAAATCAGGAAGACTCATCTTCTTGACTTCAAACCTGGACTCAGATACTTTCTGGGTGACTCTGGGCAAGTCACTTAACCTAGCTTGCTTCTATTTTCTTATCTGTAAAATGAGCTGGAGAAAGAAGTGGCACTGAGTTTGTGTATCACCCAGGTAATATTCACAGCACTGAGGGCGACTATGAATATGCCAATGTAGTTCTGAATCACAAAGTATAACAGACTCTCCATATAGAAGGCAGACACCAGAAAGCCAAATCCCAACACCAGAAAATCAAATCTGTCATAGTAACAAAGAAGTCAATATATGTTATCACTGCAAGGGGCAAAGCCTTTCTCCCCTTACTATGGCCTTCCCACAAGCAAACATTCATAAGCTTAAGCTGTACCTGCCTGTGTCGTCTCTCTCCTCTACCCTAACTGCCCTCACTTCCTCTCAGTTCTGCTCCATCCTTCCTGTTCCACCCAATGCTTGCATGAGATTTAAGCAGGTCACATGAACCTATTTATGAATGGGAAAGATCTTCCCATTTAAATTACTTTTACAGTTAGGAATCAAGAAGACTCATCCTAATGAGTTCAAATTTGGTCTTAGACACACTTACAAGCTGTGTGACCCTGGACAAATCACTTAACCCTATTTGCCTCCGATGATGAAACTGAGGTAAAATGAGCTAGAGAAGGAAATTGCAAACCAGTCCAGTTTCTTTGCCAAGAAAACCCCAAAATGGGTTCACAAAAAGTGGAACACTACTGAAACAACTGTGGGTCGCTATTCAATTTGAGATGTCTAAGATACAGTTAATAGTGGGGGAACTAGAGTTGAGGAGAGAGACTAGGTTGGATCTAGGTTTGATCTATCATCTACACAGAAATGATAATGGAAACCATGGGAGTTGATGAGAACATCTGGTGAGAGAATAGAGAGAGAAAAGAGAAGAGGGTCCAGGATAGAGTCTAGAGGCATATCCACAGCTGGTAGTTGTGACACACATGAAGATCCAGCAAATGAGAGAGGTAGGAAGAAATCCAAGAGAGATGAAAAGCCATAGAGGATCCTAAGAAAGGTGGTCAACAGTGTCATATGCTGTGGATGAGGCAGGAAGAATAAGAACTGAGGGGAAAGCCATCAGATTGGTGATTTAGAGATCTTTGGTGACTTTGGAAAGAACAACTTCAGTTGAAAGATGAGGTCAGAAGACAGTCTGTGGAGAGTTTCAAAGAAAGTGAGAGGAGAGAAAGTAGAGGCACCAAGTATTGATGGCTTTTTTTTCAAAGAGTTGAGTTGAAAAGATGACAAGAGAAAAAGAACACAGCTAGCAGGGATAGTAGCCTCTAGTGAGGGTTTTGAAGGGTGGGAGAGATAGGCATATTTACAGTCAGGTAACCAATAATTAGGAAGAGTTTTGAAGATGAGCAAGAGAGAGACAGAGAGGTGGGAGAGAGAGAAAACTATTAGTGGAGACAATACACCAGAGGATATGGAAGGGGATGGGATAAAGGGTGTGTATGGAGGGGTTGGCTTTGATGAGGGAAAGGTCTACATCTTCATCAGAGATTAGAATAAAAGAGGAGATTGTGTACCATGATAGGGCAGAGGAGTGTGAAATGGGGAGAAAGGAATAGGAGAGAGTTCATTGAGAATGGTCTCTATTTTTTTTCATGAAGTATAAGCACAGTCCTCAGTTGGGAAGGTAGGGGAAGAGGGATACCTGGGAGGCCTACAGAGAGAGGAGAAGGTCTAGAACAGCTACTGTGGTAGAAACCCAAGGAGGAAAACAAACACAGCCATAAAAACTGAACATGATCCAGCAATGAAGTAATGATGTCAAAAAAATATGAGCCACCATGAGGCAATCTCATTATACTGGACCCAAGAAAACCCTCAACATTTTTCAAAGTCAGTGATACATCATGGGCACCATGACTCTAAAATCTTAGAGAGGTGGCAAAAGACCCTCAAAGATAATTTTAAAACTGCAAAAACCCCAATACCTATGAAGTAAGTTTAGAAGAACTGGGAGATATGGGGGGAGGGGGGCATGTAATCTGATCATTGACAAGTCAACAAGGGTTGGTCTCAGAGAGCTGTTCTCCCATCTTCATGAGCACAATAGAAGAAGTAGGATTATCCTGAACCATCAAGTATTTTGATTAAGACAAAGATTTAATTTTCCTATAGTCACATCAAATATTCAAATGAGTTACTGAAGGAAACAGTTAAAATTAATCTAGAGATCTTTTTAAAAATCAAAGATTCTCATCTTCTTAGGGTGAGATAACCTTCAAGGGTCCTTTCTGATTTCATGACGCTATGCAGAAAATTTGCATCTATAATGAAATACCTGAATAACTCCATACTACCACCCACTGGTAAATAGACAAGAAGAGCCTGTATCACAGAGGCCCATTTTCCATCCCCCTTAGATTTAAAAAACAAAAAGCTATATTCATTAGCAATCTATTTTTCAGCAGCTGCCATCATGAATAAACATTTTCTAATGATGTAACATGTATTTTATGTATAGAACACACACTACGAAATTTAAATGGACTACATGATGTATGCAGAGAAATAGCAAATTCTCCCCTGGAAGCAACACGATCAGGGATGTCGTTTATATAGTATAAGGCCTTGCCAAGAACAGTGTGAGCTTTACCGAATCGTATACTTTAGAAACGACATGCTTGCCCAGAACTGGCACGTATTTTGAGTGGTGTGGAATGGCCGTAGAGGATAAGGCATCCATTATGGTGAGTCGCTTAGCAACCAAACCATGGATCTTCAGCCAGGTTTCTGAAGACATATCTAGAGAACTAAGAAGATAGATTTCTGTGAGGTGCAATGGAAGATTGTGGAGGGGGAGGAAAGAAAAAAAATATAATTCAGATTCAAAAAAAGATGGCAAAACAGCTTGGTATACCATAGTGAAATTAAACTACTTACTCTTGACTTAGTACTCGATTCCTCACTTCTGATATTTTTTCACCTATTGAGTTCATTTCTGTGGAGAAAGAGTTGTAAATATACAATGGCATCGCATGTGTGGGTTTGATAACAACTATGTTAGTTTCATCACTGTTTCTCTGAGATTATTGGTGGCCAAGGACAAATGTTTTGTTTTGTTTTTAAGTAATCTCAATGGTACATCTTAATGAGTTATGTTGCTCAGTCAATTTTGATTTGTGATTTTTATTTCTAAAGGCTAAGTAGGTACATCAAAATTGTATTGCCTTGGTTTTGCCAACAATTAAGCAAACATGCTGAGCTAATCCTGAACTATTCATAAAGACATAATAAAGACTCTCGGTTACTTTTGGATTTTATAATTCAAGGCTCCTAAATGAAATCACCAACAATTTTCTAATTCCTCCTATTCCTTTTGCACCCACAATGGAGGAACATAAGATCTCAACCAACAGACATTTTAAGAAAAAGCAATAAAGAAATAATATCAGCTAAAACCATTTTAGCTGCTATAGGGTGCCATGATTATACATCTCAAAATCTTTCAGCTGTATTTTGTTATATTATGGTTCTTATTCATAGTATCATAGATTTAGAGTCATCAGAGACTTTAGAGGCCATGCAGCTGAACCTCTAATTTGACATATGAAGGAACTGAGAGGATCAGAAAGGTTTGTGGAAGTTGTTCAAGGTGATACAAGTTTTTTTTGTGATAGCACAAGAATAGTAAAAACATTACATATTCATTCAAAAGTCTCTCCAAATTCTGTTTAAAAATTGTTTAAAATTATGCCTCCAAATGTGCTTGCATTTTTAGTTGAAAAGGGATAGGCCCCCCTTTTAAAGAAATTGGTCAATATCAGAAATCAAGGTGTATAATTTCAGGTAAGTGGTTTATATGAAAATTCAATCATTCTATCTAGATTACTAGTAAATTCAAACTCTACTTAGCAGTGATTAGAAAGTAGGGACTTTGAAATGACTCCATTAAGCTCTTGTTTAGAAACCTTCATGAACTCTGAGGTCCCTTTGGTTGAAGGGCAGAGCAAAGAGTTCCTCCCAAAGTCTCCATTTAAAGAGAAGACCTAGGTCAGTCATTCCTTCATTTTTCACCCACCTTCACTCCTTTGAACACCTCCCTTTTGGGCCCCACTCCATACCCCCTTTCTTTTTGTGAATAGTCTTCTCTTGTTAGATTATAAGTGCCTTGAAGGCAAGAAATAACTTTCTTTTGTGTGTCTGTATCCCCAGCACAGTACCTAACACATAGTAACACTTAATAAATGTTTATTGACTAACTGACTGAATAAATGGGAACCCTACTGAGAGAAGTATCAGTGCCTTTTTATAATTCAGGGCCTCAAACATAGTAGACAATCTAATATTTCATTCATTCTTTCAGAATAACAATTATATGGTTTCATCCTGTTGGGTAAGAATACATTGTGCTACTATGAACTTTTGAAGGCAAAAAAAACAAATGAGAACAGAGGAATGTAGCAGGATAAACACACTATTATATAGCTGTGATGTGCATTCATCCTTCATTGCTAAGACCATGCCATCAGAAAAATGGTGACATGACTTGCACTTGACTTTGTTATGAGTGAGGGAGGGCTGTGCAGATCACTAGCCTCACTTCTCCTCCAGAGCCATCTGAATCCAGTGACCTGATATTCATCAGGATGACTGGAGATGACCCAGGATGAGGCAATTGGGGTTAAGTGACTTGCCCAAGGTCACACAGCTAGTGAGTGTCAAGTGTCTGAGGTGAGATTTGAACTCAGGTCCTCCTGACTCCTGCACTGGTGCTCTATCCACCACCTAGCTGCCCCTAGCTGAGGTAGAGGAAAGCAGATGAGAACAACTGTTTGCAAGTGATTTTCCTAAAATTTATTTGGAAACTCTGAAGTACAGAAATCTTGCCCATACCCTTGAAAAAAGCTTTGTTTCTGGGTGTAATAGATTTAAGAGTGAATTGAAAGTATTTTGTGCATCCTGGAGAAATTAAAGTTACATTGATGACAACCAGGCATTTGTAAATAAAGTGCCCAATTATAACTATATGTCTATAAAATCTTGTTCTAATTATATACTATTTTTAAACTTAATGATTAGTATTATTGGCTAATATATACAACTAGCTTTTTATTAATTTTTAAAAACACATGGAGAAGCACACTAATTTCTCATTAATTATGCCCAGACAATCCTGGCTATTCATACCAAGAAGACATAACCAAAGCACTACTCACCTAATTGCAAGAAAAGTATGAGTGCTTATGATTTAATGTTTTGAACTGGTTCTGAGAATATACACAGTATTAAGCAAAGTATTATTACAGGGCAGTTAATTTTCTAAGAACAATGCTGCATCGCAATTTTACAGTAACATTTTAGAACTTAGCAGTACAGTGATATGGTTATTAAAGATGCTAGTATAAAAACATTAATTGGACTCAAATTATATATAGTTTGCTGTATCCAAGACTTAAGGGGATACCCGTCTATTGGGGAATAGCTAAGTAAATTGTTGTTTATGAAGGAAATGGAATATTCTTGCTCCATAAGAAATGATGAAATGGACATTTTCAGAGAAGTCTAGGAAGAAATGTATGAAGTGATAAACGATAGAGTGAGCAGAACCTGCATAACTAGTTATACAATAACAACACTGTAAAGAAAAGGAACTTTATAAGACTTGAGAATTCTAATCCATGCAATGGCCAATTTTGATTTCCAAGGACTGATAAAGATGTATGTTTTCCACCTCTTGACATAAAGGTGATGGACTCAAGTTGCAGGATAAGGCATACATTTAAAAAAAAATCTCCACCCTTGACTGTTCCCATTTTTTGTCAATTTGTAGGGTAAGTGGTGAAATCTCAGAGTTGATTTACCTAATACTGTCAGTGATGTAGAGCAGGCATCAGCAAACTACAGCTGGAGGTCTAAATTCCCATTGCTGGTTGTTTACATTTTTTAATGCAATAAAACTTGATTTTAAAATATCAAAAGTGGGCCTCAGTTTACCATCCCCCACTTTAGAGCATATTTTCATATGGTCATTTATAGTTCGTAATTCTTTTGAAAACTTCAGTTCTGATTTTGTAAACCCAAACTGACAAAGACAGGAACCATAAAAATGGAATTTTTTGAAACAGTAATCTATGAACATGTGTTTCTCATTTTAAGCAAATAAACATCTTGAAAAGATAAACAAGTAATTAGCCATCATTTCATTTACATAGTTGCAGTTATTGTATATATTGTTTTATTGGGATTTGTTTGTTCTGCTCTGCATCAATTATGATAGCCCTGATACTCCCCATGTGACCTTCAGTAAGTTACTCCCTAGTCCTCAGTTTCCTCAAGAATTAAATGTGTTTAGAAAAGGGATCTTAGAGGCTTCACTCCGTTCTAGATTCATGCTCTTAACCAAGAGACTCAGGTGACTTATTAGAGTAGAGTGCCACACTTGGAAATGGGAGGGTCTGGGTTCTAACTTTGTCTCAGATCCTTACCAGCTCTGTGACAGTGGGCAAGTCAATTAACCTTTCTACCTCAGTTTCCTCATCGATAAAAATGAGGAGATTGGACTTGATGGCATCTAAGGTCCTTTACAACACTGAACCCATGACTCTATGACCTATTAATACCATTTTTGTGTAAATCAGTGCACACCTGCATTTTCATCTAGCTCTCTTTTTGAAGCTAACCTTTACCATTGGGTGAGCAGGTTTGTTTTCTGGAAGACCTCTTTTGTTCAGGAGGAAGATGCCTTTTTGCATTTGCGCTGTCTTCACTGAGTTTCTTTTCGATAAAAGAATTCCTGAGCAGACTAGTTTTTGTTGATTCTGCTGGCATTGACAGAAAGAGGAGGTTTAGAAGATTGGTGGGGAAGGGGAGGGAGAACAGACAATGTAGTTCAGCTTCTAAAACCTGGTCAATAATCTCTCTGGCAAATAAATACTGTTCTCACAATCTTTCTTAAGTTTTTCTTTCCATTTGGACAAACATAGCTTTCAAAACTCTATTCTGGGATATGGTGCAATATCATCAAATTTAAATAACTACTTTGAGGGTTTCTGGTATCTCCCTCCATCCTTTACTCTGGGGCCTAATGCTGATCCCTGCCCTAATGACAAACAACCAAAATCCTTGAAAGCACTTGTGTGTGCTGAAAGAGAAAGCATGCAAGGCTACACAAGACCAGGAAAACAGATCTTAGATGGTATTTCCCATTCACAAAACAACATGTTGACTTTTTAAATGAGGGAAATAACTTGGGGCAGCTAGGTGGTGTAGTGGATAGAGTGCTGTACCTGGGGTCTGAAAGAATCATCTTAATGAGTTCAAATCTGGCCTCAGATACTTGTTAGCTGTTCGAGTCTGGGCAAGTCACTTAACCCTGTTTGCTTCAGTTTTTTTCATTTATAAAATGAGCTGAAGAAGGAAATAGCAAATCACTCCAATGTCTTTGGCAAGGAAACTCCGAAATGGGGCCAGAAAGAGACAGATACAACTGAAATGACTCAATAAACAATAGTGATAGGCCACAGGAGAAAAATTCACTTATAAGGTCTAACTGAATTTTCTCTTTTTTCATTGGCCAGGTGATATCAATGTTCTTACTGACATGCGCATTTTCTTAAATAGTGAGACCAAAGTCACCTAGGTAACCTCATATCCAGGTCAGCTTTGACCGCTTGGAGACATAGGAAGCCCCAGAATCTACTTGGTTAAGTACCAGTGCATTCCTTTGTTGATCTAATACTCTGACATATACTGCTTGCTTTTCCCACATTGATCCTGATTCCAATTTGTGATTTTTGGAATCTGATTTTAGTTTGGTTGACTCCTCCCTATTGCCTTAATTTCACCTTGGTTATGTTGGGGATTCTTATATTGATTCCCTACTCATGACTGACAGTCCTCTATTTAATAATCCATTTCCTATTCTTAGCCTTTAGCTCTGATGACCAACAAGTAGACTTTGTGTAGAGCCTTCAAGCCTCAGTTACCTGAGATTTTGTCGATTTCAGTACCCATCCTAGCTCACTCAAAGAAGAAATAGCCCATAGTACTCAATGAGGCTAACAGAGTATATAGGAAAAGTGAAAAAAAAATTCCACTCTTAAATCTCTACTAGTTTCATTCCA
This sequence comes from Potorous gilbertii, assembly GCA_028658325.1. Taxonomy (NCBI): domain Eukaryota; kingdom Metazoa; phylum Chordata; class Mammalia; order Diprotodontia; family Potoroidae; genus Potorous; species Potorous gilbertii. Next base: position 337,271,003 of record CM053771.1, read on the forward strand.
CTTCAAGGTACAGAGCAGGGACCAGTCCGTCATTAAAACCTCTTAAAGACGATAGGAACAAGGAGACTGACCTCAAAATACTTCCATTATTGTAAGATCCCAGGTTCACCTATTACCAAATCTTTCTCTTTTTTTTCTAACTGAAGATGTTAATGAAGCAGAAATGGCTAAATCAATAGAGCCTCTATCAAATCTAGCTTTCTACTGTCTTACGAACTCCAGATCCCATGTATATTTCAGATAAATGTTTTGTGTAACTATCAAAATTTAAATAATAACAGCTAACATTTCTATTAGTACTTAAAAGTTTGCGATGTACTTTACAAATATTATCTCATTTTATTTTCACAACGATAACTCTGTAAGATAGGCAATCTGATTATTCCCATTTAATGGATAAGGTTAAGTGATTTGCCCAGGGTAATACAGCTAGTAAGTGACTAAGGCCACATTTGAACTCAGGTCTTCCTTACTCTGGACCCAGAGCTCTATCCGCTGGATCATCTAGCTACTTCTATTATAATCAATAATAACAAATGCTTTTGCCTTTATAATTGGCAAAAATTATAGACAAACCTTAACCTCATACAACTTACGAGTAATAGCAGTAAATGTTCTGGTTTTGCATAGAAAGACAACACCTCTGGGGGCATCTTTTTTTTAAAGTGGGAGGATGGATTTGCCCTCATCTCTACTCATAAACCTTTAGAACTTTAGAACAACTGGGTTGGCTGCCTGTATTCCCACTGTCACCTACTGAGGTTGGGCCTAGCCATGGCATCTGCAACATTAATTAGCCTATGTGAGAAGTGAAAGTATGGTTCTGGCTTCATTAGCATCTCTTCTAACTCAAAACCCTTGCCTTCAAAGGTTGAGGCACTTACCAAAAAAAAAAAGGTGGGAAAAAGTACCTACGTCAAGGATGGAATTAAAGCCTATACTTCTACCCCTTGCCCAGTGCCTAGTCTCCACATATCAATCGACACCAATTCTCTTGCACACCGAGGCAGAAACAACTAGAAATATATCTCCAGACTGTCGAACTCAGACATTAAAATGTAGGTTATGGCAGTATCAAAATCCAAGATGGGATGGTATGTGTGACGTGGTAGCTTCTTTTCCAATAGGGATTCAATTTCACCCCCAACCATTACTCAAAGTGAAAGAATGAATCATATGAAAATTCAACCCAGTACTTAGGATCAAATATAAATTTTCTGTTTAGCTTTTACAACCCTTCACAACCTGCTCATGCCCACCTTTCCAGTGTTCTTATACCTTACCCCTCTGCTCTTTGATCCAGTGGCACTGGCCTCCTTTCTGTTCCTTCCAGCTTCTGGACATTTCCCACAGCTGTCCCCCATGACTTCATCCCCACCTCCTGACTTCCCTGAAGTCTTACCTCCTAACATCCCATCTCTTGCAAAAAGCCTTTCCTTCTCCTCCATAATTCTGGCGCCTTCACTCTGTGATTCTCTATAATTTATCCACTCTATCTTATTTGTAGCATATTTTATCTTTTTGAATGACATTTTGTCTTGTTACCTTGTCTTCTCCATTAGACTATAAGCTAGCTCTTTAAGACTAGTATTTTGTGCTTTTGTTTTTTTGCCTCTCTTTACATCCCTAGCACTTAGCATAGTGCCTAGCACTCAGGAGGCATTTAATAAATGCTGGTTGACTGACATTACCTGTAAATGGTGTTTTCTTCTTCATACTCATTGGAGGTGGTGTTCTACAAAGACCAAAGAAGCCAGCCTCGACTGGGGACGCTGTTCTCAGTTTAGACCTCTGTAAAGGTATGTCTGTCATCTTTTCTGTTGTTGAAAACACTGCATAGGCAGGTTTTTTATACCTGTGGGGTTTTTAGAAAGAGAAAATGAACGAACGTGTGTTTGTCCTTTGTTCTCGAAGAGGATGATGACATGACTTGCGGCTGACTTTGATTTGAGTGAGGGAGGGCTGTGCAAGGTCACCAACCTCACTTTGTTCTCCTGAGCCATCTGGATCCAGTGGTCTGATATTCATCAGGAAGACTGGAGGTGGCCCAGGATGCACTGGGAGACCTTGACTCTTTCAGGCTAAGTCTTATCATATTCTCACTTTCAGTGAGAAACACCCATTCAATGAATAGGCTTCTTTAAGTTACTCAGGAGATGGCACTTTTCAGTGAAGATTCAGAAGAGATGAATGAATGAATGAATGAAGTGTTTGTTATGTGCAGAATACTGTACTAAGCAGTGGGCAGAGAAATTAGAAAGATCTAAGCCTCTACTCTGAAAGGGCTCACATTGTAATTGGGGAGACCACATAGATAAAAGATTTCACCTGTATGGAAGTGGAAAGGTCCTAAGGGTGATGGGCCAGGTAGGTATGTATTGGGGGGTGATGAGTAGCAGCGGATGGAAGGAAGGGCTGGAGGGTATTGCAGCAGGACATAAGGTCTGTGAAGGGCACTAATGTCTGTTATGGCAAGGTGGCCTGGCAGATGACAAGGTCTGTTGGCCCTCCATCTCAAAAGGAGGGTTACAGATAGTGACTTCCTGCTCAGGTAGGCAGTGTGAGCAGTCATTTCTGCTTTTCCAGCCTAGCCCCTCAAATGGGGTCTGGGCAGACCAGGGTTATGGGATGGTTGATGGCAAGGGATGGACAAAGGGTGTCCTCATTGTCAGGTCTTTCTGTCCAACCGGAGTAAAATATTCAAGATGAGAGTTAAAGACAAAAAATATAATAGAAAGAGGAACATATGATTGTCACCTCCTTCATAGAAATTTAAAGTGTAAAGCCCACAAATTACTGAGAAGACATGGTAGGGAGCAACTGCACTTATTCCACAGTGATGATGGGGTCCAGCTCATGCAAAGAGAGAACACAAGCTATTTCTACCAAGAATGCACACAAATGTCATTAAAAGATCAAGGCGAAAATGCTATGATGAAACAATTCCACTACTTTCCATTCCAACGTATGAAAAATATCCAAATAGTCAAGTGTCAGTATAATTGATTTTCAGGGATGCTTTCCAAAGCTTTACTTATTTGATGAAAAATAAAAACAAATCTCCAACATGCACAAACTGCAAATCCAATTCTCCAACCTGTGCTTCCCCAGAAGACAGGAGGGTTCCCCAAGACTGCCAGTGTCACAATACATAACAAACACATCATGGAGCCCCCACGTGAAAAAAAGGGTAAAGTGGGGGAAATGGAATCACTGCCCCAGGCCAGATTTATGCTATGGTTGCCCTCCTGTTTAGGTAGCTCTGCTGTTCAAGGACCTGAGCTAGCCAGCAGCCCTAGGAAGTATGCACTCTCTGCCTGAAGTCAGGGCTTGGAAAGAGGTGCAGACACACTTGCATTCAAGTCATGCAGCAATGACTCTCACTTCCTGCTGTATTTTTCCTCTTTCAGATAGATTTGTCATGTACGTAGTACAGCTGTCTGCTTTGGTGACTTAGCTTCCCATGAGGTCTATATTTCATGAGGACGGGGACCAAATCTTAGCTAAGTTGTGCATCTTCTCTAGTAACTAAGATAGTGTTCTGCACATAGTAGGGTATTAATAAATGCTTTTCAAGTATTGAATGATCAATATTTTATATACAGAAGGAAAAAGTCAGAATGAACTTCACTAAAGACATTTAAGTGGAAGCAGTATGAGGGTGTTGTGGAAATGGCATTAGATATATTATCGTGGATTGTTGTTCAGTTATTTTCAGTCATGTCCAACTCTTCATAACCCCATTTGGGATTTCTTTGGCAAAGGGTCTGATTTAACTTCAACAGCTCATTTTATGGGTGAGGAAATTGGGGTAAACAGGGTGAAGTGACACTTCCAGGGTCATACAGCTAGTAAGTTTCTGAGGTTAGATTTGAACTTCCTGACCCTAGGCTGGGCACTCTAACCACTTCCACACCTAGGTGTCCATTATCCTGGGGTCACTTACCTCTTGTTCCTCATCTGGAAAATGAGGAAGTTCAACAAGATGATTTATAAGATTTCCTTCAACTTTAGCTCCCAAGTCCTATTTCAATTTCATGTTAATGACACTTATGAAAATACAGGTAGATGGTCAGAAATGATTTTATATTTTTTGTGGCTAAGATAACTTTTTTTGCTAGAGGAAAGAGGTCAAGATAGAGTTTACTGCCCAGTACATTTAAAAAGTAACCATCCAAGAGAATTTCTTCCATCAAGGAACAGAGAAGTGGAAATGAGACATTTGTACAGAATGGAGCAATGCCTTCTTTTCTTTGCACCATATTAGTCTGACCTCTACCTAGCATCATTCCTCTGCTTGTTTTAAATCAAGCCACTCTTTAATCTCATTATTAATCCTAATGGCAGAAGCGGATGCACTAGTGAGGCAGCTTATCCAGCTCAATTGTTGATCTCCAGTGGGAGAACAGAGTGAATGGATAAACTTACAGAAAGGATAAGCTATAGCTATATCTGTTATTTATTCATTTAACTGTTAATTTGTATTAAATAGCCTAATGATTTATAATTAATATATACTCAGCGAAACAACTCATTTAATTAGGAGGCAGAATGAGGGATTTAGAATCAGCATAACTGTCTTCAAACCTGAATCTGTTGCATATTATTTATGAGACCCTGGGCAAATCACATAACATCTTTGGACCTCAGTTTCCTCAACTGTAAAATCAGGGGGTTAGACTAGATAAGCTGAAGGGCTCTTTTGTGTCTTTATCTGTCTATGAATCCTATGTTCATGTGCTCAAACTTCCCAAATCTGGAATGCAAGTTCAAATTTTTGAAAAAAATACATAATTTTCAATTATTTCACATTAGAGTAAAATTTCATATAATAAGGCCATGCCGTGATCCACAACCTTTACTAATCATGTTTTTCTAATGGGAATATCACGGCTCCTGTTGAGTGAGGAATCATTTATAATGAATTCATTCTCAAGTTCCTTCCCAGTTAATAGTCAACCTATTTATTACTAATGATGACTGATGTTTGTGGATCATTGAAATTTACAAAGCAATTTCCATATCTTAAAAAAAATTGGTTCAGAAGAATGATTTATTGACTTTTCTGTGTACAAACTCCCTTGAGTAACTTGGCAACTTGTCTGTAACTTATAGCCTTAAAAGTTAAGTGACTTTCTCAGAGACCTGAGGAGTACACAGTGTCTTGCTACACAGCTGGCAAAAATTAAACTTGAACACTGTTCTTTCTGAGTCAAGTTATCTTTCCTCTCTAAAAGTTTGCCTCTCAACATATATTATTTCATTTTATTTCAGAAAAATGCTCTTGTGGGAGAGTATTTACATGCAGGATTAGCATTTGAATACCTGTACAATGCTAAATATTCATTATAAAACCAGGCATATTTTTCAAAAATTTAAATGTTATAAGAATGCACTGTAGATATTAGTGAGGAGTCTCATGGAGGGCTGCCAGCTGTGGACTTCCAACAAAATTCTGTTCTTTTCTTGGCAGCTAAAAGATCATTGGTAGCTTTTTGAGGGGGTAGCTAGGTGGTGCAGTGGATAGAGTGCCAGGCCTGGAGTCAGGAAGACTCATAATCTTGAGTTCAAATCTGGCCTCAGACACTTGCTAGTTTCTTGACCCTAGGCAAGTCACTTAACCCTGTAAAAGGCAAGTCACTCCAGTATCTCTGCCATGAAAAGCCCCAAATGAGGTCACAAAGAGTCTGAAATAGGTGAAACCACTGAACGGTAAGTGTTAATAATATAACTTATTATACACTTTAAAATAATGCTATTTTACTTTTTTATAAGAGAGCTGGTTATTAAACATTTACCAACACACTCGTGGAGTAAAGGTCGATGTTAGAATTGAACTTTTCTCCAAAAACTTGAGAAAGGGAAGAGAAAAGAATGTTACAAGAGCAGTGGTGATGGTTTGGAAAAATATTAAGGGATGGAGAACCTGGAGAGCTCATATTGAGAGAGAAAAGACTAGACTAAGGCATGATGCCATATCTCTGGTTGTCATTTCTGGTACTGGTTGTACCTTTTTTCATACTCCCCAATTCACTGGTCCTGATGGGAGAATCAGAATATTCCTTGATCCCTACTCCCCAGATTTCCTCTACTATTACCACCCTCCCTCAGTCATGCCTCTTTTATAGTTCCATCTATCCAGTTGCATCACCTAATCCAGGTCCTGGTGGTTTTTAGGTCCAGAACTCCATGACAACTCACTCTCCTTTCTCATAGATGTTAGTGCCTGGCTGTGCTTAAACTGTCACCCTCCTCTTGGAGACATCAAAACACTTGATGCTCTCTCAAACATCTTAAATGACAGCAGTGACAAGCTATGGAAATATTGAATACTTTGTAGACATCTCAGATCTTGTTTTTTCTGAAATACCTTGAATAAAATACCTTCTGAGTTAACTTAGATAGTGACTTGTAACTTTGTCCCCAAAATAAACTTGGTTGAGCTCACTGAAATGGAATTCTGTTTAAAATTAGATTATAAATGTTATTTATCTGGCTTCTCAAAACTAATCTCAAAGAAACCTTAATTTAAGGCTCCTTCTGCAAAAATCAATCATGTAAAAGGGAAAAACAATGTCAAAGGAAACTTAAGAATAAATTTCAGAGGACTTGAAGATATTATGGAAAATTTATGTCCTATGAAAGTTAGAATAATTACTCAGTTTCTTCATCTTTTTTTACATTATGCCACCAGTCCAACATCATGGATTCAGTGTGAAGGTTTTGCACTCTCTCGAGGTCATTTTGTCCCATTTCAATTTCACGTAGTAAAAGGTTCAATTGTTCATTCTGCCAAAATGAGAAACAGACATATATGCTACTCAGAAAATATGGCTGATCCATAATTTACAACAACATTTCTTAGAGTTTGTAATCTGGTTCAGGAAAAGAAAGAAAAAGGATTTCACTTATTTTTTTTCCATTTTAGTTCCCCAAAAGTTCAGTCAGGTGGTCATCTTTCAATTAAAGTCAATTTAGTCAAGTTGACAAATATTTTTTCAGAAAATATCCTCTCTACTTGCTTTACTTGTTAATCTATTCATAAATTATTTTTAACGTTAGCTTTTAAAAATTTCTGGGTTCCAAATTCTCTCTCTCCTCCAAACTCCTCCTTTATCTATTGAGAAGGTAAGCAGTATAATATCAATTATACATGTGAAATCATATAAGCCATGTTTCCATATTGGCCATCATCAAGCATTTATTAAGTACTATGTGCTGGGACTTTTGTTAAGTGTTGGAATGGTAAAACCAATCCCTGCCCATGAGATATAATGGGAGAGGGGAGGTTGTTGTTCAGTCATTTCAGTCATGAATAACTCTTCATGACCCCATTTGGGGTTTTCTTGGCAAGAATACTAGAGTGGTTTGCCATTTTCTTCTCCAGCTCATTTTACAGATAAGAAAACTGAGGCCAACAGGGTTAGGTGACTTGCTTAGCCTAGGGTTACACAGCTAGTAAACATCTGAAGTCAGATTTGAACTCAAGTACATGAGCTTAACTCAAAGCCCAACAATCTATCCACTGCATCACTTGGTTGTACCAATGAGGGAAGGCAGGAGAAGAAGAGATAATAGTACAACTTCATACATATGAGATAATTTCCTTTCTAATTACCTTTGGATAAATTCATGATTATAAAATGTAAGGGAAAGCATTTAACCAACATAGAGAGTATCCCAAAAGTCAGTGCAATTTTAAGGTTAAAACTGTATACTAAAACTTCAGGGACACCTTGTAGTTCAAAATTTTATTTACGATTAAGGACATAGTCCACATAAGGCCATTTCCAAAACTAAGATGCCATATAAACAATATTATAAAAGAATTAATTTCAATAAGAAAATGAATCTTGAGCTGGAAGGAATGGATCTTAGAGGTTATCTAATCTAACAACTTCATTTTATAAATGAAGAAATGAAGGGTCAAGAATGTGAAGTGACTTGCCCAAGGTCCCACAGGTAATAAATATCAGAGGAAAGATCTGAACACGTATCCTGTGACTCCAGAAAAATGGCTATGGGGATCAGATGGCTTGAACTGATGGCTTTTCTGTAAACAGTGCTACATTCATTCTATGGCACATGCCCAAACAAGATAATTTACAAAAAAAAATGACAAATATTACTATGTATATATATATATATATGTATATATATATATATATATATATATACACACACACATATATACATATAAAAATATATAACCCTATAAATTCTGTAATAAGTGAAGCAATGGGACACCTCCATGGAAGAAGGGAATGAGATTATAATAAGAAATCTTTCAGCTTTGACTACTAGTTTTTCCACTTCTCTAATATATATTGAGGAAAGAAGATTTAACTATAATATGGCCTTCCTTCTAGGACAGAATGAGTCAAAACTAAGAAGTAAGGTTTGTCTTTGATTTTTTTCCTCTACTCTGTAGTGTACATCACCCAAAGACCTCATCTTCCAAGTTCTCTCTACCTGCTCAATGCACGTATATGGTGGCTTGTTGGCTGACCAAACCCTCCCCAACTGTGATTTCTAACTCTATCCTAGCTTCTTCTTCATCAAATAATAAGTGATTTCATTTGGGGGGAAAAAAGTGTGTCTTCTTCATCAAATGTTCTCTCCTTTCAGAATCTCTCCAGCAAAAATTTCTATTCCCTGTTTAGCTGATTTTAACTAAATGTGAGGAGGAAAACAATCTGATTAAATTAATTCACACTAAATACAAAAGACTGACAAACGTTACTCTAATACCATGTATTTTGTATCAGAGGATTCTTACTAATTCAAACTAATCTCAAATTATTGCATTTTCGGTCCATTCCATTAGTGGAATAATGCCACAAAGGTGTTAGCTGCTTGGAGTAGGGATATGATATGATCATATGTCATCTCCCGTCAGCATAGTAAGTCTCATTTGTTGAGGTCATTAGAAAGATCTGGGGAAGCAGTTTTCTTTTGGTAGCAGAGTTGGACATTATCAAATCAAAACTGACCATTCCTTTAAGGGGGTTTTTCTGATGAACTCTTAGTGCAGATGAAAGCATATGGCTTCGCTTTTCTTTTTTTACTTTTTAATCTTTCTTTCTCCCTTCCTTCCTTTCTGTGTTTCCTTTTTGCAACATGGCTAAGATGACTAAGATATTTTGCATGACTTCATGTGTATAATGGGTAGTGTTTTTCTTGCCTTCTCAGAGGGTGGGAGAGGAGTGGAAGAAGAAAGATTTGTGAATTTAGTAAAAATTAAAATTAAAGAAAGAATAAAAAAAGGATTTGAAGCATTCACAGCCCACACAAAATTTAGATGTCCAAGATGCAGTTTTGATTCTCCTTCTAGTGGGGAACTAAGGAATAAAGTAAAGAGATTCTAAAAAGGGGAAAATGGACAGGAAGTAAAGGGAAGGATAATAGGTCCTCATCATCTTGGGAATGTCCTCTCTGCATTTATACAATCTCAGAATCATAGGTTTAGAGTAGGTAGAAATCTTAGAGGCCAATTCTCTCACTGTACAGACAAGAAAACTGATGCAGGGCAAAGACATGAGCACAGTACAAAAATCATACAGATAGTGTTTCTGCAGCAAGATCTGAACTCAGGTCTTTTTTGACTCAGCACTAGGCCATCTCACAAGGGCCTGAGTAAAACATATAAATGCAATTTTTGCTACTATTTTCTCTCTCTCGTCTCTCCTCTCTGGTGGACAGAAAAGCAATTAGCAGCTCTCAATCTCTTTTCCAGTGGCTAGGGCAGGGGTCATATCACCTCTAGGGCAATAAGAGAATAAACCACCAGTTTGGGAACAATGAAATATATAAACAATATACTCTGACAGATCCAAACCAATAGAACCATCCATGCTCAGGTTGTTAGGAGGCATTTTGTTAGAGGGTTTTGTGGTAGTTGTTCTACTAAGGTGAAAATCATGGTTCACTATCCTCAGGTCTGTAATTCTCAACCAAATAAACACCCCCTTCCCTGTCAGATGAACTCTTACCATGTAAGCACCCAATTCCAAAGGATCTTGGGAACCAAAATGAAAGCAGTGGAATTCTCCTCCAGTCCTGAGGGAGAGCTCCTTCAAGAATCCGTTGGCATCTTCATCGTGGTAGTTGAAGGAGATTGTATGAACAGGAATTTTCTTTCGATGTTGGATTTGACAAAAAATTGTTTCTACAGGCTATCGTTGGTTGTTTTTAAAAGATAAAGGTGGGGGAAGAGAAAATTGAAGAGGAAGGAAAAGGGTGGGAGTGGGGGAGGAGACAAAGAGAGAGAGAGAGGAGGAGAAAGAAGAGAACGACTCCTTAGTATACATGCTGCTGTGACACCAGTAATTTTCATTTTATAATTCCATGACTAAACAATGGATGTGTCAATTTCATTTTAAAGCCAGTTGTTTGATTGTGGTCTTCATGCATGTAAAGTCAGCAATTGGTATGATCTGTGAGTTTAAATAAGCAACTGACTTCTACTTGCTTGTACTTTAAAAACATGCATTTTAAACTCTGATGGTGATGATCTGTACCTAAAGTAGGTGGCAGTTAGGACAATGGTTATAACTGAATACTTAAGGGAAACCAATCAATACACATTTATTTAGGAGTTTATTCTGTGCAAAACATTGTGTTTCTCAGCACTGTGCTGGGTGATACAAAGACAAGTTCTCAAGGAGATTACATTCTAATGGAACCAACCCTATCCTTATTTGAAGCCAGGGAATGTGGAAAGCTATCTTAGCATTTATGTTATGAATGGCATATTAATGCCTCTCCCTAAGGATGAATGAGGTCATCTCCAATCCTCCTACTGGACCCAGGCTCTCGAGGAGAAAGTGAGGCTGGTGACCTTTCACAGCCCTCCCTCACTTAAATCCAGTTCACTTACAAATCATGGCATCACCTTCCTGACATCATGGTCCTCTTCCAGAATGAAGAAGAACCATGAGGTCATGAGAGAGCTGAGAAAGAAGAATGAAATGAATGTCCATTGCTTATCCCCATTCCTATAGTGATAAGGAATGAATCTGATTCTCTCAGACCCAAATAAATTTTCGGAGGATTTTTGTTGTTCAAGATTTTTTCCCAAAGTTTGGGGAATAAGGAATAACACTAGACTATATGTAAGCCTTGAGCTAGTGCACCACCATAATTGCCAATCTTTGGTCACTCCCACCATCTGCTTTCCATGATCTCTGGCAGCCAAGCCAGGGACAAACTAAACTGCCAAAGGGATCAATTCAATCTAGCTCAACACATGATATAATTCATATTTATGTAGTAATTGAAAGGTTCACAGAGCTGTTTTCTAACAACTACTTTGTGAAGAGCGTAGCACAAATATTAATAACCTCATTTTGAGGATGAGTTCAGTGAGGTGAAAAACTTGCCAATGATCACACATCTATAGTCAGAGCCTGATCAGACCTGGGCCTTTTTTCTCCAAGACCTCACAAGACTGGAAAATATAATTGGGAAATATTTAACAAAATAAATAAAAATGAAATAAAACACAGATAAAAAGTTTAAAACTAAGTCGAACTCACGTAAGAGTGGGGTCACTAAATCATACATAAGGATCTCTGATAGCCACATAGTGACTTAAGAAAACCACTTAATAGATATATTTCTATTATATTTTTCTGTATTTTGTTAAATATTTACCAATTGCACTTTAATCTAGTTCAGGCTGCATTGAAAGGGTTTGTTGTTTTTTTTCTTTGACCATAATATATTGCCATCCATATGGCTCATATCACTAATTTATACTATAGCATTCTAGGTACAAAGTCCTATACTATGTGAGGCATTGAAGGATATAAAAATGACTAAGACATAGTCTCTGCCCTTAAGAAGTCTAGTAGTCAACTACAAATTCATGCTGTCTAACTTGAAGTGGCTCCAGAATCTTCTTCCTGACTGTCTTTTAATCAATCAAGAAGAATGTAAGGGTCTATTATATTTCAGGCGCTGTGCTTGGTGCTGAAGATGTAAGTAAAAAGAATGGAACAGTCCCATACTAGAGAGCTTACTTTCTAATAAGGGAAACAAAGAATACATCTATAAGTACATGAAGCAAAATAAAAACTAAATGTAAAAAAATGCAAAATAATTAAATACAAGTTAATTTTGCAGGGAGGACACTAGCAAGTGGGAAGATGAGAACAGGCGGGATCAGAGAGCAGGAGTGGAGCAGTAATGTGCAATGAGGCTGGAAAACGTGGCTGGAGCCAGGTTGTGAATAACTTTAAAAGCTAAATACAGGACTTAATTCATTATCCTAGAAATAAGAGGAAACCATTGCAGTGGACTGAGCAAAGGATGGTCCAATCTACATGTAAGGAAAATGACTACAGGAGCAATGTGTAAGATGGTGCAAGACTTGAAAATTAGGGTGAATACTTAGGAGGCTGTTGCAATAATCCAAGTGAGAGGGATAAGGGCATGAACTGAGGTGCTGGTTGTGTGAATGGAAAGAAGGGATTAGATGAGATTGATGTGGAGGTAGAAGCAGAAAGATTTGGCATCTGGCAGCAGGTATTTCAAACATTTTTCATCCATAAACCACAAATCTACCTTCTTTACTTCCAAAAAATGACCTAATCTAATTTACTAAGAAAATGGAATCTATCTAACAAAATCCTTGAACTAACTCTTTTTTTACTTAAGAGAGGATTTTGTGGGCTGACTTCAAAAACTAAGCTCTCTATATTACAATATTTCATGTGAAAATATATCCTTTGCTTCAGTTTTTGATTTCAGTAACACATCTTCCATGACTAGAAGGGACAAGGAATTCATGAGCTGAGAAGGGAACCCAACCAGATTATGCATGGTCATGGCTGGGTGTCCATGAGTGAATGGCTATCTGTGTGTGGGGTGTGCTTATCCTTCATTGCCAAAGAAGACTATACCATCAGAGAAATGATGACATGACTTGCACTTGACTTTTGTTTTGAGTGAGGGAGGGCTGTGCAGGTCACCAGCCTCACTTCTCCTCCAGAGCCATCTGAATCCAATGACCAGATAGTCATCAGGATGACTGAAGATGCCCCAAAATGAGGCAATTGAGGTTAAGTGACTTGCCCAAGGTCACACAGCTAGTGAGTGTCAAGTGCCTGAGGTGAGATTTGAACTCAGGTCCTTTTGACTCTTGCGCTGGTGCTCTATCCACTGTGCCACCCAGCTGCCCCATGGCTACCTATATTATTATATTGAATGGTTTTTACAGAAAGAAACTGTTCATTTCCATTCATTTAACTTTCATTAGCAACTTTAAATAATGACATTCTGACCAAGGATAAGCTAGAGATGAGAGTAGGAGAGACGGGGAAGAGAATGATAATATTAACCCTAATTCTTAAAATATATATAATAGTGATATATAGATATAGATATTTGCCCTGATTGACTCTTTCCTTATTGTATTCTCGTCAGATCTTTTTTTTTCTTAGAAACCAAATTCCAAAATCTTGTTCCAATAACAAATCACTCCAGTATCTTTGCCAAGAAAACCCCAAATGAAGTCATGAAGAGTTGAAAACGATGAAATGAAATCTGGGAAACAATTTTTATTGCAAGTGTTTCTGATAAAGATCTTATTTCTCAAATGTATAGAGAACTGAGTTAAATTTACAAATATAATTTCACATTTCTTGTCATGGAGTATTATTTGTATTTATAGCTGTGTATAACCTTAAAGAGTCAATAATCCTTCTTGCATCAGTGTCTTTAGATAGAAAATCTGGCTTCCAACTAAAAAAGAAAATGTGTGAATTTTCTCAATAGCTTTTTACCTAGAATAGATTTTGAGGAATTTGGAGGCTCAGTTCATTCACAAAGTGCTATTTCAAATATTTCCTGCTTCCTCTTCCCTGTTCTCTCTATGGATAAAATAATACCTGATCAGGTCTCCCATCCGTCAGAAGATAGATTACTTTTGTTTCTTTATCAGCAAAAGCAGTTTTAAGGGCATCCATTATATCGGTAGAACTTCCAGCCTTGGGGTGGGGTGGGGAGAGAGGATTAAAAAGAAAAAAAATATTACTAAACAGTGATAAATTTCTATAATTTTTATTCTACACATCCAATCAATTGCCAAACTGTACTTCTTTCCATAGGCTTCCATCTATTCCTAAAATCACTGACTTGGTCCAAGTTCTGGTCATTTACTAGGGGTTTATAGATACCCTATCTCCAATATAATCACTCTAACTATTATGCTAAAATCATCCAATCAATAAACATATATTAAGTGCTTACTGTGTGCCAGGTGCTGATGGACACTAGAGATAAGAAGACAAAAATGAAAAAGTCTCTGCCCTCAAAGGACATACATCCTATAAGGAATCCTCTCCCCAATTACACACACACACATACATACATATGTACATATAAACAAAGTATATGTATAAAACAAATAAAATGTAATTTTGAAGGGGAAGTGTTAGCATTTGGAGGAGAATTAGAGAGAAACAAATGTAGAAACTATCACTGGAGCTGGAATTTGAAGGAAATTAGGAATTCTAAGAGGAAGGAATGGAAGAAGGAGAGAGAAGGAAGGAAAGAAGAAGGAAGGAAGGAAAGAAGGAAGGAAGGAAGAAGGGAGAAAGGGCAAGAGAGGGGGAGACAAGGAGAGAAAGAAGGAAGAAGGCATTTATTAAGTACCTATTATGTGCCAGGCACTGTGAGTTTACAAATGTTATCTCATTTGATTCTCACAACAATACTGTGAAGGAACTACTATTATCTCCATTTTTCAATTAAGGAAACTGAGGCAAACAGTGATTAAATGACTTCTCCGAGGTCATACTGCTGGTAAGTATCTGAGGCCACATTAAACTCAGGTCTTCCTGATTCCGGGGCTGCTATTCTATCTACCAAACTACCTAGTTACCCAGGAAGAGAGCACCTAGAAGAGAGATGAAGTGTCATATATAAAGGAAAATAAAATGTCAAGTTGAATGATGTGTATTATACACGAGAGGAATAACGTAAAAGCCAGGAAAGATTGAGCTAGATAGTAAAGGACTTTAATGACCAACAAAGGTATTAGTATTTGACCCTAGAAAGTTAAAGAGGAATAAGCTAGGGCAGCTAGGTTGCACAGCGGATAGAATACTGGGCCTGAAATAAGGAAGATTCATTTTTCTAAGTTGAAATCTGACTTCAGACATTTACTAGCTGTGTGACCCTGGGCAAGTCACCTCACCTTGTTTGTCTCAGTTTCCTCATCTGTAAAATGAGAAGGAAACAGTAAATATCTTTGCCAAGAAAACCTCGCATGGAGTCAGGAGGAGTCGAAAACAATGAAATGAAAGCTGGAAAATTTTTTTTTGAATTTATTTAACTATTAACATTCATTTTCACAAAATTTTGGGTTGCAAATTTTCTCCCCATTTCTCCCCTCCCCCCACCCCAAAGCGCCAAGCATTGTAATTGCCCCTATCACTGATCTGCCCTCTTTTCTAACATCCCTCCCTTCCCTTGTCCCCACTTTCTCTTTTGTCCTGTAGGGCTGGATAACTTTTTATAGCCCATTTCCTGTATCTCTTATTTCCTAGTAGTAAGAACAATACTCCACAGTTGTTCCTAAAACTTTGACTTCCAACTTCTCTTCATCCCTCCCTTCCTTTCCATTCCCTTTAGGAAGCAAGCAATTCAATATAGGCCATATCTGCGTAGTTTTGCAAATGACTTCCATAATAGTCATGTTGTGTAAGACTAACCATATTTCCCTCCATCCTATCCTGCCCTCCGTTGCTTCTGTTCTCTCTTTGTATCCTGTCCCTCCCCAAGAGTGCTAACTTCAAATTGCTCCCTCTTCCCACTGCCCTCCCTTCTATCATCCCCACCACCCTGCTTATCCCCTTCTCCCCCACTTTCCTGTATTGTAAGATAAGTTTTCATACCAAAATGAGTGTGCATTTTATTCCTTCCTTTATTCGAATGTGATGAGAGTAAACTTCATGTTTTTTTCCTTCAGCTCTCCTCCCAGAGTCTCTTTGCCCGCTCTGCCAAGGCTGGGCTGGGTTCCACTCTTAGCTCCGGTGTGGACTGGAAATTTCCTCCACTCTGTTGTTCTCCACTTCTTCTGCTCCAAAATTTGTTGAGAGTCCCTCTCTACAGGTATTTTATGGGCTGTGGGGAGGACCCTGTGTGGGTATGTCTTTCTAGTCTGCCATCTTGACTCTGCCCCCAAAACAATTTTTATTGTAAGTGTTTTTGATAAAGATCTTATTTCTCAAATGTATAGAGAACTGAGTTAAATTTACAAGAATATAAATCATTGTCCAATTAATAAATGGTCAAAGGAGAAAAACAGGTAGTTTTCAGATGAAGAAATCAAAGCCATCTATAGTCATATGAAAAAATGTTCTAAATCACTATTAGAGAAATGCAAATTAAAACAACTCTGAGATACCATGTCACACCTATCAGATTGGCTAATGTGACAGAAAAGGAAAATGATTAATGTTGGGATGGATGTGGAAAAATTGGGATACTAGTGCACTGTTGGTGGAGTTGTAAATTGATCCAACCATTCTGTAGAACAACTAGAACTATGCCCAAAGGACAATCCAACTGTGCATACCCATTGATTCAGCAATATCACTATTAGGGCTATATCCCAAAGAGATTTTTTAAAAAGGAGGAAAAGTACCTATTTGTACCAAAATATTTATAGCAGTTCTTTTTGTAGTGGCAAAGAATTGAAAATTGAAGGGATGCCCATCAGTTGGGGAATGGGTAGATAAGTTGTGCTATATAATTGTGAGGGAATACTATTGTTCTGTAAGAGATGAGGAGCATACTGGTTTCAGAAAAACCTGGAAACTGAGGCAAAGTGAAGTGAGCAGAACCAGGAGAACATTGTATATAGTACCAGCACTATTGTATGATGATCAGCTGTGAATATCTTAGTTATTCTCTGCAGTACAACAATCCTAGACAATCCTAAAGGGTTCATGATGAAAAGTGCTATCCACATCTAGAGAAAGTCTGGGTACAGATCAAAGCATATCATTTTCACTTTCTTTATTTTTTCATGTTTTTTTCTTTTGATCTGTTTCTTTCACAGTATGACTAATATGGAATGTTTTACATGATTGCCCATATATAACCTATATCAAATTGTTTGCCATTTTAGGGAAAGGGGAGATGAGAGAGGGAGAAAGAAAATTTGGAACTCAAAAAAATTTTTTAAGTGAATGTTAAAAATTGCCTTTACACAAATTGGAAAAAATAAAATATTAATTTTTAGAAGAAGAAAATGACTGAACAATAATTACAGCCAAGAGGAATCAGACCTCTACTTCAGAAAAATAATTTTGCTAGATGAGTAGGAAGATGGATCAGAGAAAGGAAATATTTCATGCTGGGAGAGAACATTTAGAATAGACCAGTTAAGAAAGGATAAGGTCCTGAACTAGGATCATCATTTGTGAGTGGAGAGAAGGGAATTCAACCAAGAAATAATTGCCAAGACTAGGCAACTGAGGGAAAAAAGGAAAAGAAAGGGAATCAGCATTTATATATCTATATAGCTGTGTGTGTGTGTGTGTACACATATATATGTATACATACATATTATATGCATATACATATATGTGTACACACACACACACACACACACACACACACACACTATGTACCAGGCATTGTGCTTTTTATAAATATTGTTTAATTTGATTCTCACAACAACCCCATGAACAGATACTGTTATCCGTATTTTATAAAGACCTGAAGCAAACACAGATTGAGTGACTTGACCATTGCTACACAGCTAGTGATTAAGACTGAATTTGAACTCAGATCTTCTTAACTCTAGGCATAATGCTAAATCCTTTGCACCACAGGCTGCCTGTGATTGGATATATGTATATTGGATGATAGAGAATGAGAAATCAAGGATGACATGAGGTTTTTTAACCTTTCTGGACAGAAAGCAGTACCCTACTCAGAAAAAGGAAAACTTTGAAAGAGAAGTGGATTTGGGGGGAGAAAGATAAATGGGTTCTCTTTTGGAAATATTAGTGTGGGACACTCAGCTAAGAACAATGGAGAGGTAATGACCTGTCCCATGGTGGACCACCCTCATCCTCACCTGCCATGGTTATTCTGACCCGTTCCTTAAAGCTTACATAGTGGCTTCCTGCTTTCTACAGATTAAATCTAAGATTTATATTACCTTATGCTCTTAAGTCTTTTATCAGGGTACTAAGTATCATTTTGTTTCCCTAATCAGTTCTAATAAGATTTGTTCCATCTTTTTGTCTCAAAAAACAACCCCCTTTCATTCATTCATCCTTATCCCTCCTTTGAGCCTTTTCCAAGGTAGCACTATAAACCCTGAATGGCCACTCTGTTAGACTCATCCCATTCACAGCCCTTATCTACACAGGTTCTGGTAGCTACTTTTCTATGAACTCTTCTTGAATTGATGAGAGAAGGGTTGACAATTTCCATCAGCTCTCACACATCTGAGACAAAACATCTACCCCTATTCATCATAGTTTTCTCCTATTGTACATTTAACCTTCTTGTTACTTACTTGATCTTATTAACATATCAGTTTAATATTTCCACCCTTCTTTATGTATATCCTATAGAAATCTCCTTCATTGTACAGTTCATAAACTTCCAGAAGAAAGGAGATTAGCTATGTAACTCTAACGTACCTATCATAGCACTTCAAGAAATGATGACTAATAAATGTGGTTTATTAAACATCAATCAGCTGTTTCTATTATCTTTCATCTCTTAGCTCTCAAGTGATCTTTCTAAAACATGGGTCTGATCAGGTCAACCCCCTACTCAAAAATCTCCAGCAGCTCCATAAGGTCTCCAGTATCAAATACAAAAGACTTTGGTGTTCAAAGCCCTTCATAACCTGCACTGAAACTTCCCCAACTCTTTCCAGTCTTCTTACACCATAAAGGCAGAGACATAGCCCTCTCCTTCATGATGCAGTGATACGGACCTCCATGAACAACACACTCCAAGTCCTGTTTCTGGGCATTTTGACTGGCTATCTCCCATGCTTAGAATGTTTTCCCTCCTTACCTCCTGTGGCTTCTGTGGGCTTGCTTAAAATTTCAGTTAAAATCTCATCTTCTACAGGAAGTCTTTCTTTCCTGCTTTCTTTTGCTGATTATTTCCAATTTATCCTGTATATAGCTTGTTTGTACCAAGTTGTTTGTGTGTTATTTATATAGATTTATATCATATGAGCTCCTTGGAAGCAGAAACGGTCTTCTACCTTTCTTTGTATCCCCAGGGCTTAGCAAAGTACCCGGCACACAGTAGGCTTTTAATGTTTATTGACTGACTGCCTTTTGATAATATCTGTGGTGAAGATGATGATGATGAACTCTAACTCTTTTTTGATCTAAACCATATTCATGGCGCCATTCTAAAAGCATCTTTTCCAAAGATTGACCTCAAGATTCCAAAGGTGACCCGTGAAACCCACAGGAAAAAAAAAATCACACAGGAACTGTTGTTGGTTGGTTGGTTTTTTTTTTAAATTTCATGTCTCCAAAATGGGAGGGGGAGACTGAACCATAAAAGATAATTCAAATTACACTGAGGTTAGACTTTAGCTCCAATGATTCCAGGAAGCTGAATAACTTATATTGAAAACTGTTGGATACTGTAAATGCTTCTATCTGGGCATAGAAGGACAGTTTGAAGCCCTTATTATGGATTTTCTGTCATGAAGATATGGCTTTTAATGCTGTTTTATCTATGTGTGTTTGTGGGCAAAAAGCTAACTCAGTTATTGTTTCTTCAGCTGTCAACACAGTTTAAACAGACAGTCTGAATATCTCTTGGCATGAGCTTAAGAAGATTAGCCATCCCTTAACCTCTCTTTCAACCTAGATTTTCTGCTTGTCACCTGTTATTTGGTAAATGAGAGTGTTGCTGTCCTTGCATTTCATAAATTTCAGCTGCATTTCCGAGGAGTTTTGTTGTTTCATGGCTCGGAGCTGTATTGAGGGCAGGGATTAATTTATGTCTCTGTATCCCTAGTGCTTAACACTATGCCTAGGACACAACAAGTGCTTAATAAATGCTTGTTGATAGATCACACACTTAGACTTGAAAGAGACCTTAGGCCAACCTCTCTCATTTTATAGCAGTAGTTAAGAAATAAATCTAGAACTTTAAAGTGGGGCCACATCATGAAGTTTTTGAATGGCAAGCTACAAATTCTGGACTTAACTTGGTAGGCAACTGAGGTCCACTTAGGGCATTATGACATAAAAATGGAACTGATCTTACCTTTATATGAGAGTTCATCCATTTAAATTACAAAAGTTAAGCAAACATTTTGAGTTTTCACATTTACTTGTCCATCTCTAGTGAGTTTGTAACACAGAACCCACTATATTTCCATCTTTTAAAAGTAATGAGAACCACACATACCATATCTAGTTTATTGCAAATTTCAAAGCCATTGAATAGCATCTGAACTAATGAAAGTTTTCCTGATACCTATAGTTAATAAGTCAAAATCCACAGGATCATGGATTTAGAACAGGAGGCGATCTCAGAAACCATCTAGATCCACCCCCTCATTTTAGAGACAAGAAAACAAAGACCCCTAAAAGTGAAGCAACCCACTAAATACATAGTGAGTGACAATCGAGATTTGAACTCAGACCCTCTGACTCTGAATCTCAAACTTTTTCCAGTACATCACTCTTGTTTCTCATGCCACTTGGTAATTTCCTCAGTTATTAATTCTGCTTGAAGTATGAAATCAGCACTTTCTTTCCCAGGACCAAGTTATCACTTGGCATAGAATTTTACAGCTACTGTTACTTCATGCAGTAATTAGTCCATTTTTTAAAAGAACCTCTAGGGAATGGGATTGCTCTGCAAGATGGCAAAGCCTCAGCTTTGATTAAAATTCAGAGTGATTTGTTGATGTTTCTTGATCCTTGACAAATCTGGGTCTCTGAGGTCTGCCATCTGTACTGTTTTAAAGATGGCTCTGGTCCATAGCCGTAATTGGCTTATCAAAAAACAGATTCTATCCTTTTCTTAATGCATTTTCAGGCACCTGGTTGATGATTTGGTTCCTTAAAAGGAACTTTCAAAAAAGACTTTAAAAAGATACTCCAAGAAAGGGGAAACTTTTGAAAAAGGGGATATCCTTTTTAATTGGCTATGTGTTTAAAAAGCACAGTAAGAGATTATAAAATTATATTTCCTCTAAAATGATAAACCAATGGTGTAGCTCTAGAAAAACAGGAATATTGTTTATGGTACTATAATTTGGTACAATCTTTTTAGAAGTCCATACGATATTATATAAAAAGAGATACAAACTATTCATACCCTTGTCCAGTGATCCTAGTACTAGGAAGATACTGTAAAAAGAATTTGACAAGGAAAAACAATTATCTATACAAAAATATTGGTGTTTTCTTGGCAAAGCACTGGAATGGTTTGTCACTTCTTCCTCCAGTTCATTTTGCAGATAAGAAAACTCAGGCAAAGAGTGACTTGCCCAGGGTCACACAGCTAGTAAATGGCTCAGACCAGATTTGAACTCAGGAAGAGAAGTCTTCCTGACTGCAGACCCAGTATTCCATCCACCACACCACCTACCTACCTGCCCTCATTATTATTAAAAATGAACATATTTATTTAGCAACTCTCATTCTGGGATCTCAAAGCACTTTTCTAAGAATTTAAATAAATACAGACATCAGAATAGATTCCACTCCACTCGTTAATACTTCTTTTCTAAATTGTAATCTTTATTTTACCTGAAGGCTTTTAACCCATTCCATAGCCATTTTCAAATTTTCTTCATTAACTTCAGCAAGTTTCCCCTGCCACGCAACAGCTTTACTATCAAACTTCACAAAATTGAATTTCTTTTTGAATACCAGCTGCTCCTGTAATAGATCAATTTTATTCAACCTTAAAATATTCATTTTCCCAATATAACAAAAGGTACTTTGGACAATTTATAGAATGATAAATAAATATTAATGACAATGGAATCAACTTTTTTAGTTGCAGATATTAAAAATTATATTATAAACCAATTTTTCAAAGTTAAAGACATTTCATTTCAGTAAAGCATTCATAGTCTGGATGCTGATAACCCATGCTAGGAAACAGAAAGAAAACATTTGTGGTAAAAGTCATCTAGAAAGCCTTTGCTTTGCCTTACACCACAAATGTCAAATCTTCCACATTGGGGTCATGGAGGAAATAACAAAAGAATATATCAACAAGTTTTTAGAATAGAGAAAATTTCTAAAGCCATAGGGGAGGATACTGTCCACCAGGCCTTCCACACAAGGAGAAGATCTACTAATTTTGTCATTTTAAAAGGATAAGAAGGAGCCCTTCTGAAATTTTTGCTTAAGAACCTCGACTCTGACCTCACATAATCCCTGCTTTCTCTTGCCATATCTTTAAAAGCTCAACTCACCACCTGTTCCTATCCCACAGTAAATGAAAATAGATTGAGACAATATTCCCAGTTAATGGGTCCCCAAAGTCAGGGAAGAGACAGCTTTCTCTAACCTTTAAAAGCTGAAAAATCTTCTCTTTCACCAAAGTTAGTTTACCCTTCATTGAATGAGATGTATCGATGAGAATGTAGATATAATCTTCAAGCACCAGTCCAAAGAAGCCTTGACTCCCATTTTGTAGCCATTTAACCCTGGAGATAAAAGAAAGTAAAGGTAAGGAGGTTAACAGAGCTAATGGCAGGCAGGTAATCATAGTACATTCTCTTAACATCCAGCAAGAAATTCGATAGATCTCCAACATCTATCTCTCCTTTGTCTAGCTCTCTCTAGCTCCCCAAATATCTGCATGGACTTTACTTATCCTCTTTGGGATAATTTTGCAATGGGTCTAACAATCCCTCAACAAGTGCACACATATTCAAGGAATATAAACTTTATTATTTGTTTATTATATATTTTTTTATTTTTTACATTTATATTTATTTTATTATAAATGTATTATATTTATTAGTATTATTTATTATAGATTTTAAAAACCATAATTAAGGAAATACATTTGAGCAAGAAATAAATCTCTTGGCCTAAAGTTATTCAATGGGA
This sequence comes from Potorous gilbertii, assembly GCA_028658325.1. Lineage (NCBI taxonomy): Eukaryota > Metazoa > Chordata > Mammalia > Diprotodontia > Potoroidae > Potorous > Potorous gilbertii. The sequence goes on from CM053771.1 coordinate 337,294,096, forward strand.
ATGATGTTCAAATTAATTATTATTGCAGATCATCTGAAGCAAAGACAGAAAGGGAATAAGTATTTATATGGTGACTACTCTGTGTCAGGTACCAGGCTAAGTGTTTACAAACAGGATCTTATTTTATCCTCACAATCCTGGGAGGTAAGTAATTCTATCCTCTTTTTACAGATGAGGCAACTGAGGCAACTAGAAGTTAAGTGGCTTTGCCCAGGATTACACAACTAGGAAATGTCAGAGGTCAAGTCTGAACCCAGTCTTCCTGATTCCTAGACCAGAACTCCATACACTGATCCACTCGGCTGTTAATTTGAACCACTCTTCCATCTCATTTGTGAATAAAGAAGAACCACCCACATTCAAGCTGGTAATGCCAGCACATTCTTACGGCCCTCATAAAACATATGGACAGCGTCAAAGGATGTGTGGATAGTATTCTGTGACCAAGAACTCAGCCAGCTCTGTGAAAGGGTTTTCTTCTGTTCTCCCTCCTCAGGCAACTTTAAAGATATATGCAAATGAGAATCTGACTATAGGCAAAACTATCACTCAAAAGCTCTTTAAGGCTCAATGGGCCTCAGGAGACAAGGCCATGCAGAATTGTAGGGTTAATATCTTCCCAAGTTCTGCTAATTCAACAGAGATTTTCTTTATTTACTTAGAGAGCATTATCAAAGACTCCTCTGGCTCCTTGAGACTTACATGCACTTCAGGTGAACTATTTCTAAATACTGAGAACTAGAACTCTGGTTTCTAAGCACAGAGTGAAAAGTGAATGATAAGGTCAAGAGCATCAGTCTCTCTCACAACTGTCACCTTTTTCCTTACAAGTATGTAAGTACTGACCAGACGGTATCAGGAATAGGGAACCTGTGGCCTCAAGGCCACTTGAGGTTCTCTAGGTCCTCAAATGCAGCCCTTTGACTGAATCCAAACTTTACAGAACAAATCCCCTTAATAAAAGGATTTGTTCCATAAAACTTGGACTCAATCAAAGACCACACCGGAACACCTAGAAGGCTACCCGTGGCCTTGAGGCCATAGTTTCCTTACCTTGGTAGATATTCTAATGGTTAAGGAGAAATTGAAGATCTTAATTAATACAGAATTAAAAGTCGAGTTAACAAAGTAAGAGGGTAGCCAGTGGCCATCAATGATTTAAGGTCACCAAACAGAAATCATTTGCATCCCAGGTACCAGAAGAACTGGTACACATAATTTCTTAGACACTATCAGTAGCCTGAGAGTGAAAAATTATGAAGAATGGGAGAGGAAGGTGTCATAGGCCTGGATACAAATAAAATGTCCTGATTTTTAAAACGACATATTAAGTTAAAGGGTATAGTGGATAGAATGTTAGACCTGTCAACAGGAAGGTCAAAATCCTGTCTCACTGTGTGACCTTGGGCAAGTCACTTAACCTCTGTCAGCCTCAGTTTCTCCATCTGTGAAATGGTTGGTTTCAAGTATAATGGTTCTTAACCCATTCTTAACCCTGATAGACTAAAAAAATTTTTTGACTATTTCAATATAATTGGTTCCTTTTGTAATCTTGTATATTTTATTTTGGGCACTGAAAAACGTTCTTATTTGAAGGAGTCCATAGGCTTCACAAGACTGCCAAAGGGGTCTGGGAAACAAAAAAGGTTAAAAAACCTCTGACCTAGTGTCTCCTTTCCTTAACTGAAATGAGAAATCCTCTAGATGCACTTGAACATAAAACTGTCCACTCTCCCCGCTCTGCAGCCCTCAATAAAACGTATAGCTTTTACTCCTTCACTAAGAAGCTGATTGATAAAGATGACAGGGACTTAGGTGTCCCTACATTAATAAAGAGGAGTGATGAAGAACTGGCTGGCAAGGTCCTCTCCAAATGAAGAGGGTGGCTAAGACCTCTTCCTTCTCCTGCTCTGAAAACCATGGCACCCAAAGTCTTGTTGATCTCCCTGGTTCTAACCTACCCTTTCTGTTACTCCTCCCTGTGTCTGTGCCTTAGACATATCACTATTCCTTGTGTCTCCCTTGTATGAAACAAAATGGGTCACAATCCCTTTATATTACATTACTTTCCTGACACTTTTTGTGAAAAGCCTCCTTTAATTCCCTATCCTGATGTTATGGCATGGGATACTATGGCATGGGAAGCTATGCCATTGGTTGGGCCCTGGAATTTTGATTTCTGTTTCATTCTAAAAGCAACCTTCATCAATGAAAAGAAATGGACATCTTGTTTTTAATAATCAGGTGCCTTTTATTAGCACATATTTCACAGAAAACTATTTTTTGGGCATGTTAATGAGTTCATGCAATAAGAATGATAAGACAACATGCAAAGTAGATTATGTCTAGGAGATCTAGGTTCAGATCTCACCTCCAACAAAAATGGGCTATGTGACCCTGGGCAAATCAATGTTCTATGCATTGATACTCTTTGCAACTCTCCAAGATATTAAGTTAAAAAGCCCTGTAGTGGTAGAGGGTAGGGGTATGCTAGTAAATGTTTAACAACTGGATCTCAAAAAAAAAAGACTCTACCATGACACACTTTTGGGTTTCATCTGCATTCTTAACATTTTCTCTATCATTTTTTAAGTCTACACAATCAAGAAAACATTAAATCATGCCCTGATTTGTAGTATTTGCTGATTTTCAATGTGCAAAGGCACAGACTGAAAACTTAGCAATGTCTCTCTTACTGTAGGAGCTGGCTCTAGCAAATCACCAATAGAAGGAGTTTCTTCATCTGAGCCAATGAAATCAAAGGTCTAGTTCTTATTTCCTAAGACTCTTCCCATCCACAGATCAAATCTAAAACGTATCTCTAAGATAGAAACTGAAATGGAAAAAAAAACCCATCAACATGTATTTGTTATATACCTATTACATGCACAAGACTATGTTAGGAATTTGAGGGGTTAAAAAATAAAAAGGTAGTTGGTCTCAAGAACTTAAATAATATAGACAGGAAGTTCATGGCTCTCATAGATAGTCTCCAAAATATTATTATTCTTTTCAAGTGTCTTCAAAATCCAAAGATAACCCCCAAAATACAATCTCAGAAATCACCAGCTTTGTTCTAGAAGTATCATGAACATCAGAAATGAAATTTCTCATTACTTCCCTTCTAGTCTGTAATGACTGTTTCTGAGTATGGGATCTGCCAAAGGAAAATACAATATAATTTCTATCCTGCACTTCAGAATTGGGATAGATAATGGAAAAGAATAGACAGTAGATATAAAGAAAATGACCTGAGGGAATCATCAACTTGTGATGGGAAGCCTAAAATGAGGGTTGTGATCTTGGGGAACAGTAACCAGACTGAGAAGAAACAATCTTGGAGTCCAACTACAAAAGGCAGCCATCTCTTGACATTGGGCTAGGTGGGAACAAGAGAACAGAGTCTCCAGAGACTATTTCCTGGTATGATTTCTTCCCTTTATACAACTCTCAAGAGCATCTTCCCACCAGCCCAAGGGCACTCCTGGGGGTTACTGTTTAACATGTAGGACTGTAATGCTGATGCAACATGAGCAGCTGCTATGAATATACATATGAATATCAAGGATTGAATCGTGAAGTATAATAAGCTTTCTATTCAAAACTAAACCTTATTCAAGAAACTAAAGCATTCACAATTCATAACAACTTATTACCAGGGTGGCCACATGGCCTTAAACAGACACAAAAGTATATAACACAACATAGCATACTCCCCTACCTTATACTTGTTTATACAACAGGGGATCCCAACCCCTAGCACAACACACCCTCAGGTGCAGCAAAGAAATCAACACACTCCACTCCTAGGTCACCGTAGCTTACAATCCCCTCACTCCAACAAAGTGTCTAAGTCAAGTCCTGTTGGGGATGTGTCCTTCTCCCTACACTGCTGTTGTAGGCTCCCACCTGGCACTCTCAGGTGCACGTACGCTCTGATGAACCAAAGAATCCAAGTTTTAACATTGTTCCAGCCCCTACTTCCAAGTCCTGAGAGGTGACTAGATGAGAAAGCCAACATGGTGGGTCCCAGGGGGCCTTGACATTTCTCCCCTCCCACCACAGACATAGATGGGTCCTAACCCATCCCAGGGGAATGTAGCAGGAAAGCATATTCACTACTCCTGTCCAATTGCAAAGCCTCCATCTTGACTCGGGGTTGAGTCCTGAATTCCAGGGTGCTTCCTCCTGCAGGATCAGGGGTCAACAACTACAGCCCTGGGTTCATATGTAGGCAGCTCTCTGCTCCTGCTCCATATCCCATCTCACAGGGGAAGGGACTGCTCTGTTTCAAGCTCTCCCTGCTCAAGCCTGAGTCCAGGCATAGCAAGCTCCAGGGACTCCTGCCCCCAATCTCTGTCTCTGGCCCACACCACCCCAACTCTGATGCAGCTCCTCCTCCCCAGCACATAAGGAAGGGGCCACTCCTGTCTGGGCTCTAGGTATAGCAAAATAATAGAAGGTAAGGGTAAAGAGGTGAGTACCCAAGAAAGACTAGCATATCCAATAAACAGGACTCCAGCTGCCTAAATAGAGTAACAGGACGATTTACATGTATCACTTGACCAAGAGACCATGGACATCTGAGTTCACAAAGCCAGAGAGGGCAAGGAGGGGACCTTAACAACAGCTACCCAGAATCTCTTCCCAGAAATCAAAAAGACCTCAGGCAAAACATTCTTCCCATGAGTGAGCCCCAAAACAGCATCTCACCTCAGAATATATATACACTTTACACTAACAGACTCAGATCCAGAAGGCACTAAAGTCTATGTGATTCAGCACCTGATTGGCTCTGCACCAGATGTATCACAGCTGTGAAATACCAGGGTTCAAAAGAGATTGATCCTTCAGATGTTTACAGTTTAGCATGAACCTGGGAAACTGAACTCTAAGAAATAATAACAAAAAATCCCACCTTTCTTGTGCTTACAAGGATCAATAAGGCATTAGCAAAGATTAGTATATCAGGTAAATCTATTATTAGTCATGTGTCCTGCTATAAGCAAATCTGGGTGCTGGAAGAATAGGACTTGGAAAATGAAAGTTTAGACTGGGGGAAGGTGTGAAGTAGGGAAGACTGGAAGCATGGGATTTCCCCTCCTACTGCCCTGAGAGACAAGAGGACCATAGGAAGGTATTTGGTAATTTGGGAATGGGAGTGCTGAAAGAGATGAGAGGTTTGCTGAAAAATATGGTGGCAGGGGAGGGAGGTTCACCCAAAGTGAGCCCAGCTTAGACTGGGAGGGCTTGTATAATAACCCTACCAGTGATCAATTTATTATATTGTTAAAATAAGCTAAAGAATTTTGCCTGATGGCAAAATCTGACAAAGATATAAAGAGTATTTCTTTTAAAATTGAGTAATAGGAAAATTTCAAACAGTGTGTCAGTCTTTTGTGGCTTGATTTTATGCTTTACAGCAGGTGCCTTGAAACAGAATAATCAAGGACTCTGATGAAAACTGCACAATGTCACTTAAGCATGAGAACAAAGGACCTAAGACACTCACAAATCATGTTCTGTAACATGTAGCAGTAGTGTGTCAAACCTAATAACCACATATTTCACTTACCATTTCTTTTAAAGCAACATCACCCTATTCTCCAGAAAAACTAAAATCTAAACTTATCTGCCTGGTCTCAAATGCACCACACATTTAGTAAACTTCAACCAGTAGGTCCTTTTATTTACACATCATCTGAGTTGTAAAGACACCACACCCAGTCACCAATGACCCTTGCTTCCTCATGCTTGCACACAATAAGGTCAAACCATTTTTGAAATGTAAGAAAGGACTGAGCGGCTTTACTTCTGAGGGAAAAAACAACTAACCTTTTCTCAATCAGTTCCAAGGCACTGCTCATCTTTTCTTCATAGGTCTTGTACTTGTCTGCTGTGACATAAACATGGACCATAGTTCCATCCTTCCAAGGAGTGTGGACAAACTTGTTACAGTATTTTGCGTGGACATTTTTCTTGTTTGTCTCCTATGGGGAGAACAACCACCACCACCAAAAAGAAGACTTATGTTCCTAAAAGAATTTAAGAGCAGTGTATTACAAGTATCAGGACATCCCTGGCATGACCATATGGAACTGTACTCCCCAATTTGCCTCTATAGTCACTGAGGCTAATCATACTTGATAGGCTATAGGTACTGAATCAACTATTAATTTAACAAGTATGTATTCAGTGTCTGTCTTTGTGCAAGCTAATATACTAGATTCTCTGTGTCATATAAAATATAAGAAACAGTTCCTACCCTCAAGGAAATTAAACAGGAAAAAATGAAGGAAGGACAGAGGCCAAGAAGGAAAGGAAGGAAGGAAGGAAGGAAGGAAGGAAGGAAAAAAGGAAGATAAATACATTAAATACTTAACAATGTGCAAAGTGTGGTGTTAAGCATTAAAAATAAAAGAGAAAAACCAGACAGTCTGTCCTTTCCAGCAGCTCAATTCTAACAAGGGAAAAGACGTATACATGCACCAAATATTAAACAACCAGCTTATTTGATGGTAAGTTTCCTGAGGCATGGATTAACAGCTGACTCCTTTTTATCTCTCCACAACTTTTATCAGAATGCCTCATGCATAATTAGGGGCTCAATAAATATTTATTGAACAAATGGTTCTTGTTTATTCAGTATTTTTAAAAAATTTATAATATGCATTCCCTAAAACCTCAGTAAGACTGGTAGGTCATTGTCTCCATTTTACAGATGAAGAAGCTGATAGTAAAGGATTTGGACATTGGATAAAGGACTCACATGTCAGTACCAGAATTTGAAAGTAGGTCTCCTGACTCAAAGGGATGTTTTTCCTATATACACAGGAATGAGTGAATGTTGGTAAAATTATGGGAACAAGTATCAAGTGAGTAAGATATTATTATGGGGGTCCAGAGGAAGGAGGGTAAATCTGGGGATACCCCAGTCAAGGAAGGATAGTTTCAATAGAGAAAGTGATACCTAACACATACAAAATGCTTTCCCATTATTCACCTCTTCCATATTTGGAAAAATGTAATAATAACTATAAAACTAATATTTGTATATGATATATATATGTTTGTATAAGTATATATGTTTGCTTGTGTATGTATATTTTTATATTTACATATCCAAACTCATACCCTTAATAGCTCTGTGACCCTAGGCAAATCATTTAACCTATCTGCTTCGGTTTCCTCATCTATCAAATGGAAGGCAATAACAGAGCCTGTGGTTCAGGGTGGATGTAAGGATAAAGTACTACACAATACAATATAAAGTACTGTACAATACAATAGTGAATACAATATATAGTAGATACAATTTGTATATACTATACAAATACATGCCAGAAAGATATAGATTTAGACATATACATACAAATATATGTACATATATACACACAAATATGTGTGTATAAGGGTCACACAGTAAGGGTCTAAGGTCAGATTTAAACTTAGGTCTTCCTGACTCCAGGTCTAATGCTCTATCCATGGGGTTCATAAGTACAGGCAAAAATCCCATCAAACTCACATTCATGATGCAGTATGGATACAAGAATGTAAATTTTTCAAGTGTAGAAATTATATCAATAGACATCAATATATGGTCAATTGTTTTGTAACAGTAGTACATGAAGATGTTCTACTTCATGTTCTACTATTAAAAAACCAAATGAGATCTTGTGTCATTTGATATCTTCTTTCACAGAACTACCTAGGAAAAGTTCATAGAAAGTCTTACTTTGCCATCTGATTGGATAGGAAAAAGCAAAACTGTACCTGGAAACCACTGCTGAGTCACAGATGGTGAAAATAAGAAAAAAGCACCTTACTGATTTCAATTCCCCAAAGAAGAAGTGTGCCTTAGGCTCAGACATGCGGTCGGAATAGGCAGCCACCTATGTACAGTATGATTTCCAGGAAAGGGTGCTCCTCTCTCCAAATACTTTTTTAACCTTTTAGTAGATAGTGTATGGGGTACTAGGCCTGAGTCAGGAAGATTTGAGTTTTTATCCAGTCTCAGACGCTTAACCTCTGTTTGTCTTGGTTTCCTCTACTGTAAAATTAGAATAATAATAGCTTTTGCCTCAAAGAGTTGTTGTAAGAATCAAATAAGATAAATATTTGTAACATGCTTATTAGCACAGTGCCTGGCATGCAATGGATGATATATAAATGTCTATTCTCTTCCCTTACTTGCTTCATGATACCTGAAATTAGAAATGTATGCTCTTTCTTCATAATAAATTAAGATACCACATTAAGAGATAATATTTCAAGCCCTATCAATCATTTAGTCCTTAGTGTAAATGAGTTTGCAAAATCTTTTCCTTAGTGTAAAATGATCGATCAAAGGGAGTACTGGCGAAAAGTGGATCTCGTTAAAAGGGAATCTGGGGATGATGAAAATAAACTCCATCTACTTCACAGTTTTGTTTCAGATCAACCCCTCTGAGCAGTAATTGCATGATTTCAGAATAGAATACAGCTTTATATATACCACCCCAAATATAAAAGGCCATTACCTTATTTTCTCCTCAATATTTGAAAAAAAATGGGTTAGAGGTGGGGGAAAGGGAGAGTTATCTCCACTAAGGTTCATGCCTCTGTTCTGCCACTGCCTAGCAATATTATCTGGAGCAAATTATTCAGTCTCTAAGGGCTTTATTTTTCTCATCTGTAAAATGGGGATGGAGCAGTCAGATGGTACAGTGAATAAAGTGTCCTGCCTAGAGTCAGAAAGACTCATCTTCCTGAGTTCAAATCTGGCCACAGATACTTATTAGCTATATGGCCCTGGATAAGTCACTTAACGTTTTCTCATCTGTAAAAGGAGCCAAAGAAGGTAATGGCTAACCACTACATTATTTTTGCCAGGAAAACCCCAAAGGGGGTCGTGAAGAGTCAGACATAACTGAAAAACAACTGAACCACCATGACAAAAATGGGGATAGAAATACACATGCTACTTGGTACCCTGAAGGATTATTGTGAGATTTATGAGAAGCAGTATGGTGGGGTGTGCAGAGAGCTGGCTTCAGAGACAAGATAATTTGAGTTCAAGTCCCACTTCTGACACATACTGGCTGTGAGAAGGGGTACAAGTTACTTGACCTGTTAATGTCCCTACACAACTGTCTAAGGCTCTCAGCTGACCAATGTTTGCTGATCTGAATTGGTAGAAGGAATCTCCTTACTAGGAGTTCCTTAAAATAATGAAATCATTTACCTCACCAAAGGGAAAAAAGATGTAATAATGTAAACCGCTATTATTACACTAACAAGCCCTGACCTCGACACATTCAATGTGGCATTGTGGCATGGAAAATAGTCAGAGTAATTTATACTTTTGGAATTTGTATGAACCTCATCAGGACAGCTAGAGTGCACTGCCACTTGTATATCTTCCAAAAGCATTCTCTACCAAGTCAACATTCGGCATACTGGGAGAATCCAACCCCCTAATAACTAAGCACCTACTTTGCGGTGTTGACCACCCTTCAGTGGAACAGATAGTACAAGATATACTCTAAGGTCACAAGAAGAACAAGAATCTCGCTCTTTGGAGAAGTTCACTGGTTGTAACGAGAGCTCAGATAGGCAGATTTTCTACCTAAAGAAAGATCTACCCCAGTGAACCATTTTGTGTAAGGTTGATTCCAAGTTCTTGAATATCAGTAGGGTCCAAGTGCGGAGAAATTCTACTGTGTTGGAAAGAATTCAAGGGTGGTCCCTGAAAGAGACTGAGTTTACTTTCTAAAGACCCACTTAGTGATAAGAAAATAATAACATTTACATAGAGTTGACTACGTGCCAGGCACTTCATGATTATTAACTCATTTCAACCTCACAATAACCTTGGAATGTTGGTACTATTTTTACTGCCATTTTGTTATCATTCAGTTGTTTCTGTCGTGTCCAACTCTTCTTTACTCCATTTGGGAGTATTCTTGGCAAAGATACTGGAGTGGTTTGTCATGTCCTTCCCCAGCTTATTTTATTGGAGATGAGGAAACTGAGGCAAAAAGGGTTAAGTAGTTTGCTCAGGGTCAGTAAGCATCCAGCGTCAGATTTGAACCCAGGAAGATGACTCTTCTTGACTCTAGGCTCCACCCTCTATCCACTGTCCCACCAAGCTGCCCTATTTTAAAGAGGCAAAAAGAAGTGAAATGACTTGCCCCAGATCACACAACTAGGAAGTATTAGAAGCCATATTGGAACTTAGGTTTTCCTGATTCCAGGCCCCAGCTTTATCCACTGTGCCAACTTACTGCCTATTGGCCCTGCCAACCCACAAAACAAAAATAAGAAATGGCAAAAGTGGAAGTCCCTTGGGGGATATCGGGTTAGATTGTTGTCCTGAAAATTATTATTCTCTGAAGTTTCTATTTCAGTCTTATTTCTAATTTCAGTCTTACTTTTAGTTCATTTATAACTAGAAACCATGCGTTGATCTGATCTCTTGTTTTTCCATATGGAAACAGTTTTGAGAAATGTAGGATGGAAATGCAGAATAAGAAAATTGGAAATGAATGGGAATGGAAGAGAAGTGAAGGAAAGATTTGCAATCATGGTTCAAATTGCTTATTTTACAGATGAGGAAATGAGTCCCAGAGAAGTCATGATTTGCCCTAAGTTCACAAAGCTAATAAGTAGCAGAAAGTCAAAACTAGAAGTGAAGTCTTATGATTCCCAAATCCGATGTTCTTCCACTCTGCTTCTCTCAAAGAAGGAACAATTAGTCATCTTCAAGGAAATATCACAATTTCCAACCTCCTATCCCTCAAACACCTGCCTCTGCATGGGCTTTTCTTCACAAATACTTTGATTCTGCCCCTCAAACTCTGATTTTAATGAAGATCCTTCCAGTAGGAATTAGAAAACGAAAAGGAAAGAGTGAATGAAAGAGTCTCTGATTTCTTGCATGGTTTCCCCACTCTACTTACAGCACAGGTCTGCAGGTACACGTTATCGGGTCTTCCTTTTATGTCAACGACTCCATCAATGTGGCAAAAGGAACATTCAGCAAGGATATCAAATGCCGTCAATTTTTGTGCTTTCAAGCTGTACGTCTGCAGCCACTTCTTGGAATCCAACCTTTCTTTTAGTGATGGCTTTGGTGAGAGCTCTATTTTAGAAATACAGTTTGTTGGTTAATTACAGAAGCAGCTCTGTATGGAATCTACCTACTTTAGCATCCTTCCTATCACCCATTAGTCTAAATACAGGTCATACTTTTATGCCCCACTCCTTTCCCCCAATCTAGCTTATAGAAATTGTGTGTTTTATAATTAAACACAGAGTACAATGAGCACTATTTAAAGCCATCTGATCTCCCTGGCAAGGTCAGAAGCAGGAACAAGTGGCCCTAAAGTACCTTCCAGGAGCCTAATGTCACTGCTTCAAGGCAAGGGAGAACCCTTGATACTGGGGTCCCATAGAAAAGTCTGTGAATTTGACCTCTCTCCTTTTCTTTCCAGAGTCTGTAGGACACTACATGGGGTAGGGGAAGAGGAGTGTGGGGAGGAAACCTCTGTAAGTCTCCTTCCTCAAGAGGGAGTTTGTTCTTTGTCCCAAGCTCATCTCCACTTCCTATTTTTAGCCAGATGACCCAGGGCCCACTGCTTGCTGGCAGTTACAGTTGCTCATGTTTGCCTATGGAGCTCACTATCCCAGGAAGGAAAAATACAACAGAGGAGAAAGCAGCAATGCTGAACTACTACATCCTACATACATCCCTGCACTCCCTGCTGTGGGATCTACATTTTACAACTAAACAAAGTGATAACCTAGAGTGTTATAATGGTAAAAAAAAAAGGGGGGGGATAAGGGAAGGGGGGACTTGAAGGAGAAAGAGGAGGAGAAAAGGAGAGAGGGAAGGGAAAGGAAAATGAGAGGGGAGAAGAAGAAATGAGGACCAGGAGAAGAACCCAACTACACTCAGCCTCCTGTGCTCAAAAATCCCTTTTAAATTCTGGGTTGCAAGTACTGGTAGAAACCTTTCAATCAATCCAGGGGTGAGAAAAATTCAGCATCTACCATTCTGGGACTACTGGATTTCACTGTAAGACAGAATTGTGGTTGGTATGGGGTGAGAGGAGGCAAAAGAAATGACAGACAGCAAGATACAAGATAAGTGTGATGGAGGTTGAGTCAGGGGACCTTGGTCAGAATCCTAGCTCTCTCATGCCTCTATTCCCTTGAAGAAGTCATTTCATAGCTCTGTGCCTCAGTTTCTTCATCTATAAAAGGAGGAGCTTGGACATCTAGGAGCTAGGAGACCTCTAAGGTCTCTTCTAGCTCTGAAGTCCTATGATCCTAGAAATCGACATTTGCTCTGAGTATTAAAATGTTTGTCCAGCCTGTGATAAAATGGTAGAGGAGGACGGGAGGAAGTGATGGATAAACAAGGAGAAAGAATAGGGGAAAGAAAGAGATGGAGAAGGCCCACCTATTTCTCCACTATCATGTGGGGAGGGGAGGGAGGAGGGAGTTAGATCTAGTTTAGTCAATATCTGACTTCCAGTAATGAGGAATTAACTCCCTCTTGGGAGAGCCATTAGAAGTTCTGGATAGTTGTAACCGTTGGGAAGCTTTCTCTTCAAGCTTAAATTTTCCTCTTTGTAACTTGCGCCTACTTCAACCAGTCCCTTCTCCACATGACAGTCCTTTAAACACCTGAAGACACTTATGTCATGCTCCTTCCCCAATTCTGAGTCTGTTCTCCTCCTTACTGATTATCAACAGTTCCTTCATCTGATACTCAGATGATATACCACCATCTCATTACCCTCCTTTGGATATTGAATAGTTTCCAAACATCTTTCCTAAAATGTGGTACCCATAGCTTAACATGATACTTCAGATGTGGACCATCCTGGGCAGAGAACCATCATCTCCTTAGTCCTAGAAGCGACACAACTCAATGTAGCCCAAGGGAACAGAGGAAGAGAAGGGGAAGAAAAGGGAATAAGTATTTATATTGTGTCAACTATATACTAGGGGGCAGCTAGATGGCACAGTGGATAGAGTGCCAGGCCTAGAGTCAAAAAGACCACAAGTTCAAATCCAGCCTCAGATACTTACTGGCTGCATGAGCTTGGACAAGTCACTTAACCCTGTTTGCTTCAGTTTCCTCATCTGTAAAGAGCTAGAGAAGAAAATCGCAAACCACTCCAGTATTTTTACTGAGAAAACCACAAGTGGGGTCACAAAGAGTCAAAATGACTTAGCAACAATGTGCTAGGTACTATGTTGTGTGCTTTACAAATATCCTCACGACAACCCTATGAGATAGGTGCTGTTAGTATCCCCATTTTACAGTTGAGGAAACTGAGGCAGATTAAATGACTTTACTCACACAGAGACTAACGATCAGAAGCTGGATTTGAACTCACATCTACCTGACTCCAGGCCCAGTACTCTATCCAGTGTGGCAGTTTTTTGTTGCTTTTTTTTTTGTCACATCATACTGGTGATTCATAATGAGTTTATGATCTCTTCAAACATCTAGCTAAACATCTCTTCCTTACTTTGTGTTTTTAGGTGATTTCTTTTAAATCCAAAGGTAATACTTTTACATTTATTTTTACTCAATTTGTGTTTTATTTTATTCAATTTGCATTTACTTGACTCAGTCCAGTGTTCTAGCATGGACCTTTTTTGATACTGTCTCTGTTCATCTACAAATATTATATACATGTCATTTATACTTTTGTAAAAGTCACCAAAAGAACCCAACCTCAAGTTCATTCAAGACCTTCTCCAAAGATGACGCTAAGCAAATTTTTCAGTAACAGCTCTTTGGCTTGGGCTATTTATCCAGTTGCAAACCCATAAAATTATAGTATTACTCATCTCATTATAATACTTCTGTCCTATATTTCTTTATCTATTCCAGAAGAATAACATGAGATAATTTATCAAATGCTTTGCTAAAATCTAGGAAAACCATATCTATGCATTCCCCAGACTTACTTAGCAGGCTAGTAACCGTGTCAAAAAAAAGTAGAAATAAAACTAATCTGGCATGATTTATTCTTAGCCAACACTAGATGAATTAGCACATCAATTGTATCAATTGATGTGAGAATTTTAAATTAATTTTTATAATTTACCATAATTTATTCTATCTGCGAAATGTACTTTAAACATAATTACAAGCAGATATTATAATTTTAGTTTAAAATAAACATTTTCATCCTACTATCTCTAGTATGTGCTATTGTACTGTATCAGGAGTAGGGAACCTATGGTCTCAAGGCCACATGTGGTCCTCTAGGTCCTCAAGTGCAGCCCTTTGACCAAATCCAAGCTTCACGGAACAAATCCCCTTAATAAAAGGATTTGTTCTGTAAAATTTGTACTCAGTCAAAAGGTCACACCCAAGGACTTAGAAGACCACATGTGTCCTAGAGGCCTCAAGTGTCCCACCCTTGTGAGTATCAATTGACACAGCTTGATCCTTCGATGTATTCTTAAATTTCAGTCTTTGGAGCCACCATTCTGCATTTCTTGATGTTCTCTTTGATAACAGAATTTTTTAGGAATCAAACTCAAACTTACTGGCCTAGAGGCAAAACATTCCATTTTCTTCCTTATTTTTGAAAATCAAGATATTCTTTGCCTTCTTCCTTTCCTATGACACCTCTCTCATCTGCCACAATCTTTCAAAAATCTCTGACAGAATGAAATGCAGATAAAGAGTATGATTTTGACAGTCACATATTGAACGGTTATTACGGACATATGTTTTGCATGACTTTATCATATTGCTTGTCTTCTCAATGTGTGGGGAAGGGGCTGGAGAGAGAGAATGTGGAACTGAAAATGTAAAAATGAATGTTATAAAAAGGAAGTTGTATGTTAAATGTATTATACATTTAAAAGGAAAAGCAAAGAGTATATAACAGATTCACGGTTTCTTGTACAATCTTTTTTTTCTGTTCTACTTTGTATATGGAAAAGCTTGCTTTATTTAGTGTTTGTTAAATACAGAATTTTAAAAATGAATACCCATCCTCCCCTACCCTTCAACCCAGTCAGGATCTCTCTGATGGTAGCTCAACTACTATATCCACGGTTTTCTCAGTTCTCAAGAATGTAGTCCATTTGGGCTAAATGCATTGAAAACAATACAGGTATCTATTTTATTAGCTCTTTAAGAAGCATGGAAGACCTGAGATCAAATTCAGCCTCAGACTTTACTAGCTGTGTGACCCTGGACAAGCCCCTTAACCGCTGTTTGCCTCAGTTTCCTCAGATATAAAATGGAAACAATAGCAGAACCTACCTTGCAGGATTGTTGTGAGATCAAATGTGATATTTGTAAATCACTCAACACAGTGCCTGAAGCATAGTAAGTGCTTATTCCCTACCTCTTCCCTTATCCCTTGTTATTTTATCAGTGGAAAAGAAAGACTGGTGAGACTGAGCTCTAGATTTAATATCGAACAATTTTTACATTTAATCTGGATGGAATATTCCTTAAATTGAGGCAATCAGGAGATGCAAGGAACAAATTATAGAACAATAGCTAATATGGTTGCCACCTCTACAATCCTACAAATGTGGGATATTTGGACAGTTTACTAATGGGAACCTAGAAAAGAGAAACAAAATGGCAGGTGATAGGTATGTATATGTTAAGGGGGAAAATGACAAGTTTTTTTCCAAAAGAAGTTAATGCTTTTAACATGGTAAGTTTGTGCAATTATTTTTCATTTTGTGTGCATATCACATGTACCATCAAAAATATTCATATTTTCCCCTTTCTAAGAGACCTTATATGGTCACTTGTCTGTTAATGGGCTGGGGTTGGCTGAGTCAGCAAGGTGTTAACACTAGTGCGGAAGAGGACCCACACACCTCTAAAATTAAGAAAAAGTCTAGGGGCAATCTCCAGTCATCTTGATCTATATCTTATCACTGGACCCAGATGACTCTGGAGGAAAAAGGGAGGCTGGAAAGGGAGGCACAGTTCTGCCTCACTTAAATCCAATTCACTTCCATGTCAAGGCATCCCTTTCCTGATGTCACAGTCCTCTTCAGGAATGAAGGACAAACAGAAAAATCTAAAATCCTGAAAGCAGGTTGAGTCAAACAAAGTGACAATTTCCTCACAATCTCTGCATCTTTGGTTTCCTAACCTCTAATAGATTGCCCCAGTTCTATATTCTCTAGTCTGAAAACTAGGTTGTCTTCACCCTTTCAAGCTCAGTGAAATAGATAATCCAGTAACTGGCCTGGCCTAACTTTGGGGTTTTACCTGCTCCAAGTGAAAATAACCCTTGGCCTAAGGATTTCCCTAGTCAATGGTATATTTAAGTCCTGCCCTGGCATAAAAGACCACATTTTAGCATGGTGGTCTACCTTAGAACCAATAGAGGATTCATTGAGCCCTACATTATGTTCTAGAATATTTTTCTTTTACTGAATGCTTATTTCATGCTACAAGTGTCCCCACAAAGCCATTATTATTAAGGAAATAGTCCTCAAGATTGAAAGAAAGAAGGTCATAAGCCTAGTTTCCACTATTAAGTGGGCTAATCCTCCAAAGCACATATGGTATTGTTACCTGCTTACATGGAGTGATATAAAGGGTGCCAAATAGCCTTCCTCACATCCTCTCTCCTCCCCTTTGCTATGTTAGCTAATATTCTTTAAGGGTCCTCTGAAGATAAATCTAAATTTTCATTGGGATGAGCTATCATGGACAACTGGCCATTTACTAGGACAGTTACTAATGGAGACCCAGAAAGGTAAACAAAATGGGGTGTGTGTGTGTGTGTGTGTGTGTGTGTGTGTATCCATAGGGGTATGTGTGTGAGAGGCAGAAACAGAGAAAGAGAAACACAGAAGAGACAGAGACACACAGAGAGACAGATACACAGAGAGGAAGGGAGTCATTCCCTAATGCCCAAGTGTATTTATAACCTTGCTCAATAGGACAATGCACTAGTTAATTAGTATATAGAGAGAAGTTCGTACATCAAATTAAGATATTACCCTCCATTGTCATACAACAGAAAAGTATACTGATAAAAACAGAACAGAAGATGCATATGTTTGAAAGGGTGGGAAAGGGGCATAAGTAGAGAGGTAGTTATAAAAGGTTCTTAGCATTAGGCAATGCTGAGCCCAGAGAGCATCCTGAAGTACAAACACATCATCAGGGCCATGGTGACATATACTTTGACTTATTATGCCTACATCTGCAAGACCAATTTTTTTCCATCCCATATATTTCACTTGCCATCAAAGTAAGCTGCCAGATGGATAGTGATCTCCGCATTATAATTTTGTGATATGGAGGGGAGGCAGGGAGAGTGATGTTTAGAGATTAGTATATTTTCCCATTTAATGTTTTGTTTGTTTGCTTGTTTGAAATAAAGACAGAACTCTTTACATCAACAATTATGTGCAAAACAGTCACTTCATTTAAATGAGCTGCGGAGTGAGAACAAACCTTATAAACACAACATAAAATGATGCTTTTATCACTAATCCTTAACCTTTCCTTCTATTAATGCTTAATCTAACCTTCTTTTCCCTTTCTCTCCCCTTCTCCACCCAACTAGGTTCAAATACAACACTAACCTCCCCTGAATCTTTCTTAGAGATGCACCATCTAGGGGCTCATATGGAACTCCAGAATTTCAAACCAGTTAGCCATCAAAAGTACTTTAGGACTCTTGACTCAGTGGTCAGTCAACTTCTCTCTATCTCAGCTACAAATTTTCACTATACAACTTAAGCAATTCAATCTAATGAGAGGGTCAATCTTAGGTGGCCTTTCTATCTTTCTTCATCAACTATACCACTTTTTCAATCTTTTTAATATAAATATTCTGCCAGAGCTTATAGTATGGCTGTAAACCATGAAATAACCCCATCTTCTAAGAACTGAAAATTATGAATTTCATGCTAAGTGTGAAAAGTCTGTAACATACTATAAACAAGGAATTACTAAGAAGCAATGTAAAGCATATGTAAGAGTATAAAGAGATGGACCAGTCATGTGGAACAACAAGAATGACCAATGAAGCTCATGTGCTCCATTGGCACCCTCAGGACATCAAAAGTAAGTGAGGAAGGCCCCCCAGCATCACCTGGATGGAGGATGCCTTGGGGTGAACTTACAGGCAGAACTGAACAAGAAATGTATAGGTTATAAATAGCCACCATGATGAGATCATAGATACATTGAAGAACTCAGTAATTAGCACCTAAGTCTTCATCTGTTTAAAATTTGTTATTTGAAAAATCCTTTGACTCTCTCCCCATTAATAATTTAGTGGCCCTTACTAGGAAAATGGAATCTCCAATCCATTATTTCCATGGTCATCATCTCATCCAGATCAGAAATGTCTAATTGCCTTCTTCTACTGCCCTGCCAACTATCAAACAACTTGACAAAAACATGATCAAATCAAATTTAACAAAGAAGCATGAGGTTATATCACTGTTAACATCGAAGGATTGGGTAGAGGGAAAGGGGGCATGATCATGCCCAGGGTTATGTGTCCTCTTGAGTTTCAAGTTCTTAACATTTTAGATAGGAATGGAACCTGTGGCTTCATTTGGCGTAAGGAGTTGCTGGTGAGGAACTTCCTCTACCAGTACAAGTTATTGCTACCTTCTCAGTAACTTAGAGCCTTAGAGAGTTCTCTGAGCCTTGAGAAGTTAAGTACCTTAATCACGCAGCTAGTGTATGCCAGAGGCAGGACTTGAACCCAGCTCTTCCGGGAGATGAGGTTCATTATACCACAACTGTTAAACTCTTAGCCTGAACAGACCACAAGGCAGGATAAGATATAACTGGGAAATATTTAGCAATATAAAATAAAATATAATATAAATAAAAATACAATGCAACATAGATAAGCTTATTTTGTGATTATCTAAATCAATATGCCCCTCATGGCATAACATTCCCATGTAGAAAAAGGAGAGGAAAACAGAGGTTACGTTTATCACCCACAATGATACTATGATGAGCAAAATGATCCTAAAATATTTAGACAGAATGAGGTATAAAGCATTTAGCAGGTAAAGAGCCAGAGTACTAGCTAAGTAAGAAAGAATAAATGATGTAATGGAATACTATTGTGCTATAAGAAATGAGGAACAGACAGACTTCAGAAAAACGTAGAAAGACTTATACGAACTGATGACGTGAGCAGAACCAGGAGAATATTATACACAGTAACAGCCAAAGTGTATGAGAACTGTTTCTGATAGACATAGCCCTTCTCAGCAAGGCAAGACCTAAAACATTTCCAAAGGACTCATGTTGCAAGATGCCATCCACATCCAGAGAAAGAATTACGGAGTTGGAATGCAGAATGAAGCAGACTATTTTCTCTTTTGTTTTGTCATGTTTTGCTTTGCTTTGTTTTTTCTTATGATTTCTCCCATTTGGTATGACAGTGCTAATAATGGGGATGAAACCAAATAGTTTTTGCTCTCAAAGAGCTTATATCTCTTGGGGAGACACAGGGTAGATAAATGAATAAGGGAAGTGAGCACTGTGTAGAGGAATCATGAAAGACTTCTTATTGGAGGTGGAATGTGAGCTGAATCCTGAAGGATATGAGAAATTCTGAGAGGTAGAGATAGGAGTGAGTGCATTCCAGGACACTGCATACAAAAACATGAGATGGCATTCTTTATAATTCATTATAATTCTTCTATACAACATGACCAATGTGAAAATGTGTTTAATAGGAATGTATGTGTAGAGCTCATATAAGATTGCATTCTGTCTTGGGAAGGGAGGGGGGAGAAAATTTGAAACTTATGGAAGTGAATGTTGAAAACTGAAAACAAATAAATTAATCAATTTGGGGAAACACTTTAAGAAAAAATAAATGACAAATTCACTCTCAGTAGAGATAAACCCCAATTAGTGGTTAAGAAGCATATTCAACATGACAAGAAAAACATCGTAAAGTTATTTGGTAGGGTAAGTCCATTTATATTTCCCTGCAGCTTTAGTAATTATGAACCTTAGACGAATTCTCATCGTCTTATTCACACAGCCTGGGATAATACTATGAGTGATTTATTAAGATGTTAGCTGAAAGCTAATCTTGATTCAATTGCTTTCTTATTTCTACTTGATAAATTGCTAAAAGTTCTCTTCTGTGTCTATTCATACTCAGTTAAAGCTTGACCTAGTTTAAAATATTCTTGCCTACTCTGCAGTCTATAGGTATTTTGTACCTGGAGCTTCTAAGATCAGCTTGAAGCTTCCCTACGTATTGTTAATATATTTTTGCTTAATTTGAAGATCTTTTCAACCCATTAATAGGCCCATGTGACAGGCTTAAATTATATGGAAGCCTAAGTCATATGTAGTGAGAGGAACTTGTTGAATGGGTGGAATAGGAAGGGGTGGAGCAGAGCTGGGAGGGAGTTGATGAGAGCAATTAGGGTGAAGGAGAGAGGATGAAGGCAAGCAAACAGCTAGGATTGTGAGTGGTTGCTTGTGGGAAGGATCCCAGGGTGGGGGAGAAGGTTTGGGAATGATGTGAATGTGTATTGACTTCTTAGTTACTATCATGGATTTGGCTTTCTGGTATTGGGATTTGGCTTTCTGGTATTGGGATTTGGCTTTCTGGTATTGGGATTTGGCTTTCTGGTGTTGGGATTTGGCTTTCTGGTGTTGGGATTTGGCTTTCTGGTGTTGGGATTTGGCTTTCTGGTATTGGGATTTGGCTTTCTGGTGTTGGGATTTGGCTTTCTGGTATTGGGATTTGGCTTTCTGGTGTTGGGATTTGGCTTTCTGGTGTTGGGATTTGGTTTTCTGGTATTGGGATTTGGCTTTCTGGTGTCTGAATAAATTCTTCTGCCTTCTCTGTGGAAAGGTTATGTAATCATTATACTTTGCAATTCAAAACTATGCCAGCATATTCATAGTTGCCATCAGTGCTGTGCATATTGCCTTGGTGATACACTCTACCAATGGGAATCTGACTCCAAATGTATCCTTCCAGTATCATTGGATGTTGGACCCCGTTCATGTCCTATGATCCACTTGCTATTGATAGAACTCAACATTCCATCTCATGTCTTTGCGCACATTGTCCTGGAATGCACTCATCCCTATCTCTATCTCTCAGAATTTCTCATATCCTTCAGGATTCAGCTCATATTCCACCTCCAATAGGAAGTCTTTCATGATTCCTCTACACAGTGCTCACTTCCCTTATTCACTTATCTATCCTGTGTCTCCCCAAGAGATATAAGCTCTTTGAGAGCAAAGACTGTTTTGTTCTATCTCCATTATTAGCACTTAGTTTAGCACCCTGTTCATAGTTGGTGCTTAATAAACTCTTGTTGGATTAGAATCCTTGGAGGTACATACAGCCAAGTGTGCAAACCCATGGCCTATTAGCACAAGGAGGCAATAGGAAAGACAAACAGCCCTTATGAAAAAACTGGAGGTTAGGGGAAACATTTGAACCATGTAAATAGGAAGCTGTCCAGCACTCTCATTTGTTATTTTTTTCTTGTTTTCTTTCACTGACATTTTTATTATTTATTTATTCTTAACATTTTTAAAGAACATTTTTGAATTCCAAATTCTCTTCCTACCTTTAGCCTTTCCCCATCCATTAAAAAGGCAAGCAATATTATATCAATTATACACATCAAATCACGTAAAACATATTTCTATATCTGCCATGTTGCAAAAAAAAGGCAAGAAAAATAAAGAAAGTGAAAAAATTATACTTCAATTTGCACACAAGACCTCATCAGTTCTCTCTGGAGGCTGGATAGAATTTTTCATTCTAAGTCCTTTAGAATTATCTTGGATCACTGTATTGATCAAAATAATTACATCCTTCACAGCTGACCATAGTTATAATATCATTGTTATTGTGTACAGTGATCTCCTGGCTCTGCTCATTTCACTTTGTATCAATTCATATAAGTCTTCCCATTTTTCCTGAAATCTGTCTGCTCACCATTTCTTAGAGCATAACAGTATTCCATCACAATACCACAACTTGTTCAGCCATTCCCCAGTTATTGGACATCTCCTCAATTCCAATTCTTTGCCACCACAGAAAGAACTGCTATAAATATCTTTGTACATATAGCTCCTTTTCCTTTTTCTTTGATCTCTTTTGGATACAGACCTAATAGGAATATTCCTGGTCAGAGGTCAGGGGTGGCCTCAAGGTTACAGGTTCCCCACCCTTAGGGCATAGTTCCAAAATGTTCTCCAAAATGGTTAGATCAGTTTACAACTCCACTGACAATGCATTAGTGTTTCTACTTTTTCACATCTATCTTCTGCAGTATTTGTCATTTTCCTTTTCTATCATGCTAGTCAATTTAATAGATATGAGATGGTACCCCTCAGAGTTATTTTAACTTGCATTTTTCTAACCAATCTTGATTTAGAGCATTTTTAATATGACTAGACAGTGCTGATTTCTTCATCTCGAAACTACTCATTCATTTCCTTTAACCACTTATTGATTGAAGAATGACTTGTATTTTTATAAAATAAACAGTGTGAGATGTTTATCTATGCCTACTTTCTGTATTTTTATAAAATAAACAGTGTGAGATGTTTATCTATGCCTACTTTCTGTCAAACTGCTTTCCATTTCTCCAGCAAAATTTTTGTCACATAGTGAGTTCTTTCCCCCAAAGCTTAGATCTTTGAGTTTATCAAACACCAGATGACCGTGGTCATTTACTATTGTTTGTGTACCTAATCTATTCCATTGATCCATCTCTCTGTTCCTTAGCCACTACCAAATTGTTCTGATGATTGTCACTTTATAAATACTTTGAAATCTTGTCCAGCCCTCTCTAAATCATGTAGCTTAGGGTTTAATCCTGACATCATAGCCTGAGTACCAGATTCTACAACTGATTTTCTAACATGGCTCACAGTCCCTTAGATTTGGGCTAACATAGGCACCTCCTAGACACTGAACACTACAATATTTTTCATTTGATCCTCGGAGAGCGGTGCTATTTTTTTCCCCATTTTATAGATGAGGAAACTGAGGTAAACATGATGAAGTTCAGGGGCACTAGTATCTAAGGCTGAACTTGAACTCCTGACTTCAGACCCGCTGTGCCATCAACTGCCTCTAGAGAAGGTCTTATATGAAACTGAACTTGTCTTATATACAGTTAGGGTTGTGTTTTTAAGCATTTATTAATTTTAACAGGGTAATGACAAAACTGCCTTTTTCTGCTTTCTGATTTTATCTGTTTTTATTTTCTGTGTATTTTTAAATGCTTCATTAACATACATTTATTACCTCACTATCACTACCTACCAAATCCCACCCCCTTTTAACCTCTCTCCCCTCAAATAGAATCTGTCACTGACAAATAAATATAGTCAAGTAAAAAAAAATCATACATTGGTAATTTTCCAAAATGGACCTCAAGTCCATCATCTCTCTATTAGACTTCCTGTCTCTCTTGAGTCAACTGTGTTTTATAACTATGAGCCATGGGACTCTTGCCTAGGGAGACATGAGACATAGAATGAAATGTCTGGGTCATGGATATGGAGAATAGTAACAGGACAGAAAGATTATAGCCAAGGAGACCAACAGAACTTTGAGAGTCATGGTCTTCAGGGCAGGAAGAAAAAAGGGTTCCTTTGGAGGAGCCACCTCTAGCAAGCTCTCCATCATCATTCCTCCTCACTAAAGCATGGACACTTGAGTCCCTATCATCTTTACCAATCAGCTTCTAGGTGAGGGAGTAAAAACCTTCCTAGCTTTTTTCTATACTCTTAAATTTGCCTCTGTGAAGTGTCCAGGAAAAGTCAATGTTATATTCATTATCTTTCATGAACTCTAAAAGGTCACAGTGGCTGCTTCTCAAGGTTTTTCTCATTTCCTCTTTATCAACCATTTCCTCCTTTTATTGAGGCAGATTCAGAATATTAGTGACAAGCTTCACTTCTGGAAAATGAAATTACCATCAAGGAAAGTGAAGAATATATTGGTAGCTCTGCTTTTCAGTGGATCAAAGTCTGTCAGATGTCAGCTGCTTGGATCCTTACCACAATGATACCTTGACTACACGATAGCCTTTGATATGTATGAAGAATGGTGGAATCCAGTTTCTCCAGGAGGCCAGGAAGCCTGTAACATTCTCCCCACCAAGTTCCACCCTCTTTGATACCCTCCCAAATGCCTTCCTGCCTCAGATTCATGGATTTCCACATACATGTCCATCTTCTTGCTCTATAGTGGTACTCCACTCGCTATGCTAACTAATCTTTTCCTCAGAATAAAGTGAACCTTATCATTATCCATCCTTATCATTAATCATTCACCCCAAGACTCAATAATACCCAGATTGTCAAACTTCTCCCTTCAAGTTAAGATCTCTAGTTCATTTTGTTGAACTCTGGCCCACATGAGTGAAAAGCAATCTGGGATGACGAGTGCTACTTTTGCTTCTTTTTGCAAACATGGTCTCTGCTGAATATTATACTATATAATACATACTCTACTAGTACCACTACTATAATTTCTCTTTTGTAAAACCTGCAGGTCTCAATGACTTAACAGCTTATCTCTGGGCAATTCTTTTCCTCCTTTTCCAGCTTAAAGTCCTGCTAGTAGGTCAGTCAGTAAGTAAACATTTATTAAGTACCTAGCAAAGTGCTAAACTCTAGTATACAATGAAAGGCAAAATAAAAACCCAAAAAACAAAACAGTTCATGCTCTCAAGGAGCTTACATTCTGATGATGAAGAAGTCATGCAAACAACTATGTTCATATGAGATATATACAGGATAAATTGGAGATAATCAACAGAGGGAAGGCACTAATATTAAGGGAGATTAAGAAAGGCTTTTGTAGAAGGTAGAATTTTAGCTGAGTCTTCAAGGAAGTCAGGGAGGCTAGGAGACAAGAGATGAGGAGGGATAGAACCACAGCCATGGAGGACAGCTGGAAGATGGAATATTTTTTGCGAGGAAGAAGGAGGATGCTGGATTGCAGAGTACATGGCAGAGAATAAAGTATTCTAAGACTAGATAGGTAGAAGGACCCTAGGTTATAGAGGGCTCTGAATGACAAATAGAGGATGTTATGTTTGATTCTGAAGGTAATAGGGAGTTATTGGAGTTTACTGAATGGTTGGGATGAAGGGAGAAGAATGTTAACAGAATCGGACCTGTATTTCAGGAAGATCATTCAGACAGCTGAGTGGAGGATGAACTGGAATGGGGAAAGGCTTGAGGCAGGGAGATCAATTAGAAGGCAATTACAATAATCTAGTCTTGAGGTGATATGATCAAAGTCCTTAAGTAGGTGCTTGATAAATGTTTATTTATTGGTCATCAATCTCCCAGTCAAATACATTCTTTTTGATTATTAGGTGACTCTGTCCCTGACCAAGAGCCCATCTTGAGTCATGGCT
The DNA here is from genome assembly GCA_028658325.1 of Potorous gilbertii. NCBI lineage: Eukaryota > Metazoa > Chordata > Mammalia > Diprotodontia > Potoroidae > Potorous > Potorous gilbertii. The sequence continues at coordinate 337,319,512 of CM053771.1, forward strand.
GCCTAATCAACAGTAGGTGAGAGGTACAGTGGAGAGAGCAATGGGTCTGGAGTTAGCATCTTCCCGAGTTCAAATCTGGCTACAGACACGTCCTGCCTGCGTGACCCTGGGCAAGTCACTTAACCCTGTTTGCCTCCGTTTTCTTATCTGTAAAATGAACTGGAGAAGGAAATGGCAAACCAATTACCAAGAAGATTCTAAATGGGGTCACAAAGAGTGAGACACAACCTGAAAAAAATGACTGAACTGATTGTCAAATCAATTGTCCGTTCTCTGAGTCAATCAGAGCTAAAAAAAAAAAAAAGGTAGCTGTTAATTCTCCATATACTAAAGTCCCAATCTTCAGTTGGCTATAGTGATAATAAGACTATTTGTGGCCTTAAATCCTTTACTTTCCTTCTCAGATCTTCAACATTTCTAGAGTTTCTATTTAGCAGTATCATTGATTCCCATACAAATCACTGGAAGTGGGAGGGGTCTTCAGGTTTTGAGGAAGTGTTTGGTCACGGTCTGAATAGATACTCCAGGAAGACAATGTATTTCCCAAATCTTCATGCTCGTTCTCCTCAAAAGGAAGTTGTTTGACCACCATGATACCTCTCTTTTTCTAGTGGATAGTAACAGATTCCTTCACTCTTAGAGGTATCTGTGAATTCCCCTGATCCTTCCAGAAAACATAACAGCTGATTCCTCTATAGCAGGTCCAGATTCAATTTTGAGCAAAGAGTTTTAGACTCTTTTACCTTCTATCCCTCAGACTCTTTTACCTTCTTGATTCTCCTGACCCAAATTTGTATATTCTCCTATAAAACCATGGTATAATATTAAGGTTTTTAACCGTCTTTTTTTTTTTTGGTGCCATGGACCCTTCTGGAAGCCTACGGACTTCTCAGAATAATAGTTTGTTGCCTATATTTATAATTAAAAGAAATAGTAAATTTCAGTTAGAAGTTAGTGAAAATAAAGATGTGATTTCTTCCCCAGTCAGGAAGACAGACCCTTTGAAGTATATCCATGGACCCCAGGTTAAATACCCCTAGAATAACTGTATAGAAAACTGGACTTGGAATCAAGAACAAATTCAAATCCATCTCTGATACTAGTTGTGCCTTTGGTTTTCTGGAAAGTGGAGGTGATGGTTGGATTGAATGACCTTTAAAGGCCCTTCCAGCTTTAAAACTGAGATTCTGTAGTACAAGAGAGAGACAAATGGAGTTAGAGTACCAGGAAGTGTTGCTACTTCCTTGGGCAATTCACTTAAACCATCAAAGCCCTGGTATCTCCATCTATAAAATGATTGGGTTGGAATGGATAACATCTAATGCCCTTCTCAGTTCCAAATCTGTGTTCCCAAGAACTATTTTGGATCTTTGATCTCTTCTAGTTTTCCTAGATAGGCCATTGCCCTCTGTGATAAGCTAGAGAACAAAGAGAGATCTTTTCAGTCCTTGTACCTTGTCCTCCAACAAGCAGACCAATTTACATTTACTGCACGTTTAATTGTTGATAGCTTATGGCAAAAGCAAAAACATTGAATGGTCTCTTGAAGTCATAAACCAGTTCCCACACATTCCCTCCATATAGGCTAACATAACTGTAATTTGTACGTTGCCCCTAAATATTCCCATTTCTAACCAAATATTTGCTATACCTCTTTGTTAAGCTGAGGGCTCTGTGACCACGGGTTCTGGAATCCAGATTCTTCTCCTGTACGCCTTCTTCTAGGTTCCTACAGTCCTAGATATGGCTAATCAGTCCATTATCAGCAAATCCCAGCCAATGGCCCTAATTGCCCACAATAAACGTAGTAATATCAGTCAGATATTACTGAGAAAGCCAGTGGGGGAAAATGCCAACTTCACTTACGAGGTTCTTCTCTCCTTTCCACCAATTTCTGGTTTCCTCTAGGGACACTAGTCCGAAGGCTCTCCGCTGAGACACTTCCTTTTGCAAGCAGGGTATCTAACATGAAGACAAACACAAAAGGAAAACAGAATTGTAAAAATAGTGTCATAAAGACTAAAGCCCAGAAGGAGCAAAAGCTTGAAAAAAATGCTTAAGTGCAACAAAAAAAGATTTATAGTTGGGAAGAAAGATGAAGTAACACATCTGAAAGACAACAAGCCAGTCAATCTGGCTGGTTCACAGAGCATATAAAGGAATTGTTGTTCAACAGTTTTTAGTCATGCCTGTCTTTTCATAACCCTGTTTGGGGTTTTCTTGGCAAAGATACTGGAGTGGTTTGCCATTTCCTTCTCCAGCTCATTTGATAGATGAGGAAACTGAGGTGAACAGGGTTAACTGACTTGCCCAGGGTCACACAGCTAGTAAGTGTCTGAGGCCAGACTTGAACTCAAAAAGACACATCTTTCTGACTCCAAGTCCAGCATTCTATCCACTGTGTCATGTAGCTGTCCTATGTGAAGGTGATTAATGTCAGCTACTTGGCTGACATTAATCCAGAGAGATAGGCCAGAGAAAGATTTCAAAGGACTTTAAATGTCAAACAGAGGAGTTTGCATTTAATCCTGTAGAAAATATGGCTAAGGTTCTGGGACTTTTGAGCAAGGGAGTGACATCATTATATTAATGCCTTAGGACTATCTCTTTGGCAGCTGTGTGAACTGATTAATGAAGGGAGAGACCAGAGGCAAGGAAACCAATTAGGACGCTATTGCGCTAATACAGAGGAGACTTAATAATGGCTAAAACTAGGGTGGTTACTTATGAGTGGATGATGAATGTTGAGAAAGAGGCAGATATCAGAGGAGCAATAAGGGGAGTCAAGGAAGAGCAAAGAGTCTAAAATGACTCTGAATTTGCAAACTTGAGTAAAGGATGGTTGCACCTTCAACAAAAATAGGAAAATTGCAGGTGGGGGCAGTTAACGAGTTATAGATTGGACATGTTGAGTTTGAGGTGTCCATGGGACTTGTTATCAAGTTGTTTCAGTCATGCCCAACTTTCCCCATGACCCCATGTGAGGTTTTCTTGGCAATGATCCTGGAGTGTTTTGCCATTTCGTTCTCCAGCTCGTCTTGCAAGGTAAATAGGGTTAAGTGATTTGTCTAGACCCACAACTAGTAAGTATCTGAGGCTGGATTTGAACTTGACTCCAAACCCAGCTCTCTACTCATCCCACTACCTAGTTGTCTATGTGATTGTCTCTTGAAAATATTTAACAGACAGTTTTTGATGAGGGACTGGAGATGAGAAAGACAGACTAGAGTTGAATGTATAACTTTGGGAGTTATCTGTTTAGAGATTATAACTGAACCCATAGGATCTAAAAAGATCAAGATAAACTGTATAGAGGAAAAGGCAAAGAAGGCTGAGGCTAAAACCTTGGGATGTACCTGCAGTTAGAAGGTGGTAACTTGGATGACCTCCAGCAAAGGAAACTGAGAAAGAATGGTTTGATAGAGAAAAGAATCAAAAGAAAACAGTCATGAAAACAAAGTGAGGAGAGTATATTTAGGAAGAGAGGATGGTCAACAGTATCGGATGCTGCAGAGAGGTCAAAAAGAATGATGACTGAGAAAAGTAACTGGATCTGGCAAAATAGTAATAAGTAATAATATTAGTAACAAGTCACAGTTATATAGTGCCAGGCACTATGCCAAGGGCTTTGCTCATCACAACAGCCTTGGGAGACACATGCTATTACTATCTCCATTTTACAGTTGAAAAAAATGAAGCAAACATAGTTTAAGTGACTTACCCAAGGCCACACCATGTCTGAGGCTGAATTTGGATTCAGGTCTTTCTGAATCTATGTCCAGTGTTTTAGTTGCTGCTCCACCTAAGATACCTAAACTCATGGAGAAACCCTGCTACGTTCCCCTGGGATAGGTTGGGATCCAGAGAGGCAGAGTTGTCTCCGGTGGTATAGTGGAAGTGCCCTGGCCCCCAGGAACCCACCCTGTTGGCTTTGTTGCCCAGACATACCTCAGGACCTGGAAGTGGGGGATGGAGCAATGTTAGGACTTGGGCTTTTTGGCTCATCAGAGCGTGTGTGTGTGCACCTGAGAGTGCCGGGTGGGAGCCTGCAACGGCCACATGGGGAGAAGGACATTCGCCCAAGAGGCCTTTACTTGGATACTTTGTTTCAAATTAAGGAGATTGAAACCTATCATGACCTAGGGGTGGAGACTTGTATTTTCTGCTGCCCCTGGAAGATGTGTTGTGTTGAAGGAAGAGCCTGGTCAGGGATCCCCTGATTGTATAAACAAGTATTTTGGAAAGGTCTATGTTATGTTATATATTTTTGTGTCTGTTTAAGGTCATATACCTCCCCACCCTCTGGTAATAAGTTGTTATGTTGTTATGAATTCTGAATGCTTTAGTTTCTTGAATAAGATTTAGTTTTGAGTAGAGTGCTTATTATGCTGTGCGATTAGACCCTAAATATATATTCACAGAAGCAGCCCTCAAGTGTGTTGTGTTGATTGGTGTTACAGTTGTCTCTCCCTTTAGAATATGAAGTCCTTGTGGTCAGGGTCTTTGTGTAGCTTTGACTGTCTTTGAATCTATAGTACTTAAAATCCAGTGCCTGGCACAGAGGAGGTGCCTAAAAAAGGTTCATTGTCATCGTTGTCACTATCAGCCTTCTTCTCCTTCTCCTTTTCCTTCTCCTCTTCCTTACTCTTTTCTTTCTTCTTTTCCCCTTCTCTTTCTCTTCCTTCTCCTCCTCCTCCTCTTTCTCCTGCTCCTCCTCTCCTCCTCCTCCTAATTCCCTTCCTCCATCTCCTTTTCCTTCTTCTTCTTCTCTTCCTTCTCCTCTTCCTCATCTTTCTCCTGCTCCTCCTCTTCTCCTCTTCCTCCTTCTCCTCCTCCTCCTTCTTCTCCTCCTTCTCTTCCTCCTAATTCTCTTCCTCCATCTCCTTTTTCTCCTCCTCCTTCTCTTCCTTCTCTTCCTCCTCATCTTTCTCCTGCTCCTCCTCTTCTCCTTCTCTTCCTCCTAGTTCTCTTCCTTCTCCTTTTCTTTCTTCTGCTCATTCTCTTCCTCCTTCTTCTCCTTTTCCTTCTCCTTCTTCTCCTTCTCCTTCTCTTTTTCCTTCTCCTGCTCATTCTCTTCCTCCTTCTTCTCCTCCTCTACCTTCTCCTCCTCCTTCTCCTTCTCCTACTCATTCTCTTCCTCCTTCTCCTTTTTCTTCTCTTTCTTCTCTTTCTCCTCTTTTTCCCTCTGCTGCTCATTCTCTTCCTCCTTCTTCTCCTTCTTTACCTTCTCCTCTTCCTTCTCATTCTCTTCCTCCTTCTCCTTTTCCTTCTCCTTCTTCTCTTTCTCCTTCTCTTTTTCCTTCTCCTGCTCATTCTCTTCCTCTTTCTTCTCCTCCTTTACCTTCTCCTCTTCCTTCTCCTTCTCCTGCTCATTCTCTTCCTCCTTCTTCTCCTCCTTTACCTTCTCCTCCTCCTTCTCCTTCCCCTGCTCATTCCCTTCCTCCTTCTCATCCATCTACTTTTCTTCCTCTCCCTTACTCTTCAAAAAAGAGGCTAGGTGGTACAGGGGATACAGCACTGAAGCTGAAGTCAGGAGGCCCTGAGTTTAAATCCTGTTTCAGACATTTACTAACTATGTGACCCTGAGAAATCACTTCATCTCTGCCTTAGTTTACTCATCTGTAAACTAAGGGTAATAATGACACTTTCTTCCCAGAGTTATTATAAAAATAAAGTAAGAAAATGTTTGTAAAGTGGTTTGGAAACTGTAAAGCACTATATAAATGCTAGCTAATACAATTATTGTTATTTATCCAAGGTGAGATGTCAACCCAGGATTTCTTAACACTGGCACCAGCTCTATCCATCATGCCACATTTCCTTTCAGAAAATAGAGATAAGGGGATAGCTAGGTGGTACAGAGAGTAGAGTACCAGTACCAGCTTTGGAGTCAGGAGGACCTGAATTCAAATCCAGCCTCAGATATTTGACACACTAGCTGTGTGACTTTGAGCAAGTCATTTAACCCCAATTGCCTTGCCTTCCCCCCTCCAAAAAAATAGAGATAAGAAATAAATATAGTACATTGTAAGGATTTATGTTTAGAAACAAATGCCTGGTCAAGAGTCTTTTGGGAAGAAATTTATCATAGAGGTATATTTGTTAGGCTTATACATTAGCTTACTTGCTTACTTTGGAGTATTCAAGGATTTACCATTTCTTTCATCCCCACCTAGCTATTTTTTACCTTTTCTAATTATAGGGTTCAAAATACAGCTATGGTCGCAGAAACTAGATATAGACCCACATTTCACACCACATGCCAAGATAAGGTCAAAATGAGTACATGATTTACCCATGAAGGGTGATACCACAAGCAAATTAAGAGAACATAAAATAACTTATCTGTAAGATTTATGGATAAGGGAAGAATTTAGGACCAAAGAAGATACAGAGAACATTACAAATGTAAAATAAATAATTTTGATTATATAAAATTACAAATGTAAAATACAATTTGATTATATAAAATTAAAAAGTTTTTGCACAGGCCTTCCTGAAGTCTTCTTGTTCATCATTTCTTATGGCGCAATAGTACTCCATTACATTCATATACCACAATTTATTAAGCCATTCCCCAATTGATGGGCATCTCCTTGATTTCCAGTTCTTGGCTACCACAAAGAG
>CM053771.1:337326638-337376600 GCA_028658325.1 Potorous gilbertii
TGATGGTGGTGGGGGTGATGGTGGTGGTGGTGATGGTGGTGATGATGGTGGTGATGGTGGTGATGGTGATGGTGATGGTGATGGTGATGGTGGTGGGGGTGATGGTGGTGGTGGTGATGGTGATGGTGATGGTGGTGATGGTGGTGATGGTGATGGTGATGGTGGTGGGGGTGATGATGGTGATGGTAATGGTGGTGGGGGTGATAATGGTGATGGTGATGGTGATGGTGATGGTGGTGATGGTGGTGATGGTGATGGTGGTGGGGGTGATGGTGGTGGTGGTGATGGTGGTGATGATGATGGTGGTGGGGGTGATGATGGTGATGGTGATGGTGGTGATGATGGTGATGGTGGTGATGATGGTGATGGTGGTGATGGTGATGGTGATGGTGGTGGGGGTGATAATGGTGATGGTGATGGTGATGGTGGTGGTGATGGTGGTGATGATGATGGTGGTGATGATGGTGATGGTGATGGTGATGGTGATGGTGGTGGTGGTGATGATGGTGGTGATGGTGGTGATGATGATGGTGGTGATGATGGTGATGGTGGTGGTGATGGTGATGGTGGTGGTGGTGATGATGGTGATGGTGGTGATAGTGGTGATGATGGTGATGGTGGTGATGGTGATGATGGTGATGGTGATGGTGGTAGTGGTGGTGATGGTGGTGGTAGTGATGGTAGTGGTGGTGATGGTGGTGGTGGTGGTGGTGATGATGATGGTGGTGATGATGGTGATGATGGTGGTGATGGTGATGGTGATGGTAGTGGTGGTGATGATGGTGATGTTGGTGGTGATGGTGATGGTGATGGTGATGGTGGTGGTGGTGATGATGGTGATGGTGATGGTGGTGGTGGTGGTGATGATGGTGATGGTGGTGATGGTGGTGATGGTGGTGGTGGTGGTGGTGGGGGTGATGATGGTGGTGGTGGTGATGATAGCATGAGTAGTCACAGCTAATAAACCCTAGAACCTAAGAATAGCAACTGTACAATAAAGATCCAATCTACAAGTATAAGCTGAGGGAGCAAACCAAAAGGGGTATTACATTAATATTTAGAGGATCACTGAAGCTTTCTCTGTTGTTGCGTCTTGCAAGGAATCTTGTATAATTTTAACATCTTGAATGTCAGAGATAATCTGTCCACCTCTTAATTTGGCCTTGAGACAGTCCTACGAATATAGGTGGTGACTCTTCTCTTTAATGTTTGATGCTTTCCATAGCAGGAGAAGATTCAAGGGTATGGCATTTGAATATACCCTTGAATCTTTTCCAGTCATTAACACTGACATGCTCTGAAGCAATAAATTATTTCCTTTTTGAATCTCAGGTCCCAACTAAGCAATGTTCCCCTAAAGGAGCTGAAACAGGATCATTCCAAGGGCAGGTGGGGAAGGATGGCAGCTGTCAGGGGCTGTTGCCCTTGAGATAATCTCAAATATATCAGAGAGAAGAGGGGAATCTAGAGATATAGGAACCATTCAGCAATCCTTTCATCTTCTTCTCACCCTTTCAGGTATACTAGATGGCATATGTATTTGTCATTTTCCCACTCTTTAGAAATCTTGGGGGAGAAACTGATAAGAACCTTAGACCTAATCCAGTGGGGGGAGGAGGAACACATAGAATTTTTATCATCTGCCATGAGTCCTAAAAAACAATTATATAAATTGAAAAGAAAAAAAGAAAATCATTTGTATGAAGGTTTCAGTTCACCAATCAATAAATCAACAACATTTTACTAAGTGCTTATTATGTATGAGGAACTATGCTGAAAATTTTGTTGTTGTTAAGTTATTTTTCAGTTTTGTCTGACTTTCTCTGTCCTTGTTTGGGGTTTTCTTGGCAAAAATACTGGAGTGATTTGCCATTTCCTTCTCTAGCTCATTTTATAGATAAGAAAACTGAGTCAAACAGGTTTAAGTGACTTTCCCAGGGTCACACAGCTAGTAAGAGTCCAAAGTCAGATTTAAACTCAGGTCTTCCTGACTCCAGGATGGGCCTTTTATCCTCTGGGTCACCTATCTGCCCTTGTTGAAAACTAGGGCTATAAATAATCAGCAAAACAGTCCCTGTCCTCAAAGAGTTTATATTCTAACAAAGGATACAATGATAAAAGTTAACATTTGTATAACTCTTTAAGATTTACAATATATTTAATGCATAATATCCCATCTGAACCTCAACCCTCTAAGATAGGAATTATCAACCCCATTTCACAGCCAGGAAAAATGAGGTTAAGAAAGGTTCTGTAGCTTGTTTCCTAGGGTAATATAGCTTTAAAGTGTCTGAAGCAAGATTTTCATTCAGGTTTTCCTGATCCCAAGACCAATACTCTCTCTACTCAGGTGCCTATCTGTCATGTACATACGTGTATATACACATATGTATATATGTGTATATATGTATATACATATGTGTATATATGTATACACATATGTATAATTTTATATATACATATATACAAACATAATTACAAGATTTTTGGAGGGACTTGGGGTTAGAAAAGACTTAGTGGATAAGCTGGAGTTTGAGTTGAATCTTGAGGGAAGCCAGGGATTCCAAGTGATTAAGAAAGGATGGCATTTCAGGCAGGGAAGATGGCCAAGGACAAAGACATGGAAGATTGAAGATGGAATGTCACATATGTAGAATACTAAGTGGGCTAATAAGGCTCATTTACAAAGCCTGTGGAGTGAAGAAACATATAAGAAGACTAGAAAGGATAGAAAGGAGGGAAGGGAATAAACATTTATACAGCTCCTACTATGTACCAGATAAATGCTTTATAAATATTATCTCATTTGATTTTGAGAAAGGTAGGAAGGGACTGGGTTGTGACAAGATTTAAATGTAAAACAGAGGAAGATGTATTTGATCCTGGAAGACGAAATAGGAAGCCAGACCTTAGAGGGTTGGTTTTGTTATATTTTGGGCGACATGACCAGACCTATGTTTTAGGAAAATCACTTTGATGGCTGAATGAATGATGAATTAGAGTGGGGAAAGGATGTTTATAAATTGATTTGTCCATTTTTATATTATTTTATTTAATTATTTTATATTATTACATAGCACTACTCATAATTGTAAAATAATAGAAATAATCCAAATGCCCAACAATAAGGTATCATAGGATAATAGATTTGGAAATGACATGTCCCTGAAATGTTATCTAACCTTACTGTCTCATTTCAGATGAAAAAGATGAAAAGAAATCGATATTCAGAGGTTAAATGGACTTGCCCAAAATCACACATATAGTAAGTGGTAGAATTGGCCTTCTGTTTCTAAATTCAGTATTATTTCTACCCTACAAGCTATGACTAAGCAACCTATGATATATTAAAAATTCAACTCCATAAGCATTTTTTAAGCATCTACTACACATGAGAGCCAGCTGGGTGGCACAGTGGTTAGACTGTCAGACCTGTATTCAGGAAGATCCACCTTCATGAGTCCAAATCCTGCCTCAGACACTTACTAGTTGTGTGACCCTGGGCAAATTACTTAACCCTGTTTACCTCAGTTTCCTCATGTGTAAAATGAGCTGGAGGAGGAAATAGCAAACTACTACATTAACTCTGCCAAGAAAACCACAAATGAGGTCACGAAGAGTTGAACATGACTGAACAATCAACGTATAAAGGAAGCAACATGGTACAGGGAAAAGTGTCCCACCTCTGCAGTCTAGAAAACCTGGGTTCCAATCTTACTTTTGACACTTATTATCTATATGGTCTTGAATAAGTCATTTATCCTCCTCAATTTCTTCATCTATAAAATGAAGAGGCAGGCTAGATGGTCTCTGAATTCCTTCAAACAATAGTTCTATGAATCTATATGTAAAGTACTGGAGACATAAGACAAAAATAAAATTGCCTCTGTCCTCAAGGAATTTACATCCTAGTAGGGAAGAGGCTCTTGTCTATGGTCTTTTTATTTTAAACATTTTGCTAACTGTATTTCAATGTAATTGGTTTCTCTTATCATCCTATGTTTTTTATCTTATACATTTAAATATGTTAGTCTGGGAAGGTTTTACCAGTCTGCCAAAGGGACACAAAATTTTAAGAATCCCTGTACTAGAAGAATATGAAATATTCATAGATAAGTATATAAAAAATAATAAAAGCAAAGGTAAATGTAATGGTAATTTAAATGGGAAGATCTTTCCCATTCATTAATAGGACCATATGACCCACCAGATCACAGGGAAGCCTGAATCACATGAGTCTAAGTTAGCAGGAGGGGATGGAACAGGAAGAGATGGTGCTGGAGCAGAGCTGAGAGGAAGTTTGTCAGGCTAGTCAGAGCTGCGAAGGACACGGGCAAGCAGGCACAGCTAGGCTCGTGAGTGTTTGTTTCTGGAAAGGTCCTAGCAGAGAGGGAAAGACTTGGGAATGGCGTTGTCCCCTGCAGTGATAATGTGTATTGACTTCTTGGTTACTGTGACAAATTTGGCTTTCTGGTGTTGGGATTTGGCTTTCTGGTGTCTGAATAAATGTTTTGCTTCTGCCTTCTATATGGAGAGTCTGTTATACTTTGTGATTCAGAATTATGCATGTATAGCACATGAAAAATCATGTATGTGCTGATTGAAACACACAAACATACAGGCATCAATTAACATAGGAAGATAATTTAGAGTGACATAAATAGAACTTAATGTCTGATGTGTCCTTTTTCTGTAATATTCGTTAAATGAGAAAGAAAAGTTATTTTGAATTAATGAAATAGTACTGTGAAAGATAAGTTTATCCTGAATTAGCAAGAATATAAAATAGGCAACTTCAATAATTGCAAATTTATGTGAATAGTCAATATTTTGAAATGATAGCATGACTTCCTTTTCAAGAAAACCAAACAGCATAATAAATTATGGGACATTAAAATGTCCTGAGAACTTAAAATGATCATTTGGATGAGGTGAAAAGGTGGGTATATTGCAAGTGTAAAAGGATAGAAGTGATTAAATCAGCAGTTCTTATTTCAATAAAACACTCCCAATGCCTCATGTTAAATTATATGTTAAAATACTTGGTTGCCAAATTGAAATTTAACATTTCCTGCCCTAGGACAGTTTCAAATCCCCAAGGTGAAGGTACAAGGCACAAATGTGAAATTGTACTTGGTCCTAAGCTATTGAAATAAATTATCCATGAATCTCAAGCAAATTCATCTTGCCATATGGAGAATCGAGAGTTTTATTAAAGTAATGATACATGTATATTTCACTTGGGCCATGTCTCAAAGTTTATTTCAAATGCAAAAATGGAAGAAACTATGCATCATCTCCTATAAAGTGTTAATATTTGCTGCCAGATCCTGGCATCCTCAACATTTCCAGAAACCACTGACAACTTTGAGTGCCTGAAGTACTCTTTCCATATTCTGTAGTAGTCAGGCATGACCTTTAATCCTTGGATTAGTTTTAGCTGGAGTTGATGCAATCTTAGTGGGATATTCCTTCCCTTCCAAAAAAAAGTCCTGGAGACAAGATTAGAAAGTGAAACTAAATTAGTAACTAATTAGTAACTGAAACTAAAAAGATACCTCCTCCTCCATTAAGATTTGGACCTCTAGAATTCATTTCTGGCTCCAGTTTTTCCTATAGATTGTGTTGAAATAGCATGATCCACCTATTTTTATAAGGTCACTCTGCAGCTCAAGAACTTATATTGGCTAGCTACTACCTCTAATATTATATTCAAGTATCTCAGCAAACGATCAACAACACTCCATCCAAAAATGGCCCCTACTTTTATTTCAAGTATCCCAGAATCATAAATTGAAAAGGGCCTCAGAGGTTATCTAGTTCAGTCTCCATCCTTTTAGGAGTGAGCTCAAAAAGGTAAAGTAACTTGCCCAAGGACATAAGGTTAATAAATAGCTGAAGCTTACGTCTGCAGACTCCAAACATATAGTTCTCTTTCCATTGCCCTTCTTGATTAGCTTGGGTCAAGTTGATCTCTTCTTTTTCCTAATGGTCAATTTTCTCATTTCCCTCTTTACATCATCCTTATGCTTGCCTCTCCACTTAGAATGAATACCCTTCTGCCACCCCCACCTCTTTGTCCCTACAGGTCTCTATCACTTCCTACAAAGCGCAGTTCAAACCTAGGATGCCTCCTAACTCCATTCACATCACTGTATTCCTGTTTCCCTAGGTCATTTGAGATAGTCATTTCCTTGGAAAGTAACAAATCAGCTGCAACAATAGAAGTTATGCAACTGCAGTTGATTTAGAAGTTGAATGACTGGGTTGGCTTCATAACCAATCTCTACCCATAGGCAATTGGTATGAATTTTAGAAAATGCATCCCTTCCCTGCTTTCCCCATATCATCTTTAGATTTTATCTCTGGACTCCCAGGCTCTTTGCTCGCTCCTGGAGTTGTCTGACCCTTCATCTCCAGCCTTCAGCCACCTATTTTAGTTCAGGAAAGGAACGACAACTATGCCAAGGCACACCCAGCCCTTCTTAAGAAACCCTCTGGTAGCTTGTTTTCCCAATCTGGCAGAGATAAGGGCAGACCCAGCCCCACTTGGTCATTGTTTGGGCCCTGATTGGCTCAGAGTAAATGTAAAGAGGAATTGTTTTTGTTTTGGCCAGGAACCCTGAGGGTCTTCACTTTCCAGATTGATTTTTTTTTTTTTGACTAGGTAAAGAGGTCATTCTCTGTTTCATTTCTCACCTAGCCTTAGTCACTGAATATGTGATTCCTGAGACAGGGAAAGACCTTAGCTGAAAAAAGGTCAGAGTCTCCCACTTTATCCAGGGCCATCTCCAGGCCTCCTGATATCTATCTGGCCACTGAACTCCCATGACTTCAGTGAAGAAAGTAAAGCTGGAGACTTTGCACAGCCCTCCCTCACTTAGATCCAATTCACTTGCATGTCATAGCATCACCTTCTTCATGTCATGATACAATGATAATAACAGATACTGATACTTCCCTGCTGTGTGGCCCAGGGCAAATCACTTAGCCCTTTGAGCCTCAGTTTCCTCATCTGTAAAATGGAGAGAATAATAACAGGTACCTCACAGGAATATTGGGAGGATCAAATCAGATATGTAAAATAAACCTTAAGTAGCATATGAACAGGAGATATTCTTGTGTGTGTTCGTCCTTTGTTGCCATCAGAGAATTGATGACATGACTTGCACTTGACTTTGTTCTGAATGAGGGAGGGCTGTGCAGGTTATCAGCCTCACTTCTCCTCCAGAGCCATCTGAATCCAGTGACCAGATCTTCATCAGGATGACTGGAGATGACCCAGGATGAGGCAATTGGGGTTAAGTGACTTGCCCAAGATCACACAGCTAGTGAGTGTCAAGTGTCTGAGATGAGATTTGAACTCAGGTCCTCCTGACTCCTGCACTGGTGCTCTATCCACTGCACCACCTAGCTGCCCCAAGAAGGTATTCTTATATTATCATTAACTGAGCCCCATGTTGGCCTTTTGCTGGTAACTTATTGGGTTCTTAGTATTATCCAGGCTCCTCCTGTTTGGTTTCCCCAAATAGAGAGTTAATGTATAAAACAAACAAACAAAAACCTTATCTTTCTTTATCCTTCTATTCAACCCTGTGTTCCACACATTAGAGGCTCTTAAGAAATGTTTGTTAGCTAAGTTCTAGACTTTTCTACAACAGCGCTAAGAGACATGAGCAATAACAGGGCCTTTCACAATAATTAAAGTCACTCAGCCTTGTAAACCATGAAACATGACCACACTTTCCAGGTAATGAATTTAGCTGGATCCCAAGGAGAAGAGGAAAGAGGCTGTGGAGACCATTGCTATTCTATAAATTCTAGGACTGTCACTATCTGGTCCCTGAATCAGAAGTACATAGTAGGATGAGTAACTGGCCTTTAAATAATTAATACCTGAGCATCCTAGTACTGAAGATTATCATGCTTTTCACTTTAAAGGTAGGGATTCTAGGCCTGTCTTAAGCTGGACAAAACTGAATGACTTTTTTCTGCTTCCTACTTAAAAAAAACCTAGGCTGAACCCACTCATTATCCTAAACTCTGACAAAATGTAGTTTTTGCAGCTTCCGTTGACTCTGCTATAGCAGCTATAATACTCTTAGACCCTATGAGACAATGAAACAGTATTAGAGGCACATAACAGTTTTTTAAACTCTACTAGATCAATGATACTGAAAATGGAGAAAAATATTGCTTTCTCCAAATTGCTAACTGGTAATGTTTACATAGAAGTTGAAGGCTTAAAAAAATGACTTACATCTCTTATCTCATCTCAAAACATCCCTGTGAGGTAGGTACCACTATCATTCCCATTTTACATTGAAGAAAACTGGGGCTGAGAGAAGTTTATTTACTTGTCCAGGGTCACACAGATAAGTGTCTGAGGCAGGATTCAGATTTACATTTTCCAAATCCAGATAACATTTGTAAAGTACTCAATCCAGTGCCTGGCACATAATAAGTACTAAATAAATAATTCCTTCTTCCCTCCCTTCCTTCCTTCCTCCCTTCCTTTCTCTTTCTTTCCTTCCTTGCTTTCTCCTTTCTTTAGTTCCTTCCTTCCTCCCTCCTTTCTTCCTAGCTAAAGAACCATCTAACTGCCTCTTATCCTATTCATCCTATTCATTTTTCTCTGCACCATCTTCAGATTTCCCACCACATCCATACCATTTCTGGTATGATTACTCTTATGTCAACTCACATCTCACCCCAAACAACACTATAAAGGCTTAAAAGATTCAGAAGATCAAAGGTACAAAACCTGAAGTCATGATGTACAGGCTATAAACATAGCCATTACCTACTCAATAGAAAATGTATTTTTAATATCTCTTTTAGAGGTAGAGAAACCCTGCCACCTCCATCCACTCAAATTTGTTCTCTCTCGCCTTCCTTTTGGGGCTTCCCCTTTAGTCTCTTCCCAGGCTAAACTATGGGATGTTTCTTTACCTCAGGAGAGGAACAGAAATGCTAAGTCCTAGGAATCTCTGCAGATCCAAGCCTTTTTTGCACCACTCTAGAATAGACATTACATTTTTAAAATGTTATCAGAAATGCATAAAAATTCTTAAGGACCTTCAGAACCTGGAATTTATATTCAGTAACCATGTCAGCTCAACTTACCGGAAGTGCTCACCAGCTAATGTTTAATTACTGAACTGGCTGAGGGTTAATTGAGTCAGATGGCTCTGCCTACGTGAGAGGAAGACATAAGATCTTTTTCTCCTTTCAGAGATGGTGACATCTGACATCACTTAAAAGGTTTGCCAAGAGAAAAGGAGATGTAGAGAAGCTAATTCATTTCTTTTGGTGCTACCCTTGTACTTAAGGATGCTGCCGTTGGTTAATGGTGATGCCTCTGGATATGTAGTCCCAGCAGTTAGGTCTGCCTTACACACAGATAGATGCTTCATGACTTTATGTATTTTCTATCAAAGCATGGCTCTTTATTAAAATGAAATGGCACATATTTTCATCCATTTCTTATTTCTGTTTCTAAACAATGTGATACCCATGTGGAGCAAGGTTCCACAAACCACAAATACCTAGATTCAAGATGTGTACTGTCATCAATAAATGTCACTACATCCAAACAGAGACAGAGAAATGAGGGTTCTAGGTTGCTTACTATTTGTTTGCTTTTTGCATTAGACTCATGTGCAGAAACTGAGACATGGGCCTAAGTGCTCTTTGTTGTGTCTAGCCAAGGGTTCTCAGACTATAATCCAACCCTTCATAACATCCTATTTCTTGAAGTATGACACCAAGAAATCTAGTTTTAACTCTCCAAGTTGTTCTAGGGTGGCAGTTAATTTCAAAGATTCCTTCAATTTGGGGGTTGGTTTTTGTTTCTTGTGGGGTCATCTATTGCTCAAACATAGGACTTTGGTTTGTTCTCAAAAGTTGCAATGAATTTTTTTTTAATTTTAACTTTAAAAAAACTTCATCACAGGTCATCATGGCCAATGAATTAAACTAGCATCACACCTTCAGATGATGAACCTTTCCACACTTAGTTGATTCCTGAGCATCAGATACAATCTTTGTATCTCCAGTGCCTAGCACATAGTAGGCATTTGCTAGATGCTTATTGATTGGTTTCATTTCAAAGCCAAAAAAGGGGGTTTGTATTTGAGGTTAGAAGAAACAGGGAATCCCTGGATATTATTGAGTAGGGAATGATATGGTCAGACCTGAAGTTAAGGAAAAAATCACTTTGACAGCTGAGAGGATAATAGGTAAGAATAGGGAGACACTAGAAACAGAGAGAATGGTAGGGAGATTATTGCAATTTTCCAGGCAAAAGTGATGAGGTCATGGACTAGAGCGGAAAATAGCAAGTAATAAGAAGGGATCAGATATAAGAAAGGTTGCGAAAGTCAAAATGCGAGATTTGGCAACTGACGGGGTATGTGGACTGAGAGAAAGTGAAAAGACAAAGATAATACCATAATACCAATATGACCTGAGAGACAAGAAGAATGCTTTTTTATATGAATTTTTTATATATACAGAACATCCACTTTGAAATGCCCCGTAGCAATACAAGACTGGACTTGGGAGAGATATTGAAGCTAGATATATAGCTCTGTGAGTCATCTTATAGTAAAGTTCCTGGAAACTGATGTTGTCACAAAGAGAGTATAGATAGAAAGAGAAAAGGTATCCTAGGACAGAGCTATAGGTTGCCCTCCAAGGAGCTCAGTTTCCTTGTAAGTAAAATGAAAGAGTTGGACCAACTGGTTTTTAAGCTTCCTTTCAGTTCTGACATTCTATTTTTCTGATGGCTGGTTCTTATCAACACAACATCTCAACATCAAGTTCACCCTAACTCTATATGAAAACACTCTATATGATTTTATTCACCAACATTTATATGATCAATCTTAATATAATCCCTTCCAACAGGCTAGTTCATTCAAGTGAAATGAAGACCTAAGATTTTGATTACAATACTTGTTTGAGTTTGAAATCTTATCCCCAGAACTTCTCCTAGTAAGGACCATCAGAATTCACTTACATTTTTCTTTTTTCACATTGATAATGACTTTATTTTAAAATGAGCAAACAACAATGTAGAAACAATTTCATCTCTAAAATGCTGCATTTTAGATTTAGTTGGCAAAGCACATTTAATAATAAGCTTGAAAGTTTCAGTCTTCCATATAGAAACCAAACAGTAAAATTAAAAAAAAGAAAAAAATCTTCATGTGGTCCATAAAACAACAGTTTAAGTAAAAGATCTTTAATAAAAAAAAAAAACTGGCTGGACAGCACTATCCCCCTCCTTTTTACTTCATATGATTATGGTGTAGACTATGACTAAAAAGCATTTATTTAGGGAAGAGGCAGAGAAAGGAAAAAGGAATGTATATAAGGCAATATTTTGCTTTAGGTACAATACGCATAACAGTATTGTAGGAAGACAAAAATTACACAAGACTAGCTTGTTTTTCACTGAATAAAGCCATCGACTAATACTGAGCTTTTTAGTGTCAATCTAATCATCATTGCCCTTCTCACAATATTGGTAATCTCTTGGATAGCTATTTTGGTACTGCTTGCGATACTCCTTTGGAAATTCTGCCTGGTAATTACTGTCTCTGATTGCAGACTCATTTGTTCCTGTTCCTTGGCTTCCATTAGGTATTACAGGTTCCACTGGTACAGTAAAAAATTTAGGATCGTATGCTTGTTGCCCAAGCCCACAGACATTCATCCCTTTCGGTGACGCAATTTTGTGGGTACCCATCTGAGGTTCTGTCGTTAGCTTCTGATCACATGTATCTCTTCCACTACTGTGAGCTAACATTCCAGCCAGACCAGCTCCTTTGTTAGTAACCATCTGCACACCAACCGCTGTCCTGTCACAAAGCTTGTCCGATTGCACTTGAGGATCATAAAGACAGTCCCTAGTCCCGCAGGCAGTCATTCCTACTGGACTGGTGTATCTACTCGTGCCCATCTGCATGTCAATTACACTTTGTTCAGCTGTTAGCTCTCCATTAAAACAACTCGTTAATTTTTCTGCGGGTTTGATGTTACTCCCTATTGTCTTATGGAAGCCTTTCGTTTTAGCCAGACCTGCCAAAGCTACCAGTGTAGACCGAACTCGGGGCATGTTTTTATTCTCAAAAAGATCATTTGCTTCAAAGATGTCATACGACTTCAAACCATAAGCTTGAATGGCTTTAATAAAGTTACTAAGGTTCTCCAACTGAGGCCAGTTTAATAAGGATATATTGACTACTTTCACTGAGCCTGGCTGTAGCTTGTTTATAAGTTCGCAGAGGATTATGCCATTTTTTAAGGCCCACTGGAAGTCTGTCCCGATACTCAAGCCGGTAACTTCTTCTATCCAGTTTCGCAGATTTTCCTCTGTCTGACGGTCATGTTTGGAGCTGGTCTTGCTCTTGACCGCCTCAGAGAGTCCGTACTGAACACCCTGGTTGAAATGGGTCATGACGGTTCCTGGCTCGAGTCCCGTCTCGCGCTTCTGCGTCCAAGCGCTGTCCTGCCTCAATCTCTGTGCACCCAGGGGCAGCTGCTTGGGCGGCTCCGCGAGGCTTTTGGAGACAAGCATCAAGGACTCTCAGGGTGCCCACTCCCTCTCCCCACGATCAGACGGGACTGCGGCGGGAGTCGTGGTCAGTTCATTACGCGGGGCTCCATTTTTCTTGATATTGGGCATTCCATACTGAGTCTTCTAAGGGCAAGGACGTCAGCTTTACATCCATCCTAAAGAGCTTTTTTCAGACTAAAGTCTTCCCGTCATATCGAGATGGCACAGAACCTTTGGGGCAAATTCAAGAACTCCTCATTGATAGTTAATAAAAATTCAAAGCGGTTTTCTAAACCAAGTGTTGACACTATTCAGTAGCAGTCCAGATAACCCTTCCAGGCTAGCAACAAATAGTGTGGATATGTCAGAAGGTTTGTCCAGGGGTGAGGTCACCATTTTCTAGGACCACAGGTTCCCCCAACCCACCCCACCCCAGGCCTTCCACTTGTGACTCATGGTAACTTGCTTCTCACCTTGGTTTTCCCCTGAATAAAACAATGCAAGAATACTGCGCTTTTCAATGAAAATCTAATAATCAGTGTCCTGATCTCTACTTTGGTGATGTCATAGCCATCTTGGTACTCGCATGATATTCATGTGGAAATTCTGCCTGATATTCACTGGCATTGATTTCAGATCCATTTGTTCCTGTTCCTTGGCTCCCATTATGTATTACAGGTTCTGTTGATGCAGCAGACTCTTTAGAATCATATATACCTGTCTCCCAAGCCCAGAAACATGCATTCCTTTCTGGAACTGGGAGAAACTGAAAGGTGAGTTTCCTCATCTGTAAAAACAGAGAGCAAGAGCAATCCCATAGGATTCCTGAGACTAGAGGACTTTATATCATAAAATAAAATGTAAATATGGGTCATTGTTGTTAGCCACCATATGACACCGACCACAGTTGTGTTAATCACAGCAGCAACAAAATCTGGAAAACCATTCAGAAGAGAGAAAAAGATCACAGAATTTGAGAGGGAAGGGACCTTGGCATTCATCAAGTCTAACTTATAAATGAAAGGAGTTCCCACTAGAAGATACCCAAAAAGTAGTTGTATGATTTCTGCTTGAAGACTTCCAAGAAAGGGGAACTCCTAAAGGCAGCTCATTCCTCTTTTGTTTAGCCTTAAGTATGGGACACGTGGGAGGGGGAGTGGAGCTAGGTGGCACAGAGGGTAGAACAGGGGGCTCAATCAAGAAGAATCAAGAAGGCTTTTTTTCCTAAGTTTCTGGCCTCAGATACTTACTAGCCCAGTGACCCTGGGCAAGTCACTTAACCCTGTTTGCTTCAATTTCCTCATCTGTTAAATGTTCTAGAGAAGGAAATGTCAAACCTAGTATCTTTGCCAAGAAAACTCCAAAATGAGGTCACAGAGAGTTGACTGAACAACAACAAAAAGCATTAAGGAAATTTTTCTTGACTTCAAATCTAAATTTCCCTCATTGCAACCTCCATTCATTGCTTCCGATTCTACCTTCTGGCACCAAACAAAATGAGTCCAATATCTGCTTCACATGATAGCCCTTCAAATACTTGCAAAAAAAGATTTCATGTCCTTTCTGAGTCTTCTCTTCTCCAAGCTAAACACCTTCAGTTGCTTCAATTCAACATCCTCAATTTCAAGTTGAATTTCTTCAACTTGCTGGAATCCTTTGGACTTTTCCAACCCTCCCCCAGTACCTTCTCTCCTACCTCCATTCCCTCCCTTTTAAGCTTCCTTTTGTGGGTTCCTTCCCACATTAGATTGTAAGCATCTCGAGGGCACAGACTATCTTTCCTTTCTGTATTTGTTATCCTAATGCTTAGCCCAGTGTCTGGCATGTATTGTTGCTTGGTCATTTCAGTCGTGTCTGACTCTTCATGGCTCCATTTGGGGTTTTCTTGGCAAAGGTACTGGAGTGGTTTGTCATTTCCTTCTCCAGCTCATTTTACAGATGAGGAAACTGAAGTAAATACAGTTAATGACTTGCCCAGGGTGACACAGCTAGTAAGTGTCTGAGGCTATTTTAAACTCAAGAAGAGTCTTCCTGACCTCAAGTCTGTTGCTCTATCCACTGTACCACCTAGTTGCCTTGCCTGGCACATTGTTGGTGCTTAATAAATGTTTCTGAGTGACATGAGCTCAAAGCCCTTCACCGTTCTGGTTGCCTTCCTCTGGACTCCAGCTTGTCAATGTGCTTCTTTAACTGGGGCATTCAAAACCCAACTAAGGCTCCAAAAGAAGTCTGACAAGGGCAGAGTGCAGTGGTGCTACCACTTCCCCATTCCTGGCCTAAGACTGAGTTAGCTCTTCCAGCTGTTCTAGCATCCTGCCGACTCATATTGAGCTTTTAGGTCACTTAAATCCCCAGATCTTTCTCAGAAATTGCTTGTTTTTAGACAGAATTTTTTCCCTTTCTTATTAAGGTCAGAGAACATATATTTTTCCCCCAAGATACTATAATAATTGAAATTTATGGTTCGTGTATATACTGGTTTTTTAGTTCTAGTTTATATATTTGAATGTTTCTGAATTTTACTGTTGGTTATAGTTCAGAACAAAATGACTAAATACCTGAATATATCCTTTTTTGAAGTTTTCTTTTTGGGGGTGGTAGTGAACATTTTGGGGATAAAATAACAATTCATGCTTATAATATATAATAACATAGTGTAATCAACATATTATTATATTACTAATGTGATAAAATATAATTATATAATATAGGTATATCATAAATTACGAATAACATTTTTACGATGTTTTAGAATTTGCAAAATACCTTACACATATCTCATTTCAGCCTAACAACAACCCTATGTAAGGTATGATAGATAGTATCCTTACTTTACAGATGAAGAAACTGAGACTTTAGAAAGGCTAAGGAAAAAGTCTAGTTGTGATGCTACTAGGAGGTCTGTATCTCAAAAAAGATCAAAGAAAAAGGACCTATATAAACAAAAACACTTATAGAAATTTCTGTACTAGTAGCAAAGACCTGTCAACTAAGAAGTCCATCAGTTGAGCAGTAGCTGAACAAATTATGGTAAATGAATGCAATAGAATATTGTACTGTAAGAAATGATAGAAAAGGTGGTTGGAGAGAAACCTGGGAAGACTGAATTAATGTGAGAAGTAAGTGAGAAGTAAGTAGAACCAGAAGCACAATGTATATAGTGACAAGAACATTGTTCAAACAACTTTGAAACACTTAAGAATTCTACTCCATATAATGACCAACCACAACTCCAAAGAAATAATGAAGCACCCCATGTTATACACTTCCTGACAAAGATGATGGATCCAATACAAAGAATGATGCATACATTTCTGGATGTGAACAATGAGGGAACTTGTTCTGCTGGTCTATGAATATTTGCTATTTCATTTTTTTTCTCTCTGAACAAAAGAAGTTGAGAAAGGAAGGAGAGAAAAATGAATGTTTATTAGCTGAAAAAAATGATTTTTTTTTTGTTTTGCTTTTTAAGTACTTTGTCCATGGTCTTAAAGTTTTTTCATGTCTGCAAAATTTATTTAGTATTTTTTTTCTTTGTTCAAACCACATATGTTTATGGTTGTAAAATATAAATTATGTGGCTAAAGGGGTTTTTTGTTGCTAACACTTCCAGGAAATTTAGAGCTAAATTCAATGCCCACCTGGATAATTAGATAGTAATTAGATCATCTACTGTACCTGGTAATAGCCATTCTCTATGTTTCACTTAGATGAGAGGTTTTTAACACTTTTAGGGTCTCATTGACATCTGGTGAAGCCTTCTCAGAATACTTTTTTTAATGCAAAAATAAAATCAGTAAGATTATAAAAGAAATCAATTATATTGAAATAGTTAGCAAAATATCTAAAAAAAAAACCAACAAAACAAGCTCACAGAACCCCCAAGGTAAGAACTCTATTTCCCTCCCTCCCTTTTTTTTTTTAATCCTTAATTGTTCTAAATTTTGCACTTAGTTTTAAGCTACATCAGACCTGTCTGGAAATTAGGAGTATAAAATGCTAAATAATCTTCTTTTAATCTAAACTTGTCTTATCTCTTCATCTTCTATCTTTGCATATACAAAAACAAGTTCCCAATGATAGACTTTAAGCAACCACTGATTGTTCCATATTCAAAAGCTCCAGTAAGGGTCACCTTTGGTCGTCTGACTCTACCCACATATCCAAATGGCTTAATTGTGCTCAGCCTACACAAGCTACCCCATGGTCTATTCCTAACTATAAAAAGTTTACCCCAGTTTGGCTGCCAATCCAGAAAGATGACCCTTCTTCCATGAAGCTTTCTTGGATTGGCTCCCACCCTAAGGGATTGGGTCCTCCTTGAACTTTTCCAGCTGTTTGGGTCTCTCGTACGCACTTACTAATTTTCTAATTTGCACAGTGGTGGTTTGCCCACATCTATTACCTCCTTACAAGACTGTAATTCCCTAAGAACAGGGACTGTGTTGTTATTCATCTTTGTACATCCATCTGTGGTTTAGAAGCTCTAAGAATGTTTGCTGAATGAACCGTTGGTTAAATTCACATCTCATTTCTTTAACACTTAGTCCGCCAGTTAGTGCTACCTTCCCTTCCCTGTAGATATACTTGTAACCTCTCCTAGCCAAAGCCTGACTTGGCTTGTTTTCTTGCGCTCTTAGTGTGTTATCTCTGTCTGGTGGCTACAGGAATCTAAATCCACCAAAGAGAACACAATGTTCCTGTATCTGCAGCTGACCTCTCTCAGTCAGCTATCCTCCTCCAGATTACATGTTCACCTCCCTTACAGTACTAATACGAGTGTTTCTTAAAGGGGTCCACATACCTAATCACTTTTGCATCCCATATACTACTCAAAAAAAAGTCTCTGGCTTGAGGGATTTCTTTGAGTGCTATAAGTCTCTATATAGGATAGGATGCTTCTCCCCAGACTCCTCCTTGGGAACTCTCACCACATATATATTTTTTAAAAAACATAAAATTGGCACCTCCCTCTCTGTGAAATCAGAGGTAGGAAAACAAACATTTGAGTGAGTCCTCACTTCTCCTGTCCCATCTATAAACTGCACTACTCTCTCAAGATCATCCACTATCATCCAACCCCATCCCATCTTCACAGAAAAAATCCCCTTAATAATCCCCTTCATAAAATCTCTTTAATAAAAGGGTTTAAAAAAACAAAAAAACCAAAAATAAATAAATTAAAGGGCTTGTTCTATGATGTTTGGATTCAGTCAAAGCACCACATTTGAGGACCTAGAAGGCCATGTGTGACCTCAGGGCAGCAGGTTCCCCAGCCTTGTTATGGGAAACAAGGGAGAAGTTCTGTTTCCACAGTTTTAGGTGATCAGAGCTGTGACCTAGCAGGGCCAAGTAGAGGTCAGTAACTAGCACAGGCTAGACAAGCTGTTTGAGGGAGAGCCTATCAGAGAGGAGAACATGAAGTCACACGGCCAGGGGATGGTGGGGCTCGGAGTCCTAAATTCAGAACAGTATAAGAAACTTCCATTGGTCTGAACAAGTTGTGGTCTTCTGTAACCTCTAGGAAGCTACCCTTTCATTCAAGGGGAATGAATGTAGAAGGCACTCCTTCCTCCTAACGAGGGGTGGACTCAGCTTTGGACAAAGTATTCAATTCCTCTGAACTCTACTGTAATAAATGGTCTTTGATACCTCTTTGTGTGTCAAGTATGTGGAGCTTTGGTTAGATTTCTAAGCTTCTCCACTTATAATAAAGACCTTGTTTCTTGTAACATCACTGGGCTATCTGAATCCTTAAAGAAAAGCTTCCAATTCCAAAAGAACTTCTACTCCTTCAGAAAGACCCTTAACACATGACTCATATGGAAATATGCTTTTCATGACTTCACATGTATAGTGATTAACATATTCCATGCCTTCTCAATAGGTGGAAAATAGACCAGAGGGAAAGAGAGAGTTTGGAGTGAAAGAGAAAGGAAGGAAGGAAGGAAGGCAGGCAGGCAAATACAACTTTTTAAAGAAGAAATATCATTGAAAAAGAACCTTTTCGAAATGAATTTATATGGCAATTTATTCACAGTTAAATATATCCTTAGATAGCCCACTGAATCGAGAAGCAACTAGGAATCTATTGTACAACTTAAAAAAATAAGGAGACCTTTACTACAATTTATTCTGGGGAGAGGGAAGTGGTTAAAATTTCTAGCTTTACCAAGTGCTCGGAGATCTAAGTTTTTCCTCTTTCTGAATGCTCTATTTTATTCAGTGTCTGCCATGCTATTTATAACTTGTTTAGCCACGGCCAAGTCACTCCTACTCTCAGTCTCATTTCCCTCCTCAGTAAAATGAGAGGGTCAAACAAAATCAAGGATTCTTAACCTTTTCTGTGTCATGGACCCCCTTTGGCATTCTGATGAGGTCTACGTACTCTTTCTCAGAATATTGTTTTTAAATGTATAAACGACACTGGATAAGAAAGAAAATCAGATATATTAAAATACACTTACCAAAATGTTAAAACAAAATAAAAGTTTAAAGACTTCAGATCAAGAATGTGTTAACTAGATGACCTTTGAGGTCCCTTCTGGTCCATAGTCCTATTATTTGGTGTTATGCAATTTTTATAAACAAAATGATTCCTACCCTAACCTGATGGTTTAATGAATGACTTTACACTGTTATTTCCTCTCTCATGTCACTACATTTTGTTTCTTTTACTTTGCTTCCATGCACAACACACCTGTTCCCGGCTTATCACCTCCTAGAAATAAGATAGTAGGCTATTACCATCCTTAATATTTCACTTGATAATACAACTCTTCAGGGTGGAATGCCGACTTCCACCTTCATGCTTATAATCCATGTGAAAAAATAAAGCCTGTGACAAGGGTGAGGTAGCAGGATCAGTAGTAGAAGTCTCTGACTACCACCGATCATATTCTATCAGGGATGTAATATGTCAACACGGCAGAGAAAGTTACATGTGGTTACCATGATTACTGTTTTGTTAATAGATCATATAAATATGAGCTATTAATAGCTCAAAAACAAATCCTGTGACTCATTTTGCTAAACTGTAGTACTCCTGGAACTTCTATAGAACTCGTTACTTGCCCTGGACAACAGGCTAGCGTCTATTCAGAATGTTGACAAAAGCATGATGACTATTTCATATTAGTTTTTGTGCCACACAAGTTTATAGGAGCTATAATCCCTGGCTACAAAGCTACATCTGGTCTCTTATCAAAGGTAAATGAAAATCACTACAGGCAGCAGGGTATTGTTTTGTGTATTGACCTTGCAATCAAAAGTGACTTGGGTTTGAACCCTGGACCTCTTGCTACTTTATGACTTTGGAAAAGTCACAATCTCTCTGAGCACCAGCTTTCTCACCTGTATAAGCAGCAATATTTATACCACTTGGCACCCACATTTGTAAGAAAAGGAAGGAAATAAATATTTATTACTATGTTGCTAGACACTGTTCTAAGCACTTAACAAATATTATCTCATTTGATTCTCAAGACAACCCTGGAGGTAGGTACTGTTTTTAGCCCCATTTTACACTTGAGGAAATTGAGGCAAAGAGAAGTTAGGTTACTTGCCCAGGATCACAGAGTTCCTAAGTGTCTGAGGTCAGATTTGAACTCAGGTCTTCATGACTCCAGGTCCAGTGCCCTCTCTACTGCATCACCTAGCTCCCCTTCACAATCATTTTATGTGCCTTGTGTCCTATGACTTCATCAACATAGAGAACTTCTAATGTAGAAATTCCCTCTGAGGATATATACCAGCAACTCATCTATAGTTTATAGTATTGGTATAGGGAATTGAGAGGTTATCCCTGGCTATGGTCATACAAGTAGCATGTAACAGAATGACTATCCAGAATGACCACTATATCATGATGTGTTTCTTTTGTATATCTTAACTGCATATGAGTAATTAATTAAATTGTTAGTTATTTTAATTAAATTAAAATAAAATGATTAAATGTGAGTAATTTTATCTAAAGGTCTTAATGACATAAAACAGTTTTGGGTTCTAAGTACCTGGAGGTACTCTTCCTTTCAATTTTCTTAAATTTGAAGAAGAAGAAATGTTTCCATCCCCTAAGAGAGGATCATGAATTTCCATAGGCTCGACTCTTGCAGCAAATGCATGGAATCTAGAAAAACAGAAGTGTGCTTAACATTAAACCAAATTAAAACTAGCATGTTCTTTGCATAGGAACATAAAGTTTTAAAGGGCTTTATTTGATAATTGCTACATAGGGTCTTTGTGGAACTGGAAGGGAACCAAGTCTTGGATACACATGGAGTTTGGGGAACTCTTCTTTAAAGGATAGTGATCAGGAGATAAACTTTAACCTCAGAATTATTTCTCCTATGCTAACAATATTTGGGGAGGCAGCATTGGGAGTGGAGTAGAACAGGGCAGATAAGATATAATTCTGGCCTGGTATTCTTTCTTAGAGGAGAACAGAGTGGTCAGCCTAAGGTATCAAATCTCATGCTTCCCCTCCTGAAAAGAATCACATACTCTCCTTAGAAAAGAGGAGACTAGAGATATCTATTCATACTTTTCTTTGAGCCACATCTAAACAGATTCATGTGGACACTTATAATCTTACACACACACACACACACACACACACACACACTGGTTTTAACCTAGGATACTCATACAGTTGGAACACGGAAACAAACACCAAAGAAACCACTAAACCAAAAACAAACAAACAAAAATCCAGACATCTTTCCCCTAACTTTCTTCAGCTGGGTGTAATTGGAACCCTTTTCTAAGTACAGCTTTCATTATATTAAATAATGCATCTGATTGAGATCACCTGATTTCTCATTTAAAAAAAATCCAGCAGCTGACTTTCTCTGTTGCATTTCTTATTGTCCTTTTTCATTATGTGAGGGAAGCCATGTAGGACCTTTCCTCACTCATGGCTTGGATTTCCAACCCTCTAACTCACTGCTAGAGAGTTTTTTGTCTCTAACTGGGAGTTTAGCCATTTGTGTATGTAATGGTAATTTAAACGGGAAGATCTTTCCCATTCATTAATAGGCCCAAGTGACCTGCTTAAATAATATGGAAGCCTAAGTCACATGTGGTGGGAGGAGCTTGCTGAATGAGTGGAACAGGAAGGGTGTAGCAGAACTGGGAGGAAGTTGGTCAGGCTAGTCAGAGCGGGGAAGGACACAGGCAGGCAGGCAGGCAGAGTTAGGCTTATGAGTGTTTGTTTGTGGGAAGGCCCCAGCAGTAGGGGAAGGCTTGGGAATGGTTTTGGCCCCCGCAGTGTATTGACTTCTTTGTTACTATGACAGATTTGGCATTCTGGTGTTGGGATTTGGCTTTCTGATGTCTGAATAAATATTTTTCTTCTGCCTTCTATATAGAGAAACTGTTACACTTTGCAGTTCAGAACTAGGCCAGCATGTTCATAGTTACCATCAGTGCTGTGAATATTGCCTGGGCAGTACAGTGTATTTCATAAATTCACTTCCAAAGGCAGAATTACCATATACCTGAGTATTTAAGCCTGCCCTATCAGACCACAGGGCTAACCTAGTGACCTATAGGGTTACAAAGATATTTGTTCTTTATTTTTGCTTTGTATACCCACCATATAGCACAGTGTTTAGCACATGCTAGACGATTCACAATGTTTTTTGATCCAACTGGATTCTTGACTACAAAATCAATCCCATGTCTACTATGTCATGCTTCTACTCAAAAAATATATAATATAAGAAATCCAAGACATATTCTCACCACTCAAAAGTACACAAGTCATTTCAAGTCATTTCTCTTTTGATCAGATGGACATTTCGCCCCCTACCTGCCCCTGGTTGAAGTGCTCAGTTCTTTTAAGAAATTGATAGTGTCTTCTCCTCGGGCATTGAAGGATACTGTATGGATTGGATGTGAGCTTTCAGTTGCTGAATGAAGGAGAAGCTGCTTGGATTTCTCAAGAACATCACCCACAACAAAATAGTAAATGGCTGCAACCTAGAAAACAAGGACACCATCATTTATTTTACCTCCATGACACCCTATGAACACTTAATGGATTAATAGCCCTTGAACATTCCTTCCACTAAAAGACCAACAAAAAAAAAAAGAAAAAAAAAAGGATGACATGGTAGGACTCAGAGTTCCACTGGTCCAGTAGATTTGGTTTTATTGTGCTGTGACTTGAAAAGAAAAATCATGTGAGTAAGATATTTATTCCCAGGCTCTAGTGTCACAGAAGAGCTACTGTGAAATAGATATAAATTCAATAAATACATGGGAAGGAAAGAGTTGAGAGATTTGGATTATAGTCTTCAGTCAAGACCATTAATATATGTTCAGTGATGGAGTGTTACCAAAAGAAGACAAAGCACTGATGCTAAGGAAGATTCTTCCTCTTTACCATTGCAATGTTGCAGTGAAAAACACTCATCAGCATTATCATCCAGAATTTACAATAGAGTTCCTTTTATAATCATTTATAGATTATTCTCTTCCTAGGAGACCGTCTACAAGGTGGATTTTTATCTCTATTTCACTAACAAGGAAACAGAGATGGAGAAGTAAAAAGCCAGGCTCAAGGTTATACAGTGAGTAAGGACACCTGCTTCTTTGACTTGTAGCCCCATCTCTACTCAGGAGGCCTCTCTGTTGCTTGAGGAATCACACCCCTAACAGGTGTTCCATTTAGATGGACCTACTTGAGTAGGTGAAATAGCACAGTTAATGGGGGTGGGGAGGTGGGGAAAGACTGAAAAAGAGTGCTTAAGCCTGTTACATCTTCCCACAATGATATCAGGAAGTCCATGCTGAAACCAAAATGCAAATGTGTGGGGAATTCCCCAGAAGTTTTTACCTTTTGTAATACTTAGACATAGAGCAATAAATATAATAAAAAAAGATAGAAAACCTAGCTCAAAAATTAAAAAGCCAGAGAGACAGGAATACACTTCAATATTCTAAGTTTCTGGGAGGAAAATATACATAACAACCATAATATCTACTCAAATGATAAAGTGGAGAAAATCAGCAGATACTTTTGAGTTTTTTAAAAAACACATGGATCTCACTATTCCTTTAAGATTAATGGTCCCACCGAACTACACACCTATCTTTCTACTTCCTTGTTAAAATCTGAGTACAAGGAGTTTACACAAAAGATGCCCCAAAAAGTCTTAAAGTTGTTTTTAACATGGCTTACAACAGCACTAAGACAGAAGGTCATCTTGTATAACTACATAATATATGGTCATATTACTTAAAAAATACATTTTTAAAACCTGAGTCTTAAATTCATCTAATAGTCTTTTCAAGACACTTTGATTTATCAGGCTGATCTATTCAGAATAGGGATGTAGGTAAGGTCATGCACAGGACCCAACTCAAATAGGGGCAGAAAAAAGGGAAAAAGGTCTTACCAACAAAGAGCACCCCCACCTTTTCTACAGAACTCTTCATAGTTCCATCTCTGACATCAAAAGAAAACTGGGGGATGGGGAAAATATACCTACAAGACATTTCGATATAACCAAATGGATACAGAACAGGAATGCAAAGATAGTTTAAAAATTTGAAAATAATTGGCACAATTAATCATAAAAACAACAGATATAATAAAAACTAAATGATTATTTTAATAGAGGCAGAAATAGATTTTAATAAAATATAATACTTATTTAGTAAACACCCTAAAAAAAGTCAAATCATGGAAGGTTACCTTTCTTTAATATGATCAAAAGCACATATTTAGGAGAAGGGACTTACAGAAGCCAAAATGTTGGAGTAAGCAGTAAATTGCTGTAACTCTCCCATATTTACCTCCAAACAACCATAAAATAGTGCCTCCAAGTAAATCATA
Organism: Potorous gilbertii; assembly: GCA_028658325.1. NCBI lineage: Eukaryota > Metazoa > Chordata > Mammalia > Diprotodontia > Potoroidae > Potorous > Potorous gilbertii. The sequence goes on from CM053771.1 coordinate 337,351,046, forward strand.
GAAGGGCAGGACCAGCAAAAAGATGGGGAGAAACAATCTTTTAGCCCAAGAATCTTAGAATATCAGCAGGAAAGTTGTGCCTCACTCAGGTAAAAAAGGAATTCAGTCCAGGATAGAAAACATCCCAGCAAGCCAGCAGCAAGCCCCACCTTAGCAAAGCAATGGGAGATCCTGAGCTCTAGTGTGGTAGAGCAGGCAACTGCCAACGCCAGGTCCCCCATATGCCTCAGCATAGCTAGGGCAACTGGTTCCAGCTCCTAGAGCTGCTACATGCTCCATTATAGGCCCCAGACAAATAGGCAGCCTCCAGCAGCCAGGCCACCATGTGCTTATGTGCTTCAGTGTAGCCCCAGGGAAAATCAGAACTCACCCCCATACAGGCCTAAGCACCTGCCAGACACCAGCAGTAGGACCCTAACTCAGGATCAGGTGAGCTGCCAGACCCCTACAGCCTGCAGCAGTGCCAGCCACTCCCCACCCTATCCCCTTAGCACTGTGCCAGATACAAGGGTCCCCAGGGGGCTTCAGGGCAACATCAATGCAGCACCAGACAAACAGCCCTTGGCACAAGAAGTCTGAGACAGTGCCCTTTCCATCAGGGAGAAGAGCTCAAATTTAAAAGAAAATAAAAGGCCAAAAAGATAAACAAAAAACAAGAAAAAAAAGAATCTGCCCATAGAAAGTTATTGTGGTGAGAGGGAAAACCAAGACACAAACTCAGAAGAGGACAATGACATCAAAACACCTATGGGCAAAATCCCAAAGCAAAATGGCAAGTGGTCTTAGTCTCAGAAAGAACTGGTGGAAGAGCTCCAAAAGGAGCTTAAAAATCATATAAGAAAGGTAGAAGAAAAACTGAGAAAAGAAATGAGAATGATAGAAGAGAATTATGAAAAAAGAGTATCACTTGGAAAAGGAAAACAACTGCTTAAAAAATAGAATTTCCAAATGGAAAAGGAAGTACAAAAGCTAAATGAGGAAAGCAATACAGAATTGGCCAAGTGGAATCTAAAGCTAATATCTCTATGAGATATTAAGAATCAAACAAATTCAAAAGAGTGTAAAAATAGAAGAAAATGTAAAATAACTCATAGGAAAAACAAGTGATCTTGAAATTAGGTCCAGGAAAGACAATGTCAAAATAATTGGACCACCTGAAAGTCATAATCAAGAAATTATCAAGGAAAACTGCCCTGATATCCTGGAACCACAGGAGAAAATAGGCATTGAAAGAAGCCACCAATCACCTCAGGAAAGAGATCCCAAAATAGAAACTCCAAGGAATATTACAGTCGAATTACAACTATCAGGTCAAGGAAAAAAATACTTCAAGTGGCCAGAAAGAAATAATTCAAATATCAGGGAGCTACAATCAGGATTATACAGGATTTAGCAGGTGCAACATTGAAGGATTAGAGGTCATGGAACATGATATTCCAGAGGGCAAAGGAGCTAGGACTACAACCAAAAATCACCTATCTGGTAAAACTAAGTATAATACTTCAAGGGGAAAAAAATGGTCATTCAATGAAATGGAAGGATTTCACACTTTCTTACGGAGAATATTAGAACTGAACAAAAAAATTGATCTCCAATATCAAGACCTAAGAGAAACCTAAAAAGGTAAAAAGAGAAAAGAAAACATAGGCAATTCAATGGAACTGAACTGTTAATGTTGCTACATGGGAAGATGATACTTAAACTCTTAAAAATTGTACCACAAATAGTACAGCTAGAAGGAATATACATAGACAAAAGGTACTGGTACAATGTGAATTTGAGGGAATGACATTAAAAAATAATTAGGGAACTAGAAAGAGGAACACAGTGGGTGCAGAAGGAAGGGACAGGTAGAATGGGATAAATTATTTCACATGAAGAGGTGTGAAAAACCTAGTCCAGTGGCAGGAAAGATGTGGGTGATGGGCATCACTTGAAACTTACTCTTATCGGTACTGGTTCAAAGAGGGAATAATATATACAATTAGATGAATATAGAAATATTTCTTACCCAGTAGGAAAGTAGGAGGAGGATACTACATAAAGGTCTGGGGGGGGGGGAGTTACTGAAAGAAGAGAGGGCAGATGGGGGGAGGCAGTAGACAAAAGCAAAGCATGGTGATGTGGGAAAGGATGAGGAGAGGGGACAAACAGGAGTAAAAAACAGGTTGGAGGGAAATACACAATTAGTCATCATAACTGTGAATGTGAATGTAATGAACTCCCCCATAAAACAGAAGCAGATAGCAGAGTGGATCAAAAACAAGAATCCTACTATATGTTGTTTATAAGAAACATACCTGAAGTAGAGAGAAAAGGTAAGGAAATGGAGCAGAATCTATTATGTTTCAGCTGAAGTTAAAAAAAAAAGCAGGGGTGCAGGGTAGCAACCCTGATCTCAGACAAAGCAAAAGCAAAAATAGACATAATTAAAAGAGATAAGGAAGGAAACTACATTGTGCTAAAAGGTACCATAGATAATAAAGTAAAATCAATATTAAACATATATGCACCAAGTGGTATAATATCCAAATTCTTAAAGAAGTTAAGTGAGTTACAGGTTCAAAGCATTTACAAAATATAAAATAGATAATTTTTATTACATTAAATTTAAAAGCTTTTGCACAAACAAAACCAATACAAGCAAGATTATAAGGAAAACAGAAATCTAGGAAACAATTTTACAGCAAACATCTCTGATAAAGGCCTCATTTCTCAAATATATAGGGAACTGAGTCAAATTTATAAGAATACAAGTCACTTACCAATTGATAAAGGGTCAAAGGATATGAACATGCGATTTTCAGATGAAGAAATTTAAGTTATCTATAGGCATTTGAAGAAGTACTCTAAATCACTTTTCTTTAGAGAAATGCACTTCATACCTATCAGATTGACTAATGTGACAAAAACGGGAAATGATAAATGTTGGAGATGTGGGAAAATTGGAACACTGGTGCACTGTTGGTGGAGTTGTGAACTGATCCAACCATTCCAGAGAACAGTTTGGATCTATGCCCAAAGGGCAATCAAATTGTGCATACCCTTTGATTCAGCAATACCACTACTAGGTCTATATCCCAAAGAGGTCATAAAAAAGGGAAAAAGGACCTACATATGCAAAAATATTTATAGTAGCCCTTCTCGTGACAGCAAAATGTTGAAAATTGAGGGGATGCCCGTCCATTGAGAAATGATTGAATAAGCTATGGTGTATGACGTCCCCCACTCCTACTGACTCTGTCATGCAAGTGCCATAATGATTTATTCAGAAATCCCCAGAGGAACTAGTTAAAATCAGTAATGTAGCATAATCCAAAAAAAAAAACCTACAAAACCATCAGCATTTCTATGAAGTATTATTTTAAAAAAGAAATTATATTACAGAAATTCTATTCAAAATAACTACAAAATACAAAAAAAAATCCTGGGAATTAGTCTAACAATGCACATTTGATATGTAATTACAATAACAAAATACTTTTTAACATAAAAGGAGAATTTAATAGAGATATTTAATGTTCATGATTGATTAATGACATTAAAAATGATATTTTACCTAAATTAAGTTCCAAACAGTGCTACACCAGTCAAATCACCAAAGGGATACTTGACAGAAAATTTGACAGAACTAAACAAAATAATGACAGAATTCATCTGAAAGAATAAAAGTCTAAAACTCCTAAGGAAAATAATTTTTAAAATTAGGAAGGAAAGTAGTCTTAGCAGGACACCAAATTTCAAACTATAGTACAAAATTATTGCCCTCAAATTTATTTAGAACCAATTTTAAGACAAAAAAGTGATCATTGATATAAATTAAATAAACAGAACTCAGACATAAACTAACACAATAGCACTGAGTATACCTAAGTATACTAACTACTGGGGTGAGGATTCCCTATTGAACAAAAACTTAAAGGAAACCTGGAAAAGTATCTGGTAGAAATCCGAAATTAAGTTGAGAACATCATCTTATACCATATTCCACAAACGCCAAATGGATATATGCAGCTAGGTGGTGCAGTGGATACAGCAGGAGTCAGGAGGACCTGAGTTCAAATCTCATCTCAGACACTTGACATTCACTAGCTGTGTGACCTTGGGCAAGTCACTTAACCCCAATTGTCTCATCCTGGGTCATCTCCAGTCCTCCTGATGAATATCTGGTCAGTGGATTCAGATGGCTCTGGAGGAGAAGTGAGACTAGGGACCTGCACAGCCCTGCCTCACTCAAAACAAAGTCAAGTGCAAGTCATGTCATCATTTCTCTGATGGCATGGTCTTCTTCGACAACGAAGGACAAACACACAGAAATGGATACATATAGTCTGAATACAAAATGTCATTTTATCATTAAAAAATATAAAAGAGATTTTATCTTTAATAACTATGGATAGGGAATCAAAGAAAGGGATAGAGATAACAATAAAAGATTAAATAAATAATTTCAGTGACCTATAATTGAAAAAGTTTCTCCTCAATGAAAATAAATGAAGTTAAAATAACAACAATGTATGTATGCATTGGGAGCCAAGCAAAGACTGGAAAGGCAGATTCAAGGTTCCATATAAAGGTCCCAGCACAGAAAAACTTTGTCATGTCTAACTCTTCATTGGCAAAATTGCTGGCGTGGTTTGTCATTTCCTTCTCTAGCAGGAGATTTGCATTTTCAGATATGGTCAATGGGTTGATTTGTTTTAGAGGACTATACATATTTGTAACAATAAACATGCTATGGACAGGGGAAGAATTCTTATCAAAACAAGGGCATGTGGCTAATAGACCCTAATTCCTGTTCCCACTGATGAGTGAAATTCCCAGAATGTGGCTACTATAGCTCTCTTGGGTTAATCTTGAAGCAACTGGAAAAGGAGTACATTCTAATGGGGGTATGCTTCCTGCCACAATTTTCAGTTAATATCAGTTAGCCTGATTACTAGCATTTAGCAAGGGATATCTAATAAAGTGGTATAATAACAACTACAAAACAGAATCCCAATTCCATGAAACATTCTCTTATGAGTACATAGAGTAGCCAGGAGAAAATGAGCTCAAGTTTAGAAAACACATGTGACAAAGAGCTGATTAACCCCTGGAAAATCCATTTTTGAAAGTTCTCAAAGTGATCCCATTAGGTATGGTATGGCTCTTCTCTGGGGCAGCTAGGTGGTACAGGGGATAGTGTGCAGACCTAGAGTCAGGAGATTCCTCTTCCTGAGTTCAAATCTGGCTTTAGACACTACCTGTGTGACTCTGGGCGTGTCACTTCACTTTGTCTCATTCACTCATCTGGGAATTTCACAGGTCGGTGTGAGCAGGAGTTGGGAACTATTAATGACATGCCCTTGTTTTGATAAGAATTCTTCCCCTGTCCATAGCATGTTTATTGGTTTTCTTTTCATATCTATTACAACCTCCTAAGCCCCCTACTGTAGGATACTCTCCTTTATAACAAATATGTATAGTCCTCTGAAACATATCAACACATTGACCATCTCTGAAAATGCAAATCTCATTTTTTACCTGTAATCTATTCTCTCTCTTTCAAGAAGTGGGAGGCAAGTTTCATCATAAGGCTCTTGAAGTTACTCTTGACACTCTTTGATTAAAATTCTAAAATTTTTTATGAAGTAATCATGAAACTTGTTCTCATTTTATTTTACATTAGTTCATAAAGTCTTCCCATGTTTCTCTGAATCAGTTATATTCATTCATTTTTATGCTACAATAACATTCCACTGCAATCATATACTATAATTTATTCAGCCATTGATGAATTTACAACCACTTATTTTGTTTCTAGGTCTTCTCTACTGCAAAAAGTCTCATTACCAAGATTTTTTTATATGTGGATTCGTTCTGTCTTTAATATCCATGAGATATATGCCAAATAGAAATATCACTGGGTTATAGGGTAAATACAGTAACAGTAAATACAGTCATCTGAGGCTGGTGGAAGTATAGAATGAGCCAGTCATTCTGGATATATTGGAATTATACAAGAAAAAACTCACTAACCTGTCCCTTTAACCCAGCAGTTTCTACTACTTGATAAATCTCAAAGAATTCAAAAATAGAAACAATGGTCTGATACATGCTAAAATATTCATATCAGAAATCTTTATGAGAACAAAGAACTGGAAACAAAGTATGAGCAAAACTGATCAGGAAGTGGCTGAAAAACTAAGATGTGAATTGATGGAATATTGTTGCTAATGAATATGAGAAACATTGGAAGATTCATATGGACTGATGCAAATCAAAATACATGGAACTAAGAAAACAAAATACACAATGTCCACAACATAAATGAAAAAGATCACTAAAAGAAAATAAAGTTCTAAGCAACAGTAAAACCAATTAAGGTCCCAGAGAAAAGATATAACACTCCCTTCATGGCAAAGAGATGGGAGACACAAGAGTGTTGTATATGTTGTCAGATTTTGTCACTATTTTTGCTTCAGGGAGGGTTCAAGTTGAGGAGGAGGAATGGAAATGAAGACCAAACTCATCAATAAAATCTTGCTTCAAAAAAATATATGGAGTAAGGCTAAAGTTAGATTGGAACCTGTGAGGGATATGACATAGCAAAATGTAATGGAAGCGTTATTATGGAAGCATTTATTAAGTGTCATCCGCTGCGTTAAGTTCTGAGAACAGAAATAGAAAAGCAAGACAGTCCCTATTGTCACATTCAAATGGTTCATTTCAAATTAGGGACAACACCCATACAGGATGGTTCAGCAGCTGGTCAGAAGGCAATGGCAAAGAAGACGGTGTTCCATTATTTTACCAAAAATTGTATTTAATGATTCTCTGCTCATTTAAGTGTGGAGTCATGTACCGCACCAATGACTGTTGGGAAGGGGATAACAGCAACAAACTTTTTATAACTCTATGTATTGAGCATTTTACAAATATTATCTCATTTGGTAGTGAATCAAGACTCTACATTGCCTCTGGTGGGAGTGGAGACCCGGAAAATCAGTATCCAGCCTGTGGGAACTAGGCAATAGGGACTGGATTCCCTGATACCTACTTTTATGGGGTAGACTTGGGCTAGACTAGAGGTGAACTTTGCCTTGAGGAGAACTGACTTCAAGGCAGACTTCAGAAAAACCTGGAAAGACTTATATGAACTGATATTGAGTGAAGTGAGCAGAACCAGGAAAACATTGTACGCAGTAACAGCCACAGTGCGTGATGACTGACTTTGATAGACTTAGCTCTTCTCAGCAATGCAAGGACCTAAAACAATTCCAAAGGACTCATGATGAAAAATGCCATCTACATCCAGAGAATAACTATGGAGTCTGAAGGCAGAGTGAAGCAGACTATTTTCTTTTTTATTGTTTTGTTTTGTTTTCTTTCTCATGGTTCCTACCATTCATTCTAATTCTTCTATACAACATGACCAATGTGAAAATGTTTAATAGGAATGTATATGTAGAACCTATATCAGATTGCATGCCATCTTGCAGGGTAGGGGGAGAGGGGAGAAAAATTAAAACTTAAGGAAGTGAAAAATTAAAACTTAAGGAAGTTGAAAACTAAAAATAAATAAATTTTTTAAAAAACTGGGTTCAAATTCCACCTTTGACATTTGCTAGCTTTGTGACTTTAGTCAAATCACTTAATCTGTGAGTCTCAGTGTCCTTATCTGTAAAATGGGAGGGCAGATAATTCCTGTCTCAGAAGGATATTGTGAAATTCACATGAAAAACATATTAGTGTTGTAAAATTCAAAGCACTCTATAAATGTCAATCACTATTATCTGGTGACTTTCACTATAAACCTTTATTCAGGAGAAAAGTAAAGAAAATCTGGGTTGCCTTAGTTCGATAACAATCCCCATCCCACCCCTCAATTAAAATGAAATGTTTTAAATTGGTCTTTAGCCCAATATCAGGTAAAGACCAAGAAACATGAGAAAATAGCGACCATTCTTATAATGTTTCTCAGGTTTCAGATATTTCTCTTAATCACTGAGCAGGCAGAAAATACCAATGAATAAATATTAGTCTGAAGATAATTTCCTGGGCAATTAATAGGAAGGACAATTTTATACTGTTCTGTCAACTATAAGAAATCACAGACACTAAAGTGGCTCCTGCTTGAGACCCTCCTGTTTGTAGATGGCCTTGAAATGCTGCATCCTTAGAAAAAAGACATAGGGAAGGATTCCTTCTGCTCGAGTTTCTAAAATTACACCCAGTCAGAGGCCAGAACCTGACATGGCTCCTCTGCCATCTGTGTAGCATTTTCTCTGTAGCTGATGGGGCTTCTAATTCCATTATTTTCAGTCCGGAGGCTATATAAATTATTGACAAGTATGTAGATAGGTTTTCATGCCAGGAAATTTTTGTGTGCAAATTTATATCACACAAGATTAGCAAGGCCAGCTTCTTTGCTCTGTAAAGAGTTGTAAAAGTTTGGAGTTCTTTATGTAGACATTCTTTTGCATTGAGAGTCCTTGAAACTAAAAATTACCAAAGCCAGCATTACAGCAGGCTCTCCTCCTCTCCTTAGGTTTCTCTAAGGTTATTCACTATTCACGAAATTCTTTTTGGTGTTTCACCACCACATGCAGACATGACCAGCTCTTAGGAGCCTGGGTTATAGATTTCCTATGAAATATTTTTTAACCTGAATATGATTCCTTGCCCCTGCTCTCCAGAATGCTTCCTGTCTTCATTTCCCAACATTGCACAAACAGTGTAAGCCAAATTGGACACTATAAAACATTGAGGAAAGTCAATTTTCTGCCAAGATTTTCATATCCTATATTCTAAAATGAAGTATAAATGATTGTGAGATGATCTATCTGTGGCACTGTTTAACTTCATTAGCACTGATAACAGAGTTGATGGTATCCTTTGCATCCCTTTAAAAAAAATCCACTTTGAACTTAAATATAAAAAGACCAAATTTAGAAAAGAAATTTCCATGTACACAGCACAACACAAAAAGAGGATCCAACATGAAACCATGAATCTCCATTTCAGTTTACTTTTTTTTAAAAAACTATGTAGCAAATATTACATATCATTTTCAAAGCTAGCCTACTTTTTTGTGCTTCCTTGTGAGTTTTCTTGTTCTCTGCTGTGCACTGTTTTTTCTCTCTCCCTAACCACCCCACCATTAGACACAGATATATACCGTGTGTGTGTGTGTGTATGTGTGCATATACGTGTAAAACCATACTATACATACTTCCATTTATTGATTCTTTCTCTAGAGGTGGATAGCATCTTCTTTCATAGGTCCTTTGTAGGTTGATCTGAGTATTTATAATACTCAAAGTAACTCAGTCATTCACAGGTATTCTTTGAATGCTGTTGCCATTACTGTATACAACATTTTCTTGGTTCTGCTTTTTTCACTCTTCCTTATTTCATGCAAATCTTTCCACATTTTTCTAAAATCAATCAGCTCATCTTTTCTTAAAGCACAGTAATATTCCATCACAATTATACACTACAACTTGTTCAGGCATTCCCTGATTGATGGGCATCCTTTCAGTTTCCGGTTTTTTGCCACTGCAGATTACTGCTATAAATAATTTAGAACATAGAGGTAATTTTCCTTTTTTCTCTGATCACCTGAGGAAGTAGACCTAATAGTGTTACTGTTGGGTCAAAGCATCTTTGCATCCCTTTGGTACTAACATACACTGGTTTTAATGTGATGATGATGATGATGATGATGATGATGGCAAACCTCTTGCTGCTCTGAAGTCACATATGTCACACAGATAAAGTTTTATGGAAATAAAGGAATTTGTATTATACCCCTATGTTATATCTGCATGCCCAGAACTAAACTCGCACATTTTATCTGAAAGCTTCACTGTGGTTTGGAGAAGACACTGAATTCTCCACACTGTTCTTTACTCTTGACATACTACTATTTATATATCGATGTAGTAGGAACACTATTCTAACTGCACCCCCACCCCCACCTCTCACCCCAACCCATTCTCAGGCAACTTAAGCTAGTTTTTCCTTAAATGTCTCCAGAATAGTTTTAATACAGTCTAAGGAAAAAATGCACTACCCAAGTACCCACAAGCTGACTGTAACTAGATGTAATGGTGACTTGGCTTGAGGAACTAATGGCTATTAAAATCATTTCCTGGTCACCTGAGTACAAAACAGCCACAAGGAACTTGGGATGCTTTCTGGTGTTTGACTGGGGGACCAAAATGGGTAACTGAGAGGCAGGAGAGCCTCTCTCAACTAAAGCAACCCCTCAATGCTTAACTTTGTTGAATATCTTTCTTAGCAATGGCTAAGTAAATCTTTTGTTACCTATTGGATGACTTGAGAGTGCATCACTTTGTTTCTATGGAACTGTCAGGACTGAATCAAGTTCAGTTCAGAACATCTGACAAATCCCAAGCATGGTTTACTCCCCTCCATTTGACAGATTCCTCCAGTGCTATTCACAAGGCATTGAACCAAGCTAGGGGAAGTCATACAACTAAGATGCTTGAATTATTACAGATATATGTTATATGGGCTCAAGTAGGACCTTATTATAGCCATTGATTTTTCCACCCCACTCCCTGCGGAAACTGTTCCATACCACTTCTCCTCCCTTCAAACTTCCCAAATCTCTATCTCCCCCTAGTCTTTCAATTGAGGACCTCACCTCATACTTCATTGAGAAAAAAGAGGCCATTTTCTATGAGTTTCTCTTCATCTCCAAACACTTTGACAACTTTTCCTAGTTTCTTCTGCTTTAATCCAATTTCTGATAAGGAGGTTTCCCTTCTCTCTGAGGTCAACCCTTCTACAAGTACCCTAGATCCTACTCCCTTTAGGCTTCTCTAGAAAATTTCCCTGTCAATCTCTCCCTTTCCTTCTTTAATCACCAATCTTTCCCTTGCTACTGGTTCCTTTCCTTTGGTTTCAAATGTAACCAAGTCTCCCTAACCCTTGAAAAATCTTCACTAGACTCTACCATCTTATCATAGTAAGGCAGCTAGGTGGTTCAGTTGGGCCTAGAGTCAGGAAGACAAGTTCAAATACTGCCTTAGACATTTATCAAGTGTGACTGTTATGGAAGTATTTTGCATGACTACACATGTATAACCTTTATCAAATTGCTTCCCTTCTCAATAAAGGTGGATGGGGAGGGGGGAAAGGGGAGAAGGTGGAACTCAAAGCTTTAAAAATAAATGTTAAAGATTGCTTTTCCATGAAACTAGGAAATAAGATATATAGGCAATGAGGTATAGAAATCTATCTTGCCCTAGAGGAAAATAGAAGGGAAGGCCATAAGGGGGCATGGGGAAGAAAAGGGAAGTCAGATTGGAGGAAAGGATAATCAGAATACATGATGCCCTGCAGTAGGGGGAAGAGGGAGACAGGGAGAAATTTTGAAATTCAGAATTTTGTGGTAGTGAATGTTGAAAACTAAAAATAAATAAATTTAAAAAATATATATATTTGCTTTTAAAACTCCAAGTTACAAATTCTCTCCCTTCCTCTCTCCTTACCACCCTCCAAATTGAGAATACAAGCAGTTCCATATAGGTTATATGTGTGTAGTTATTCAAAACATACCCATAATAGTCATGTTGTGAAAGAAAATGTAGACCAAAAAAAAAAACTCAAAAAAAATAAAGTGGGAAAAAAAAACACACAAAAGTTGGAGGTGGAGTAACAAAATGGACTTTCTAGAGTGCTGCCCCAAAACCAAGCCAAATATCTGTAAAAACAAAATGGCTCTAAACAAATTCTGGAGCTGTACAACCCACAGAAGGATGGAGTGAAGCAAATCTCCAGCTCAAGACAGCCTAGAAGGTGACAGGGAAGTGTCTATCCTGAGAGTGATTATCAATAGTAATTGATGTCTTGTAACTAGCCTGATGTCTTTCTTTTTCTTGGCCTCATTAAAGGGGCCATGCCCTGGCTACTTCTTAAATGGGCCTATTTAGGGTGGGCGTTGCCTCACCCTAAATGAGTACCTGCAAAGACTGGCCTAAGGGGCCCAAGGTCTCCCAGTGCATCCTGGGTCATCTCCAGTCATCCTAAGGAATATCAGGTGCCTGGATTTTAGATGACTGTGGAGGAGAGGTGAGGCTAGTGACCTGCACAGCCCTCCCTCACTCAAAACAAAGTCAAGTGCAAGTCATGTCATCATTTCTCTGATGGCATGGTCTTCTTTGACAATGAAGTATGAACACAATCGTGCCATGGTGGGGGCAAGACACAGTCCAGCATGGGCCACAGCAGCACAGATGGGACCTAATTAGGCCTTGAGGGGACTGATTCTTGGGTACCTGTGCCAGTTTCCAGATTTCACGGCCCCAAAACACTCAGGACAAATTGAAAGGTAAGTGGAAAAAGCCTGTGTGACCATAGTAGCAGCAGGGATAGCAGCAGCAACTGTTTCTGGAGCTCTATGCCCACAGATTGTAGGGAAATTAAGAGACTGACAGTACACCCCCCACCCACACTGGAAGCAGAGACTTACCTTGACAAAGAGCTCAAAAGTCAAGTAAATCACTGGGGAAATGAGCAAAAACCAGAAAAAGAATCAAAATATAGAATCTTACTTTGGCGACAAGACCAAAACATGCAAACAGAAGACAACAAAGTCAAAGCTCTTCCATCCAAAGTCTCCCCCAAAAAAGTGTGAACTGGTCTCAGGTCATGGAAGAGCACAAAAATGATTTTGAAAATCAAGTAAGAGAAGTTAGAAAAACTGGGAAGAGAAATGAGAGTGATGCAAGAAAATTATGAAAAACAAGTCTCCTGCTTGCTAAAGGAGACCCAAAATTATGCTGAAGAAAATAACACTGTAAAACTAGACTAACCCAAATGACAAAAGAGATCAAAAAGTCAATGAAGAGAAGAATGTTCTAAAAGGCAGAATTGACCAGATGGAAAGGGATGTTCAAAAGCTCACCAAAGAAAAGAATTCTTTAAAGATTAGAACAGAACAGATAAAAGCTAAAGACTTCATGAAAAATCAAGAAATTGTAAAAAAGAACCAAAGGAATGAAAAAATAGCAGACAATGTGAAATATCTCATTGAAAAAATAACTAACCTGGCAAATAGATCCAGGACAGACAGTTTAAAAATTATAGGATGACCTGAAAGCTATGATAAAAAAAAAAAGAGCCTAAACATCATCTTGCAAGAAATTATCAAGGAAAACTGCCCTGATATTCTACAACCAGAGGGTAAAATAAGTATTGAAAGAATCCACCAATCATCTCCTGAAAGAGATCTAAAAAGAAAAACTCCAAGGAATATTGTAGTCAAATTTCAGAGCTCCCAGGTCAAGGAGAAAATGTTGCAAGCAGTCAGAAAGAAACAATTTGAATATTGTAGAAATACAAATAGGATAACACAAGATCTAGCAGCTTCTGCATTGAGATTGCAGGGCTTGGAATATGATATTCCAAAGTCAAAAGAACTAGGATTAAAACTACAAATCACCCAGCAAAAGAAAGTGTAATATTTCAGGGAGGGGAATGGTCTTCCAATGAAATAGAGGACTTTCAAGTATTCTTGATGAGAAAACCAGAGTTGAATAGAAAATTTGATTTTCAAACACAAGAATCAAGAGAAGCATGAAAAGGTAAACAGGAAAGAAAAATCATAAGGGACTTACTAAAGCTGAATTGTTTACCTTCCTACATGGAAAGATAATATTTATAACTCTTGAGAATTTTCTCAGTATTTAGGTAGTTGAATGGATTATGTACATATAGACAGAGGACATAGGGTGAGTTGAATAGGAAGGGATGGTATCTAAAAAAATAAAATTATGGGGTCAGAGAGGAATATGTTGGGAGGAGAAAGGGAGAAATAGAATGGGGCAAATTATCTCTCCCATAAAAGAGACAAGGAAAGGCTTTTTCAATGCCAGAGAAGAGGGGCGAGGTAAGAGAAAAAAAATGAACTTTACTCCCATTACATTTAGCTTAAGGAGGGAATAACACACACACTCATTTTGGCATGAAAATCTATCTTACACTACAGGAAAGTAGGAGAGAAGGGGAGAAGTAGGGTGGGGAATGATAGAAGGGAGGGTAAATGGGAGGAGTGAGTAATTGGAAGTAAACACTTTTGGGAAGGGACAAGGTAAAAAAAAAGATAGAATGAATGGGGGGCAGGAGAGGATGAAGGGAAATATAGTTAGACTTTCACAATATGACTTTTATAGAAGTCTTTTGTATAACTACACATGTGTAATATATATCGAATTGCTTGCCTTCTCAGCGGGGATGGGTGGGGAGGGAGGAAGGAAGAGAAGTTGAAACTCAAAGTTTTAAAAACAAATGTTAAGAATTGTTTTTACATGCACCTGGGAAATAAAATGTACAGGCAATAGGGTATAAAAGTCTATCTTGCCCTACAAGAAAACAGAGGGGATGGGGTGTAATAGAAGTGAGGGCAGATTGGGGGAAGGGGTAATCAGAATGCATGTTGTCTTGGGGTGGGCAGAGGGCAGAGATGGGGAAAAAATTTGGAACTCAAAATCTTGTGGAAATGAATGTTGAAAACTAAAAATAAATAAATTGATTAAAAGAAACACAAAAGTTACTTCAATCTGTATTCAGACATCATGGGTTCTTTCTCTGGAGATGGATAGCATTTTTCTTCCTAAGTTCCTCAGAGTTGTCATAGTTCATTGTATTGTTGAGAACAACTAGTCCTTCATAGCTTATTATCTTACAATATTACTCTAACTTTGTACCAGTACATTTTACTTGGCATCAACCCATGTAACTCCTATTTTTTTCTGAAGAATCCTGCTCATCATTTCTTATAGTACAAAATTATTCCATCATAATTACATACCACTACATACCACAGTTATTACCAGTTGTGCATCCCCTCAATTTCTAATTCTTTACCTCCAGAAAAGAGATGCTATAAATATTTTTGTACATATAGGTCCTTTTCCTTTTGGTTTGTTTTTTGTTTCATCACTCTTAGGATAAGTGGTATTGCTATGTCAAAGGGTATGCATGGTTTTATAGCCCTTTGGCTATAGTTTCAAATTGCTCTACAGAATGGTTTAGTCATTTCACAACTCTGACAACAGTACATTAATGTCTCATTTTTTCCACATCCCCTACAATATTTGTCATTTACTTTTTCTATCCTATTATCTAATCTAATAGGTATGAGGTAGTACTTCAGAATTCTTTTAGCTTGCATGTCTCCAATCATTAGTGAATTAAAATATTTTTTCATATGACTATGGATAGCTTTAATTACTTCACCTGAAAACTGATTTTATCTTTTGATCATTTGTCAATTGGGTAATGGCACTTATTTTTATAAATTTGACAGAATTCTCTGTATCTTAGAGAAATGAGATCTTTATCAGAATAACTTGCTTCAAAATTTTTTTCACATAGTAATATTATATTATATAATAGTAATATTGCTAAATATATTTCCCTCCATTCTATTTCCTCTACTCATTTATTCTATTCTCTCTTTCTTTTCATCTTGTCCCTCCTTAAAAGTGTTTTGCTTTTGATTACTCCTTCCCCCAATTTGTCCTCCCTTCTATCAACCCCCCTTTCTCTTATTCCCTTTCCCCTCCTATTTGCCTATAGGGTAAGGTAGATTTCTATACTCCAATGCCTGTGTATCTTATTTTCCAGTTACATCTAAAAACATGTTTTTAATGTTTTGAACATTTGTTTTTAAAACCATGAATTCCAAATTCCCTCCCGTCCTCCTTTCCTACTCCCTTTCATTTAGAAGGTAAGTAACTCAATATAGGTTATACATGTGTAGTAATGCAAAATGCTTCCATAAAAGTCATGTTGTGAAAGACTGACTACATATCCCTCCATCCTATCTCACCCTCCGTTTATTTTATTCTCTCCTTTCACCTTTTATCTCCTCAAAAATGTTTGCTTCTGATTACCCTTTCTCCCAATCTGTGCTTCCTTCTATCATGACCCCTCTCTTAGCCCCTTCCCACTTATTTTCCTGTAGGTTAAGGGAGATTTCCATACCCAATTAAGTGTGCATATTATTCCCTTCTTAAGCCAATTCCAATGAGGGTAAGGTTCACTTTCTCTCACGTCCCCCCTCTTTCCCTCCACTATAAAAACTTTTTCTTGCCTCTTTTATGTGAGATAATTTACCCCATTCTATCTCTCCCTTTCTCTTCTCCCAATACATTCCTTTCTTTCACCATTTAATTTTATTTTTTAGATATCTTCCCTTCATACTCAACTCACCCTATGTCCTCTGTGTATGTATGTATTCCCTCCAACTACCCTAATGATGAGAAAGGTCTCATGAGTTACAAATATCATTTTTCCATGTAGGAACATAAACAATTCAACTTTAATAAGTCCCTTATGATTTCTCTTTCCTGTTTACCTTGTCATACTTCTCTTAATTCTTGTATTTGAAAGTCAAATTTTCTATTTAGCTTGTCTTTTCTCAATAATACAATAAATCCAACTGTCTCATTGAATATCATTTTTCCCCTCATGGATTACACTCAGTTGTGCTAGGTAGATGATTCTTTCTTTTAGTTGTAGCTCCTTTGACCTCCAGAGTATTAGATTCTAAGCCCTCTAATTCTTTAGTGTAGAAGCTGCTAAATCTTGTGTTATCCTGCTTGTGGATGCACAATAATTGAATTATTTCTTTCTGATTGTTTGCAATATTTTCTCCTTGACCTGGGAACTCTGGAATTTGACTATAATATTCCCATAAGTTTTCATTTTGGGATCTCTTTCAGGAGATGATCGGTGGATTCTTTCTATTGCCATTTTACCCTCTGACTCTAGATTATCAGGGCAGTTTTCAGTAATAACTTTCCAAGAGATGATTCCTAGGCTCATTTTTTGATCATGGCCTTCAGGTAGTCCAATAATTTTTAAATTATCTCTCCTGTATCTATTTTCCCAGCCAGCTGCTTTTCCAATAAGATATTTCACATTGTCTTCTATTTTTTTCATTCTTTTGGTTTTGTTTTGTAATTTCTTGATTTCTCATAGGGTCATTAGCTTTTGTTTGCTTCATTCTAATTTTTAAGAAATTATTTTCTTCAGTGAGATTTTAGACTTCCTTTTCCATTTGGACAATTATGCTGTCCTCCTTGTCTTGTTGGACTTCTTTTGTTATTTGGTCTATTCTATTTTTTTAAGGTCTTACTTTTTTCATTATTTTTGGAGAGTCTCCTTTACCAAGCCATGATTAGTTTATCATGATTTTCTTGCATCATTCTCATTTCCCTTCCCAATTTTTCCTCCATTTCTCTTACTTGATTTTCAAAATCCATTTTTAGCTCTTTCATGGCTTAAGACCAATTCAGATTTTTCTTGGAGATTTTGGATGTAAGAGCTTTAACTTTTCTGTCTCTTTCTGATGTGTGTTTTGATCTTCCTTGTCATACAAGTAAGTTTCTGTGGTCTGAGTTTTTTTTCCATTGTTGGCTCATTTCCCCAGTCAATTCCTCAGCTTTTTAACTCTTAATGCAGGGCTCTGCTTCCAGTGTGGAGGGCTTACTATCTCAAGCTACAGGGGGTTTGCAAAGCTGTTTTCAGGGACTCTTCAAGGGACCATAATTTGCCTTTTCTTCTAAGGTGGAATGAACTAAGGAAAGGTGTTTATTCCTCTCCGCACTTGTGCTATGATAGTCTGTGAGTGACCACAAGCATGCTTTTCTGCCCTAAAACTGTGAAGAGGGTTCCCCCTCCACTGTGTCTGTAAGATCTGCTATGCCAGTGTTCCCCTTCCCCCCAAGACTGTCACCCAGAACTCTGACTCAGACCCAAGTATGAGCAACACAACAGAGTCCTACCTCAATGTTAGCAAAGAGACCCTGTAATGTCCTTCTGACCACTTCTTCAATCCCTTTACCATTTGTGGTCTGAGACTTATGGAAGCAGCCACTTCTGCTGCCAGTGATAGCTACTGCTGCTGCTACCAGCTGCCACCACTGCTGATTCAGTCACTCCTAAGGCCTGCTCCTGGTTTTCTGGGGTGAGGCTGTGCTGGAGTCAAGGTTGGACTGTACTCTTTTCTCACCCAGGTATGACAGACTTTTCCTACTGACCTTCCAAAATGTCTTTGGTGTTTGCAGTTTGAAAAGTCTGGAAACCACCACAACTACCAGTGATTCAGTTCCCTGAGACCTGCTCCCAGTTTGCTGAGGACAAATCTCTGCTGGAATGGTCTGCACTAGACCACACTTTTCTCTCAGTCTGATGCAACAGATCTTTCCTATTGACCTTCCAGATTGTCTTGGACTAGAAATTTGTTTTACTCTGTCTTTTTGTGGGTTCTGCTGCCCTAGAATTTATTTAGAATCATTTTATAGGTATTTAAAAGGGTTTGGAGCTCAGTAAAGTCCCTCCCTTTATTCTGTCATCTTGACTCGGTCCCCCCCCAACTTCCCCCAACAAATATTTTGATGATTTTTTAAAAGATCCCTTTCTTCCACTTCTATATCCCTAATTTTTATATATTTAAAGATTATTGATAAATTTTACTTTTATATCACCAACTTTTATAAATTACCCCCATCCTGTGAGAGGTGTTGATTTCTATTAGTTAAAACAAAAAACCAATAAGGTTCTGACACCTAAAATAGAGACAATTAATAAACCTATAGAAGACAAAAAGTCATTCCCCGAATAAATTATGGTATATGAATGTACTGGAATACTATTGCGCTATAAGAAATGATGAACAGGAAGACTTCAGAGAGGCCTGGAAAAACTATATAATCTGATGTTGAGTGAAAGAAGCAGAACCAGGAGAACTTTGTACACAGCAACAACCATAGTGTATGAAGATTTTTTTCTGGTAGACTCAGAACTTCATGTCAATACAAGGACTTAAAAAATTCCCAATGGTCTTCTAAGGCAAAATGCCTTCCACATCCAGAGAAAGAACTATGGAATTCAATCGCATAGTGTAGCAGATCATTTTCTTTCGTATTATGTTTGGGTTTGTTATATGATTTCTCTCATTCATTTTAATTCTTCTATACAACATGACTATGGTGAAAATGTATTTAATAGGAATGTATATGTAGAACTTATATAAAATTGTATGCCATCTCAGGAAAGGAGGGGAGAGGTGGGGGGGAGAGAGGGAGAGGGAGGGAAAGAAAAATTCTAGGTTGTATGGCAGTGATCGTGAAACACTGAAAATAAATTTTAAAAAAATCATTCCCCAATAAATAAATGTTCACAGGATATGAAAAAACAGTTTCCAAAGGACCAACTGCAAAATACTAATACCCGTATGAAAGAATGGTCCAAATCACCAATAAAAAGAGAAATACAGTCGGAAAAATTCCCAAGGTTCCACCACATGATTGGCAAGTTGGCAAAGATGACAATAAATAAGAATAATCAATGAGAAATTATGGAAAGACAGTCATCATAATGGCATTATTAGAGAAACCATAACTTGGTTCAACCACTCTGGGAAAAAAATTGAAATTATTAATAATAATAACTAGTATTTACATAGTAACTTAAGGTTTGAGAAGTGCTTTACAAATATTGTGTCATGTTACTGTCACAAAAACCCTGGCAAGTAGGTTAGAAAGACAGAAACTAATGAAGAAAGAAGGTAAGTGATTGGTCAAGGGTCACGTAGCAAATAAATGTCTGAGGCAGGATTTGAACTCACTCCAATACAGTGTTCTCTCCATTGTGTCAAATAGCTGTCTTTTATTATGCAAATTATGCAAAAAATTACTAAAATATCCATACTCTTTGAACCAGAGATTCCACTGCTAGGCATATACTCCAAAGAAATCAATAAGAAACAGATAAGCCACATATATACCTAAATATTTATGGTAGCAAAGAAGATGTCCATCAATTGGGAAACGGTTAAACAAATATCAGTACAATGAATATAGTATAATATTAGTTCACTGTAAGGAATGATGAATATGATGAACCAAGAGAAACATGGAACTGAATTCTGAGAAATTTTAGTGATCAAACCTGACCGCAAATAAGAACTATGTGAAGACATTCTCCTCCTCATGAGCTATTTTTTTGAAGAAATGGAGACCTATTTGTATGAATCACTGTGTGCACCATCTGACTTTTTCAATACTGGTTAGTTTTGTAGAATATTTTCATCACTTTTCAATTCCTTATTATAAGATTTTCTGGGAGGGAAATGAGGAAGGAATACATTTAATAATAGATGATGTAAAAATAGAAGATATAAACAATTTTGTTTTTAAAAATCCAGACACAAATTAACCTTATATATGCAAATGACACTTCAGTTACAGTAATTTTGAAACTTGTTCAAGTTTGGGATAAGGAGGTAGAGAGTTGGGAAAATGTGATTTCTTGGATAGAAAAAAAAAAGCACAAACTCTTGGAAGATTCCCTCATTCCTTCTTAACAACTCTTATTTTGATTTCAACTAAATCAGGGAAGCTTAGATAAGGATGTTGTGCTTCAATGGTCTTCCTTGAGAGTCATGCCTACATTCAAGATAGACAGGAACATTCTCTGTGAATGATCCACATTTACTAGTATCATGTAATCTCTTGGATAATTTTCAAGGCAAATTTAATCACCTATTGCCCTCAAATGTGTCATTACTGGGGCTTTCTTCTTTCTTCTTTATGCATTCTTATCAGATTACCATAGCTTGCCTCTCTATCCTATACCAGAAATTTATAATGGTAAAGGGGCATTCAAAATAACAAATAGCTTAAGTAAAAGGAAAAGAGTCATCACAGATGTTGGAGATCACAAAATTAGTAGTTACTACAATAAACAATTTGAGATTCTTAGAACATGTGGGTGCCTACAGATGAGCATGCACACATTTATCCAATGACCCATGAAATACTATGAGTTCAAATTTACCTTTGATTTAAAAGACATAGGATAAAAGCATAATTTACTACTTTTAAATATGTATTACTAATAACAATGCATTTACATGCTGCCTTAAGGTTTACCAAAGCATTTTCCTTACAACAGCCTTTTAAGATATACAGTAAAAGTACTATGTCCATTTTACAGATGGGAAAACTAAGGCTCACAAAGTGATTTTGCCCAAGAGCTATACAAATTAAATTAAATAGTCTCTTAAGGGACTCAACCTGTGAGTACAAACTAGGGAGAGGGGGCTTTAACAGACACCACTATCCGTTGAAGAGGCAGTATGGGGCAGAAAATAAGGCACTGCCCTTGGAGTTAGAAAAACCTGGTTTCAAAAACTGCCTCAGACACTAGCTGGGTGACCTTGGGACAGACGCTTAACTTCTTGTGCCTCAGTTTCCTCATCTGCCATATGAGGGTTATGGATTCGATTGTCTCTAAAGCTCCTTCAGTTCTAAATCTCTGATACTATGAACGCCATAATGTGGATTAAGATATAAAACATGAATAAGCATATCTCATGAGTTAGATATCATCCTAGAAAGTAGGGTCCTAAATGAATGAATCAGATGGAAATGTGGGAAATTTTGATAAAGATAACAAGGAATGAAAAAGGCCAGAGGATTAGGCTTATGATTGAAGGCAGGGATCCTAGAGAGTCTGCAGCAACATGAAGGTACCAGGTGAAAGGTAATGCTCCAAAGAAAAACTTCACCTGTTTCTTAATTTGTTTGAAGGCCAGCCATGCATACACACTTACTGAGTCATCTCTTTTAGCTTCATGGAAAGCATTGATGGCACTATTATGAGCCACAGGAGACTTGCACACCAGTTTCTTAATCCACTTAATAGCAGAGTTTATGAAATCCTCACTGGCAAAGACAGATTCATACTGCCACTTGGTAATAATCTGAGCAGCTCTGGGGGGAAAAAATCACATTGGAGAGTGGTTTAGCAGTCATGTGAATCACCCCTTGGACTAGCAGGATACTAAGAAATGCAGCTCAAAGTGCTTTCACTGTATTTAACCTCTTTTTGAGGAAGGAAGGAAGGGAAGAAGGAAGGAACGAAGAGATGGAGGGAGAAAGGAAGGTAAGAAGGGAGGAGGGAAGGAAGGAAGTTTGTATTGAGCAATATTCTTACATTATATACATATATCACAAATTGTTCAGCCATTTCCCCAGCTAGTGGGTTTCCTGTTCTTTGCTATCATACAAAGTATTTCTTTACATATTTTTGTATATTTAGGTGATTTCCTTCTGTCTTTACCTTCTTTGGACAATATGCATAGTAGATGTAGAGTTTAATGACTGGCTATAATATCAAATTATTTTCCAGAATGGCTGGACTAACACACAACTCCACTAAAGACATATTAACTCACACTAATTTTTCAAAAAATGTGTTAATTAACAAGGGAAAAGAGATAAATAAGATGCTGGATGTATTAGAAAAGTTCAGGGAAGAGGATTTGTGTTTTTTGGGTTATTTTAGGATGGTGGAAACTTGAATATGAATGTATGTGGATAGAAAAGGAGTCAGTGAAGAGAAGAAAGTAGAAAAGGGTGAGAAAAGGAAAGGAGATAAGTTCCCCTCAAACTCTGAGGTTCTGTGATCCTAATTAAGTCCTTCGATACGCTAGTGGTTCATCATCATGGGTAGCTCTCTTCCAGGGGTACTGATCACAATCCATCCAAACCGTCATGCAACTCTTGTCCCTGTCTCACCATCAGTCTTTCACATATAACTCCACATGTTGAGGACTTTCCTCTACATCTTTTGGTATGGTGTGGATACCAAGAGAATATGACAGTTCTACACTTACCATCTTTTTACTCTTCTTCTGTGATCAGCCCATATCCTTTGTTTTTCATTTCTACCTTATACATCCTTCATACTAATTCTCAGGTCTAGTTTTCCATCTGTTTTCTATCTGTTGGCAGACTACTCACTCACCGTACATCTCTCCACTGTCTTTTAATTGACCCATATTTTCAATTCAGCTTAATTTGACAAGAATTTATTATTGTTATATTTACTTATTAGATAGCCACTAAAATGCGTGTGTGAATTTTATCTTTCTTCAGATCATTTGTTCGTGAAAATGGCATCCACTTACCGTATGAGGTTAAATGTGGTCAGATGAGCCACTTGTTCCTCAATGACCATTATGAGAGCATCTTGGCAAAGGCTGAACTCCTCATCATCCAGAGAACCAAAATCTAGTGTGATGGTGATACATTTGTCCAAGATTACACCAAAAATTTGCCGGCTTCCACTGGTCAGCCAATTCATCCTCTGTTTGAGGCATTCCACAGAATCACTTAAGTGCTTCACAAATGGATAGATCAACTCAGTTTCTGCCGTTAGCTTTACACAAACGAAAGCACAAAGACATACCACCATCAAGATAAATTCTGGAATCTTGAGGTTAGTAGACAGGGGTTATCATCTCATTGTCCCTATCTGTGGAAGAGCTTCATCTAAGTCAAGCAATAAATAAGAATAATTCACATTTATGTATCACTTCAAGGATTATAAAGGTTCATGATAGAGGAAAATGTCATACATATTGCCATACCCATCTTACAGATCTGGGAACTGAAGCTGAGAGAAATGAAACACCTGCTAAACGATAAACAGTTGTGAGTGCTGGGATTTGGATAAATAATGCTCTAAACATCTCATGTAATCCCAAAATGTTTCCATTTTTCATAGTGAATATTTTAAAGTCAACAAAGTATTAGAGTCTATAGGACAGAATTAAATCTGGTCAAGTCCACTTGCCTAGTCTATTATTAGGTCAGAATAATTTATCAAAAGAGATGTCAGTCAAGGCTAATAAAAATCCATTCCTTCTCAATTTTCAATTTAAAATTTCTTAGAAAGGTCTTCTGAGGCCATAATTCAATCTAAAAGGAGAAAACTAGTTTGTCATATTCAATAATTTTGTATATCTTTTAAAAATGCTTTTATAAAGCTTGTTTATATACATCGTTTAAAATTTATCATTAGATAAGAACATCTGGCCACTCTCAAAAAATTCAATTAAAAAGAAGAGACCCTAGTAAAGTAGATTGTGTGATTCTCAAACAAAAATGCTCCTAAATATATCATATAACCAAATGTTGCTGAGGAATGTTCTGAAATTCACAAATATTTCTTCCCAATTTATTAGCCATGGTGTCATAGTTACGCAGCACTCAAGGCCAGAAGCACCTAAGTGTTTCTCTCTGATCTTCCATGTTTCTAGCCAAAGTTTCAGTATTATCAAATTTCTTGATTTTTTTTTTTTTGCAGTTATGACATCACATATTCTTCACAGTAGAAGCTCATTATTGCCTCTAGGGAATGTATAACCTCTATATTTGGAATTTCCAAGGATTGCAACTGCAAACAGTAAGAAATTATTTCTTTTCCTTTCCCCTGAAAAGGAGAAATGACCCTTTGTTTCTCAGTTAAAACCCTCCACAATCTGATTCCAAAGCACCCTTCTGGATTGATCTCACATTTCTATGTTTCATTCACTCCTACATTCCAGCTAAATTGACCCCTTTGCCATTCCTGGTATATAACTTTCTATTTCCCACCTCCATTACTTTGTCCAGGTTGTACCTCACATATTCTCCCTTCTTCTTTTCACCTCTTGAAATCCCTGACCATTCCCAAGATTCAACTTAGTTCCACCCTTTACCGGGTGGAACTGATTGTCTCCACCCCACAATTATTAGGATTGTCTGTATCACCCCCAATGACTTTGCATTTATTCATTTGTGTTTTATCCTCTCATCAAATGTAAGGATATTTTGCTTTTTCCTTTCCTAGCCTAAGCTTAACAAATGACTGTTGAATAAAATTTAATTCAATTGAATCATAGCATTTTAGAGCTAAAAGTGACCTTAGAGATGTTTAATTCATCCTTTCATTTTATAGTTAGGGAAACTGAGACCCAGCAAGGTGAAACCATTTGTCCAGGGTCACACATGGAATAACCAGAATTCAAACTTAGGTCTTCCATCTGCAAATCCTTTGCACCATAGCACATTGGTGGTAGATGTTTACATATGTGAATGTAAAGACCACTATTATGTACAGAGCTTAGATAAGATACAACTGTGCAGTCATCTTAGGAAAGTGAATTATGCAGGTGTCAAGCACCTATTTTTAACTCTATATTTTTATGCCCCCAGTAACTACTTCTTTTTTGGTAGAGACAAAGCGAAGCAGTGAAAAATGCTATCACAGATTAAAAGATTTGGAAGGGTCCTCAAAGTTCATCTAATCCAATCCCTTCATTTTACAAATAAGGAAACTGAGGCCCTGAGGACTATATAACTTTCAAATTTACACAAGTGGTAAGTGGCAGAACCAGAATTCAAACATAGGTCCTCTGATTCTCTGCCTGGAACTCTCTCCACTGTACCACAAGAGTCAAAGGATCTGGGTTCAAATTCTGACTGATTTGTTACCTTAGTGATCTAGGGCAAGTTAATTACTCCTCAGTTTCCTCATCTATAATATGAGAGAATTAGACTTCTGGTTCTAGATTCTGTGATTCTGGTTGGGGGTGGAAGGTGGGGATTCTGTGCCATGCACTCAAGGACGAAAAAAGAAATCTATTACTTTTGTTTAAATTATAAGAGATTTAAATCTAACAGTACCCTCAGCTGTC
>CM053771.1:337377100-337401351 GCA_028658325.1 Potorous gilbertii
ATAATATACATATAATATACAATATATGTACAATATGTATATAAGTACAATATGTATACAACAGGTATATATGTACAATATATATACAATAGGTATATAATATACTATATATAATATGCAATATACAATATATATCATATACAATATATAATATACAATATATTATAATAGGTTTATGATATACCATTGTCCCATCCTTGCCTGAAAGCCTCACTCTTCACTAACAGGATTTGTCTGTCCTGGCTTTAAATTAACTCCTATATTCCTGTTTTACAGTCTTTTTCAAGGTACAAGTTAATGTTGATGATCAACAATTTGAGCAAAGGCAATTGTATCTTTATGTGGTGCAGTAGATAAAATGCTCAGCCTGGAGTCAGGAAGTCCTAAGTATAAATCTGACCTCAGATACTTACTAGCTATGTAACCCTGGGCAAGTCACTTAACCCTGTTGGCCTTAGTTTCCTCTTCTATAAAATGAGCTGGAGAAGGAAATTTGAAACAGCTTTAGTAGCTTTGCCAAGAAAATGCCAAATGAGATCACAAGGAGTCAGACAGGACTGAACACAACTCCCCCAAAGATGCACTTCCTGCTCAAGATGCTTAATCTCCCTTTCTGTGGAATACTGCTGAATTAGAAGAAGTATGGTATATAAAAGCAGAGGACTTAAACTCAGCAGAGTACCAAGTCGGAATTATGCATCGGACACGTACTAGCTGTGTGACCCTGGGCAAGTCATTTAACCCAGTTTGCCTCAGTTTCAGCATCTTAAAATGAGGTGAAGGAAATGGCAAACTACTCCAGTTTGTCTGCCAAGAAAACCCCAAAGGAATCTGGAGAGTCAGACACAACCCAAACAACTAAACAGCAACAATCTTTATGTGAGAAATGAAATATATTATTAATCACTGTATCAAACATTAAATATACAAAAGTATTCAAAGAAAATCTTTGAAAAAGTCTCAGTTTTGGCTTTTGTGCTTGTTCGTCTAGACCCTATCTCAACATTCCATTCTCTAGATCTTATCATCACTTAATGAAAAATGATACAATTTGATAAACTCATTTACCCTGTAAACTGTGCCATCTTCAGCTTTACAGATTTGACGAAATAGACCATTTGCATATCGGGAAGCCACAGTTCTCCCTAATGAATATACATAATCTGCATTTTTAAGAAAAACACAAATTGGGATGAATTATTATTTTTTCTCCTTATTTTATTTGTTTCCCTCTGTCACAGTTTAGACAACAACCCCAGTGATGTCAATCAATGATGGCTTATATTCTGTCCTAAATAATAATATGTTTCAAGGATACATACAAAAGTAACCATTTTTGATATCTGTATTTTTTCTGGGTATGTGAGTTATAAGTATAGCCAATTTCTTGCTTTTATTAGTCTATTCTGACTTTGAATCTGCTGATTATTTATTCTCCTCTCTGAAGGAAATTTATCTTTTCCTCAGTCACCTATCTTATCCAGCACCTCCAAAAGAGGGTACCCTTTCCCCAATTAGTAAAGCAGCTGCTCCTGCTTACAAGCACCTAATTCTGACTTTACTAATTCCTATGAGAAACTGTTAACGGAGTGCTATGATAAGCCTTGGCATCTTCAACCATTATTACCGTTTTCGTTACCTCTTCCTTTAACTTCCTCATAAAGTTTATAAGCAAAAACCAGGGTCTATCTCCACTGGGCCACATAGAGTCAGTAGTATACTGCTTATCTCATCCCTCTATGAAGCTAAAGCTAACAGATTAGTTGCATTGTTACCTCCTTAAATGTGGTAATCCCTAAAATTTTATTGTACAAAAGGATTCAGAATAATACCTATGAATTTCAAACAATCTATGTTAACTATCCATACTCCTCCAGCCCCTTTATCACTGATTCTTACCATCCAAGACACTAATAATTCTCCCATTTTGGGAGTGAATTGACTTAAATATCAGTGACCTCCTACTGAGTAAAATCCCCAGTTACTTCCTTAAACACTATGTGGCCCTCCCTGGTTCTCCTGCTTCCTTCATAATATTGAATATATGCCCACATTCCTAGAAGCCTCTTCATCTAAATTTTTTCCTTTTCCTTCCACTCATCTTCCTCCCAGGTGTCTGGGCCCCAATCAGTCCTTGCATAAACATTCATTTTGTTCTTTTGTTTCTGAGCTAAATTTACAGCTGTTACCATCTGATACTTTTTAGCTTGTTCTTCTAAAGGAAAATTCTGATGCTGTAGCATAGAACACCTCTTGTGCAAATTAACTAACCCCTTTTACAGCTGAGCCTTTTCCTCCAACAATTTGTCTCTACTTTTATATGTATTATGATAGCTGGTTAACAATGCCCATCCTCTTCTACACATTCCTGCTATTTCTTTCCCCAATTCCAATAGTATTCCTTGCAAACATTGTTCTAAATCTCTAGATTCTCCCTTCTTTAGCCTCGGTTTCCAGTTTTCATGAAGTCCTATGCTTTTAGACCATTCTCTCATCAGGGAGAAATAAAGCAAATCCCCTCATCCTGGGATACTCATTTACTTCTCTAGAGCTTTCCTGTCTCCAAGTAAAGGTTTTATATTTCACGATCCCATCATGGCACCTTTTGTAGTGCCAATGTGATACCTACAGTAGCCACTATGGAGATGCATATGTATTTCCAGGGTAAATTTGCAAAATATGAGCTCTCTCTCCCTCAAAGATGAAACCAAAATACTTATTCAGATACCAGAAAGCCTGATCCTTCATAGTAACAAAGAAATCTATACATATTATCAATGCAGGGAGCACAGCCATCCCTAAGTTTTGCTCCATTAAACCTCCTGACAACCAGCTCCCTTAGACAAAACCAGTCCCTCTCTTACTCATGCTAGCTGCTCTGCCCTGCTCTGCCTGCTCTCTCTCTCTCAACTCAACCTCACACTCTCTTCCTGCTGTACCCTTGCTGCTCTGCCCTTTTAGGAAGCTCCTCAAACCACCGGCTCCATGTGACTCAAGCTATGGGCTAGGCCAGAGCTCAAAGCAGGTCACATTGGCCTATTAAGGGACAGGGAAGATCTTCAAATTTCATTACGTTACACAGTGGCAGAACAAAAGTCAGGATGACTGCCAGTGGCCCAAGATGCAGTGGTTGACCTTGGCATCTTTGATGTCTGACCAAGCTCTAATGGTGCCTACTCTAGCTATCTTTATGGCTGTTGGAACAGACTGTTCTCATCCATCCATTCCTTCAGGAAAAGTCTTCACATACTTGGAATAGCCATGATTACTCTCAAACTGATTTATCCCATCTGGCAAACCAGATGTATGACTGCTGTGCATGCTACAACTTCTTGAAGCTACAGACATGAGTTGGGTGAATCAAGTGGACACAAAAAGGAGATGAACGTCTTGAGAAAGGCTCAGCATGCCCTCACATTCGAGGTACTAGTCCTCCTGAACACCCCATACACCCCACATAAGTTACTTAAATTTTGTTTGACTCAATTTTCTCAACTATTTAAGTTGAGAACCCTCTCAGGTTTGCTGTGAAACTCAAATGAGATAATACTTATAAAAAGTACTAGGCACACAGTAAATACTACAAAAATACTTACATCCTTCCCCCTTGAGCTTTCTCTTGGACTGATTAAAGCACAAGCTTAGTGGATAATCAGAATTTATATTTAACCTGGAAAAGTTAAACTTTAACCTGGTTTTCAGGACTGAAAAAAATAATCTCAAATATATATAATAGCTTAGGGAACAACAGTATGGTGTGCTAGATTTGGAGGAAGGAAGACTTGGTTCAAATTCCATCTTACTAGCAGTGTGACCCTGGGCAAGTCATTTAACCATTCTGAGGCCCACTTCCCTCATCTGTAAAATGTACCACCAAAAGTATCAAATATTTATTCTTTTAGCATTCTAAGAAAGTCTGTAAAAGTTATTTAAAAATTAATATTAAGCTTTAATCCTAATAGGTAACATTATGTCTATGTAGATCCTTAAACTTTAAAAATAAATACTCACACATTTCAAGAAAACAAAATTGTCTAACCTAGACTTTTTTTTCAGATTGAGAACTATTGAAAATATTAAGTGGGGAAAAAAAGGTAGAAATGTCACAAAGGCCTGGAACACGCAAAGAATTCCTAGCTCTTAAAAGAGGAAAATTAGACTACTAGGGCTTGAAGGAAACTTTAAGTCTCAGCTAATTTTATTTTAAAATCTAACTCATTTTAAGGTTTAAAAAAAATGGAGTCTCAGAGATGTTGTAAAACATAAGTTTACTTTACTAGTTGGCAGCAGAAACTACAATAGAATCTAGGCTCCTAACTCCCAGCCCAGAACTCTTTCTTACTGCTTCTCCAGACCCAATTCTGACTCAGAAGTTGTGGAATCATCTCCTGCCTTCTAATTTTTGACATTATATTCCTAGAGTTGAGGGAAGAAGAGGACAGAAATGGATCTATTTTTTTTTCTCTCTCTTTTTTTTTTTACTTAATGCTCTGGTTTTTTTTAATACTTTGTGGATACCAGTGAAATATTTTGGTTGTCCATCTGCTGTCATCCCCTATTCTTTATTTTTCTTTTTATATTCTTTTAAAAATTATTTTTTATTCTTAAGTTTTGAATTACAAATTTTCTCCCTCCCACTGAAAAGGTAAGAAAAATTATATTGATTAATTATACATGTGAAATCATGCAAAACATTTCCATACTAACCACATCACCAATAAATAAACCAAGCAAGAAAATTATAATTCAATTTGCACTCAGAGTTCATCAGTTTTCTCTCTAGAGATGGACAACATGTTTTCATCATGAGTCATTTGAAATTGTCTTGGATCACTGTATTGGTCAGAGTAACCAAGTCTTTCAGGTGATCATCAATACAATGTTACTGTGGCTTTGCACAATAATTCTCCAGCTCTTCTCACTTCACTTTGCATCAGTGTATAAGTCTTGCCATGTTGGGTTGCTTTTTTTTCTGAAACCACCTCCCATTTTCAAGAAATGGATTAATTTTCTAAGCCAACCATGAGTTCAGATGGAAAGGATTCTTTCTAACTATACCAAATTTAAATTCTAGGAGACAGAGTACTTAAAGAAAGGTTGGGCTCTGTTGATTGAGTATTTAATGAATAAGGTATCTTGGAAGATATTGAATATTACCAGTGATGAGTTATTAAATCACACACGACATCTACTTCTACCAGAAATAAGTGGAATTGGGGTTGTGGTGCAGAATATATTTAGAATCAGAAGACCCATGTTCAAATCTCACCTCTCAGGGCAGCGAAGTGGAACAGTAGATAGAGTACCTGTCCTG
The DNA here is from genome assembly GCA_028658325.1 of Potorous gilbertii. Lineage (NCBI taxonomy): Eukaryota > Metazoa > Chordata > Mammalia > Diprotodontia > Potoroidae > Potorous > Potorous gilbertii. Next base: position 337,382,415 of record CM053771.1, read on the forward strand.
GAGTCAGGAGGACTTGATTTCAAATTTGACCTCAGACATTTACTTGCTGTGTGACCCTGGGCAATTTGACCTCAGACATTTACTTGCTGTGTGACCCAGGGCAATTTAACCCTGATTGCCTCAAAAAAAAAAAATCTCACTTCTGTCACTCCCTATATGACCATGGGCAAATCACTGAAGCTCTCTTAACTTTGTTTCCTCAGTTGTAAAATAAGGTTCTCAATTAGGTTATCTTCCACAATTCCATCCATCTATAATGACACAGAATGTACCTAATCTGGAGTATTTATTTTTTTATTTAAAGCCCAATTTAGGAATCACCTCCTCTAAAAAGCCCTCATTTCTAAGCCCACCTCTGCGGATTTCTACCAGACAACAGACTTTACCCTGTCATTACGCCTGAGATTTCCTCCAACATGGAAATATCATCAAACCAGAGAGTCTTAACCTGGGCTTCACAAACTACCAAGGGGTCCATAAATAGAATTCAGGGGGTCCGTGAATTTGGATGAAAAAAAGAGTTATATCTGTATTTTCACTAACCTTTGGTTTCCTTTGTTATCTTACGAATTTTATCATTTAAAAACATTATCTAAGAAAGGATCCATGGATATTTCCAGGTAGCTAAAAGAGTTCATGTCCCCAAAAAGGTTAAAAACTCCTGCTTTAAACATATCAGAAGTAGCAACAGGCTACAACGTAGCAGGCAGCAGCTTTGAGGGAACATGACTACTTATTTCGATTCAACTAACATTTCTGTGCTCATTCTTTCCTAGGACCTAAAAATCACCATTTCTGAAAGGTCACCTTTCCTGTGTTATCTAATTTTATTGGTGCAGAATTAAATTCAAGATCAAAGTTTCTACTCATCTGTTACCTTCAAAACCAAAAGACCTCCCTTTGGCCCCTCGCCAGGACTGTAGCTCTGCTAGACTTCGTGGTTTAAGAATTCATTCATTCACCAAGTCAGTACTGGGCATAAAACTATGTAGTGTGAGGGACTGCATGAGGATACAAGATGAAATGTAAGACATGGCCTGTGACTTTCAAACAGTTAACCCATGCACAAATCTGCTTCTCAAAGTGAATAGAAAGAAAGTCTCTGAAAAAAAGACCAGTTTTCTGGTTACTTCAAGCCCTCTCAGAAGTTTGAAAAAAAAAATGCTATCTCCTGATAAACCTTCCATATCTTAAAGCATCCTCCACTTTCTAGTTTTAAATATTAAGCGAGACTGAACAAGACCAAGGCTGATTAATTTATCCCCAGATCAATATCGCACTCACTCAAGGCATTTTCCACAATTTTCAGGCCCTCTGACAGGTTCCAGATACCTTCTTATTCTACCTGATCCTTCTCCTTAACCTGCTCCAAGTGAGGGATTGACTCCTGTTCTTATCAAGTTTCAGAATATGGCTAGATTTGGGACTGAGACAATAACAAAATCTGAACAAAATGATAAGACTGAGACACTGTCAGTCTATAAGGAAAGCAGGAACGTGATCTTCTGCAAGATTAAGAAAAACAATGGCCCCATTTGAAGCCTGAGTCCAAACCTCAATCAATGCATTACCCAATCCATTTAGAATAAAACCAAACATAGTATACTAACCTGTGATAAGAAAAGAACTAAAGCCATCCATGTCTTAAAATTCTGGGACTATAGGAAGTAGATAGTTTTTTGTCCATTTAAAAAGTTCCATTAGGCATGGAACCAAAGTTCGCAAACACATACACCATGCACACAGAAAGCTGACATACAGCAAGACAGTGAGTCTGCCAGGTATGTGAGATTTACAGATACTGTACCTTCCTGATGTGGAAATCCAATCTGAGATAAAATCTGGGACAAGGTCAGTTTTTTGGTTTTGAGTCCATGAATTCGAAGCCATTCCTTGGATGAAATGAGATTGTGCCTGTTTAAATATCCTTGACTGTTACTTGGTGCCACATTCTTCAACTGTGGCCTTTCATAGTTGGGGCATGGTAGTAACCTTTCAAATTCTGCTTCACTGTTCAGGTCACTGGAAGCTACTGTAAAGGAAGAGACCAAAACACAACTGGAAAAATTATAGCTCATATTTATATGGCATTTTACAGTTTACAGATCACTTACCATTCTCTCATTTGACCTGTATAGCAACTCTGTATAGTAGATAGGGAACCTATTGTTTTATGCATGCAGATTATTTTATGCATGAAGAGACTAACGTCTTAGAGAACCTAACTGACTTGTCTAAGACCACACATTTAGTGGAAGAACCCAGACTTGAAACTAGGTGTTCTAATTCCAAATTTACTGCTCTTTTCACTAAGTGGAGCTATAAGTATCTCTCATCCATCTTTTTATCCCTCTCCTCTGCTTCTATGTCCTTAAATACATTCCTCCCCTCAACTCATCAAGAATATTTTCAACTTCCAAAAATAGTCCCACCTTATACATGGATGAAGGAGAGGACTCCCTGACAAGCCCCCAGACAGAATTCAGATAATAACAGTTAGGAGGACATGAGACCTAGGGCAACATTACCCACAACTTAGGATTAAAATCTGATTATAATAATAAGGTGCTAAATATAAAATAAAGGAAAATGAAAAGAAAAATGATTAAGCAAAAGAAAAAGAATTTGACTACAAATAGCTACTTTGGTGTAAAGAAAGATCTGAGCTCATATTCAGAGGAAGAAAGTGAGTTTGAAAAAAGTCACTCCCACCCCAAAGAGTAACATCAAATGGTCACAAGCCTTCAAAGAGTTTTTGGAAGAACTTAAAGAAGGAATCCAAAAATCAAATAAGAAAGGTTAAGGAAAAATTAGGAAAAGAAGTAATAGCAATTCAAGAAAATTATGAAAAGAAAGTTAACCATTTGAAAAAAGAGGTCTAAAATCGTAAGGAAAAAAATAACTTCTTGAAAAATGGAATTGGGTAATTGAATGATATCATAAATGCCAAGAAATGATAAAACTAGAAATAATAGAGAGTATCTGAAACATCTCATTAGGAAAAACAACTAATCCAGAGAACAGATTGAAGGGAGACAATATAAGAATTGTTGGACTGCTTGAAAGTTATGATTAAAAAAAGAATCTGGATACAATATTACAAGAAATTATTAAAGTTCTAGAACAAAAGGATAAGGCAGAAATAGAAAAAAATCTGCTGTTCACTACCTGAAAGAGATTCCAAAAGGAAAATTTACAGGGTTGTGACAGTCAAGTTTCAAAATTCCCAGGTTAGGGAGAAAATATTGCAAGCAACAACAGCAAAAAAGAAATTAAATATGTGAAAATACAGTCAGGATTTCACAAGACCTAGCAGCTTTTGCTCTAAAAGAACATAGGTCTTGGAACATTACATTTTGAAGAGCAAAAGAGCTAAGGTTGCATCCAACAATAACTTATCCAGCAAAGTTGAGTATAATCCTGAATGGAAAAAAATGGACATTTGATGAACTGAAAGACTTTCAAGTATTTGTAACAAAAAGACCAGAACTCAATGGGAAATTTTATATAAAAATCTAGAAGAAATACAAGGATAACATTAAAGACTAATTATAATGTATTCATTGAGGTCAAATTGTCTATATGTATGTGTGTGTATGTGTGTGTATGTAATTATAGTTAATTAAAAATAATTAGAGAAGCTTGGTGGCTCAGTGGCTAGAGTGCCTAGCCCAGAGTGAGGAAAACTCATCTCCCTGAGTTCAAATCTGGTCTCAGACACTTACTAGCTGTGTGACCCTGGGCAAGTCACTTAACCCTATTTGCCTTAGTTTTCTCATCTGTAAAATGAGCTGGAGAAGGAAATGACAAACCACTTGAATATTGTTGTCAAGAAAACCCCAAGTGGAGTCACAGAGAGTTGAACATGCCTGAAAAACAACTGAATAACAACCAAAAAAAAATCATTAACTCATTATTCTCCCTAATCAAGTGCTAAGTTCAGTTTCAATGCCACTGAAACTCACAATTTGTACTAACAAGTGTTGTCAATGATCTCTGTATTTCAACAAAACTGTTTACCTCCAACCTAGTTACGGCTATGACTTTGAGTATTATGCCAAAGCTCTAGTTATTTTATTAAGTCAGACTGGGTATTTGCTGATATTTTGACTCAAATTTCAGACATTAAAGACTTCCTTGTAATCCCTTTGCATATTGCTTAGGAGAAAGGCCAACATTCACAAGTTTTATATTAGGTTATATTGTCCATCTGGAAGACCACATCCTCTGGAGACCCAACTAATCTGAGATCATGAGTGCAAGATGGAGGAGTAAACCCAAATTAGCTACTACATGTAAATGTTGAACACCAAAGAAATGGTCAAGTTCCTATCTTCTGTGAATAGCTTGCCTTTCCCACATATTCAACTAAAGTTCAATAGCAATATAGCAGTCTTATTAGGACAAACAGAAATACTAACTGTCTATTTCCTTATGGTATTCGGTTTCACTCCAAACAAGTCTTCTCTGTAAATTCCCAGTCATTTTCGAGGTAGATTTTCTCTTCCTCTTTTAACTTGGGCACAAGCAACAAAGGACTCAAAGAATAAACTAATGATCCTCAGTCTTCTTTTCAAGATTCATACACAAGTTTTTCCAGCAAAGGAGTCTTTAAATTGAACAAGTAGTTCCTGTGGAGGCAAGAAAGGGTGTCTCAAGATAAACAATCTCAATGGTTTCAACATTACTGGTAAAACTTTCTCTACTCTTCAAAAGCACCCATTGTCCTTGTTATATTTTGGAGTGTTCCTTACAATATATAGATGGAATGTGGAATGAGTGGTTCACCCCAGCGAAGGTGAGTGAATGCTGCCTTGTAAAACAGCTTAATTAAGCTCCCCAAAGACCTTTTATGAAATGTAAAGAATTTTCAAGCCATATATTTTACATATCAACTAAGGTAAGGCCTTTATGGTACCAAATCAAAGATAACTTGAATCCTCTGACCCATACAACCACAGAGTGCCATGTTTTAATTATTTCTTTCTCGACCCACTTTCAAAAGAAAAAATAAAGTTCTGGATCTGAGAGCCTAGGTGATTCCGTATGACAGAGTCCAGACAAAACACTAAAGAGTTTGTTTAACCTATGAACAAATGCCTGCATTATACAGAACGGAACTTATTGGAAAAATGGAAATTACCCAGGGAAAACAAGACAACAGTTGGAAAGGGCATCTCCTAACAAAAGAGTACATTCTTTATGAATTTCCACACTAGTACTCTAGCCTACAGAGAGAATCTTATGTCTCCAATCAGACCAAGACTAATTGGTTAACTGTTATGGTTAAAAATAGGAGACTTCCCCCCACCCCCCTTCCCACGCCCATCTGTCTCTGTGGTCGTTTCTGTTTCTATGGTTCTCTGTGTGTCTTTTTTCTATCACACACATTCTCTCTCTCTCTTTCTCTCTCTTTTCTGAGAGTTCGTTCATTACGGAGTGTATTTAATTGGAATATGTAACCAAGGTTTTTCACAAATAAATTCATCACACGTAAGAATCAATCAAATACATAGAAAACCAAAAGGAACTTGCCCTAAATTGTAAAGGTCAACAAGCCAAGATTATATATGGTTCTGGTAAATAAAAGGGAAACTCTGAGTAGGAAAAGGAAGTCTAGAGAGAAAGAAAGAGGAAGCAAAAAACGCCCATGCTGGAGAATTAGAAGGGGCTCTAGGGGAGAGGAGAGAAAAGGAAGAAAGTGTTTAAGAAAAAAGAAAAGGAGGTGGTTAAAAAAAAAAGCATGCCATTGGATAATCCAAGAAGCAAGTAACCCCAGAAAAGGATAATTATAGTCACTTACAAAGGATTACCACCCTCCTGGATGGCTGGGTCCTATGTGCCTTAAACAGTTGTGGGACAAAGCTATTTACCACCCACAAAAGTTATGATGTAAGAGTTGTGGTACTAATCCAACCTGTCCTAAGAAGTCCTTCTGTGATCGGAGATGAAACAATATTTGACGAACAACAGCAAAATAATGGTTTTAGTTCCTAGGAGTCCTAAGAACTCCTTGCCCTCTTCTTGAAAAAATGAAATGAGCCTAGATATGATGTCAGACTGGTAACTGACATCTTGGCAGTTGAGATATTCTCAGAATAGGGAATAAGAAGCCATAGTGCCTGTGAAGAAGGCAGTATCTTGCTGCTATACTATCTCCTCAGAAAACACTGCTGTTGAGACACAGCCAAGATGACAGAATAGAAGAAATCCCTATAGCCCAAACTACTCCAAAAATGATCCAAGAAGGATGTTAGTGAATAAGAAAAAGGAGAAACTACAATGAGCTATCTTTCTGGCCCAAGATCAAAATATGTTCTCTAGGTAAATGACCAAGGGAGGAACTATGTAATAAGGAAAGGCCAAGATCATTGACCCAGCACTGATGAAGAGTTCTAAACTAGGGCAACACAGGGATACCAAGATCTGATCAAAACACAGCCTTAGATCAGAGCCAATAGCATGGTTATTTCTCACATTTTTTCATTTCACATTTCAATCATTTTTCAGGCATGACTGACTGTGACCTCATTAGGGTTTTGTTGGAGCAGTCTGTTATTTTATTCTCCAAATCATTTTATAGATGAGGAAACTGAGGCAAACAGGGTTAAGCAACTTGTTCAGGGTCACACACACAGTAAGTGTCAAAAGTCAGATTTGAATTCTTGAGACTTGAGGTCTTGTGCTCCATTCACTGTGCCACTTTGTTGCCCTTGGTATTACCCATAGTTGTGGTCAGAGCTCCAAGCTAGACCACTACAGAAAATACTAGATTTCTGATCCAGTCCCTGGCTATATCTCTGATTGGGAGAATAGACTCAGTGTCCAGAGGTTCATTCTGGCCCTTGCTCCAGCAGGGACTCTTATCCAGAGTTTCAAACTAGGCCTGATTCCCAGAGATGCTTAGACTCAACTCCAGCCTAAGCCAAACAACTTAGGGCCTAGAACACAAACTCAGCATAGATTCAGAGCCCAGGGCTCCCAAAGTAAGGTCACCCAAAGCAAATTGTGGATTGACTTCCTACCTAGGAAAGCTGAGCATGGAGGAAGTCTCTCAGTGGGGCTAGGATCCTAGACTCAAAAATCTGACCTCTTATCTAGGTCATCAATGTCAGATTGCCCAAAACAGGTCACTTAGAGGATCACCAAACAAATAAAAGATATAGAACTTTTATGAGACCAAGAATGCCTAAAACACAAATCCAGAAAGAAAGAGCATATCTAAAATACTCGAAGAAAAACATCTGTCCATATATCATTTATAATTCCTTGAAGAATTGATAAAAGAGGCTTTTTAAAAAAATGAGTTAAAATAATACAAATGAAATAAGTGATAGTGTCAAGAATTAGGAAAGAAATGAGAGCTATAGAGGAGAGACAGAGAATTAACACCTTGGTACTAGAAATATAAAAACTTAACGATGCAACAGACTCCCTCAAAATTGGAGTGGGTCAAATAGAAAGAAGTTAATGATCCTGTAAGAGAGCAAATATTAAGACAGTCAAAAGTTGTTGGGGTTTTTTTAAATAGAAGAAAATGTAAGGTATTGCATATGAAAAACTAACCTGAAAAACAAATAAAGGAAAAAATAAATTAAGAATAATTGGATTACCTGAAAGCCATGGCTAAAAAAGAAATCATGGAAGAAAATTATCCAGATCTCTTAAAACCAGAAGGCAAAATGAATATAGAAACCAACAATTACTTTCTAAAATAACTCCAAAATGAAAGCTCCTCAAAATGTCATACCCAAATTCTGAACTTTCAGGTGAAAGAAAAAAAATAATGCAAGCTGCCAAATAGAGAAGGCTTAAGTACCAAGGAAAAGCAGTCAAGATCACACAAGATTTAGCAGCTACCACCATAAAGGAGTGGAGAATTTAACAAAGATAGCGAAAAGATATAGGCCTACAACCAAGAAAACCCTACTCAGAAAAACTGATTATAATCTTACAGAGGGAAAAAAATGATCCTTCAATGAAACAGAGGATTTCCAAACATTCTTGATTTTAAGAAAAAGAAAATTTAAAAAAGTAGCTTAGGTAAATAAAAGCAAGCAATCAAAAAAGACTTTACGAAGATGAACTGTTTCCATTCTAATGGGGAGGCAAGGGAGTGGGGCTGGGGGAGGTAGGGTGGAGAATGATATAAGGATCTTTAGGGTCAATTGAGGGAGTCAAATAAGTTCTAACACTTAAGAATGATTTTTGATGTATTTTGATATTAAAAATAGAAAGGAATGGGAAGAGGAAATAGGATTACTAAGAAAAAAAGGAAAGGATGGGGGATTTATCATGGAGGGGGTCTTGCAAAATATTAGTCCACAAAAATGAAGAAGGTTAAGGGAAACAGGAGTCACTTGAACATCACCAGGAAAATAAGTTATATTACAACATCATTGTAAAAATGAACAATTTTGAAAGACTTAAGAACTCTGAACACTGCAATGATCATTCATTATTCCAGAGAGCCAATGATTTAGAATGCTGCCCACCTTTTAAAAAGAAATGATGGACTATAAACACAGAATGCAAAATAAATTTTTGGACATGCTCGATGTGGAAATATGCTTCCTTGACTTTGAATATTTACAAGAGTTTTGTTTTTCTTTCCTTTATTTTCTTTGGGAGGGGATAGAGAAAGCAGATACTAATTAATTTTTTTAAATAAAATTTAATTTTTTAAAAGAAAAATTGCCACCTCTGCACATCATTATCAAGTCCAGGTCAGAAATAATATTCTGAAGGACCAAATGGTCCAAGAAACCAGGTCAGGAAAGAAAACCTGTGACAAGAAACAGGAAAGAAAACCTGTGACAGACCAGGATATTTTACAGAAGAGACACTATTTAGAAAATGAAGTAGCTAAACTCAAAGAAGACAGAAAAGAAGTCTATATGATGAATGAATCCCATTAAACATCTAAGTTCCATGACGAGGCCAGAAGAGGCAAAGATTGTCTAAAGTGACGACTGTAAAAATTGAGCTTATTGGATGTGAGGGAGCCAGTCATAAGGCATCGTTGTCTAGGAAGTCATGGAAATTTAAGAATCAGACTTAAATTAAATGCATTGTTCATTACTTCTTTGAAATAAACTGCTATCGATTATCAACATCTCAAAAATGAAATTAACATATCCAAATGAATTTCATCATCTTTTCCTCTTTGGCCCAGACAAGGGCTAGAAATCTGCTTATTTGGAGGGTTTGGGGGAAAAGGTTGAAATCGTTTCCCGTGGAATCTTTTCATTGTAATCTGGTAGGGAAAGTCCTGGTTTGAGATTCAGGAGGTATGGGTTTTAGGCCTCACCCCACTACTTAATCAACCCTGTGACTTCTGGCAAATCACTTTACACTTTTTTTCTGGAGGAAGAGAGTCTCAGTTTTTCTTATCTTTCAAATGAGAAGATTGGATTAAATGATTTCCAGACTTCCCTGCAGCTCCAAGAGTTTGTGATACTAAAACGTTACCAGAATTCTGGACAAAGAGGGGACAGAGGTTGGATGGTACAGATTCTCCTCATAGCAGGGGCTGGCCATGAGAAAACTGAATTCGGCAACTTACAAGATAAAAAGTCAGACGAAAAACAAGACAGCTTCTAATCAGCCACCCAACTGCCATTCTCTTGGAAGGGATGGTGAAGCAAACATCTGGTTGGTTAATAGAGACGTACTTCCCAGAAAGTGAAAAACCTATAGCAAACCTCCCCCACAGTGTTCTAGCTGTTTTACTTCTCTGTGACAGGAGGCTCAGAATTCTGATTTGCTGGTTTCCTGGGTACCACATGAATGTTGACAGTGGAGATGCTGCAGTTGCTAAGTGCTGTCCAATCGGCACAAGTCTCACTCAGCAGCCTGTACTGTGTCAAGAGATGGGGAGAAGGAAGAATCTTCCCTGCTGAGTCAGCTTCTGGATGTAGATTTGGAATACGGTGTGGGACGCAGGAGACCCACAGAAATTCGGTGAGGCTGTGAGGAAAGAAAACACGTATTCTGGAGAAAAAAAAAGGGGGGAAAGGATAACAGGAAAGTGTGAGAAAAAGAACAGTGGAAGAAGATTCTATCAGGGCTGAAAGTCAGTCAACCAACAAGTCTGTATTAAAGGATTACTCTGGGACAGGCACTATAAAAAGCAAGGGAGATACAGAGAAAAGAAAAAACAAACAAATAAAAAACCACTTCTCGATTTCAGGGCTCTCACAAAAGAGTAAAAGACACATCGCCAAGAATGTGCCCACACAAACGCAGATTGCAACTTGCTTTATACGTTAGTAGCTAGGTAGGTAGTAGAATGCCCAGAATATTTATTGACATTTGAAAAAGGAGAAACCACATTCAGGATTTATTATATATGCCTATTTTTTTACATCTATCTTGATTGAGCTCAAAAGGCAATCCAATAAGAAGTAAATACTTGAAACAGGTAGAAAGGGCAGTCTGTAGCTGACCCTTGGAGGGAAATACCTTAGGGGCAATAGATTATTTTATAAGGTATTAGATAGTGTCCCTGAAAAGTGTTTAGGCTCTGATACAAAGCTATATAATTAATGTCTGGGATGAAGAAAATACCAAAGGTTTGGTAGTGATGATTCCATGTTACCAGATTAGCAACATTTGTGTCCTTTATCAACACTTTGTAAGTCTGGGTCAGGTTTTCCTGTTACAGGATCCTAACAGTCAGAAGTCATGGCACAATTGCTTAAGAGCTGGCTTGGACAAATATTGCCTTAATTAAATATCAGCTAGTCCAGGATCATCTAGGTATATAGGTATAGACGTCAATAAATAACACAAGTGGGGAAAAGGAAACAATTTGAGGACACATGATCTAATACAGTCTTAACAAACTCCCCTTCCTGTTGACCTCTATTCTGTCCCATATCATATTTCTTATATCCTGTTACAGCTTCTTCCTCTAGAATTCTATTGGTTCCTAGATTAGTTGATGTTGCCAAATTCTAAAACTAAACTAAAACAATAAATGTAAAATATTCTGTTACATGTTGCTGTTCAGTCCAATTCTTCATGACCCCATTGCAGGTTTTCTTGACAAAAATACTGGAGGCATTTGACATTTCCTTCTTCGGCTCATTTTACTGATAAAGAAACTGAGGCAAATGAGGTTAAGTCAGGAAAACATTAAGGGAAAACATTGGCCATCTCCAATCAGTCAGATGAATATCTGGTCACTGGACCAATATGGCTCAGGAGGAGAAAGTGAGGCTGATGACCTTATACAGCCCTCCCTCACTCAAATCAAAGTCAACTGCAAGTCATGTCATCATCTTGATGTCATGGTCCTCTTCGAGAACAAAGGACAAACACAAAGGAAAACATTAATAATCCCAGTCATCACATATACCCTTAAAGCTTACAGTTACACTAAGATTTTTGGTGCATTCTACATACAGTAAGCTCACACACATATATGCATATATCTATGTGAATGTGGGTACATAATATGAATATAAGTATATATCCCCTATAGATACCCAGAATCATATAGCTTATAAGTGTCTGAGTCCAGACCTGAAGTCAGGAAGATGTCTTCCTGACTCTAGACCCAGCACTCTATCCACCTAGCTGCCCATGGACACAAGATCCTATGCTCTTTGTGCACTGGTGAGTAAAGGAGGGAGGGGGAGTTCAAAGAGAGAGGAAACTTACTCTCTTCTGAGGCAAAAGTATTCCTCTTATAATAGGTGGAAATTGCCAGTATTATTATTGTTTCGAGAGTGTATTTTGTCTATGGTGAAATTGTCAAGATAGGGTTCTGGGAAACCATTCCCCGGAACAGACAGACATCAAAGATAAACTAGGGAGTAAATAAACAGAATTCAGGAAGAACCCTTTTGTTTTCACAAATGATCTGAGAGCTTGAGGCATCCCTCAGACAGGAAAGATGAGCTCAAAAGGCAGTCCCATAAGAAGTAAATACTTGAAACAGGTAGAAGGGGCAGTATATAACTGGCCATTGGAGGGAAATGCCTTGGGGTCCATAGGCTAAAGGCTGAGGAACCTTGGGTGAGGCTTTTTGAATGAGTCCAAGTTTTACAGAACAAATCCTGTTACTAAGGGCTTTTGTGCTATGAAGTTTGGATTCGGTCAAAGACCCACACTTGAGGACCTAGAGGCCGTGTGTGACCTCGAGGCTGAATTCCAGAAATTATAAAATCGATACAAAATTTTCAACGATTTTCAAACATGATCAAAGTCATTTTTATTTACTTGCTTTTTTGGGAATCAAAAATGGAACAGATAAAAAAAAACTGTCCACTAGCACTCCTGCCCTCCTAATATTAATTCAGCTCAGGAAGAACTACCCTCAGACACTTAGTAGCTGTGTGACCCTCATCAGGTCACAGCCTATGCCTTAGTTTTTTTATTTCCAAAATAGGACAACTAAGTGGCAAAGTTGATAGAGCACTACTCCTAAAAAATCAGAAAGACCAGAGTTTAAATATGACTTCAGACACTTACTAGCTTTGTGACCCTGCATAAGTCATTTAACCCCTGCATGCATAAAACTGGAGAAGGAAATGGTAAACCACTCCAGTATCTTTGCCAAGAAAATGCTGAATGGGGTCATGAAGAATTGGACATGATTGAAAAATGCAGATAATACAGATAAGTCATGTATCACATTAATGTCCACACACAGATGGAGGATTGAATGGCTTATTATTAGGAAGCTAATTTTAAGGGTTTATGAAGTTACATTTCTGCTTGCTCCTGAGGAATAAACAGTAGATTTTTATCTCACCACTGAAATATTAGCCAATAGCTTACCTTTAACCCAAAGATTTCTAGAGCTGCTTCATTCAATTCCCTCATTTTGTTGATTCTTTCTTTCCAGTTCAGGGGATACATAGATCAGATAGAGAAAGTTCAGGAGCAACTAGAAACTAGAAGAAAAAAATAAATGATTTTTAACTCTTATAAAAAAATCTTCCAAATGAAATATACTTTTTTAAACTTCTCAAGACATGATTTTTAAATGATATTTATTGCTTGACTTTCAAGATCATTTTAACTAGAAAGAATGGTTTGAAAGAGAAGACAGGAACTCAAAATTATTTTTAAAAATGGTTAAAAATTGCTTTTACATATGATTAGGGAAAATATTAAAAAGAAAAAAGAAGCTGAAAATATAGATTAAAGAATTAAGATGGTAAGACATTTCATAATAAATTTAAGGTTGAGAAGTCTTTTAAAAGAAGTGAATAATCAGAAGGGTTTTCCCACCCCCTTTCTTTCAGAGTTTTCCCAGACTAATTAATGAATACCAATAAATAATTTCCAGAGTCTACAACTCTAAGCTTTTAAAGGGCTGCTGTATTTCCTGAAAGAAGAGAATGGCAAATGAGATGTGATTATGGTATAGAAAAATGATATGAAGCTATTGTAGAAAGAGTAAATTCTCTTTATACAAGAGAAGAAAATCACCATTGCATCTCAGTTATTGAGATATGTTAGCTAGCTGACTGTACATTATATTATGTATATGAGATGTTCATAGGACCACTGGTGGGGTTGAGGGAACACTATTGGTATTTCCCCCATACAAATACAGGGTGTCCTAAAAGTCTTGGTGCAGTTTTAAGCTATTAAAAGAAAACTTTAAATTGCATGAAAATTTTGGGGACACCTGCATTTGCATAGGGGGATGCATTTTAAGGTATGGCTTTTACGAGAGACTTGGCTTTCTGTAGTCGATACTTCATTTTTCATAATGCTTAACATTTTCTTAAAATGAGTGTCAAAAAATTTTCTGCCTCGTCTTTTTAATCTCTATCTCTGCTCTTCAAAGATATGGGAAGATTCTCAAGCTAATGGTTCTGATAGCCTCTACAAGGATCAGGGTTCTACCTTCATGGAGTAAAGATTATTTTCTCCCACTTAACATTATTTTGCTTTTTTCAATTATATATAAAGATAACTTTCAACGTACATCTTTACAAGACTTTGAGTTCCAAATTTTTCTCCCTCGCTCTCTTCTCTCTCCTCCTCTCTCTCCAAGATAGTGAGCAATCTGATATAGGTTAGACATGTACAATCATGTTAAATATATTTCCACATTAGTCATGTTGTGAAATAAGAATCAGAACAAAGGAGAAAAACTACAAGAAAAAAAAGTGAAAATAGTATGCTTAGATCTGCATTCAGACTCCATAGTTCTTTCGCTGAATGTGGATAGCATTTTCCATCATGAGTTTTTTGGAATTGCCTTTGGTCATTGTATTGCTGAGAAGAGCTAAGTCTACCATAGCTGACCATCACATAATGTTTCTTTTACTGTATATAATGTTCTCCTGGTTCTGCTCATTTCACTCAGCATCAGTGCCTCTAAGTCTTTTCAGCTTTTTTCTGAAATCTGCCAGTTCATCATTCCTTATAGCATAACAGTATTCCATTACATTCATATACTACAACTTGTTCAGCCGTTCCCCAATTGGTGAGCACCCCTCAACTTCCAATTCTTAGCCACCGCAAAGATAACTGCTATAAATAATTCTGTACAAATAGATCCTTTTGCCCTTTTTATGATCTTTTTGGGATACAGATCTGGTAGTGGCATTGCTGGATCAAAGAATTTGCAACGTCTTCTAGGCCTTTAGGCATAGTTTCAAATTGTTCTCCAGAATGGTTGGATCAGTTCACAACTCCACCAACAAGGCATTAGTGTCGTAATTTGATGAATTAAAGATTGAAATAGTAACAGAAACATAAATGTGTTTTTTCAAATGTTTAAGAACCCAATCATTATTGCCTCTCCTCAAAAACAACAACTACACACACACACGCACACGCACACACACACCAAATGTCTTAGTACAGTTTTAAAATGTAAATATCCAGAGGAAGGGAAAACATTCAAACTCCCAGTCATCATTTACACCATTAAAGCATATGGCTGCATTAAGATTTTTGGTGCATACCACATACATGTATATGTACACTAAGCTCACACACATATATGCATATGTCTATGTGAATGTGAGTACATACTTATGAATATAAATATATATCCCCTACAACTTGAAAGGAGTAGAGTAATTTTTTTTTTTTTAGATTTTAACACCTGGTTGGAGAGCACATTTTTAAACTAAAAAAATTTTTTTTAATTGTGTGTCTAATTGGCAAGGTTCTGTAATATGAAGTATAAAGACTTAGGTTCAATATTGCTATTTGCTAGTTGTAGGACTGTGAACTGGCAGGTCAGGTAATCCTTCTGAGTCTCAAGCTAGCTGCTAAGACTATTACATTATAAATTAACTGTGATCCAGTACTAGATAGATGTAGTAGATCCATGCTGGACTTAAAGTCAGGAAGATCTGAGTTCAAATCCTGTCTCAAACACTTATTAACTATGTCACCTTGGCAATTCACTTAATCTCTCTCAGGTTCAGTTTCTTTATCTGTAAAAAGAGTATAATAACAGCCAAAACTTCTCAGGGTTATTGTGGAGATCAAATAAGATAACAAACGTATTGTGCTTTGCAAACTTTAAAGTGCCATATAAATGCTATTATTTACATGTATTTATACACCTAGACATTTTTTAATATCCTCTAACAATCTCCTTTAGTCCCCAAACCCTCAACATTAGAGATTGATTTTCGTTAGCAACACATCTCCCTTTTAAAATGTAAATACCTAAAAAAGGACTTCATCCTATTAAGGACTTTGGTTACCATTAATACTTGATGAATTAGCTTATTAGACTTTAGTCTGCCCATCACTTACCAAGGTCCCAAAGAAAGAGAACTATGGCAGGCAAGTTTTGCTAGGGAAATGGAGGAGAGAAAGGTCCGGCACACAGGGAAGTACCAGAGTAAGACAGAAGAGTAGTATGAGTGCACCAGATGCCTGATTAAGTGGGAAGGAGAAAGGGATAATGATACAGAGAACAAGGAAACTGATGGAAGACATGAATGTGACCCTAAATACAAATGAAACTCAAAAGATTTTGCCTGGGGCCATCAGATGAGAAGGCTAAGGGTAGTGGATAAAGAAAGGTAGGTGGCAGCCAGTCATCTAGAGAGAGAAAAGTGGTCTCTCAATGATTCAGTCTAACAAGGACACTAATGCCTTCTTTTTTAGACTTTCTTAAATATGGTCACAAAAGGTTGTAACTGGTAGGAAATCTTTTTGACATCTCCTTGGTGATTGGGGAGCTCCAGAAATCACTGGACTTGGAATTTTTTTTAATAAAATCTTACATTTTCTACCTCTTCCTTCCCTAGAAGTATTTTCAGAATCAAGAATTCAAAGTAACCACTCTTTACCAAGACTAGCCTGGACAGCACACATAATTGGATGACACGAATGTTTCCCCCTGAAAGAATGACATTATTGCTCTTTCATTAAAGAGTTTCTCATCATATTGTTAAAAGTACTAAGCATTAAAGGTTTTTCTGTCTCAAAACACGATTGACACAGAGCAGGCCTTGCCAGCACAAGGAAGCTTTTCAAGGCACGCTTTCCACCCTCACAACTTTATCCTATGGCTGACCCACAAATATATGGACCATAAAATGTGTCCTGTATACCTTGCGGGTTTGTCCCTTCATCATAAAAGAAAAGTCCTGACTTTTGGATTCCTGCCCATGTACACTCAACTGCTAAGGTTAAAGGGAAATGTCTTTAGAGACAACATGGACATTTTTGTGACATTTTTATTATAGCTAATTATGGTGTTTATGAGAAGCAGCATGGCATAGTACATAGGGAGTCAGATTTAGAGTCAGGAATACTTGGGTAGAATTCTGGTTGTGTGACCCTGGCAAAGTCCCTTAACCTGTCAGTTCTCTAGAGCATCAAGACTTGTACTGATCCTCATGGGTAGAAAATCTGTTTCTTGGCATTCCCTGTAACAATGAAATCTCAGTTTAGTCCCTTCCAAAATTATAATTAACAATAATAATATATATAGCCATAGTTCTCTTGTTGAGGCAGAGTATGTTTTGGATAAAGGTACTTGACATGACGTTAAGAAAGTCAGTGACTTACTAGATGTGTGACCACAGATAAATTCTCTTCACCTGAGGTCACAGATTTATAATTGAAAGAGGTCTTAGATATCATCTGATCCATCAGACTCATTTTATAGACAAGGAAATTGAGAGCCAGAGAGGTTAAAAAAGGGGCTTTCCTCCAAGTCTCAGGGTTATTACATAGCAAAAACAAGATTCGAGTCCAGAGCCTTTTACTATTGATCCAACACAACATTCTCCTAATCTGAGGAGGAATATGAATTTACTTAGCATTTATCTAAGAGCTTTAAGATTATAAAGTACAGTTATCCCTCCACATCTCAACTTTCACCATTGCCATTTTGATAAATTGTGGGTAGGCATAAGAAATTAAATGGGAATTTGGCAGACAACGCAAGAAGGCCAGTAGACAACACTGAAAAAGTTTTAAAACTCGGAAATGCATAAAATATATGTATAGTATTGTGTAATATCAACATATTTTGTCTTTTAATATCATAATAATTCAGTCCTTCTCTAGTATGAAAGGAGGACCAAAAAATTTTAGTTGGATTTTCCAGATGGTGAGAGCACTTCACCCCTAACCCCCCAAGATGTGGAAGGGATAACTGCACTTTACAAATATTACTGCATTTGATCCTTGTAATAACCTGAGAGGTAGGAGCAGTTATTATACCCATTTTATGGATGAGGAAATTAAGACCATAAGGTTAAATAACTTGCCTGGGATTCATAGAGCTAGTAAGTATCTGAGGCAGGATTTGATCTCAGGTCTTACTTCTTGGGCACTCTATTTACTGCAGCACCTAGCTGTTCATATCCATCTCATAGGGGTAGCATGATGAGTCTCAGTTGAGGTAATGCATGTATACCAATGACATTCTTATCATGACTATTGCTATTATATACTATTACTATCTTCAGAGCCATTTCTAAAATTATCCCTTCCAGGGAGGAGCCAAGATGGCAGAGTAGAAGGACACATATATGCTAGCTCCGAAACCACAGCCTATAAAATATCTGTAAAGAAGAACTCCTAACAAAATCTGGAGCGGTGGAAGCCACAGAACAACAGAGTGAAGGAGATTTCCGTTCCAGAGAGCCCTGAAAAACTGATCCCAAAGGTCCATCGCACACGGTACGGGAGTGGAGCCCAGCCCTGCCCTGGCCGCACGGCAAAGAGAAGAGCAGATCGGGGCAGCTTCAGGGATGGAATCTGTGGTGGCCGCGGGGATCCCTCCTACTGCAGGTCAGTGAGACAGACTTATGGGCTGGCCAAGAGGGGAGCAGGGTGTCTCCATAACTCAGGCCCTCTCAAGAGGCAGCAGCAGAGGCAGCGGGTGGCCAGAGGCTCCCTGAGCAGACAGGAGCTCAGCAGGAGCTCCATTACAGAAGGTAGAGACCCCCTGAGGGAACTGAACCTGGGAAGTGGCTCTGCCCCCACCTGAGAACCTGATATAATCTTACCCTGAATAGCAGCCAGGGCTCATGCTGAAAGCCCTGAGGCTGGGGAGCAGCATTTGAATCTCAGGTACCAAGCACTAGCTGGGTGGATCTAGGCAGGGGTGGAGAGGACTCTCAGAAGTCAAGTAACTAACTGGCTGGGAAAATGCCCAGAAAAGGGAAAAAAACTAAGACCATAGATGGCTATTTCCTTGAGAAGATGATTCCTCCATTTGTCTCTGACGATAAAGAGGACTGCTTGCCATCAGGTAGAGACATGTGAGTCAAGGCCTCTGTATCCCAAATATCTGAGATAGATAGCCCATGGGTTCGGGCCATGGAGGAGCTCAAAAAGGATTTTGAAAATCAAGTCAGACAGGTGGAGGAAAAACTGGGAAAAGAAATGAGAGAGATGCAAGAAAAGCATGAAAAACGAGTCAATACCTTAATAAAGGAGGCCCAAAAAAATGCTGAAGAAAATAGCACCTTGAAAAATA
>CM053771.1:337401851-337439578 GCA_028658325.1 Potorous gilbertii
TTGCAAAACTACACAGATATGGCCTATATTGAATTGCCTGCCTTCCCAAGGGAATGGGTGGGGAGGGAGGGATGGGGAGAAGTTGGAACTCAAAGTTTAAGGAACAACCGTTGAGTATTGTTCCTGCTACTAGGAAATAAGAAATACAGGTAATGGGGAATAGAAAGTTATCTGGCCCTACAGGACAAAAGAGAAGATGGGGTAAAGGAAGAAAGGGATGAAAGAAGAGAGGGCAGATTAGTGATATGGGTAATTAGACTGCTCAGTGTATTGGGAAGGGGGAAGGGACAAATGGGGAGAAAATTTGGAACCCAAAATTTTGTGAAAATAAATGTAAAATGTTAAATAAATAAATTTATTTAACAGAAAAATAAAATAAAATAAAATAAAATTATCCCTTCCCAAAGGCATAGAGGACCAAGACCTGATTTTTGTGACTCTGTTTAATAGTAGTTTGTTGGTATGATTTTACAGGCTAGTTTATCAAATGTTTTTAGTTTGTGCTTGTGCATGTAGCCTAAGGTGACTTGATCTCTGAGGGTGTGAAGTGTCTTTGTTTGAGTTTACTTAGTAAGAGTCTGGGGAATTCTTGCAGAAAGGGAAGGGAAAGGGTGATTTGCTGCAGTTTTGCTGCCAATCCCAATACTTGTAATTCTTTTTGTGAAATGAAGTGGAAGAATTCAGTGTGTTCACAATTAACTGCTTTTGACTTAATCTATCACAACATTGTCCTAACCTCCAGTGCTCAGTCTTTTCAATCGTATGACCCTATTCAAGGCTTTCTTTACAGAAATACTAGAGTAGTTTGTCATTTCCTTCTCCAGATAATATTAGATGAGGAAACTGAGGCAAACAGGGACAATTGACTTGCTTTCGGTCACACAGCTAGTAAGCATCTGTGGCATTTGAGCTCAGGTCTCCTTGACTCCAGGCCAAGTATTCTATCCACTTTGCCACCCAGCAGCCCCTGATCTCAAATAATCCAATGTATTTTAGAATACTGGCTCAAAAAGAGTTCTTTCAGAGATTTAATTTAGCTTTATTCTTGTGTTCATAGTTTCAGGCATAACCTTGTGTCATTTTAAAAAAGATTTTTGACAAAAAATAATTTTGACACTAAGAATTTTGAATTAAACATTTGAAAATTTCTTGTTAAAATCACTTTTTTTACCTAAACTTCCACTAATGAGAACTACTTTCTTTTTACCTTTAACAATGTATTGTTACTTCAATATTGTGTCTTCAATCGTTTTAGGTTTTTAGAAGGAAAACATTACTCAACCTTAGAACACTAATAAAGGTGATATTGTTGGAGATGGGGTCATGAAGATGTTAATGCAAATCAGCCTCCAATATTTACTATGTGACCTTGGACAACCTTTCACCTTTCTCAATTTAAGTTTCGTAATATATAAAATGGGGATAAAAATGACACCTACCTCACAGGATGGTTTTGAGAATTAAATAATAATGTCTTGCAAATCTTAAAGCATCATATAAATGTTAATAGTTATTATGATTTGTCAGCTGATATGAAATAGCTTGTTAGGTTCATGGTGGTCGTTACAGTTTTACCAAATCAGTACCTTAACAGAGTCAATTATTCAGTTTGACATCTACATATACATCCCAATTTCCTACAAATCTCAACCATCATTCCCTGCGGGAGCTTCCTACACACACCAACAGGAAACATGGGGACTAGGGATTCTTGAAGTATGGCAGGAACTCTCTAGACTTGTTCCTCTTTTCCAGTCACCTGATAGTTCTGGCCAGAAAGTAGAACACTAATCTTTCGTAAGGTCTGTGTGACTTCATGTTGCCAAAATAGCCTGTTCCCTTAGTTGATTCGGTTAAACAACTGGTTGCTGTGTTGGGGATGGGAGCAGGTAGAGAAAATCAGGAAGAAGGAAGGAAGTAATACAAATTATTTGCTTGTTTAAATGGGTAAGTCAATTTAGAAAACCCCAAAATGCTAAACCTGAAGCCCTGTAGGATCCAAGAGGTCATAGGTTCATAGGACTGTTGCCAAAACTCTAATAATACCTTATTTCCAAAAGTCAAACTAAGATGTTTTCATTGTAAGACTTTGAAGTCTCAGATTTACTTGTACAGCCTACCTTGTTTATGCATGTAAGCCTACCTTGTTTATGCATGTAAGCCCTTTGGGCTCCCTTTTATTTATTGAGGCAGCAGGGATTGTTGTTAAACTTTGGACCCGGGGTCATGCAGATGTTAATTCAAATCAGCATTAGAGCACTATCATTGGGGATTGGAAAAAAAATCTTGCCTCAGATGTCAATTACCTCAGTGACCTTGGACAAGTCATTCAAGCTCCCTGAGCTTTCTCATTTGTAAAATGATTGGGTTGGACACTGGCCTCTAAAGTCCCTTCCAGTTCTAAATCTAAAATCCTATATTTACCCTAGAAACAGGACACTTCATCTCTTTACCTCTAACCTTACCATCATTCAAGGCTCACCTTCCCTGGAAAGCTTCAGTGATCTCCCTCTCATTTGAACTATATAGCATCTTGTATTATGTGCTCTATTATATCTTGTGTGTTAGTCATGCCTTCTCAACTAGATTGTAAATTCTTTGAGTACAGGGACCGTGACTTTCACAGTAATGCTTTTATTTCCCATAGTACTAAATATATAATAGTACTAAATATAAAATAGTACTAAACATATACTAACTCACCTAACATAGTACTAAATATACAGTAGCTGCTTAATTAATAATCAGTGATCATGTAAACTTTAAATATTTAAAATGAGTGTCTATATACCTTTTTAAAAATTTGTTGACATAGAAGGTTGTCCACACAATAATCTAACTTCCTGAAGTTGGAGACTATAACCGACTAACTTGTTTTGAGTGGTCCCTGCTATAGGATGGTACATATTGAATATTTATAATGATGATGATGGAACCTAAATATTGCTTGTGTCCCTCGTTGCTTTTTTGTATAGCTTGCAAATTGTAGTTGGTATTAATTTTAATGAACCTGAAAAATATGTTTAATTCTGCCTCTACTTTTTCAGCTTAATCATGAAGCCTCTGGGCAAGAACCAAGCTATTAAGAGAACCAGCAAATGTCAGAGCTGGAAAAGATCAAAGGGAATTGGCTAATCCAGCCCTCTCGTTTTAGATTTATTGTAATTGTCCGAAAGTCCAGTAGATGGGGTTCCAGCATTCAGGGAAAATTCTCCTTTATATGATCCAAAGAGAAAACTTTAATACATAGGTGACACATCGACAGGTTTACAGGAAACTTGACACTTAGTTTTTCCTTCTCTCAGGACTCAGGGATCTCTTCTGCCTGCAAGTTAACACTTTGTACCAAGGACAGGTGAACTAAGATTAAAGAGAGAGATAAATAGATGATAGAAAGATAGATGATTGATAGACAGATACAGAGACAGATAAAGAGATACAGAGATAGACAGATAGATGATAGATACACATATCTATTTATATGTATATATACATATATGTAGATATATATATTATATCTACATATATTAATGTTTGTGTTGAATGGATTGAAAAAATAGGAAAATGGATTACCTAACGACTCTAAAGCCAGTTTTGTTTCAGGTACTGTTGACTCCAGTAATAGAGATTAATTCAATCTCACATCCAAATACAGATAAAGAAGCACTTTCATTGCTAAGAAAAACAGCTAGCTTTACAGAGTACTTTAAAGATTGCAAAGCAGAGATATTACCTCATTTAGTCCTTACAACAACCCTAGGAGGTAGATGGGTAGGTGTTGTTAATATCCTCAATGAGAAGAAGAAAACTGAGGCAAAACAGAAGTGACTTGCCCAGGGTCATACAACTATTAAGTGTCTGGGGCTGGATTTGAGCTCAGGTCTTTCTGACTCCAGGTCCAGCACTCTTATCTCCTGTCCATCTAACATGATATTTTTGTCAATAACATTAAAGACAGGGGCATCTAGGTGGCACAGTGGATAGAGTGGAGTCAGGAAGACTCATCTTCCTGAGTTCAGATCTGGTCTCCAGCACCAGTTGTGTGACCCTAAGCAAGTCACTTAGCCTGTTTGCCTCAGTTTCTGGATCTGTAAAAGGAGCTGGAGAAAAAAATGGCAAACCACTCTAGTATCTTTGCCAAGAAAACCTCAAGAGGGATTGTGAAGAATCAGGAACAAGTAAACAACGACATAAAAGATATGCTATACTTCAAAGAGTTGATGTAAGGACCAAATGAGAAAATATATATTTTCTTCCTGTATACATATAGATATAGATATAATTATAAGGTAGATATAATTATTCTTTTTTAACTCAATAATTTCCAACTCCTTATTAACATCATCATCATTCCTCCTTTGAGGGGGTGGGGGTAGAAAGCAAGGCAATTGGAGTTAAGTGATTTGCCTAAGATCACACATAGCTAGTGTCAAGTGTCTGAGGCTGGATTTGAACTCAGGTCCTCCTGACCCCAGGGCTGATACTTAAAGTTATTCTCATCATCATCCTTAAAAAGGACACATATAAAAGGTTAGCAGTTTCTAAGCACCTGCCAGGGCATAACAGACATGCCTCCTGATGTAAATTCTTGTGTCCAGAAGGACAGAACTTAAATCTGCACTGGGATCTCACATCTGGTACTCTTGCTAGTTAGAAATGAATGAATGGACAGATAAATGGAAAAGCATTTATTAAGCATTTTCTGCATGACAAGCTAAGCACTGGGAATACAAATAGAAAAAGCAAGACTAGCTCACCAAGAGCTCATACTCTGATTAAGGGAAAACAACATATGAAAAGAAAATTGAGCTTCAGGGCAGATGGAGAAGGCCTACAATTCCCAAGTTTGCAAAATGGGATAGACGGAAAGGCCCAGAGTCCCTTAGTTTACCTGAAAGGTTCCTGACAGTGTCAGAAATGGGGTATAGAGGCAGAAAAGATGGTAAGAAGATCGTTACAGTACAGGTAAAACGGACGACCAGAGATTGAAGGACTAGGAAAGATGATGAGGCCTGGTGAGCCAATATCATTGGAGGGAATGGGCTATTGGTTACCATCTCATTCAAGATCTGTGAACAGTTCAAGGAAGGGCAGGACCAGGGGAGAAAGCTACCTAACAGCTTGGAGAACAAAAAAAAAGATCAAAAACTTTTTGTCCTCACCTTTGAAGTCTTAGTTGAGGTAAGGGAAAAGTTTTGTTACACCTCAGATGATGATAAGTCCTTATAAGGGCTTCTTTCTCTACCTCAAAAATCTATTAAAGTCAGAATGATCCTAAAAGAAAGATAAAGCAGAAAGTTAAATCCAGGTTAAAATTGTATAAAGTAAAGTGAGAAGAACCAGGAGAACAGGGTACACCATAACAGCCATGTTATAGAATGAACTGTGAATGGCTTTGCTCTTCTTAGCAATGCAGTGCTCCAAGACAATTCCAAAGGACTCATGATGACAAATACTATCCACCTCCAGAGAAAGAACTGATGGAGTCTGAATGCAGATTGAAACATACTATTTAAAACTTTATTATCTGGGTTTTTCTTTTGCAACATGGCTTATATGGAAAGTTCTACATGACTATTTATAATTTATATCAAATGTTTACCTTCTCAAGGAGGGGGGAAGGAAGAGAAAGAGGGAGAGAACATGGAACTCAAAATTTTTAAAAAGGAAATGTTAAAAATTTTGTTTACATGTCATTGAAAAAAATAAAAATTAAATTTTAAAAAATTTTATAAATAAGTTAAATGGTTCCCTTTTCATGACCAATAAGAGGCTCAGAGTGGAAGTCCCAGTGGTTTGTTATTCAGTCATGTCCAAATCTTGGTGACGTTGTCTGGGTTACCGAAATGGTTTGCCATTTCCTTCTCCAGCTCATTTTAAAGAGAAAGAAACTGAGGCAAACGGTTAAGAATTTGAACTCAGACCTTCCTGACTCCAGGCCTGGTACTCTATCCACTGCAGCACCTAGCTCTCCGTCCTTGATAGCCATTCCTGTGACTACTTTACTTTGGAATCTTTAGGCAACTAGGAAGCTGTGTCAGTGCTGGGAGTTCTCATCCCATGAGCCAGCTGAGACTGCTTTTCTATTGAGATGGTTCTCCTATGAGATAGATATTACTATCCCTCCCTCTCCCCTTTACCAATGAGGAAAATGAGATTAAGAGAAAAAATAACTGACTGACCCACGGCCACGTTAATTGTAAATGTTAGAAGCAGCCTCTGAAGCCACATTTTCCTGATCCCAAGTCCAGCATTCGAAATACTTTTCTGTGGTGGTTCTCAAGAATTGTACAAAATACACCAACCCTATTCAAAACAGAAAATGAAGAATGAATGAGAGAGGTTCAAACAAAAAGTGTTATATGAAGCCCAAAGGGGAAAAAAGATAATACCTATTGGTAGGAAAAAATACTACCACCTCTAGGAAGATTTCATGAAATCACAGCAATAACCAGCATCTACACGGTGCCTTAAGGTTTGCAATGTGCTCTCTAGAGATAGCTCATGTTATTCTCACAACAACCTTGAGAGGTACGTGACGTTATAATCCCCATTTTACAAATGAGGAAACCAAGGCAGACAGCGGTTAGATAACTTGTCCAAGGTCATGCAGCCTGTAACTGTCTAAGGCCAGGTCTGAATTTAGCTCTTCCGGACTCCAGGTCCACCTTCTCTCTACTGTGTCACCTCTGTGTGTTCATCCTTCATTGATGAAGAATATCACGCCATCAGAGAAATGAGGACATGACTTGCACTTGACTTTGTTTTGAGTAAGGGAGGACTGTGCAGGTCACCAGCCTCACTTCTCCTCCAGAGTCATCTGAATCCAGTGACCTGATATTCATCAGGATGACTGGAGATGACCCAGGATGAGACACTTGGGGTTAAGTGACTTACCCAAGGTCACACAGCTAGTGAGTATCAAGTGTCTGAGGTGAGATTTGAACTCAGGTCCTCCTGACTCCTGCACTGGTGCTCTATCCACTGCACCACCTGGCTGCCCCCTACTATGTCACCCAGCTGTCTCACAGATGTTGCGTTTGAGCTGTTTTGAAGCACAAGGAACATTTTAACGGGCAGGGGCCCTCTAAACATAAGGAATAGTGTGAGAAGAGGAAGAAAAGCACAGCTCATGGAGGAAGGAAAGCTCACAGTCAGAGGCAGACAGTAAATAAGTGACTGGCCAAAGTCACACAGAAAGTATTTGGAGGCAGAATTTGAACTCAGGTATCACTGACTCCTGGTCCAACACTCTGGCCATCTGGCTGCCCAAAAGAAATCATGCCACAGGCATAAAATAAATCAAATCCACAGAAAGAAAACCCCAATAAAGTTTAAATCCCTTTTGTATTGACACTGAATTTCATGCTTAGAGTGTCCACCCAGAACTCCTCCAGCAAAAGCCTCCATGCCTTTGGTCCTGAACACAAGTAATTCACAAGGGAGTCCCTGGGAACCCTTCTAGAGGTGCCATATTGCTACTCTAAGATTCTACTGAACCTCCTCCAGTACACACACACACGCACACACACACGCACACATGCACACACGCGCGTGCATGCACGCACACACATACACCACACACGCACATGTCACACACATGCATGCACGTACACACACATGCACATACACACACACCACACGCACACATCTCACACACACACACACACACACACACACACACACACACACACACACACCTGCAAGAAGTGACAGATGCTGACTTGGCTCAACAATACGAAAGGAAAAGAACAGAGCAAAGATTCAGGGGAGATGACTCAAACTTGAAAAAGAAACAGAAACTCAGCTCAAGTCAGCCCTGTCCTCCCTAAGGCTACTAAGAAAAACTACTCAGGTTGGTGCAATATAAATCTCTCAAACTGAGGAGGCTGAGGCAACCGAGAACCCAGTCTGATGTCTCCTTACCAGCAATGGGGCAGGGGCCAGAGGATGAGTGACTAGAAATATTTTAAAAAAGAAAGAAAAGAAGTTAAAATACCAAATGTATTACGGTGGGTGAAAAAACACAGTAAAAGTCTGGCAAACAGATAAATCAATAAGGAAGTTCCTAAAAACAAAATCTCAAAGACAACCCAAAGCTCTTGTGGCAAATATAATATTAAGAGGAGTTAGCCAACAGGACCTGATAAAAAATAGAATCCTGTGAACTCCCCGGAGAGCCTGGAACAATAATAAAAATGCCTCAAAAGAAAAATAAAGTCCACAAAAGAAGAAAGTAGAAGGAAAGATAGGTAAGAAATAAAAAGTTCTGAAGCAGATTAAAAAAGATGCTAGGAAAATTGAATCCATGAAGGAGAACCTCTCTAAAGAAGTGAGAGGATAATACAAAATACTGAAAAAGAGGGAAATTTCTCAGGAGAGAAATGAAGGCAACCATATTAAAAGAATACATCAATTCTGGGCAAACCAAAATACTAGCCTTGAAGTTAGGACAGACTTTAATTTAAGTAATCTACATAAACTAAGTAATTTAAGAATCAAGTCACCTAGAACATGAAAAACCACAAAATCTAGAAATTTAAATTCAGGAAATAATACAAGGAAAGTGTTTATAACTTCTGAATGCAGACAACAAAGCATCAATTGAGAAAAACGGATTGCTGCCAGAAAAAAAATATGCTTCAAACTCTAAGATATAAAAGGGCTGAATTTAACAATTTCAATGCCAATAAATTTTTCAAGTGTCCGAAAGAAAGTCCATTTTGAAGGAAAGACATTTTGAATAACAGAATATTGTTGTCAAGTCAAAAGAAATTGCAGGATGGAATAGGACGGTATATTTGGAAAAGAATTGACAGGATATGACAACTGGCTAGATATAGGAGGTTAGCGAGAGGACACTCAATTACATCAAAGGTTCAAACATGGTTAACTAGGGGAAAGGTGGTCCTATTGATAGAAACAGAATGTTCCGGAAAAGAAGAGGGTCTTAGGGAAAGGATGGTAGTTTTGTTTTGAGCACATTGAGTTTGAGATACCAGCAAGACATGTGGCTGGAGATATCCAGAATATGGGTTAAAATACAGACTGGAAGCTCAAGAGACAGGTCAGAGCTAGAGAAGGATTCCAGGGAGTCATCTTCGTAAAGGATGTAGTTAAATTTATGGGAGTAGATCAGATTACCAAGGAGAAAAAAATATCAGATTCCTTAGAATATACATTAATCCCAAGGGCGTGCTAAGAACAGATAAAGACAGAAAAGAATCTCTCACTTAGGTAGAAAACAAACCAGTTAAACTCATTTTCACTGAAATCAAGAAAGACGAATTATATCAAAAGCTACAGAGAGGTCAACGAGAGTTTTAAAAACAACTTGCACACTTGTCTCTTGATACAACAATCCTGTGGGGGGGGAAAATACATTACAGATAATATTGTTCCCACGTTACAGATTATGAAATTGTAGCTCAAAAAATGTGACCTGTGGATTTTAAGTACTAGAGGTGGGTCCAGGAAAAGTATTGATAGAGACTGAATGCAGATAGACGCATACTATTTTTCACTCTATATTTTTTGTGGGGTTTTTTCCCCTTTGGGTCCGTGTCTTCTTTCAAAACATGACTTATATAGTAATATGTTTTGCATGACTGAACATGTATAACCTATATCAGATTGCTTACGGTCTCAGAGAAGGGAAAGGTGAGGGAGGGAAAAAATTTGGAACTCAAAAATGTTTAAATGAATGTTAAAAACTTGTCTTTAAATGAAACTGGGGGAAAATAAAATATTAGGGTTTTTTTATTTTTTTAAATATTGGAGATGGGATTCAAACCCAAACTCTGGTCTCTCTCTAGAGTTCCAGTCCCACATAATCAAGTACCACTGGTCACAGTCAATTGAGTATTTCCAAAGCATCTCAAACTCAACATGTCCCAAAACTTACTCATTATCTTTCTTCCTAAATACATGCCTCTTCTAAATTTGTTGAGGTTACCACCATCCTTCCTGTTTCCCAGGGTCACAAACTCAGGAATCAGTCATTCTCAACTACCTCATCCTTAACCACCCAAACACTTCCCCATCTAATCACAAGCCAAGTCTCTCCAATTCTACTCCATAACATATCTCACATCTGTCCATTCATTTGGCCTTCCTCGCATCTCATCTAGACTATTGTAACAGCATTTTAATTGGTCTCAAGCCTCTGTCTTCTCCAATGCAGCCTCCACACAACTGCTAAATTGATAGTCCTAAAGTACAGGTCTGAAGACAATATTACCCCCTCAAGAAACTCTCTTTGTGACCCTATTTGGTTTGGTGTGGTTGGCAAAATTACTGTAGTGTCTTAACTTTTCCTTTTCCATCTCATTTTACAAATGAGGAAACTGAAGCAAACAGGGTAAAATGACTTGCCCAGGGTAACACAGTTTGTGTCTGAAGTCAGATTTTAACTCCAGGAACATGTCTTCCCAACTCCAGGCCTGGGGAACAACCAGTGAACATCTGCGAACTGGCCACCACTCCCACCACTACTTAAGAACCTCTAATCTAGATGGGCCTTGTGTCTTGGGGATGAGGAAGCTACAGATTTGGGCTTCTTCTAATTCCTAAATTCTATGGTTCTTTGCTCTATGATCTAATTATCCAGCCTAGAGCTGTATTAGTTGACAAGCACCTAGCCACCAAGAAGGTCTTAGGTTCTCTGTTTATTGCCCTGAGGATAAAATACAAACTCCTGTCTTTGGCATTTAAAGTCCTGAAAAATCTGTGTCCAGGACCTTTCCTGGTTCATCACACTTTCCTCCCTTTACACCACTACGTTCCAGCCAAAATGGACTCCAGCTCTTACTCATATGGGCCTTTGCTTCTCCTGTCCCCTGGCCTTTGTACAGGTTGTCCTCTCATGCCTGGTATGTACTCCCTCTGTATCTGAGAATCCTTGGCATCTTGTAAGGCCCAGCTCAAATGGCACAGGCCACATGATGCCCTTTCTGATCTTTTCAGTCCCTATTATCCTCCCCTTCCCTTCCCCCCCCCCGCCCCCCACCATTGCTTTGTAGCTATTTTGCATTTCTTTACCTATATTTGAACTATTCTTGGAGCCTAAGGTCGATTTCTTGAGGGCAGGGACATTTTCATTCTTGCCTTCCTATCCCCCAGTACCTAGCTGGGAAGTAAGTGCTATTAAGGGTCTGCCACCTGCCCTGAAGCTCAATTTTCTTTTATGTATTGCTTCCCTGAATTCATATGAGATTTTTCAGAGCTGGTCTTCAGAGCATTCATAGTACTTGTCATATGGTACTTCAATTTTACAGATGAGGAAAGTGAGGCAGAGGTTGAATGACTTGCCCAGGGTCACATGGCAAGTATTTGGAGGCAGAATTTGAATTAAGGTCTTACTGATTCCTTGTCACCTATCTGCCAAAAAGAAATTATGCAATAGGCCTAAAGTAATCCAATTCCTAGCAAATTTCTAACACGTAAATACTTATTATTGCTACTATTTTGTCCTTTGTTCTCAAAGAGGACCACGTCAGGGAAGTGATGCCATGGCATGCAAGTGAATTGGATATAAGTGAGGCAGGGCTGTGCAAAGTCACCAGCCTCACTTTCTCCTCCACAGTCATCTGGGTCCAGTGGCAAGATATAGATGAAGATGACTGGGGATGGCCCTCAACAAGACATAAAGTCTCCAGACTCCAAGTCAGTCAGTCAATGAGCATTTATTAAGTGCTTACTATGCTCTAGGCACTGTGCTATGCATGGAAATAGAAATACAAGCAGACAGATATACCCTCACCTGAAAAGGGGTGGGATAGAGCGGATGCAAAGGTACACAGCAATGATGTCAGGGGACATGGCAGAGACAGTCTGGACTACATTCTGGAAAGGAATGAGACATGGATGTCCTGGGTGCACTCTTTATATGGGGGTTCTGAGGGCAGCCATCCAATCAGAGGGAGAAGTTGAGGGCATAGAGGGTACCTCCAGTGTGTGAACTCCTGGACTGGAAGGAGATTCATGATGAAGAGGTTTCCCAGGGACAAGGTGGAGGAAGTAATCAGTACAAACTGGAAAGGAATGAGGTCCCCAAAAGTCCAAAGCTTTTTAGACACTGTCTGGATACAAGATGTTTAAAGATGAAAACTAGAAAAAAATGTTATACATTTCTGGTGGAGACCTTTGAGAAAACAGTTTCCATAGTGGTAGGAACAAGAATCAGGGATGAATAGATAGTGAGGAAAGAAAGGATACAAGTGGAAATTTTTTTTCAAGAAGTTTTTATGTTTCTATGATTATCTTTAATTGTTTTCTTCCTAAACAATCACATTGTTACAAAAAAAAGACCTTGGAGATTTTCTTATACAAATGCCCTTTTAAATAATTATTTGAAATACATGCCCTCAAATATAAGTACCCTCATCTATTAGAATCACAGTACATTGACTAATAAAAGAATTAGACAAAATATGATTTTCCTGTTTTGATATCTATAAAACTAAATTAGATACAAAAAAAATTGCTTGAAAAATATTTTTATCTTCTTAGACTCCAGTTAGCTAGCAAATATAGTCAGTGCCTCCATGAAGGAGGCACGCTTAATACCAATTCAGTGATATCAGATTCAGAGAATGGTTGGTGTGAATACAAATGGGACCCAAGCAGACTGTGCTCCACAGGGTCAGATTACCAGTCTTTCAAAGTATATTTAAGAAGTCCTTGGAGATGTTTTTGGCCCTCGGTTTGTTGTTCATTTCTGTTGTGTTTGAAGCTAGCAACCAGCCAACAACTTTCCAGGAATTAGAGGAAAAAAAAATCCTGACCTTCTCAAATATTCTTGGTTGCCTTATAATGAAGCAAATCCAGTGTCAGGTTTTCTTAATCTCCTGGTTTGGCATTTATTCCTTCTCCTTTTTGGCCCCACAATTCAATTACTCCCTGTGACTTGAAGGTAATCTTCCTTGCCCTCTTTCTCAACTTGAGGCACTCCCATCACCATTTTCTGCCATGTTTTTCTTTTTTGATTTGAAAGGGTTTAGTTTGTTTGACTTTCATCTCCAAAGGAGAGATCTTCAGACGTACTATGTTTGGAAAAAGATGAAGAAGAGGTTGTATAATTTGTAGGAAAGCAAGCAGAGGATTTAGACATTTGAAGAGGTATAGTGTATAGCTGCTATTCCGACTGCATTTCCATCCCTACAAAATTTTCATCTTAATTTTCTTCCTCTTGTTTCTCTCTTCTGTATTCTCAACAATTATTATTTTCTCTACCCTGTTTCCTCTGATAGACTTACCCCACCTTCAGCTCATTTCTTCCCTTCCAGGACCCAGTCCACTGTTGTTGCAAGCAAATGGATAACAACCTAGGGATTCTGGGATGGGGCGGAGAGGTGGGGGCATTTACTCAGGTGTGGATTGGAAGATGAGATCAAAGAATCATATCTTTAGCACTATCAGGAACCTCAAGTCCAATATTTTTTCTACTACACTACACTGTGTTCCAGGGATGTTTGAGGTCTCTTAGAACTTAGATTCTATAATTCTCCTATATACTTGACCTTTCTACAATAACTCTTCCAAACAATCCTTCCATCACATACATTTCAACTGCCTCTCATTCCACTGGATCCTTCCCCTCTGCCTGTAAGCATGCTTATCTGAAAATAAGCATAATGGTTCCCTTGTCCCTGACACTTCCTAGTAGAGAGGAAAGGATGGATAGAAGAGATATTAAGAAAATAGAAATGGCAAGATTTGTCAACGGATTAGGTGAGGAGTAAATAACAGTGAGGAGTTGAAGATGACCCTGGAGTTGTGAATCTCAGTGAGTGGAACAATGATGGTACCCTCAACAGAAACAAGGAAATTCAGGAAAGACATAGGTCGGGTGGAGGGCAAAGATAATGAGTTCTGGTTCAGACCTATGGGTTTTGAGATGACTACAAGACCATGTCGAATTAATAGTTGGTAATGAAAAGCTCAATCTAAGACTGGATACATAGATCTGTAAATCATACACACAGCAATGTTAATGGATTCAATAGACATAAGCGAGAGAGTGTCTCAGGGGGAGAAGAGAGAAACGTCTAGGAAGGAACCGTGGGGTATACTCAGAAGGAGGGGCATAACGTAGAAGACGATCCAACAAAGAAGACTGATAGAAGTATGCATTGGGAAACCCAAGAGAGAACAATGTCACGAAAACTCAAGAGGGGAGAATGCCCACAAGAGTATAGTGAGCAGGTGTTTCAAAGAGGTGAGAAAGAATAAGAAAGAATAAGGTTTGAGAAAAGGATATTCTATCTAATCATTGAAAGAGAATTGATTAATCTTTCTTATGCACAGATCTGAGCATATCAAGAACTTTCTTGAAAAACCTTCAATAGCTCTTTAATTATTTATTATTTAGGGCAGCTAGGGAGTGCAGACTGAAAGGCCTGAATTCAGGAAGACTCATCTTCATGAGTTCAAATCTGGCCTCAGGCACTTACTAGCTATGTGACCCTGGGCAAGTCACTTAACCCTGTTTGCTTCAGTTTCCTCATTTGAAATGGGAAACTCCTCCAGTATCTTTGCCAAGAAAACCCCAAATGAAGTCAGGAAGAATTAGAAATGACTGAACAATGACATTCTTAACTCCAATAATCATAACTTAAATTCATATGCTGCTTCAATGATAGAAACCTTAAAACTTTGCTTTCCTGCACAACCACTCTGTGAGCTAAGTAGTGCAAACATTACTATTTTCATTTTTCCAATAAGGAAACTAAATCATCAAGATATTAAATGACTAGACATCTTCTGATATCTGCTTCATGAATTTAGGACACACTTCCACAAATAGACACAGCATCAGAAGAAATGGGCATCATGCTTACTGAAGGTAAATGCTAACTTCTAGGTAAGCATCCTCTATTCTCCTTTTATTAATCCTTCATAATTCCACCAGTTTTCCCACATTCTCTCCAACATTTGTCACTTTCCTCTTCTATCGTTTTAATCAATCTGATAGATATAAAATATTTCAACTTTATTTTAATTTGCACTTCTCTAATCAATCATGACACAGAGCATTTTTATATGACCATATATAGCCTTGATTTAATCAAAAAACTGCCCAACATATCCTTTGATCATTTATCAATTGGGGAATGACTCATATTCTTATAGATATTACAAAGTTCATTACATATTTGAAACAGGAGACCTTTACCTGAGAAACTCTCTGTAACAGCTTGAGTTTGGCCTACCTACAGCACCGATTTGGACTTCAGAGGACTATTATAAATAATTGTAAGCATTTCTATAGTGCTTTAAAATTTGCAAAGGGCTTTGCAAATATTATTTCATTTTATTCTCACAACAACCCTTAGAGATTGATGTTAAAATTATTCATTATCCCCATTTTACAGATGAGGAAACTGTATTTGGATCTTCCTGATTCCAGGACCAACTCTAGCTGCCTCTAGGTTGAATAAATATGTCTCTCTTTTCTTGATAGAAAGATGGTGAACTATAAGGGAGGAAAGAGACATGCTGTCGGACAGTCAATGTGGTTGTTTTACTTAACTATCTGACAAGAGAAGGGACTGTTGGAGGAAGGGTAATTGGGGAAAGATGGCAACATTTTTAAAAGCATCAATAAAAATTTTTTTTAATCATTATATAAAACTCTAAAGTGTTCAACAAATATTAGGTTAGGTGAATACCAAGCTGGTGCTTGTTTTTTTCTATTGAAAACAGAGGCAAAGGATAATAGCAAGAGAAATTGTAAATAAAGATTATGAATAACATTTTGACTATAAAAACAGTGTTGCTTTCAGTGTGTGTTCATCCTTCGTTGCCGAAGAAGACCATGCCATCAGAGAAATCATGACATGACTTGCACTTGACTATGTTTGAGTGAGGGAGGGCTGTGCAGGTCACCAGCCTCACTTCTCCTCCAGAGCCATCTGAATTCAGTGACCAAATATTCATCAGGATGACTGGAGATGACCCAGGATGAGGCAATTGGGGTTGAGTGACTTGCCCAAGGTCACACAACTAATGAGTGTCAAGTGTTTGAAGTGAGATAACTCATCACCAAAAGAGGATGTTGGCTTTCTATCCCTGGAGGAGACAAAAGGGTAGAAATTACTTGTTAAGATGTGATTTAAGTGTAAACCTGACTGAAGCATGGGCATAGATATGACAGCTGAAATTTTATTCAGGTGATTATTTGACCTGTTCATATTGGAAGAGGATTTTATTTATCAAGAGTAGCCTATGTGAATAAGCTAGTTGATTTTTAAATTTTTTTATTTATTTTATTTTTAATTTATAGAGTAAAATAAGCATTTCCATCACAATATAATAAAAAAGATGATTGCACATGAAACTGAAAATCTATTATGTACAACTTGCTTTTCCTTTTAACTATATAATAATTATCATGTAAATTTCTTTTTAAAATTTTTCCCTCCCCCACCCTAGAGACGGCTACCATTAGACACAAATGTGTGTATATGAAAAATTATTCTATATATACTTCTGTTTATCAGTTCTTTCTCTAGATGTAGATAGTGTCTTTCTTTACGTCCTTTGTAGTGAATTTGGGTATTTATAATAACCAAAAAGACTTAATTACTCAAAGTGGTTCTTAAAATAATATTGCTTTTACTGTGTACAGTGTTCTCTTGGTTCTGCTCATTTTACTCTTGATTATTTCATGCAAGTCTCTCCATGTTTGTTTTTAAATCAACCTGCTCATCATTTCTTATAGCACAGTAGTATTCTATCACAATCATATAATTTGTTTAGCTTCCCCAATTGATGGGCATCCCCACAATTTTCAGTTCTTTGACAGCACAAAAAAGAGCTATTACAAATATTTTAGAATACATCTTTGGAAATAAACCTAGTAGTGGTATTGTGGGTCAAAGGGTATATACAGTCTTACAGCTTTGGGGCATAATTCCAAATTGCTCTCCAAAATGGTTGGATCAGTTCACAATTCCACTAGTAATTAAGTAGTGTCCCAATTTTTCCACATCCCTTTCAACACTTGTCATTTTCTCCTTCTAGCATTTTAATTGATCTGATTGATGTAAAATGACATTTCAAGGTTACTTTAATTTGCTTTCCTCTACTCAATAATGATGTAGAGCATTTTTATAAGACCATATATAGCTTTGATTTCATCAAAAAACTGCCTTATATATTCCTGGACCACTTATCAAGTGGGGAATGACTTGTATTCTTATAGATTTTATAAAGTTCTTTATGTATTTAAGATAGGAGACCTTTATTTGAGAAACTATCTCTAAAACTTCCTCCCTCTCTGCAACTTTCTGCTTTCCTTCTAATTTTGACTATATTTGTTTCATTTTTATAAAGTCTTTTTAATTTAATGGAATTAAAATCATCCATTTTATACCTCACTCTGCTCTCTTTTTCTCATTTATTCGTAAATTATTCACAAATCCATAAGTCTGATAAGTAATATGGTCCATGTCCTTCAAATTTTCTTGTAATATTTCTTTATATTTAGATCATAAATCTGTTTTGATCTTATCTTGGTAAATGGTGTTAGATATTAGTCTATGCCCAATTTCTGTCATATTGTTTTCCAGTCTTCCCAACAATTTTTTTTACCAAATAATGAATTCATATCCTCAAATCTTAAGTCTTTAAATTTGTCAAATACAAGATTACTATATTTATTTGTATGTCTATAAATTGTATGTCTACTTTGTTCCACTGATCTACCTTACTAGTTCTTAGCCAGTACCAGATAGTTTTGATAATTATTGCTTTATACTATAGTTTAAGATCTAATACTCTAAGCCTCTTTCCTTTACTTTCCTCCTTCATTATTTCCTTTGATATTCTTGGTCTTTTAATTGAATTTTGCTATTATTTTTTCTAATTCAGTAAAACAATTTTTTGGTAATTTCCTAGTTGCTTCTAAAGACTTCCTACAGATTTTATAAAAGCAACCAAGAGCTATTCTGAACTAAAAGTAAGTGGTGAAAGCTCTGTTTAGAAGTATAGCTCATTTGTATCATACTAACTTCTGGTGGTTAGTAAAAGATTTTTGTTTCTCATGAGCAGTAAATCATTCTCTTTTGGTTTCTCTACCTCTCTCTCCTACTCACATACGTTTGAGCTGTCTCATCTAGGATCCCATCTACTCTCAGTACATTATTCTATCCACTTACCTTCCATCTCTCTCATTCGTAATATTACTTACCTACTTTCCCACCGTTCAGTCTGTCCTCTGGCCAATGCATCAACCTACCCAGTCTTGTCCACTGGACTCCCTACTCTCTTTTACCCTACAACCCTCCCACTTCCTTAGATTTGTTGCTTGGAGGGTATGAAGTTTATGACCCCCCTCTCACTAAAAGAGTCGACAAATAGGCATGAGGAAGAAAACACTATAAAATTTGGACTATGGAAAGAAAGCAGAGCAACGGGTACAGAAGATGTTACCCTATCAGCTGTTTCCACAACTTAGTTAAATTCCTAAAACCCCTATATTATGTGTGAATGTATCTGCAAGGTACAAGGTACATGTTCCTCTTCCCCCTCCCACCCCACCCCATGCTTAACAAAATAACTTCTTTCTTAATATAAAGAAGCATATAAGTTTAGCATAGTCCTAGTCACACCCACAAGTTATACCCTCTAGGCATAAGTTTCATATATAGAGAAGCCAAGGTGTCCTCAAAGCACCACCAGAGCTCACCCTGTGTGTGCACCCCAGATAAACCTCCTACCCTTTCCCTTATAGTTACACTTTTCTAAAAATTGTATAAAAACCCATGGTTTTGTTCAATGGTTAGCCAGCCTTAGCCAGAACAGTTTGGTCACTGAGGCTAGCTCCCTAATAGGATGGCAATGGGGAAGCGCACCTGACTGCCCGAAAGGAGCCATGATCAGACCTCGCTAGTAGCTTTAATGGGGTGATCCAGTACCCCTGTAAACTCAGACAGCTCCTAGTCATCTTGTCCAACATGATCTGGCCTTATGTGTTTACATTTGTTACAATAAACATCATGTAGCATACATCACTCCTGACTGGACCTGAAAATTCAGAGGGAAGCAGCTCCCTTGCTGTGGCCACCAGATGTCTCAGAGTTGACAATCAAGGTCAGGACCAGAGGGAGTGTTTACAGGAAAAGGATATCTCAGGGGAAAACAGGCTGCCTTGGAGTTCCACTCAAGATGATTTGGGACCAGGAGAGAGAGACTTGGGGCTGTTTGAAAGACTTGGGGAAGAGTGGTAACACAATATAATAAAACTTGTCCTGCATCTGGGAACAAGTGATCCCTGCCCAGGGAATCGTAGATTTAGAGTGGAAAAGGGCCTTTGAGGTAATCTGACAGAACTGCCTCATTTTACAGGTAAGGAAGTAAGTCCTTGAAATAAGTAAGGAAGTAAGTCCCTGGCTATGTGTCCAGGGCTCTATGCAGTATGCTGCGCTACTGGTCCCATGACTTACTGTGTGACCCTAAACAAGTCACATAATCTCCCTGGGTCTTGATTTCTTCATCTATAAAATAAAGAGGTTAAAAAATATGTGTGTATGTATGTATTTATCCATATGTATGTATGTAAATATACATACAAGTGCATACATAGGTTTCGGTAAGACTTTGGTCTTACAAATCAACTATTCCCAAACACTAATGTATAACTTATTCATATACACATGTATTGTGAATGTATATACAATACACATGCATTGTATTACACATGTGTGTATATGCATTTGTGTGGAAATATATACCTCTGTGCACTGACATGTGTAAATATACATAATATTTATATGCCATATGGCATACTCTACAATAATGTTTGGGGATAGTCAATTTACAAGATCAAACCAAGACTCTTACCAAAATGTATACATACACAATATTTGTATATGTAAGTCACATACATGTATTATGCATATATAGAAATAGACCCATATGTTGTCATTATATTGTGCATATTGAGTGTAGACACACAGAGCTACAGTAGGATCATAGAATTCAGAATTGGAAGGGACCTTAGAGACTATTTAGCTTAAACCCCCCATTTTACAGATGAAGAAAAAAAACTTGAGGGAGGCTAAGTAACTTGCCTATGGTTGTACAGGTAGTAAGTAGCAGCTACTGTTTTATATGTGTGTGAGATATAGCATGTGTGTATGTGCACATGTGTGTATATGCACATGTATATATGGACACACACCTATGTGAACATGCACAGATACACAAATACAACACCTATGCACATTTGTGGGCACAGATCTGTGAATGTATACATACATGCAAGTGTGTATACATACAACATATATATCTGTTTGCATAGGTTTTCATGTATGTGGATTATCAATGCACATGTGTGCGTAGACCTAGACACATATATTGCATGAATATGCACATGCAATGGATATACACATTTATATGCAAATATATGTAGTTGCACATAGACGTGTTGTACAATAGCATTTAGGAATAGTTGACTTGCAAGATAAAAGTTCAAGGTAATGATGGCCCAGGATAGGGAAAAGAGGTAGGATATGGAACCATTAATTAGGATTTGTATCCAGATCCTATTTGCCCCCTTCTCATAGATCCGCACCTTTACAGTTGTACAAACTAGGAGCTCATGCCAATCAACCTCAGCAGCAGTGAAGCAGGGCAGAGTCATTGACGGCAGCTTCTTACAAATGCACCATGTTCTAAAATGGGGTGTCTACATAATATCACAATTTCCAGTTATGGGACAGTCAGTGCTATTATGTACAAGCTTTCATCTAAAAACCACAGAAGGCTCCACCTTGGAAGCAGCACATAATGACAATGTTGCTATTCTTTTCAGCATCCAAGTACATGATCCTGTTACCAAATGCCAGTTTTCATTTGCAGCTCAGTAAAACTGCCCCACTGCTAACATTGGATTCTAAGAGCTTTTCTTCTTTTTTTCCTTTTAAATAGTATTTTATTTTTTTCCAATTACTTGTAAAGACAATTTTAACATTCATTTTTCATATAAAATGTTGAGTTCCAAATTTTCTCCTTCCCTCTCCTGCCCCAAGATGGTAAGCAATTTGATAACGTTTATTTACGTTCAATCATGCAAAACATATTTCCATATCAGCCATGTGAAAGGAGAAACAGAACAAAAGAGAAAAACCATGAAAAAAAATGAAAATAATATGTTTCGATCTGCATTCAGACTCTATCAATTCTTTCTCTAGATGTGGATAGCTTTTTCCATCATGAGTTCTAAGAGCTTTTTGATGACAGAGAGGATGCCTGGATGGATCTGTTCCATATTTTAATTTCTTCAACCTTGTAGCAAGTACTTGCAGAAACAGTGGCAGGTTTCACCTTTTTTTTTTTTGCAAAAAATCATTTTTAAGTCACGCAGTCTGTCATCGTCACTTATTCAAATGCGATGATATTAAAGTGGGAGGAAAGTCAGGTAATGTTTGTTGGTTCTGGCAAGGCAATGGCCTAAGAATAATATTCTAATCTTGTCCATGTTCCTCTTTTTTCACTTTTTCACTTCTATAATTGATGTTTTCTGTGGGTTAAAAATAAGGGGGAAAAGAAAGGTTCCCAGCCTTCACTTTAAGCCTTCAAGAAATTCAGATTTAATAACCCGCATTATATACTCAAGAAATTAGTCAAATCTCTCAGTTAGTTAAGGGGACGCCTACCCCAAGTATGGGAAAATGACAACAATGTGTTCCAACAGCCATGAAGATGGCAGAAGCAGGCTCTTTATATTGCTTAGAACTTGGTCAGACATTGAAGACATCAAGGTCATCCGCTGCATTGCCAGTCGTCTGATTTTTATCTTGCCATTGGACGGAAAAGAGAGAGTGAAGCCGATAACTTTGGGCAACTCTGCCTCACTAAAATCCAGTTCAAACACAGGTGAATTCATCATCACGTGGTGTCATTGATCCTCTTTAAAAATGAAGGATGAGAGAAATTGTATAGAAAGAGCACTAGAGTAGACATCAGGAAAGCTGGGTTACAGGCTTAGCTCTGCTACAAAATAGCTGGGTGATCTTGAGACAGTCTTCTTTTCTTTCACAACCAAACTCCTAGAAAAAGTTGTCGATATCGGCTACTCCCATCTCTTTTCCTCCCACTCACTTCTCAATGGCTTTCTCATCTGGTGTCTAACTGTATCAATCAACTGAATCTGCTCTCTCTAAAATTTTCAGGGATCCCATAATTGCCTAATCCAGTGACCTTTTCTCATTCCTGATCTCTCTATGATCTTTGACATTGTGGACTACTCTCTCATTCTGGATACCATCGCCTTTCTGCAGATTCTAAATCTGAAACTAGAAAGGACCCCAGGCAATCCCATCCAACCCTCTCATTGTACAGGTTAGGCCCAGGGAAGTTACTGACTTGCCCAAATTCACATAGATAAAATAAGCGTCAAAGGCAAGATTTGAAACTAGGCCTTCCAACTCCAATCATCGCTTTTTCTATTTTACCTCCTTGGTTCCCACTTGAGATTTTTCCTGATTTTCTCAGCCACT
Organism: Potorous gilbertii; assembly: GCA_028658325.1. Lineage (NCBI taxonomy): Eukaryota > Metazoa > Chordata > Mammalia > Diprotodontia > Potoroidae > Potorous > Potorous gilbertii. Next base: position 337,424,357 of record CM053771.1, read on the forward strand.
AGTGCTCTTCTCCCAAAATTGCTTTGTATTCACTATTTCTGGATTTCAAATTTATTTATGTGTGTACATGATATGTCCCCTAATAGAATGTGATGCTTTTAAAGCTTAATCGATCTTTTTTGTCTTTCTGTCTGCATTGCTTAATATAGTGCTTGGTATATCAATCAATCAATCAGTATTTATTATGCACCTACTGTCTTCAAGAAACTGCTAAGTGCACATGCAGGTGTTTAATAATGTCTGTTGTTTTACCTTGTTTATGATGATAACAAAAACTAACATTTATAGTATTTTAAGGCTCAGTGTAGATCGATGGAGGTGTAGATAGAGCATTGGGCCTGAAGTCAAGAAGACCTGTGTTCAAATCCAGTTTAAAATGCTCACTAGTTTTGTGACTTTGGGAAAGTCACTTAACCCTGTTAGTCTTAGTTTTCTCATCTATAGAATGAGCTGGAGAAGGAAATGGCAAACCACTCCAGAAAACCCCATACAGGGTCACAGAGAGGTGGACATGATGAAACAACAACAAAGGTTTGCAATTCATTTTTTTACATTTATTATCTCACTTCACCCACACAACAGCCCTGTTAGGTTGGTGCTGTTGCTATCCCCATTTTACAGATAAGGAGAAGATGGCTGAGAAGCTAAAAGATTTGCCCAGGATAAATATAGTACACATCTGAGGCTAGTTTTGAACTCAGGTTTTCTGAAAACCAAGTTCATTTCTCTATCCAGTATGTCACTCTCTCTGGGTCTCATTTCCTTATCTGACAAATAAGGAGATTGGAGTAAACTGCCTAGGGTTCCTTCCAACTAAGAAAAAATAATTCTAAGTTAGGCTTATAAATATTCTCTCTGTGAAGTGACCGGTTCTTGTTGGGAAGAACACACACATTTACATGAGGCGGCAAATTTATCTCGTGTACTTTTTGCAACTAAGATGTAAAGCACAGGATCCAGAATGTTCCCAAGGGTGGTTAGACATAAAGAGATTTCCCCAAAGAGGAAAAGCATTTCCTCTTTTGTACAGATATCTGATCTCCTCTGTCCACTTTCCAAGAAAAACTTAAGGAAGGATATTACTTGATAAGGTCCAAAGACCAAAAAGAATGTCACCATAGTGAGAAGAATACAGCCATAGACTTGTGTCTTTGCCTCCAGGTTTCTCACCTGCCTGACTTTGTACAAGATGCTGACATAGAAAAAGCCTATTAGTCCAAGTGGGGCAAAGAAAGAGAAGAACATGGTGCTCATTTTGAACTGAGCATACCTCTGTGGAAGCGGGTAGCCTTCATGACAGAGCTGAGTGTCTTCTTCTCCTTGAGATATAAAGTAGGAGCCCAGGGAGCAAAAGAAAATTGTGACTGCCCAGGCAATGAGGCTGGTTTTCACAGCAATGGCCACAGTGCCCAGGCCACGGCAACGCATGGGGTAAACCAGGTGAAAGTAGCGCTCCTTGGCGATGAGGCACAGGAAGGCAACCTTGGCATAGAAATTCGTGGTAAACAAGAAGCCAATTGCTGTGCAGGCCTTCCTCCCTAATACCCATCTGTGCCCCAGGTAGGTATAGTGGATCCAGAATGGAATAGTGAAAATCTGAAGGAGGTTAGCGACAACCATATTTATCATGTAGGTACTGAGGACACTCTTCAGTCTGACCTGGAAAAACAGAATCCAGGCAGCCATGCAATTCAGGGGCAAACCAACTGAAACCACCAGGGAGAAGACCGAGATGCACATGGTCTTGGAGATCTCAAAATCCATGGAACAGTTCATGTTTGTATCGCTCATTTCAGAAAAAAAAAAATCCTTGCCTGTGTCTCAGAAGGAATTCACTTCTCTCTCTCCCCCAGTTTTAAGACAAGTATATTAGTCACCTTCCTCAAAACACAGTTGTTCCACTTGATGTTCTTTCTCCATAGGGAATCTTCCTTTAAGAAGACGATAGGTCTGTTAAAGTTCCTACAAAGTAAAGAGGGAAAAGAATAACTATAGTTCACATGTGGAGAGTGGCTTAAGGTTTTCTAAGTGTTTTCTACAGAACAACACTGTGAAATAGACAGGTTATGTACTATCATCCCCATTTTACAAATGAGGAAACTGAGGTTCAGGAAGTAGAACAACTTGCCCAAGGTCATGCCTCTAGCAAGTGTTGGGATTGGACCTTCTGACTCCAAGGCCCATGTTGTTTCTTCTTCACTTTTATTGTCTGAATTTGCATTCAACAAATATTTATTAAAGAGTTGCTGCACGCAGAGTACTTTATACATATATAGATACATGAATACATATACATATGTGTACACAGGTATATATACATGCTATATATACACATATGGGCTATATATGTGTGTTATATAGGTATATATGCTCATACTCATATATACATTCACACATGTATGCATGTATATGTGTGTACATGTGTGTGTATATACATGTGTGTGCAAGCTCGGTAGCACAGAGGATAGAGTATTGGACTTGGTCTGGAAGACTCAACTTCCTGAGTTTATCTCTGAACTCAGACACTTACTTAGCTGTGTGACCCTGGGCAAGTCACTTAACTCTGCCTCAGTTTTCTCATCTGTAAAATGAACTGGAGAAGAAAACAGCAAACCACTCTGGTATCTTTGACAAGACAATCCCAAATGGGGTCACAAAGGGTTGGACATGACTGAAAAATGGTTAAACAACTAAAAAGCATATATATTCGCAAGTCTCTTCATCTTCTTTGCCTCAGTTTTCTTATCTGTAAAATGAGCTGAAGAAGGAAATGGAAAACCACTGAGGTGTCTCTGCCAAGAAAACCCCAAAATGAATCACAGAGTCAGATGTGACTGAAATGACTGAACAACAACATATTACCTCTAAAATTAAATATAAATCCTCTGGCTTTTAAAGACCTTCACAAGATGGTTCCTGCCTACCTTTCCAGTCTTCTTAGACGTTATTCCTTTCTACATACTCTATGATCCAGCTATGTTGGCCCACTTTCTGTTCCTTCATTCCATTTCCCAAGTCCTTTTCATTAGCATTTTCAATGGTTATCACCCATGCCTAAAATGTTCTCTTTCATTACCTCTATCTTCTGGATTCCCTGACCTCCTTCAAGATTCAGTTCAAATCCCACCTTCTACAAAAGGCCTTTCCTGGTGTGTTCCCTTTATCATCCTTTCTCCCACTCCTCCTTGAAGATAGGGATTATGTTATTGGGTTTTTTATATAGCCTCAGCACTTATCACAATGTCTGCCACACAATAAATGCTTAATAAATTCTTGCGAACCAAGTATTCTTTCCACTGTACTACAAACTCTCATGTCTGATCTACATATCCCATAGGGTTGTTATGAGGAAAGTACTTCATATGCCCTAAAGAGATACACCGATATTAATAAGGCAATTCAAATGGGAATTTCCCTTCAGGGCACATTTACCAGATATGAAACTCACTGGAATAATAACAGTATCTCTAGTTCTCAAAATAAGGGCCAACCTGAGACATAAAATTACTATCTGGAGAAATGCCTTGGGGTACCAGAAGATACTCCAAGAATCTCCGCCATGGTGCCAAAGGTTCTTACATGGTTCCTTACTTCTTTGGGGGAAGGTATTTAATAATGATGATAGTAAATGTCAAGAACATATCATTGTTGTTGCCCAGTCATTTCAGTTGTGCCTGACTTTCAATGATTTCATTTGGGGTTTTTGTGGCAAAGATATTGGAGTCGTTCGTCATTTCCTTCTCCAGCTTGTTTTACAGATGAAGAACCTGAGGCCAACAGGGTTAAGTGACTTGTCTGGGGTCACACAGCCAGTAAGTGTCTAAGGTCAGATTTGAACTCAGGAAGAAGAGTCTTCCCGATTACAAGCCCAGTGCTCTATCCACTGTACCACCTAGCTGTTCATATCATACACGCACTCAGATAATAAGAGTAATAGGTGATATCAGTGCTAATCTGCATGGGTGGACAAAGTTCCCTTTACCAGACATTCCCCACAGCAATGAAATCACAAGTCTGAATGAACAATATAATAGATGACATTTACATAAATTTGCAAATGGCTTTACACATGAGCTAATAGTTGTAAAACTCTTAGTGCAGTGCCTGGCATATTGCAGATGAGTCATACTCTAAGTATTTATGAAGTATCTACTATGTGCCAAATACTGTACTAAGCAAGGGCGATATGAAGAAAGGCAAAAGATTGTCCCCATCCTTGAGAAGCTCATGGTCTAAAGGGGTCACAACATGCAAATAACTACGTACAAACAAGCTATCGACAGGAGAAAGAGGAAATAATCAATGGAGGGAAAGCAATAGAATTAAAAGAGATTGGGAAAGACTTCCTGTAGGAGGTACTTCCAAATGTTATTTATTCCCTCCCCATATCCTTTTTTAAATCTCTCTTCTTTCTAAAAATTATATGAAGTAGGTATGGCAGGTGAGATAGCAGAATCACAGACTTCAGGCTGGAAGGAATTCCTTATGATTCCCAGTTGAAAGACCCTGTTCGTTATCTGAAAGAGCAATCTATTAAGTCATTAAAAGTATCTACTAAATCGAGTAATACCTTAACTCAAATTGGTTTATCAGACCTTTTCCTGTTATCTAGTAGGACCCTGAAAGAAGGAGGCACAGAAAAGGAAATTTTAATAAGGAGAGGGGAATTGAAAAAGAATTGGCCCACAAGACACTGACAAGGGCTTCCCCTAGTCCTTCTCCATTAAATTGTGACCTATCTGAGGGCAGGGACTATGCCTAACTGTCATCATCAATAAGAAATATTTCTTAAGCGCCTACTAGGACCAATGGTAGGGAAATGTGTTAGTCACTGGGGATACAACAAGGTCCCTGCCTTCCAAAGTGCAGTGTGAGACAGGAAGTGCAAATACTCCAGAACACACTTTAATAATAATACCTGATATTTATAGAGTGCTCTGCAATTTACAAAGATCTTTATATACAATATTTCCTTTGATCCTCAGAATTATCCTGGGAGGTTCAGTTGTGTCCAGCTCTTTGTGACTCTGTGAATCTGACTGTCCATGAAGTTTTCTTGACAAGATACTAGAATGGTTTGCTATTTCCTTCTGTGGATTAATAGGCAAACAGAGTCAAGTGAAATGCCCAGGGTCACGTAGCTAATAAGGCCACATTTGAACTCAGGTCTTCCTGACTTCAGACCCGGCACTCTATCCACTGCACCACCTAGCTGCCTAGAAAGTAGGGGCAGAGAGTAAAACCCAGTAGCCACCAGAGTACCACTATGAACCCAAGAAAAATACTGAGAACAGCAGAACAATGAGCTGGTACTTGGCAGTCACTATGAGATTAGTAGATACTGTGCATTGAACTTGCTAGAGCCAGAATCAACAAACCCCTCAAAAGAGAATTCGTGCCTAGCAGGCCAGTGAAAGTAGCTCTCTAACAACATCCTGGATCCTGCAGCATTAGAGGATTTCCCCTCCTCAAGTATTCCCCAGATGTGCAACTCTTATGTGTGATTACTCTATGTGTTCCTTCTCCCTCTTGAGGGCGTCCAGAAAGCATGTCCTAAATTTATGAGGTAATGTTCAATTGAAAATCTTCTTACCATGCTATTTCATTGAATGCCTTTGCTTTAACACTTTGGGTCATCTGATGACTAAGGAAAAAGCAAATACATCATTGAGGCTTCATAAGCATTCCCCTTGGATACAGACTATCTTGAATCTGGGATATATTCTAGGTTCCTCCATGGGAGTGGAAGGTTGTTCTAGGTCAGGGGTGGGGAACCTGCAGCCTCAAGGCCATATGAGGCCCTCTAGGTCCTCAAGTGCAGTTCTTTGACTGAATTCAAACCTGACTAGATGCTACATATAAAACCTGTAAGGTTGGTTCTTTGATGGAAAGATAGGAAATGGAAGAAATTGGAAAGTGGGAGAGGAAAGGAGACAGCAATAAGAGAGGAAGGAAGGAAGGAAGGAAGAGGGAGAGAGGAAGGAAGGAAAATTATCTTTCAGTATAAAACAGAAATGCTATGCTCTCAAAAATATTCAAGTCACCTTGATTAAAATATTTCAATACCATACATTAACTAATTGTATTTTCCTCAGAGAACAAAGATGATTGTCAAATTATATACAGCTTTCTGAAAGCACCCTAGAAATCTAGATATATGCTTTAATGGGTTAGTAAAGACAAATTTCTGTGTTTTTTCTAATGTATTACTTTTTTAAAAAGATTATTATAATAGGAGTCACAAGTACAATGAGCAAGGGTGAGAAAGGAGGAACATCTTAAGAAGAAATCCTCTTCTATAATGAGCATATAATACTTTTTTGATCAAACTCATCTAATTCAGTGTCATTATACCTCCCAAGTTCAACTAAGATACACAGAGGAATTCAAAATGAGAAGTCTTTAAGCTGTCCTGACCTTCCCGCTTTCTTCTATAGGTGGTAGGAGTTTTATACTTAATCTTTCTTTCTGTGACTTCCCTTGATTAATTAATCATATATACATATATATATATATATTAATCATAATAAACCTGATCATTTATTCAAAACTGAATAAAGATACATATATTATAACTAATACTGTATGTATATTACCTATTTAACAGGAAATAACCTCAACTTTCAGACATGCAAACTCTTCACCCAAATTGAAACTGATCTATATCAAATAAATAAGTCCACCTCACAAATTTGTTGGTTTAATCTGGAGTCTTTTGTTTAAGAAACTCTCAAGTTCATCCTCCCTATCTCTCAACCTCAAACTCTTTGAGGTATGCATTTGACCAGAGCCTAGAAATGACGAGTTATCTTCATCTTCAAACATACCCACATCTGGTGTATTTTGGTTAGCACAGCATGGGAACAAGTTATTCTAAAGTTCAAAACGGACTGCCTTTTGCACATAGAAATAAATGGAACTGAGAATCCGATATCATGCAAGGAGTGGTGCAGGGTTAAACAAATAAACCCTCCCAAAATTTGACTTGTATATTCCCTTTTATTTTCTATTTCTGCTTTATTTTATTTCATTGTTTGGTCAAAGGAGATGGGAGAGAGATAGAAATGTTGCACAGCTTATGAGCAGGTAGGGTCCTAGGGCATCACAGTGACCAAGGGTTGTTATTATTATATTATAAAATATTTTATATTATATACATTATATTATAATATATATGTTATAATATATTATATATTATAATATATTATATTATATTATAAAAGGAATAAATTAGGAGTGAAGGGAAGCGGAAAGTGGATATGACCTGGCCTCCCGCCGTACTTTTTGTCACTCCTGAGTGAGGTTACCCATCCCCAGAGCTGATCCAACTTCAGTCTCGAAGTAGTAATCTTGGTGATTACTCTGAATACCTGAATTGGACTGGGGGCTGGTATTTGAGTGTTGGAGAGGAAAGGAGAGATGGTTATTGGAGTCCCAGAGTCAGAAGATCCAAAGATTTAGAGTTGAAAGGGACATTAGAGATCCAAAACCCTTCATGTTATAGATAAGGAAACTACTTGAGAGGTATAAAATGACAAGTCCATGGTCATACCCCTAATAAGCAGGGGAACAGGTGGAAATTTCCAGGAAATGCCAATAAATAGAGATAGCATACAGCTAAAACAAAGTCTATGTTTACAGAAGTCTTCCATTTCCTCATCATTCCCTCTTTTAAATACACTAAATTTCTTAATTTATTAAAGCCCTATAGAGGACACAAATCTTTATTTACTCTGCCTTTATAAGAGTCAATCAGTCCTTACCCCAAGTCGGGAGATTCCTGAGAGTAGAAACACCCTTTTACTTGAGAATGTTGACATTTTCTATTACTTTCTTCTGATAAGAGCTTATTGAATAAACTTACAAATGGAGAAACATGTAGAGAAGTACTTAAATGCCTATCTTTTAAGATTGAAAGACCATCTTCCTTGGAGAGCAAAAGAAATTTCAATAACTAAGAAACTGCTTTACTTCCTCAGATTTAATGTCCAAGATTTAATAGCACATAATGCTTTTCCAGTTTAATAGGTACAGAAATAGATCCCTATGTTCCTAAGACCTAATTCAACTTTCTGTCTTCCCTCTAATATATTAGAATAAAGAGAGACTGTTACCAGAAGACTCATGAAAAGTTATGGCTAAGGATGGGAAAAGAGAAACACCCTGTGAAGAAATCCTTTTAGACTAAAGTACTCACTCCAAAATCTTACATTTCTAAAGGTCTAAAACCAGATGAATAATTTTTTGAGAAAGGTAGAATTATGAATCATACTTACAAGACTAGGGAACTTCCAGGACTTCTAACTCTGTCTTTTCAAGCCTTGTCACACTCCTTGCATGAGAGAGGGTCCTCAGGCCAGTTTATTCATATGTGCAAAAGGCAGCCACTTTTGAGCTTCAGACAGAATAACTTGCTTCCTTGCTGTACTAACCAAAAATGAGCTAAATGTAGGTGGTGATTGAAGGTAAAGATAACTAGTCATTATTTCTCACAAAGCCTGGACAAAAGCACACCTCAAGAAGTCTGGGGTGGAGAGATAAGGAAGAAGAGATTGAGAGCTGCTTAAACAAAAAACTCCAGGTTAAACCAACAAAGCAAAAAAAAAAAATTGACTTATATGTTCCCTTTCATTTCCTGTTTGCTCTTTATTTTTTATTTTGCTTTATTTTTTGGTCAAAGGAGACAGGAGGGAGACTGAATTGTTACACAGTTTAATACGAATAAATAAATCATCTGATTTTATAAAGTATGTTCTTGCTACAATCATTCCATCTCCAGTTTCCTTTTTGGGTTATGATGGGAGACTTACATTTGTGATGAGAGACTGAAGCTGCCGTGAAAAATTTCAACTATCCAGACATCTGCTGGAGGTCTCTCCTTGCTAAACGCAGCAACAGCTGATAAATTGTTGACTTGCTGACTGATAATTTCATCTTTCTCGTTTTTCTGGATCTGATTGTGACCAGTGGAGGGAACCGGTGGCTAAACTGGAGAGGACAGAAATGTTAGAAGGCTATGATCATGCTATTCAAGAGTCTGTGATAAATAAGGGAAAGATTAGGAACACACATTTCAAAGGGTTCAAAGATAATCTAACTATCACATCATATGCTGAGAATATGAAAAGGAAGTGAGGAAAGGGAGCTTCTCGAAAACAAAATTCTGGTAACACTGTTGTAATTGGTTCCCATGAGAAAGAATGAAGACAGCTGTGTAAGGAGAACAAAGAAGGTGAACAGAAAAATCATGATGTAATGGAATGAGCACAACCTCTAGAGTCAAATTTTAGAAGGAAACACACAAGAAATAGGATAAGAAACTGAAAATGAATGCAAAACAGTGGTGTGTCTTGTTAGAAGAGTAACAAGAAAGCAGAAGCTTTAGAAGCTAAGCCTTGAAATAAATGGGAAGGTATTTGTGTCTTTTAGCTAAACTGGTTGTCTTAATAGCTTAAATTTTCACTAACACTTTCAGAGCTCTTTGTACAAAGTAAAGAAAATGGAAAACTTCATAAGTGTGGTGTAGTTGCTAAGAGCCCTGGAACTCAGGCAGGAAGTTGTTCCGTCATGTCTGACTCTTTTGACCCCAGTTGTAGTTTTTCTCACCTGAGAAACTGGAGTGGTTTGCTATTTATTTCTTTCTCCAGCTAATTTCACAGATGAGAAAACTGAGTTAAACTGAGTGAAGTGACTGGCCCAGGATCGCACTGCTCAGAAGTGTCTAAGGCTGAATTTGAACTCAGGAAGGTTAGTCTTCCCAACTCAGAGGCCCAGCACCCTGTGCACTATGACACCACCTAGCTGTCCATGCAAGAAGACTCTGATATTTACTAGCCATAGTGAGCAAGACATTTAACCTCAAATGCCTCAGATATCTCATTTATAAAATATACATAATAAAAAAGGGAACATTAAAAGATGAGACAGATAGATGGTGTCATGGAAAGAATGAACATGAACTTGGATAGACTTCAAGATTCTTCCAGAGGATAAAAGTGCCTAGTGTGCTATGGTCCATGGGGTTACAAAGAGTTGGACGTGATGGGACAACTGAACTGTAACAAGAAATATAAAACCTGAAGAACTCAGATGGTTGTGATAAGGATAGAATGAAGTAATATAGACACAGTATTTTGCAAACATCAGAGCATGGTATATAAAGTCAACTATTATTACTGAAACTATTTTTGACATAGATTAGAAGATGATGAAAGAAAAGACAAAATTACTTGACTTCTAATTTATTTCTATTTTCTCTACCAAAGAGAATGATTTTAAGAATATAGAGCAGAAAGCTGGAAGAAACTTCATCATAATCCAAATCCTTCCTTTCATTAATAAGGAAACTGAGGATCGTAGTGATAAAGTGTCCTGTCCGATGGTTACATAACACACTAGCAGCAAGACTAGAAACCCAGGCTTCCTGCCTCCAGTCCAATGCTTTTTCATATTGCATTTTATGTTGAGAGCAGAAAGGATAAAAGAAAGAGATTAACCAGGAATTGAAATCCAAGATAAGTAAGGAGAACATCTTGTTGTTCAATTGCGTCCAACTTTCCACGTCCCCATTTGGGGTTTTCTTGGCAAAGATACTGGAGTAGATGAAGATGGAAATGTTTTACATACTTGCACATGTATAATCTATATCTAATTGTTTACCATCTTAGGGAGGGAGGGAGGAAGAGAGGGATAGAATTTGAAACTCAAAACTTTGAATAAAAATGTTTAAAATAATTTTTTTAAAAAACACTGCAGTGGGTTGCCATTTCCTTCTTCAGCTCATTTTGCAGATGAGGAAACCAAGGCAAACAGGCTAAAGTGACTTGACCAGGGTTACACAGCTACTAAGTGTCTAAGGCCAGATTTAAGCTCAAGAAGATGAGTTTTCTTGAGTCTAGGCCTAGCATTCTATCCATTGCACCTCCTACAAAATACATATTTTGAGTAAATTAGAGATAATCTTGGAGGGAAGGCATTAGCAATGATGGTGGATTGGAAAAGACCTCATGCAAAAAAGGGAATTTGAACTGGATCCTGGGCCAGGGAAACTGGGAAGCAGAGGTGAGAGTGAAGAGCACTCTCTACATAAAAGAAAGTCAGTGAAAAGCCACAGAGATGGAGTGTTTGTCCCTAAGGAATATCAAGAAAGCCAATTCTCAGGCATAGAGTACATGAAAGGGAATAAAACTAGACTAGAGAGGTATTGCCCAAACAGCCAGCACCACAACACCCATAAAGGACCACTGGTTACAGCAAATGGAGAAGTTCTGAATGCTGTGGATAAGTTCACTTGCCTTGGCAGTATACTTTCTAGGGATGTACACATTGATAACGAGACTGATGCACACATTGCCAGAGTTAGCTCAGTGGGGGAAAGAAGAGTTATTAGACTAACTACCAAACCAAAGGTCTACAGGGCTGTTGCCCTGACCTTGTCATTGTATTACTCTAAATCCTGGACAATGTACCATTACCATACCAGGAAACCAAATTGTTTCTATATGAATTGTTGTAAGTAGATTCTGCTAGCCATATAAGATACCAGGCACTGAGGTCTGGTATCTTTCTTTAACTAAACTGTCAAGCATTTAAACTCTACTACAGGGAACACAGTAGGATGGGCTGAATGCCAAACATGTGCTCCCCTAAAAGAATGTTTTATGGAGAACTCATGCAGGGCAAGCACTCACAAGGTGGTCAGAAGAAGCAATACAAGGACACTGTCAAGGTCTCTCTTAAGAACTTTGGAATTGATTGACATGGAAGACATTGGCACAGGATCACTCAAAAAGGTGTGCCCATATCACAGAAGGTGCTGTGCTCTATGAGCAAAGCAAAATTGAAGTAGCTCAAAAGAAACACAAAATGTGTGAATTTAAAGAATCCACCCCAAATGTTTATATGGACTATTTGTGCCTGACCTATGGTAGAGCATTCTGAGCTTGTATTAGTCTGATCAGCCACAATTGGACTCACTATAACTTAACTCTGATATAGTGATGCCATTTTGGTCTGCTTCAAGAAAAAAGCACCACAACCAACGTTCAAAGTAATTCCTTAAAGCAAAGAATAAAAAAAGCAGCTCAGGAAAACTAGGTAACATATCAACTGAGTCAATATATGCAGTGTCCCCCAGTTCTGCAAAGAAGGGAGAGAAAACCCCCTTTGATGCAGCCTTCAAGAACTTGAGGTCACTTCCAAGTCACAATGTGGCATCTTAGTAGGCCTTTAGCAGGGAGTACAGGCAATACAGCATTTATTTGCCCATTATACTACTGTTGTCTAGTTTCTCTGAGTCCTCCTCTAGCTGATCCAGAAATGTCACTGGGCATTTTGTAGACAACTAGTTAATTTATAAACTATTTACTGAACACTCTTAATAGGTGCTCAGGCCTATAAAGAATATAAATATAGAAAATATGATCCCTGTTCTAAAGAAGCTCACAATATTTAATAAGACTGTATTGTAGAACCCATATACGATTGCATGCCATCTTCGGGAGGGAGGAGGAGAAAATTTAAAACTTATGGAAGTTATTGTTGAAAACTGAAAACAAATAAATTTTTAAAAAATTTAAAATAAAAAAAAAGGCTCAGTATAGTTCAGTTTGGCAAGGCAACATTAACATATAAGAAAACAAATTTGTTGGACCTTGAGTGATATTGCTGATTAGTTTTGTAACAGCACTTTGCACATTCTCAGACCTCCTAAGATAGGGAGAAGATGGGAAAAGTCAAGAATTTACTTCCTGGAGAAGACAGCTTGTGTTCCCCTATCATCTGGATGGGAGCAGCCTCTTTCCATTGGCTATATAGCTGTAACAGATTGGATATTTAAAATTACCAGACTGAGACAGTCTCAGTCTCTTTTGCTAGTGGTATCCAGGGAGTAAAAGTCCTTTTCACTCAAAGTTTAGATACCAGGCACTAGTGCCTTTTATGCCCTATGGCCCTGAGAATTTGGTTTGGTTTCTGGATATTTTTCTTTGTCCTTTTCAGTTCTGAGTGCAACTAGAGAAGACTGAACTCATGCACTTGAGCTGTAGTGACCTTGGGGGCAGAATTCCAGTCTGGATGTTGGTGCCAGCCTAATGGGAGAAACCAAAAAAGCTAGAGTGTGTCAGGATACAGACCAAGGGTCTTTAGACTTGGAACTTGGTGAGACCATGCTATATAGCAACTGAGTTAAGAGGTAAACCTTATCACCCTCCCCTAAGGCTTAGACGGCATAATGGGAGACTGTGCTTCCCCCTCACCCATGTTAGAAGGGAGGGAATATATTATGTTGCTATATTTTTGAAGCAATATATTCCTTTGTAAAATCTCACTGTTAAGTGGTTAAAAGAAGCTGGGGTACAGAGGACTCCCAAAAGTCGTGAAACACAATCAATAAGGGCTTGTGCCAATGACAGAGACTAAACAATCTCTCCAATCCTCTTAAAGTTTCCAGAAAACCCTGAGGAATGGAGTGAAATGTAATATGCATAGTTCTTACGCAGTGGGAGCCACTGTTAGATTTTGACTGTTGTAAAAATTTTCATTGCAAATCTTTTAATAAAACTCTCTTCTACAGGGCTGACCGTATGCAAAATAGTAAAGGAGAGAAAGTTTGTCTTGGTGGGCGCTTAAATTCTGCAGCCTTCTTTTCCTCCTCTTCACCACCCACTCAACTCAACCACCTAATATCTTCTGTATCCCTCTCTCCTCCAGTCATCCTTAAAATGTACTCTCCCATTCTCCAGTCACATAAATAGCATAAATAATCATAATAGTTTAACATGTTTCTCCTCCCACTCACCTCATTTTCATTTTAATGAGGATTCAAGTGTAAAATCTAAGGAATTAAACTTTAATTTGAACTTTTAGCCCTGGAACAAGGAAGGGGTTTTACCCTATTGCATGGTTATTCTTCTTCTTTGTTTACTTTTTAGCATACTAGAAGTAGACTCATTGTCATTCATTTTTCAGCTCTTAGAAGGAGAAAAATATCAGAGTGCCAGGATATCTGATAGCTTTCACTTCCCAGGTTTCTTAGTAGGGGCTGTAATGACAATTTAAATGAGAAGATCTTTCCCATTTATTAATAGACCCATGTGACCTGCTTAAATAGCATGGCAGTCCAAGTCACATGTGGAGGGAGGAGCTTGCTGAATGGGTGGAACAGGAAGGGTGGAGCAAAGCTAAGAGGAAGTTGATGGGAGCAGCTGCAGAGAGAGAAGAGGATACAGGCATGCAGGCACAACTAGTCTCATGAGTGAATGTTTGTGGGAAAGCCCCAACAGGGGAAGGTGGGGGTGGTGAGGCTTGGGAATGGTTTTGTCCCCTGAAGTGCTAATGTGTACTGACTTCTTGGTTACTATGATGGATTTGGCTTTCAGGCGTTGAGATTTGGCTTTATGGTGTCCAAATAAATGTTTTTCTTTTGCCTTCTATATGGAGAGTCTGTTATGCTTTTCAATTCAGAACTACACTGGCATATTCATAGTCACCCTAGGTGCTGTGAATATTACCTTGGCAATGTAGGGGCTCATACTAGATAGATGGTTCAATGATTAAGATAAACTATTGAAGATGGCGGAGTAGAAAGACTCACCTATGCTAGGTCGGAACCCACAGCCCATAGATTCCCTGTAAAAAGAACTCCTGACAAATTCTGGAGCAGTGGAAGCCGCGCAGCAACACAGTGAAGGAGATTTCCGTTGCAGAGAGCCCTGAAGAACCGACCGCAGGGGTGCCCCGAACGGGAGTGAAGTCCTGCCCGGCCGAGCGCTCCCCTCCCCCGCCCTGGCCGTGGAGCTCTGCCCAGCCACGCGGCACTGAGAGGAGCGAGCAGAGCCCAGCAGGCGTCTGGGACCTGGATCTCCGGCAGCCGCAAAGGTCCCTCCACCCACAGACGCACAGGTCAGTGAGAGAGACGGGCTGAGAGGGGAGCGGGGGATCTCCGGACTCGGACCCCCTGGGAAGCGGCCGCTGTGGCAGAGGCTGAGGCAGTTCGGCCAGAGGCAAAGGTAGGTCAGCCAGAGACTCCCAGAGCCTGCTGGAGCTCCACCCCAGCTCCATTACAAAGGATCTCTGTATAAACCCCCTGAGGGAACTGAGCCTGAGAGGCGGCCCTGCCCCCACCTGAGAACCAGCAGATTAGCCCCCTTTGAAGAGCAGTCAAGCCTGCCGCCAAAAGCCCCGAGGCTGGGGAGCAGCATTTGAATCTCAGACCCCAAGCAC
>CM053771.1:337440078-337525751 GCA_028658325.1 Potorous gilbertii
ACAAATGGGGAGAAAATTTTGGAACCCAAAATCTTGTGAAAATGAATGTAAAAAGTTAAATAAATTTATTTAAAAATAAAAAAATATATATAAATAAAAAAAAGATAAACTATTCATTTTGATAACTGATACTTCTGGAGATAAAAGTTGCAAGAGTTAAACACATCAACACATTAAAAATATTTCAAGTTCTCAGCAAAGAATTGTATTTTAACCATATTTCATAGATTCAAGTAATTCATTTTGTCATTTCTCCCCATTTTCTAGTTGGAAGATAAGGAAATTATGTCCCCAAAAGATTAATGACTTCACTAATCATCATTAATGGCGGAAGTAGGATCAGAACTCAGGAATCCTAACTTTTTGTCCAGTGCTATTTGTACTATGTTGTGAACTGGACTGGTTGGGTTTTTTGCTTTATTTTTTGGTTTGTTTTGTGAAACAATCAGGGTTAAGTGATTTGCCCAGGGTCACACAACTAGTAAGGGTCAATTATCTGAGGCTGGATTTGAACTCAGGTCCTCCTGACTCCAGGGTTGGTGCTCTATCCTAACTGTTCCTTTGGCTGGTTTTTTCTTAATTCAGATATTTGTAATTCTATATGAAAGGAGCCTATTTGGAGATCTACCATCATGCCAAAATGCTTTCGGATAAGGATATATAGTCTTTGGGTCCATTGTCTTATTGGCTATCAAGATTATAGCATCATGCATTGTTACTAAATGGACTGGTTCTGTTTAATAATTGGAGTAAATGATGTATAATATACCTTCTGTCTCTGAATCTTGTGATGCCACTATCATGATTAGTCAATCAGCAAGTAGTGATTAAGCACCTACTATGTGCCACTGGATTAGGTCTTGGGAATACAAGTACAAAGAATGAAACAATGCCTGCTCTCAAGGAGTTTATAATTTATTCAGCAAGACAATACATGCATGTATAAGTATACATATAATATATATAATATATTAAGAGAATGAATACAGTATAATTAGGTAGAGAGGGTACTAGCAGTTGGGGAGATCAGGAGAGAGTTCAAGTAGAGGTTGGTGCTAAAGTTATATCTTTAAGGAAGAGATAGATTCTATGAAGCAGAGATGAGAAGGGAGAATACACTTAGGCATGAGGGACAGCCAAGGCAAAGGCATGGAGACAAGGGTTGGAGAACTATGGAAGAAATGAAGCTGGAAAGATAGGTTGGGGGCAGATAGCAAAGGGTATTAAAAGTTAAACACAAAAATTTATATATTATCCTAGAGGCAATTAAGAGGTGTTGGAAATTTAATATTCATTATTATGTGTTATATAATATTCATAGCAAAGTGACATGGTCATACTTAGACTCTAGGAAAATCACTTTGTTGGTTGGGTAGCAGTTGGATTGAATTGAGGGAGAGACTTGAGGCAGAGGGACCAATTAAGAGGACAATGCAACAGTCTAAGTGAGAGGTGAGGAAGGCTTGAACTAAAAGATAAGGAATTATATGTGAGAGATATTGTGGAGGTCAAAAGAGCAAGATTTGGACACTGATTAGATATACATGAACTGAAGGAGGTTGACAAGTCAAAGATAGTGGAAATGTAATGGACCCAGGACCCTGGAAGAATAGTAGTGAATATAAAACAATATAAATAACAATGTTTGGAAGAAGGATGGGTTTGTGGGCAGAAAAATATGAGTTTGGCTTTACATATGTTGAGTTTAAGATGTCTTTAGGTCATTCAGGATGAAATGTTTGATAATTAGTTGATGACAAATGTGTGTGTATGTTTGTCCTTTGTTGCCAAAGAAGACCAGGCCATCAGAGAAATGATGACATGACTTGCACTTGACTTTGTTTTGAGGGAGGGCTATGAAGGTCATCAGCCTCACTTCTCTTCCAGAGCCATCTGAATCCAGTGACCAGATCTTCATCAGGATGACTGGAGATGAGCCAGGATGAGGCAATTGGGGCTAAGTGACTAGCCCAAGGTCACACAGCTAGTGAGTGTCAAGTATCTGGGGTGAGATTTGAACTCAGGTCCTCCTGACTCCTGCAGTGGTGCTCTATCCACTGCACTGCCTAGCTACCCCAGTGATGAATGAAGCTCAGAGGAAAGAATAAGAATAGATAGATAGATAGATAGACAGACAGATAGATAGATGATAGACAGACAGGTGTAGATATATAAATGCACACATACACATATGCATATGTGTATACACATGTATATCCACATGTGTGTATACATACACATATGCATGATATTCTTTCCTCTGTGCTTCATTCATTTTATAGGTATATATCTTCATTCTGTGTATATTTATACATATATACACATATATTATCTATAAGTAGTCTACATAGAGATAATTAAACCAATGGGAGTTGATAAAGGCACTAAGAGAAAGTGTAAGGACAGAAGAAAGCTGAGGAGTGATGTGTAGCATCAGCAGTTAGGAGGAATGACATAGATGATGACCCAGAACGGAAGACTGAGAAGGTACAGTCAGATATCTAGGAGAACCAGGAGAGAATAGTGTCACAAAAATACAGAGAGGAGGGAAGGCAATCAGCTGTGTCAAATGCAGCAGAGAATTCAAGAAGAAAGAATTAAGAAAAGACCATCAGATCTATCAATTAAGAGATCACGAATAGCTGGAGAATGATTGAGCTGAAGGACTGAGGTCAGAAGCATACTGTAAAGGGTTGAAAAGTGAATGAGAGAAGTAGAAGTAAGGTGAGCAATAAAGGGGATAGGTTGATGGCATGGTAGGACCTAGAGAAGATGAGGGAGATTTGGGTTTATCTGAAAGCAGTAGGGAAGGAACCAGTAGATATAAAAAAGTTAAAGTTCAAGAGAGAGAAGGGATGAGTAAAGGAGCAATCCGCTGGCAGAAGTGGGAGGGGAAGAAATCAAAAGCACATGCAGAGGTGTTTCCCTGGGCAAGGGGAAGGGCAGCCTCAGGATCAGAGACTGAAGTGAAGGAGGTTCAAGGATGACTGAGGATGCCAAGGAGTTTTAAGATGAAGAGAAGGAGAGAAAAGGGAGCTCATGTTAAATGACTTGAATATTTTCAGCAAAATTGGAAGTGAGATCCTCAGCTGAGTTGGTGGAAGAGCTGAGAGGTTTAAAGAGGGACAATAAACTTTAGAATAATTTCTGTGGAGATCTAGACAGAGACTGGGGGAGGAAGGATAAAAGTAGTGCTTTGCTGCATTTAGAGCCCACAGGTTGGATAATACAAATTTGCAGTGTACTTAATCAACACAATTCTTCATCCAATTCCATACAGCAGTACCATGAGTAGAAGCAACCCAAAAGTGATCCAGGACTGAAATATGGTAAGGTATGAGCATCAAGAGGACAATAGGAGTGCCATTGGAGAGAAGACAGTATGGAATTGATTTCCTTAACTATAGGACTGAGATCAGAGGAAAGTGAAGTCATGGTCTGAAAAAGTACCGAATAATGAGGAGTTAGAGGTTGTCCTGAAAGTGAAGAATAGGTTTAGAAAAGGTGAGGAATAGGAAGAAATAGAACGATAGAGGAAGGTTTTAATCAAGACAGTGAAACGTGTTTAATAGTAAGATCTAGAGTGTGATCACTGTGGTGTGTAACTGAGCTAGAGAGGAGGAATTGGTCATGAGATTTTAGGAGATAAAGGAACTGGGAAGTTAGCAAGTTGGAGGAACCATCAATATGAATAATGAAGTCTTTTAGTACAAGGGAAAGAACTGAGGTGGAGAGAAAGACATTGATCCAAGTGCTGAACTCCTTGAGAAAGAAAGTGAAGTGATCCAAGGTCACAGTCATCATGATTTATATAGAGTGAAAATTTTAAATAGAATGAACGTTAAAGACAGAGAAGTTGCTTAGTGATGGTGACCAAGGGAGAGTCTGGAAGTGGTGCAAGGTGTATTCTAACTATTGCTTAATATAATTCTTTTTCTTTATCATGCGTATATTATATTAGACTTGAGTAGGCAACATATTTTCTTATGAAATTTTAGAACAAAACACATCTTTCCCTAATGAATTCCTTTTGTGGCCTAAATTGTCTTTTCCAATGTAATTATTCACAATATGATGCATTTTCAATTCCAGTTTCATTAGTCACATTTTCACATATGATATATTCATAATATCTCATAAACTTGGATCACAAAACACACAATGGCATTTTTTTAACAAATCATGCTTTGTCCTATCAAATACTATTGCCAGTGTTATGCCCTAGAATACATAAAATTTCTACAAACATATATTTTGCCTTATACATTAATTCCCGAAAAGTGTTAAACCAACATTTTGTTAATTAAATTACATTTTATAATTTAAATTATAATTTCAAGAGATTGTTTTATCTTAATTTCTGGTTGACATCCAAATGGCCAGTGACTTCTGATCATCAGTTTTTCATTTTTCTTATCCCTACTCTGTCAAGTAAGTGACAGCAAACAAATGTGGTAATAACATGTAAAGACTTACAGCCATAAAGCTTTATATCAAAGCAGATTATTAAGTAGCAGTGCCATGGATAAGTTACTGGGCCTGGTGTCAGGAAAACTCATTTTCCTGAGTTCAAATCTGGCCTCAGATGCTTATTAGCTATGTGACTCTGAGGAAGTCACTTCACTCTGTTTACCTCAGCGTCTTTGTTTGTAAAATGAGCTGGAGAAGGAAAAGGCAAACTACTCCAGTATCTTTGCCACAAAAACTCCAAATGGGGTCACAAAGAGTCAGACATAACTGAAAAATTCTTGAACGGCAACGACGACAAGCTGTTAAGCACGTGAGGACACAAAGAACTCAGGGTGAATCCTATCATAATGAGAATGATCACCCAAGTTTCTAATCAGAAACTGGGAGCCCTTTGGTAAAATACAGTAGAGTTGGAAGGGGAGAGAGGGTCTTGACAAGGTCCCAAGGTTGAACTTTCAAAAGTAACTTTTCTTTGGAAATGAGAGGATGTTGAAGAAATCATATTTTCAATGAGAGTTTACAGAGTGCAAGTTTCTAATCCTAACTTTAATGTCGAAGATTGAATTAACTAGCAGAATTTACTTAGTTTCTCATTACTTTTGCTTGTCTTCCCCATCTTGTCTTGGTTGAATTCCTAAGAATAGTTAGAGACACACTTGACGCACAAAAAAATATCAAGGAAAATTTATTAAATTAGAGTTCAGAGGAAGTGAACACTTTGGTCAAAGTTCTCTTCAGGAAGAGGGAGTGCCTTCTACCTGCATTAGGAACAGGTAGCTTCCAAGTAAAGCTACAGAAAGACTACAACTTGTTCAGACCAATGAAGACTTCTTATACTGTTCTGAATTTTGGACCTCCTGCAACACCATTCACTGGCCATGTGACTCCATCTTCTTTTCTCTCATAGGCTGTGCCTCAAACAGCTCGTCAAGCCTGTACACAAGTTTCTGAGCTGTAACCTGATGGTGCTAGGTCACAACTCTGTGGAAACAGAACTTTTTCCTTGTTTCTCATATAGATGTTAGACAAAGACACTCAAAACTCTAGCCTGAGGTGAGTTTGCAGAATGATCATTACCTCCTCACATTTCTGGATCTGAGTTCCCTCTGGCCGTGAAGAAACCTCTTTATGCCATATAGATGATCTGATCTTCTAACCTTCTACCCATAATCTTGATTTCCCATAATGAAAAAGATATTTAGACAACAGAATACAATGGGAAAAGTGTTGAATTTGAAGTCAGAAGTTCTGGTTTCATCTTCCAGCAACACCACTAGCTATCTGGCCTTCCTTTTCTCATATGTAAAATGAAAGGGTTTGGCGTAGATCACCTCTGATATTCCTTTCAACTAAGTTACAATCCTCTCTGGGACCCAGGTTTCTTCATTCATCCTTAAGTTTACACCAACTTTGCAGTCCTGGTCTATTTCTCATTATCTTCTTAGGTTTGTCTGAGTCATATCCATCAGTCATTTGTCTAGACTTTTAGGCTTCTGTGCAATTTGATAATCTCCCTACTGTTTGAAAACTAGTAAGTAGGCCTAATCTTTGTTAGCGCCATGTGACCTCAATAGAAAAACTATTTTCCCCTTGTTCAATAGTTTTCCAACTCTTCATGATCCCATTTAGGCTTTTGTTGGCAAAAATGTTGGAGCGGATTGCCGTTTTCTTTTCCAGATATTTTTATAGAAGAGGAAACTGAAGTAAACAGGGTTAAGTGACTTGCCCAGAGTAACCTAGCTAGGAAGTTTCAGAAGCCACATTTGAACTCAGGAAGATGAGTTCAGGCCCAGCACTACCCACTGAATCACTTGTCTTTATTATTACCTCCCTCTGATGGCAATAGGCAGGTTCTAAGAAATTTCTTCTCTTCTGAGTCTTCCTTTATTTAGTTCTCAGCTTACTTGAGAACAATCAATAACTGAGCTGTTGAGTTGAATCTTGGCCCTGGTCATGAGCTCCACCCGTATCCCTGGGTTCTCTTTTGTCTTCACTCACTCATGCTGCAACCACTTATTAAATACCTATTAAGAACAGAGTACTATCCTAAACACTGGGAGAAATTTAAATTATTGTGTGGGAATATAATAAATGTGATGCCATCCAATAAATATACAGTAACTATCATGTTTGTTTTCATTCTTGATCAAATGTTTTTCCCAACAATAGCCTTATCTTGTGCTAGAGGCGTGAGAAAATTGATTTTAATACTTAGTCTTTTCTTGATAATCATCATGTGTTTTTTTATTGGACTGTAGGCAAGCTGAATGCTTTTTCTTACCTCTGGATTCTTCTGGAAGCATGACTTTAATCTACCATTTTGTTGCAAGTTCATCTTTTGTCATTGATGATTAGACTTAGTTTTATAGGATGTAATATTTAGGGGTGCCCTTCAATCTCCTTTGCATTTTGCAATTATATTCCAATATCTGTTTTGATTGCTCACAGATGGGGAGCGGTATTGGGCAATTAGAACTGACTCTCCTTCTTAGCCAAATTCCTTCTCCTGGCTGCTTGAAAATTTGTTGTTTGGCATTGAAATTAGGTAGAGAATTGACAAAAAAACCATATGATGCTATCAATAGATTCAGAAAAGTCATTTATCAAAGGGTAGCATTCTTTTATACTAAAAGCAATCAACTATGATCTTTAAAGAGCATAGACTCTCTTAGAATATAATACAAAGCATGTATTTAAAAAGAAAAGCCAAATGTTGCTTTTGAAGGCAAAATGCTTCAAACTTTTCACCTAAATAAAGGTGTAAAGCAAAGATGTGTCCTAACCCCACTACTATTTCACATAGCTCTAGGCATACCACAAATAAAATAGAATAAATTAATTAAAAGTCTAAACATGGGCAAATAAGAAACAAAAATATCTCTAGACAACATGATGATTTACCCCGAAACAAAAAGAAACAGAAAATAAGCCTGAAATGATCACTAACTTAAGTAGTAAGATTAAAAATGAATACACACACACACACACACACACACACATACATATGCACACTCAAATCAGCATTTAGTTACCATGATTATTTTCTCTATGTGCCAGAATTCCTACTTATAGCTCTGAGGAAACTTAGGCTTCTGGGCTACAGTCAAAGGGCCTCACTTGAGAACCTAAGGGGCCAGATATAGCCTCAAGGCTACAGGTACCCCACCCCAAGAGGTTCTGAGTCTACTGAGTGTTTTGCCCAAGGGTCACACAGTTACTGAATGGCAGATCCAAGATTCAAACCTATCCCTGTCAGTTCCAAGTCTAGAATTCTCTCAATTATACCATACTTTGTGACTAGTCCTATACAAATATTTAGTATAAAAATGGTATATGTACATGTATTTGTTTATTCTATCAATCATATTTACCTATCACATATCTACCTATTGCTCCCCCACCTCCCATTCCCCACCCTTCTCTGTCACCTAACTTATCTATCCTGCCACCTTTTGCCTTTTGGAACACTAGATGAGTAAAGGGAAGCTATAATGCTCTAGACAAAATGAATAAAAACTACTCCCCAAATTCAAACTAATTCAATCAAACTAATAGATTCAAACTAATAGATCTTGAACTTACAAATCAACAGTTCAATAACTGAAGTTGAAAGTAATTATCAAATGTTCTTCCTCAAATTATAAAAAAGTAAGCATACCTTAGTTCAAAACATATTCCTATCCCCATCATTTAAGTGGGAGAAAAATAACTTTCCATACAAGTCTATAAAAGCAAGGAACTCTACTATCTTCCACCATTTTTCCCCCTTGACTTCTCCATAAAAGACAAAATAAAAAGTACCATTTGGACCACCAAAATTCAAATTTTAACTAAAAGCTTGGAAAAATGTAAAAAGTTTTAAAAACCAGATTGTTTTCATTTTGTTGTATTTTTTTCTTTTTCTTATTATTTGTTTTCAGTTTTCCACAATCACTTCCACATGTTTTAAATTTTCTCCCTGTCCCTTGATCCTCCCTCCTCAAAATGGCATGCAATCTAATATGGGTTAGGCACATATATTCTTATTAAACACATTTTTACATTAGTCATAGTGCATAGAAGAATTAAAATTAATGAGAAAAAACAAAACATAACAAAAGAGAAAATAGTATGCTTCATTCTGCATTCTGATTCTATAGTTCTTTCTCTGAGTGTAGATGGCATTTTGCCTCATGAGTCCTTTGGAAATGTTTTTAAACATTGCTATGAAGGGCTATCTATCAAAAACAGTCCTCGCACACTGTGATTGTTACTGTGTATAATGTTCTCCTGGTTCTGCTCATTTCATTCTTTGTTGTAGTTTTTTTAAAAGTAATTCCATTTTATGGAATCCTATTTTGCTACAAGAAATGATGAGCAGGATGGTTTCCAAAAACCTGGAAATGTTTATGTGACTAATACAAAGTGAAGAGGGCAGAACCAGAAGAACACTGTACACAGTAACAACTATACTGTTAGGATGATCAACCATGAAAGACTCAGCTACTCTGATTAAGGCAATGATCCAGGACAGTTCCAAAGGAATTATCATGAAAAATGCTATTCACCTCCAGAGAGAGAATTAATGAATTCTGATTGCACATTGAAGCATCCTTTTTAAATTTTCTTTTGTAGTATGGCTAATATAGAAATATGTTTTACATGACTTCACATTTATAATCAATATCACATTGTTTGTATTCTCAAAGGGTGGAGGGCAGGTGCAGAGGGAGGGCCAGAATTTGAAACTCAAAAATTTTTTAAAGGAATTTTTTACATATAATTGGAAAATATTTCATTACATAAATGTGCATGTGTGTTTAAAGTAATCCCATCTTAACATGGTAAAATCTGACAGGAAGAAAACATCCCAGAAAGGAACGAGTTTGGGTTTGTGTCAAAGTGTAGACAATGTATCTTTCCTTTAGTTTAGCTTGAACAGGATTGATATTTGCTTGTGGATATGTCTTTAAAATAACTTGTAATTATAAACATATGGTCAATTTATGGGAGCACGTTCACAAGAGTTACACAGGCTGTGCAGAAATGAATGGGTTGCAGTTTGCATTATCTGAGGCAAGGGTGGAGAATACCTGCACTGATGATTTGAATATATATTCACACATAATATCTACGAATTTTTTGAGTGTATATGCATATAGAGTGAGGATTGCACTATCCCATCCAGTAAATGTGAGAGGGTATCTGGGTTGGTAGCAGATGTCAAATCTTATCCTCCTTCCAAGTTCTAGTACTTTCTTGAGGTAATCCCTGACTGATTTTCAGTGGCCCCATTGAAAGATGGCAATTAGGAAGACAAGAGGGCAGAGAATATGGAAGAGCAAATCAGTGGAAGATGTTGAGCAAACAAGAGGCACTCTACTCTGGGCCTTCCTTCTAGAGAGAGAAGGGAATATGGATCTCATTCACCCCATCATAGCTAAGAGTGAAGAAAGAGGTTCCCGTAGTACCTAAAAAGATCATTTGTAGAATGAGGCCAAAGAACCTATTCTAAAGAATGGAAGTAAGTTGTGCAATGTCCATGGAATGACCCTAATATTGTGTAGATCTCCTTGATGTTCTTGAACTGGGATTATCTTCTGGATAGAAGGATCAAGTACTAGAGGAGATCAAGTGCTGGAGGAGATCATAGTAATGCAAAGCAGAACTAAGGACAATAACAGGGAGAAATAAGCATTTATTATACTATATGCAAGAGGCTTTATAAACATTATCTCATGTGATCCTTGCAACAGTCCTGTGAGTTATGTGTTATGTTATCCCCGTTGTATAGGTGAGGAAACTGAGACAGACAGAAGTTAAGTGACTTTCCCAGGGATAAACAACTAGTAAGTACCTGAGGCTGGATTTGAACCCAGATTTTCCTGACTCGAGGACTGTGGCTCTATCTACTGTGTCACCTAGCCGCAAAAAGCACACTGCTAGCCAGTAGAGGACTGTGACCAGGAGAAAGAGTTACATATGTGAATGACACCAGGAAGCAGATCCACAATGGTGAGCAACCAGAAGGTAGACTCATGGCAATGATCAATCAGTAGACAGAGCCATGGGAATACTGGAGAGGAGTAAAGCTTGACCTGTCCTTCTAGAAGTGTCATCCAGGACAGAGTGAGCCATTGATACAGTAAGTGTCTTCATTAGAGTAAGGAGAACTTGAGCGTTAGTCTTTTCTGTGTTCTCTATTGATAAAGTCTGGTCTAGGTTTGATGCCTTGTGAGTCTTATTGCTTATAAGAGAAGTTCCATATCTTTTTATTCCTAGGTCTTATTAGAATGGGTGAAAATGAGCCAAATATTGAAATTTCTAGATTACATCTTGATGAAGGCAAAAGAACCAAAGAAGGAAGGGGTCCCCAAAGTAACTCCAATCCTTTGTTTCAGGTAGGATTCTCTAACACAAAGGATATCAATATTGATCATTTATAAAATTAGTCTCAAACATTCCTCCCTGTTTACACTAGTGTCTACTCCACTCTCTCTATCCCCTCTTCCATTGAATCAACATTTTTCTGTCAATCTCTTGCTGACTGTGTGCTTCAAAAGAGAATTCACTAAACCCTCTAACAAAAGTATTATAAGACACCTTTGGGAAAATGAAGTCCTCAAATATTTTCCCACAATAGCTCCCTTTAAGATGCTACAAAAGTCAAGGATATTATATTCTTCTCTAATATAATTTTGTGGGAGTAAAATTACACCAAACACTTGATTTATTCTTTGTTCAAAGAATTAGTGCATAATGGCAATTAAAACCTAAATTTTATGAAATAGAAATCAATTATTTTCATAATCAATTAAACTTGTTCATAAAATTGCAATTTTAAAAATTATTTGCTAAACCCTTTTTCATTATTCACTGTGTGTTTTAAATGAATTTTTTTGGGTACCATTTTTCCTTGGATAACAGGGAACTCCTATACACATATATGTCCAGGTGTATACATAGATTTATATGACTATGTCTTCTTTATACATATATGTGCATATATGTATAGATAGTCTCATAGACATGAGATACATATATAATTACCAAGCAAAACTGTTATGGGGGTAAAAAATAGATAGAAGTAATTGAAAAAAGTTTTCTAGTGGTGGTGAACTTGTATTGTAATTCGAGAAGTAGAAAAAGATTCTGTGGTAAGATCAGGCAGAATATTATAGAAATCTTCAAGTGGAGCTTACATATTATAGATTAAAAGGCCAGATTTCCTAGAATGGAAGGTATAGATTGGGACATAGTAAAAGATGTATAAGAACAAACTGATAAGGTGAAACCAGTTTATAAAGAACTTTGAAGACAAAGACCCAAAATATCTTTAACAAAAAACAAAAACAAAAACAAAACTGGAGCAGAGTTTCTTAATCCAGGGAACATGAACTTCCTTTTTTAATGTTTCAATAACTATGTAATTATCTTCTCCTATAATTCTATATATTTTATTTTATGCTTTTAAAGACACTATACTGAGGAGTCTATAGGCTTCACCAGTCTGCTAAATGGGTCATGACACGCACACAAAAGATTAAGAATCTCTGATTTAAATAGGGATAGAAAACCATTTTGGGTTTGGGGTAAATATAAATTCATCATTAATATGATATTATTTCAAATGCAACTTTGTGTGACCTGTAACAGCAAGCAAAGTGGGATTTGTTTGTTTTCTTTTTGGAGTGGTTTCCCAAACTCAGGTTAAATTGTGAGCATTTGAAGGTTCAATTCCCTTTGAACTCTGATAGTTTACAGGTGTGCTGAGTCATGTAGGTTTCATGCCTGCTGACTCTGAGTCAATCAGGAGCCAAGTCTTCATTATATATACTGAGAGGTTAGTATGTTACTTTGAGAGTTCGCTTATGAGAAGCATTTTGTGATTACCTGGTTGAGACCCTGAGTGTGTTCAGAGCCCCCGGCTGGTCAGAGCTTCTCTCAATCCAAGGGTGTATGTAAACCATATAGCAATATTGCTTTTGATTTAGGCAGTAGAGCCCTGTCTGTTGGTTTTCATTTCTCTGCTTCTATTTTTTCTGAATTTTCCCCGTTTGTTGAACGTAATTAAAAAAGATTGTTGACCCCTTAAATGACTATCTTTCCTAGTAAAGCAGATCTAAGAATCTATGCTAGTAGGCACCCCTGTGTATGTTGGGTTGCTTACTGATACATGAGCCCATTTCTTGGCAAAGATACTTCCCAAGTTTATTTTACAGATGAGTAAACAGAGGCAAAGAGTTAAGTGACTTGCCTAGAGTCATACAGCTACTAAGTGTCTGAGATGAAATTTGAACTCAGGTCTTCCTGACTCCAGGCCTACTGTTCTATCCATTGTGTCACCTACTTGCACAACATTAGCATGATAGTTAAAGGAAATTTTTTGGTCACCGTGTTCAGAATGTACTGAAGTTGAGCAAGGCTGAGTAAAACTGGAGGTAATAGAGACTAGGATTTGGCTATAGGGCCAAAGGACATCAGACAGATTTAAAGTAATCTTGTAGATACAAAAACAAAATTGTCCTAAGACTCAAGATGCAGAATAAGACATACATCTTCAAACATAGCTAAAGTGGACATTTGTTTTGCTGGCCAAAACATGTTTCTGCAAAGGCTTTGTCTTTTGGGTTTTTTTTTTTCCAATTTGGAAAGGAGGAAAGGTAGAAGAAAAATGAGAGGATAGATTTGCCAAAAGAAAAAAATGAAAAAGAAAAAGAGGATTATTAAAGCATTTTTATACACAGAAGATAAAAATGGTCAGAAAAAATAAAAAATATTCAGGATACCTTCAAAAGTTACATGTCAAATTTAATATATACTAAAAAAAGAAAATTGCGTCTAAAGAGATCTGAAATTTCATGCATAACTCTCTTTTTCTATTCTACCATGTTTATGAAAAGATTATGTTATTTGTTGTTTAAGCTGAAAACACAATTTTAAAATGCACACACAAAATTACACTAAAACTTTAGGTTTTGACCTGTGGGACGTAGGTTACTTAATAGTTCTTCTCAAAATGATTGGACAACACAAAGGGATCTGAGTAGAAACACATTTGTTAAGCGAGTAGACTAATAAGAATATCCTAAGTCAGCCTAATGGGTCTGGATGAAAGGAGACAAGAACAGAGTGATAATGTTGATTTCAAAACCTTTGCTAGCAGCAGAATCTATGAATCAATCAACAAGCCCAGATTATCAAGCAAAAACCCTTATATCATAATAAAATATGAGACTGAAGCAGTGGGTGGTCCTGGGAGAACTCTTCCCATCTAAAATCACCCTTGAAATCTGCTCAGTTTCCACCCAGGATTTAGATAAAGAATCATGAACTCTTTGAAAAAAAGTATCCTTAAATCCCCACCAATGGTCCGCCTGGCCAGTGGGAGATGCACATATATTTTATATAAAAGGGATGCTTATGCTTTAAAAGAGAAGACTTGATCTGAAAAGTGCAGCATTTTGGCCAAATGTCAAGATAATCCTTGGGCAAAGCACTTCATCTCTCATTTGCAGCCTGTTGCCTACCGGTGGGGAACATGTATAATCTGCAATGCACTCTTGGGATCCACATATTTTCCTTTGCTCTGTGTTAACTAGATTTAACCTCTGGAAATTCAGCTCTAGAACTCACCTTTGTGGACCATTTTTTCAGCAATGACATGATTTCTCTAGAAAGAACTGAGTTCTTCAGTTTAACTGTTAGAACCACTGAACTCTTAAATTTCTATCCAGTGCATACATAGCCTTAGGCCATGATTCTTTGTTCACTGTTTCTTTATATTAATTGAATGGGTGTATCTCATTCAAAGCAAGAATCCTATAAGACTATAGCCTGAAAAGGCCAGGATCTCACATTGCATCCTGGGTCATCTCCAGTGGTTTTGATGAATATCAGGCCACTGGATCCAGATGGCACAGGAGAACAAAGTGAGGTTGGTGACCTTGCACAACCTTCTCTCACTCAAATCAAAGCCAACTGCAAGTCATGTCATCAATCTTTATGTCATGGGCGTTTGGAAAACAAAGGACAAACACAACAACAGCAATTGAGGTAAATGATGAAGATGCCCTCCCTCACAGTAGCATGGCAAGTTGAAATGTCATATACCGAAGAGAAGAGGAAGATCTTTTTTAAAAAAAATCAACTTTTCCAAAGTCATCAGAAATTGCCAAAAAATATTATATTCTATTTAAATTAAAAATTATTCAAACCCATCTGTGATCTACTCCATGAGCCATTCTTTCCAACAATGAAGATTACAATGTGCCCATCTTAGATAACTCTTGACCATGTCCTCTCATATATTCATCCACATATGCAGGGGATACAACCAGTGTTTTGGGGAGCCTCCCTTGCTTTCTCCTGTCATCTTGAGGATGCCAATGTTAACCCGGCCATCTCTAGTCATCCTGGTCTATATTTGGCCACCTGTCTCAGATGACTCCAGAGGAGAAAGTGAGGCTGGTGGCTTTGCACAGACTTCCCTCACTTAAATCCAATTCACTTGCAAGTAAGTTATGGCATCATCTTCCTGATGCTATGGTCTTCTTCAAGAATGAAGGACAAACCACAACTAATATTAGCCTGTGATCAGCCCATTTTCTTTTTCAGTCATACATTTCCCTCATATAATCTCTTCTGTTTGACATTTAAAGCTCTTCCCAACCTAGGCCCCTTATAGCTTTCCAATTATCTTATATATTACTCACCTCCACATACTTATCTATTTATTGTTCCTCACACACAAAACAACTTATTTATTATATTCTATGGTATCCACATACCTATGATGTCCATTGCTTGCTATGCAATATACATTTTCAGTTTTTTGGAGACCATATTGCGCCATAAATTGTAGCCAAATTGTAATATGAGAAGTATATTGGCATTAAAAATGGACCTTAAAAATGACAATTATGGAGGGGATATGGGAAAATTAGGACATATCTGTATCCCAAAGAGATCAAATAAAAAAGAAAAGAACCTGTATGTACAAAAATATTTATAGCAGTTCTTTTTGTGGTGGCAAAGAACTAGAAATTGAGGGGAAAATTGGGAAAGGACTGAACAAATCATAGTACATCATTGTGATGGGATACTATTGTGCTCTAAGAAATGATGAGCAGGATGGTTTCCAAAACACCTGGGAAGACTTATATAGCAAAGTGAGATGAGCAAAACCAGGAGAACAATATACATCGTAACAACAACGTAAGAATGATCCATTGTGAAAGACTTCGCTACTCTGATCAATGCAATGATCCAAAACAATTCTGACGGATTCATGATGAAAATCTCTTTCCACCTCCAGAGAAATGAGGAACTCTGAATGCATATTGAAATATAATTTTTTTCACTTTTTAAAAAATTTGTCTTGTTTTTCCCAACATACTTAATATGGAAATATGCTTACATGATTTCATATAATTGATACCATATTGCTCATGTATATAATTGTTATCATATGGTTTCCCTTCTCAATGAATGGAAGAAAAATCAAAAAAAATTTTTAAGGAATGTTAAAAATAAATAAATAATTAATTTTTGGGGGGGGAAAAAAAAAGGTGGGCCTTGAAAGAAAGATCTCACATATACCAAAATATTAATAGTAACCTTTTTTGTAGTTGCAAAGAACTAGAAGTAAATTAGGTGCCCATCAACTGGGAAATGGCTAGACAAATGGGGACAAACTTGTGTAATGAAAGTTTATTATGCCATATAAAATTCAGAGAATCATGGGAAGACTTACCTGAACCAGTACAGAGTAAAGTAAGCAGTATCAGAAAAACAATATACACAGTGACTGCAACAATACAAATGGAAAGGAAAAAATTATGCTAAATGCTACATAATTATAGTGTCCAAGATCGAAGAAGAAATGAGAAAATATAACCCCCTCCCTTCTTTGCATTGATGGGGTAGGGGCACTGTGAGTGTAAACATTCCATATATTGTTAGACTTGAAGACAGATACATTGAGTATGTTGAAGCTAGCAAGAAGAGAGCATTAGCTAGCTCTATTCTCTTCACCTAAATTGTTGATTTGAATCTCTTGAGTTTTCCCCAGAAGTTTTCCCAATCTTTAGGTTCTCTGCCATTGAAGTCAATAGAGGACCAAATAAATGCATTTTGCCAATTTACCTAAATAGAAAACTCCGAAAGACATATCAAATGTGGAAACTTCCAGAGTCCTTATATATAGCAATGCACAGAATCCAAAGAATCCAAGCAACTTGGTAGAAACTCATGTTATCTTTCTCTATTGATCCATTGGGGAATATGGAAGTTTCATTGAATATAACTCAACATTGAATATTTTGAAGTTGATAAAGATACATTGAATATGCTAAAGCTAGTAGAGACAGAACATTGTCTAGCTCTATTCTCTTTATCTAAATCATTGGTTTTAATCTCTTGAGTTTTCCCTAGAAGTTTTCCCAACCTTTAGGTTCTCTCCCTTTGAAGTCAACGGGGTACAAAATAAACACACTTTGCCTATTCACCTAAACAGAAACATTTGAAGTGACATATCAAATGTGGAAACCACCAGAGTCCTATCTATATCAATTTGTTTTGCTGAATTGCTTTTTTCATTGGTTTGTTTCCTTTCCTTTTTTCATTCTTTATTGCAAAGGCTGGTGCAGTAAAGAGAGGATGACAGAAGGAGAAATATACTTGAAAATGAAGGTGATGTAAAAACAAAATCTATCAATAAAGCTTTTTTTTTTTAAACATGGAATTTCCTTCATTTCTAGAAGTAGCCCATGGCATTAAAGCTTTGCAATTTCTCAAAAGCAAACTAAAACTGCAATTATTCCAAGGGGATTTTTCTCATGACAATATAGTCACACAACATGAGGGATATTTCATAACTCAAAGCAGATAGGAATGGTAAATGTGAGATGCAGAGACCCTTATTTGGGAACTCTTAAAAGGATGCTTGGAGAACCTGGCTTCCTAATAGTTGCTCAGATAGTAAATACAACATTAACTGAGGATGTGGGGATGATGATAGTCATGGAGGAAATGGGGGAGGAATCACTGCAACCTTCCTCAGTTGCCATGGTGACACATAGAACTTCTAACTCCCACAACCTGCCCTGCCAACTAAACTCCTAAATGATGAGATGAATTACCCTTTAGCTATTTTGGTCTTGGTGAACTCAACCGAGGTGACTCCTCACATGGTAATCACCGTATTTGCTGCAATTGTCTCAGGACCTAACATGCCCAATGAAAGGTAAAAACCATAAAAGAAGTTTCTCCCAGGCATCACTTCAGACATATAACTCCTTAAGGATGGAATTTACTTTGTTTGAGAAAGACCAGCAGTGCTATTCCAGCTAACTCCCTCTAGAAGTATAGAAAATAATTATAACGAATGAATTCTATGGTCTTAACACCCTGACTGGGAACCCAGCTGCTTGAGAGAATGTGGAGCCTAAACCTAATCAGAGTATTTTACAGTAGCTCAAAATCTCTTTCGTTTAGGGGATTAGGTTGGTGGAAGAGTCATATATCAGCAACAAATGGCCCAGCTAAGTAATGGATAGATTGTGGACTGTGGGGGCTAGTTAATAACTGTAAAAATCTTTTTACTATAAGTATACTTCAACACTGTAAGCATAATTCTTGTTTTTTAACATGAACCAAAATCTCAGATAACACAAAAAACATCCCAACCCATTTGAGATTTTGGATAAACACCATCACACTCTTTTCCTTCCCATCGTAATTGAGGGGGGCTGGCATATTTTCTACTAAAAAAAAACAAACAGCCAATTATAAATAATGTAGTTTTTCACTTTACATGAAGAGTGAAACTACAAATTGTACCTTTCCTACCCAACAGGTTTTTGGTTTGTTTGTTTTTTTAGCTATGCCCTTATATGACTTTTGGTAGGAAAGGAGAAAAATGGCTTAAAGAAACACTTTAAAAAAAAAAGCCAAATGTTCAGATCATATTCACCTACACACCAAAGCAAAGCGTCAGTAATCAGTTACAGCATGGAAATATTCTTGGAAGTCATTTGATATTCCTAAAGTTGGGCAGGGTTTCAATAAGCATTTCAGTATAGTTTGACCTTTTATGTTTTCATGCATTTAGAATGAAAATTCTTATGATCTCAGTCACTCACATATACTTGAAGAGTACCATTCCACTTCTATAATAACATGCTCTGTCATACAATGATTCAATTAGTATCTGAAAATTGCAGGAATGCAATGTTTCTAGTTGGTCAGCATACACTACACTGACATTTATATGGATTCGTAGGTTTCATAGGATTTATTTAAAACATTCATATGGAGGCAGGTTTCACTTCCCTTTAAGTAATAATAGTTGTCTGACCATTTGGTATTAACAAAAACACAAACTGCTTTCCTTCCAGATACATTTTTTTATACTTCACCACAAATATGCAAAGTTGAGCGCTGTAGTAATCTTTGTGCATAACCAACGGTTTTTTTTTTAAATAGTGGGGTTATTTTGGGTTCTTGTAAGCAGTTTTATGCTAATGGAAGGAAGGAGTGGGTTTTCAAAAAACACAAATTATATCAGACTGCTAATTTCATTATAATTCTACATTTTTCTGTTTATTATGATTCAGACAAAATCTGGTTTATTGCCTCAGCCCAAGAGAAAAAGGAATGAACCCAGAAAGGTATACTTAATTAAAGAATAATAATACAAACTCCCCATTTGCTAGGTATGGCAATATGCCCAGGCTTCTGTATTTATGACAGCTGTTCACTGCCAGTAAAATTTGACAGGTGTTTTATGTACATTTGCATGGGAGGAGGTGGTAACATTCTTCTGTCTGCATCATCCCCCCACTCAAAGGTCTTATAAAAATAAAAGCATCATGGTTTGTATGAATAAAACACGACTATGTGAAGCATGGTCACACAGGATCAACTGAGGTTTGATGAAGGGTAAATAGAGCCAAAGACGGCACAATGGCTCATTTCTTTCAGCGTCACTCACCTGTCAGTCACCCAGCTGCCAACTCACTTCATGAAAGTTAAACAGAAATAACTATCCCCACTCCAACATATATTTAATAAATCAGAATGCGGTTATTTAACATAGCCCCCAAATTAAATGATAGACTTAGGGAAAGAGATATGGAAAATAATACTCTCATGTGACATGGAACTGGTCTATAACATCAAATCAATTCAATGAAAATATTCACACTAGACTTAGTCATTTGGCTCTCCCAATAGTCGTATATCTCTGAATTAAGAATTTGGTTCAAGGTGAAGAGACAAGAACAAGAGAGCTTCAAAGATAGCTATAAAGAAAGATCCTTTATGATGAGCAAGGAGGAAAAGGGCCCACAGATAATGAAAGAGAAGATCTGGAGGTAAGCTTCGCAATTTTCCTTAGTGTTCAGAAGCAAATTGGAAAGAAACACAGCTTAAACAAGAAGGCAAGAAGATATACGCAATTAATTCAAAATTTCCATTTCAGCAAAGCTAGCACATTGAAATTGTGGGTACTAAACAATATTGTTAGTGTTGATCCCTAAATCTTGAGACTAACAATCACTGACAGATCTAAATGTCTTGAAATTTATACTTTGAATTTACAATTTACATTGATTAACATTCTGAGCATCTGAAAAGTGTCAGTGCAGTTGAAAGTTCATTCTAGATATTATCTCTTCTAAGCCTTACATCAAACCCGAAATGTAGACATTACAGATGTTATTATATCAACTCTTCAGACGAAAAAACTGAGACTCAGAGAGATTATGTGACTAGCTAGTGTCAGAGGAAAAACTGTAACCAGGGTTCTCCTCAGTCCAAGTCCCCTGTTCTTTTTACATGCTCCCCTTCCTCTCTGGTCCTTATAAGTATAGCTGTCGTACAATAGAACATTTCCTTAGGATCAAGAAGAAGACCCTCCACGGGATGTTGGGGCAGAAGCTTGAAAGAAGCTTTAGTTGTTAGAGCAGAAAGAAGCCAACCTGCTCATTTTACAAATGAAAGGTCTGGACAAGACAAAGGAAGTAGAAGTGGTTTGTCTAAGGATAGGCAGTGAGTGAGGGGCAGGACTAAGATGCTAAGGAAAGTCATCTGTCTTCAAATCTTGTATTCTTTCTACTTCAGTGCCTGTCATGTTTCAGAAAGACTTGTACTTTTTTTGGTGAATTAGGCTTTGGTACCATATATATGGAAAGATAGAAGTTGAGTAATGGTCGTTTTTGAATTTGGAGGACTGACAGAGAGGTGATGTTCTAATAGACAGTGAGACGTTTTTGGATGTGACCAATATAGTGTTTGTTTGTTACTAGGGTTTTGTTCCACTTGGGAACAAAGGAAGAGGGGAAAGAAAATAAGTGTTTGATAATTGAAAAAAGGTTTTTAGAAAAAGACAGAGGAAGATTGAGAAGTTGGCTGGTTTGGGCAACTGCTCTATTATAATCAGGAATCCTTCCATAGGAGAATTCAAAGAATTAGGAGAATTCTCCTATAGGAGAATTCAGCAATTCAAAGAAATACTTCTAGTTATCATCAGATATGCCCACTGGAGACAAGTCACTGCTGCTGCCATGCTGAGCTTATGACAGCGATAGCATGTTCTAATAGAATATGGCGATGGATTACAGAATCAATCAATCAA
The DNA here is from genome assembly GCA_028658325.1 of Potorous gilbertii. Taxonomy (NCBI): domain Eukaryota; kingdom Metazoa; phylum Chordata; class Mammalia; order Diprotodontia; family Potoroidae; genus Potorous; species Potorous gilbertii. The sequence continues at coordinate 337,461,167 of CM053771.1, forward strand.
TATTCATTAAGGGCCTACTATATGCCAGGCACTGTGCTAAGTATTGGGAGTACAAAGAGGCAAAAGACAGTCCCTGATCTCAAGGAGTTTAACCATCTAATGGAGGAGAAAACTTGCAAACAAATATATACAAAGCAAGAGATATATAGATAAATAGAATAAATAGAATCTGGGTAAGTAGGATAAATCTGAATTGTTGAACCTAAGAGTTAGGAGGGGATTTCAGACACCTTCTAATTCAATCCATACTTTAAAAGAATTACTATTACAACAATACCTGACAAGTGATCATCCTACTTTTGCTTGAAGGCTGCTAGAGAGAGGCTCCCTACTGCTTGCAAAGGCAGCAGATTTTGCTTTGAGATATCTATATTAGGAAGTTTTTCCTTATGTCAAGCTTGAATTGGCTCTTTTCAGCTATGCTGGCATTACTTTTAGTTTTGCCTTCTGGGATCAAGCTGAGAAATCTAATCCCTCTCCTGTGTAACAGTACTTCAGATAACTGAAGATAGCTCTCATACCCCAGCACTCAATCGTTTCTTCTCCAGTCTAAAATCCCCTAGTTTCTTCAACTGGTATTCACTGGGATGAACTAGAGACCCTTTACCAGCCCTCCCTTTTGCATGCCCTCCAGATGATCATGTCCTTCTCAGATTGTGATGCCCAAAATTGAAAACAGTACAGAATTCTATCAGTCAGGAGTCACCAGGGTTTAAGGAAATACAGTATTAGTGAAAATTAAGTGAAAATAAGGCACTATTCTCATCTGTCCTGCCCGATAAAATTCATTATTTGTACAGACTAAGAAAAGTATTGGATAAAAGAGCATTGAAATATGAGTTGAATAGACCAGCCAGCAAACAAGAAGGGGGCCAACCACGCAGGGTTCATCCAAGCCTTTAGGGAGAGGGAAGGTAGCATAATGAAGTGAGAGACCTACAGTCAGGGAGATATGTTTTCAAATTCTGCCTATAACATTGTTAGCTGTGTGACCATGAACAAGGCACAAACTTTCTGAATCTATTTCCTTTTCCATTTAAAATAGGGGTAATAACACTTATTAGTACTTCCTTTACAAGGTTCAAATGAAATAACATATGTAAAGCATTTTGCAAACTTTAAAGGTCTATGGGGACCAGCTATTATTATTACTGAGGAAGTAGAATTTGTCCCCTTGATTCTGCACTATCCTTCCCTTTTTAGAGATAAGATGACACAAGTAACTCAATTGGGGCAGTTATTAATAATGAACTTAATTTGTTTGCATCAATATTTACTACATCAAACCTAAAAAGCCACCTAATCAGCATATCAAATTCAACTTTTGGGACTGAAAATGATTTGTGCATGTAATAAGTGTCTAAACATTCCCAGGGAATAGTGCATTCAGCAAGCTGATCTGGTCCTCATTATTGGATGGATCACTGCAGATTCCTTGTTGACACTTCATAATACATTTTCAGAAGCTTGAAGACAACATTCTTTTCTTTTTTTCTTGTTTCTTTGTTGTTTTTTATTCTAATTTATTTATTTTTAGTTTTCAACATTCATTTCCACAGGATTTTGAGTTCCAAATTGTCTTCCCATCTCTCTCCTCCACCCACCCCAAGACAGTGTGCACTCTAATTACCCTTTCCCCCAACCTTCCCTCCCTTCTATCAAACCCCTCCCTTCTCTTATCCCCATCCCCTCTATTTTCTTGGAGGACAAGACAAATTTCTATACCTCATTGCCTGTATATCTTATTTCCCAGTTGCATGCAAAAACAATTTTTAACATTTGTTTTTAAAACTTTGAGTTCCAACTTCTCTCCCTTCCTCCCTTCCCATCCATTCCCACCGAGAAGGCAAGCAATTCGATATATGTTATACATGGGTAGTTATGCAAAAGACTTCCATAAAAGTCATGTTGTGAAAGACTAACTATATTTCTCTCCATCCTAACCTGGTCCCCATTTATTCTGTTCTCTATTTTGACTCTATCCCTCCCCAAAAATATTTACTTCTAATTATGTCCTCTTCCCATTTGCCCTCCTTTTTATCATTCCCCCATCCCACTTTTCCCCTTCCCCCCTACTTTCCAGCAGTGTAAGACAGAGTTTCATAGCAAATTGAATATGCATGTTATTCCCTCCTTAAGCCAAATGTGATGAGACTAAGGTTTACTTTTTCTCCTCACCTTCCCTCTCTTCCCTTCCATTGAGAAAGTTTTTTCTTGCCTCTTTTATGTGAGAGATAATTTGCCCCATTTTATTTTTCCCTTTCTCCTCCCAATATTTTCTTCCCTCATTCCTTAATTTTATTTTTTTAGATATCATCCCTTCCTATTCAAATCAATCTTTGCCCTCTGTCTATATGTATATAATTCCTCCAACTATACTGGTACTGAGAAAAGTCTCAAGAGTTATAAATATTATCTTTCCATGTAGGAATATAAATAGTTCAGTTTTAGGAAGTCCCTTATGATTTCTCTTTCCTGTTTACTTTTTCCTGCTTTTCTTGATTCTTGTGTTTGAAAATCAAATTTTCTATTCAGCTCTGGTTCTTTCATCAAGAATTCTTGAAAGTCTTCTATTTCATTGAATGATCAATTTTTCCCCTAAAGTATTATACTCAGTTTTGCTGGGTAGGTGATTCTTGGTTTTAACCCTAGTTCCTTTAACTTCTGGAATATCATGTTCCAAACTCTGCTTTTCCTTACTATAGAAGCTGCTAGATCTTGTATTATCCTGATTGTACTTCCACAATACTCAAATTGTTTCTTTCTGATTGCTTGCAATATTTTCTCCTTGACCTGGGAGCTCTAGAATTTGGTTACAATATTCCTAGGAGTTTTCCTTTGAGGATTTTTTTCAGGAGGTGATAGGTGGATTCTTCCAATATTTATTTTACCTTCTGGTTCTAGACTATCAGGGCAGTTTTCCTTGATAATTTCTTGAAAGATGATGTCTAGGCTCTTTTTTTTGATCATGGCTTTCAGGTAGTCCCATAATTTTTAAATTGTCTCTCCTGGATCTATTTTCCACATCAATTGTTTTTCCAGTGAGATATTTCACATTGTCTGCTATTTTTTCATTCCTTTCATTTTGTTTTATAATTTTTTGATTTTTTCGTAAATTCATTAGCTTCCATCTGCTCCATTCTAATCTTTAAGGAATTATTTTCTTCAGTGAGCTTTTGGACCTCATTTTCCACCTGGCCAATTCTGCTTTTTGGTGCATTCTTCTCTTCACTGGCTTTTTGGATCTTTTTTTGTCATTTGAGTTAGTCTATTCTTTACAGTGTTATTTTCTTCAGCAATTTTTGGATCTCCTTTTGCAAGCAGTTGACTCGTTTTTCACAATTTTCTTGCATCTCATTTCTCTTTCCAATTTTTGCTCTACTTCGCTTACTTGATTTTCAAAATCTTTTTTGAGCTCTTCCATGGCCTGAAACCAATTCACATTTTTCTTGGAGGCTTTGGATAGAGGGGCTTTGATGTTGTTGCCTTCTGTTTGCATGTTTTAGTCTTCCTTGTCACCAAAGTAAGATTCTACATTCTGATTCTTTTCCTAGTTTTTGCTCATTTCCCCAGCCATTTACTTGACTTTTGAACTCTTTGTCAAGGTAGATCTCTGCTTCCAGCTGGTGTGGAGGGTATACTGTCAGCTGCTCAAATCCCCCACAATCTGTGGGTCTAGAGCTCCAGAAACACTTGCTGTGTCTGCCCCTGCTGCTGCTGTAGCTGCTGCAGGTTCCTCGGTCCCCTTCCTCCTCTGCCACCCTGGGGCTGGACCACTCCACTCTCCCACACTGATCCCAGAATGACCTCACACAGACCTTCCAATTTGTCCTTGGTATTTTGGAGTCCTGAAGTCTGGAAACTGCCACAGGTGCTCGAAATTTAGTCTCCCCAAGGCCTGCTCAGGTCCTGTCTCTACCAGCGTGGCCCATGCTGGACTGTGCCCTCCCACTGTGTGGTACAATAAATACTTCCCATGACCTTCCCGGTTATCTTGGATGGAGATTTGCTTCACTTCGTCATTCTGTGGGCTCTGCTGTTGCAGCATTTGTTTAGAGCCATTTTTTTTACAGGTATTTGACTGGGCTTAGGGGCAGCACTCTAGAAAGTGCGTGCTGTTACTCTGCCATCTTGGCTCTGCCCCCAACATTCTTTTCTTTCTATGAGATATTTCTTCCCTAATCAACTTGGCAGAAATTTGTATTATTTTTTCCTTTTTCACGACTTATATTTATTCTCAAGGTCGGAAGGGGATGACCAATCCCTGAAGGGAGATGGGTGAACCTCTAGTGCAATTTTTCTTAAAGTTACATCACTGTTTACTTTTCACTCCTGTTATTCTAGTTTCTTCTTTTGCAAATTCCCCTTCAACTCTTATATCATTTTCCCCTATTTTGAATTTAGATTGTACATTCTTTGAAGAAAGGAACTTGGCCCATTTTGTGAAACATGTGCTACACTGATTATGAGGAAAAAATTTATTGTTGCTACTGAAAGGAGAAACAAGAAGGAAACTGATGAGAAAAACAGAGGATAAAAATTAGACTATATTAGTGTAACTCTGTGTATGTGTGCGCGTGAATATGTGTGTCCAGATCTGTGATTTTTCTGTCATGTTTGGTCTTACCTAAAAGCTCTATAAGAGACTGGTCTCTATAGCTATTTGTCTACCTTGGGTTAATCTTGCTGTTTCTGACACATATGGGTTATGCCATCTTAGATCTCTTCAGTGTCACAAGCAACTCCCTAAGACTAAGTTGAACAAAATTTGGTAATGTGCATTATTGAGCATTTCCTTACCAGGAACTCCTTGTGCCAATAAAACCACAAGTTTGAAATTAAAGAAAATAATAATCTATATGTACTTATATGAGAATCAGTTCTATCTTCCAATTCAACTCTTAACTCCATTAAGGTAAGAACTATCTCACCCTGGCTTTTGTACCACCCTCTACCCCTATTCCATTGGGTATTACTTTTTCTTTTAAAACTGACCTGCAATTTCATTTGTGCAAAGAGTTGTTTGTAAGGAACTTGCTATACCAAAGCAGATCATCAACTAATAGCCTTAGAGAGTTACCTGGGGCACTGAGAGGTTGCCCAGGGTGGCACAGTTGGTAGATATCAAAGGCATCAATTGGATCCAACTCTTCCTGCTTTCTAGGCTAACTTTATGATTATGCCATAGTTTCTCTCATCTGGCAGATAGAAAGTGTTTAATAAATGCTTGGTAACTGATAAATCCTGAGAGAGGATTTGGTCCCTTAATTTCACTATCTGGCTAGACAAAAGATGAAAATTTTAAAAACTTAAATGGTAAGACTGAATAGGCGTTATTGAGTAGTTCCATGCTAAATGACCAGTCCCTCCTGTTGGATACCCCTACTCTCAGTTATGAAGTCAGCTAGCATAATTCAGACAGTCGCCTATATGTTGGATTTGAAACAGAAATCATAGTAATAGCTCACATTTCTATAGCATTTTAATCAGTCAGCAAGTATTTATTAAGTATGTATGGGATATTCAGAGAGGGTTATCCCCTCTGGTGTGAAGACTTGTCAAGCCCTTTTCAGGGCTGCTTGTCCACCTCTGATGTCCAACTTCACCCAATTTTCACCTGTGACTTCAAGAAACTGTAGCATGCATAGAGGCCACACCCTGGTAAAACCGTCCCAGCAGAAAGTCTAACCCAAGCCGAGGGTAACCAACAGACCTAAAACCTGCCAGTGAGTTAAGGGGGTGTCTACCCCACACATGTGAAAACTTCCCCTGGCTCAATGGGCAAGTGAGAACCATTTGTTCCAACTGCCATGAAGACAACTGAAGCAGGTGCTGTGAAGGGCTCAGAGTTTATTCAAAAACTGAAGATGCCAAGGTCATCCACTGTATCTTGAGCCATCACCAGTCATCTTGATTTTTGCCTTTCAATTGGACTTCTATGACTCTAGAAGAGAGAGTGAGACTGACAGCTTTATGCAGCTCTACCTCACTTAAATTCAATTTATGCATAAGTCAAGATATCAACTCATGATGTCATTGATCCACCTCAAATAAAGGACAAACAAAACAACACTATGTGCCAAGCATGAAGAATAAGACAATACCTATTGTACATTCTAATGAGGTAGACAACAGTTATATAGAAAAAAATATATGTACAGCATAAACATAAAAGTAATAAATACTAAAACAGATATGCTCCAAAAGTCTTTGTGCAAATATAAACCTTGCTCACTAGCTGAAACTTGCATGAAGACCTTTGGAAAACCCTGTATATACAAAAGTAGTTAAATAAAAGGTGATTTGGAAGGAGGGCAAATAGCAATGAAGGGTATCAGAAAGGTTTCACAATCATAAAGAAAACAGTGCTTGAGTTGCACCTTAAAGGAAGAAAAGGAACTTTGTGAAGTAGAAGCAAGAATGGAGTGCATTCTGGGTATGTGAAATAGTATAAGAGCATAGAGACAGGAGATAGGATGTCATGTGTGAGGAAGACAGAATAGGTCAGTGACGGAATCATAAAGTATGGGAAATAATGCTCAATGAGATTGGACAAATAGATTCTCTGGAGGAGAAAGTGAGGCTGGTGACTTTGCATAGCCCTCTCTCACTTAAATCCAATCCACTTGCAAGTCATGGCATCACCTTCCTGATGTCATGGTCCCCTTGGAGAACAAAGAATAAATAACCACTTTTCATTCTAACAGGCCCATGTCTCCCCCATCTTTAAAAAACTTATATGAGTCTAAAGAATCCTTAACAAAAGAATTTCTTCTGTGAAGTTTGGATTCAGTCAAAAGGCTGCACTTGAGGACTTAGAGGGTCCTACAGCTGCCTGAGACCCTACTGTACCCGCAATTTCCCTAATTGTCCTATATCTTTCTTCTCTTTCTTAGCCATACTCCTTTGAAAAATCTATCTACCCTTAATACCTCCACATCTCTTCCCTCACTTTTCTGCCATTCCATCTGGCTTCTGACCTCATCACTCATCTGAAACTACCCTCTCTAGAGTTAAAGTGATCTCTTAGTTACCATAACTGATGGTCATGCCTCTGTCTTAATCCTTGGTTTCTGTATTATATTTAATACTGTTGACCACCTTCTGATGTTGAATATTCTATCTTCTCTGGATGTTCATGACAGTACTCTCTCCTGATTTTCCTCTCACCTTTCTGATCATTTCTTCTCAGTGTCCTTTGCTAGCTCATCAACTCTCAGTAGTCTCCAAGGTTCTGCCTGAATCCCTCTGCTTATTTCCCTCTATAGTCTCTTGGTAACATCATCAATTTTATGAGTTTAACTATCATTTCTATGCAAATGACTTTTTGATCTATTTATCCAGCCCCAGCTTAAACTTCAGTCCCACATCACCAATTACTTAGTGGACATTTCAAACTGGAGACATCTTAAATGCAGCATGTCCAAAATTGATCTCTTTTCCTCCAAACCCTTTCCTCTTCTAAACTTTTTATTTCTGTCAAAGGCACAACCATCTTTCCAGTCTCCCAAGTTTGTAACCTTGACATTATCTTGGGTTTCTCCATTCCCCCTTATAGCACATATACAATCAGTTGCCAAATCTTGTCATTTCTACCTTCATCCTCACAGCTGATCTCTTCTCTCCACTCACACATCTATCACCTTAGCTCAGACCCTCAACACCTCTTGCCTAGATTATTGTAATAGCTTACTAATTGGTCAGTTGCTCTCACCGTCTCAAGTTTCTTCCCACTTCAGTTCATCCTACACTAATGCCAAAGTAGTATTTCTAAAGTGCAGATCTAACCATGTTACTCCCTTACACAGTGAATTCTTGCGGCTTCTCAAATTCCTCTGTTAACTTCTAAGGCCCTACACAGTCTGACCTTAATCTATTTGTCCAATCTCATTGAGCATTATTTCTCACACTCTGTGTGTGATTCAGTAAAACTGGCCTTTTCTACGTCATTCATATAAAGAACTATCAATGGACCAATTCTATTTATCAATTCACACATACAATTGTTCTCTGACTTACAGTCTTAGATTGTTGCCCAAGGCATTAAAAAGTTAGATGCCTTACCTAGGGTAAGTCAGGCAGTATGCGTTGTGAAAGAAAGGATTTGAGACCAGGCATTCCTGACTATGTAGTCAAATGATTTTTAACATTTTTTTCAATGAAAAATGCACTTTTTCTCTCTTCTACCTCTCCCATTTAAAAAAATTTTTTAAAGCAAAATCTTTGTAATAATATGTATTGTCAGGAAAATCAAATTTCTGCATTATCCATGTCCAAAAAATATACCTAATTCTCCAACCTGAATTATCTATCATGAGGAGGGTATTCATTGTTAGTCCTCTGAAATCATGAGTAGTCATTGGGATCATAGTGCTTAAGGGTTCCAAAGTTGATGGTCTTTCCAATGGTATCATCATAGTGTAAACTGTTCTGGTTCTGCTCACTGCATTCTGAGTCAGTTCATATAAGTCTTCTCAGGTTTTTTGAAATCATCCTTTTCATCATTTCTAATAGCAAAATTGTATTACATTACATTCATATGCCATGATTTCTTCAATCATTCCCCAAATAATGGGTATTCTCTTTGGCTAGCCCTTTATCCATGGTATCCATCTATCCTTTCTCCTTCTATAAGCTGGATGTTAAATTTTTTCTTCTGAATAAGTTTGTTTCAAATTGTATTCTACTTATTAATATTGTTGGGTAAAGTAGACTTTTTCAATAAGATAACTGAACAAGATAGAGGAATCTAGAGATAGTAACCCAGGCAAACTCTCTCAACATTCCCCTCCAAACAACTTTAAAATAATGCCTAAATCAAATTCTGGAAGAGCATAGCCAACCAAAGGTTGGAGTGTGACATTTTTCCAATTCAAAACAACTTAAGAGGTTGGCAATCTACTATGCTTCAGGTGAGACAAAAAAGGCAGGATTAGCAATCAAAAGGTACCATAGATAATGAAGTAATATCAGTAGCAAATATAAAAGCACCAAATGACAAAGCCTGCAGATTCCTAAAGGAAAAGTTAAATGAGTTATAGGAGGAAATAGACAGCAAAACTATACTGCTGAGGAACCTCAACTTTTCCCTCTCAGAACTAGATAAATCTAACCATTAAATAAATTAGAAAGAAGTTAAGATAATCAGAATTTTAGAAGAGTTAAATATGATAGATCTCTGGAGAAAATTGAATGAGAATAAAAAGAAATATATCTTATTCTCAACTGTATATGGCACCTTCACTAAAATTGACCATATAAGGACATTAAAACCTCACAGGGCTAGTTTAGTATTAAGGAAATTATAAGAGTTATGGATCAATGGAATAGATTATACAATCTGTGTACATAGTACACAGTAGTAAATGACCACAGTAATCTAGTGTTTAATAAAAGCAAAGATCCCAGTTTTGGGGACAAGAACTGACTGACAAAAATTGCTAGGAGAACTAGAAAGCAGTTTGGCAGAAACTAGGCATAAACCAACATCTCACACTGTATAACAAGACAAAGTTAAAATGGGTTCATGATTTAAATATAAAGAATGAAATCATAAATAAATTAAGGGAGCATGGACAGTTTTACCTGTCAAATCCATGAATAAAGAAGAGTTTATGATGAAAGAGAGATGGAGTGGGTCACAGGAATCATAATGAACAATTTTGATTACCTGAAATTAAAAAGGTTTTGCACAAGCAAAATCAATGCAGACAAGATTAGAAGAAAAGCAAGAAACAGGGAAACGATTTTTATAGCAAGTTTCTCCAATAAAGGCCTCATTTCCCAGTTATAATGGGAGCTGAGTCAAATTTATAAAAATGAGAGCCATTTCCTATTGATAGCCAAAGGATTCAAACAGGCAGCTTTCAGAGGAAGAAACCAAAGCTACCTATAGTCATATGAAAAAGTGCTCTAAATCACCATTTATTTAAGAAATGCAAATTAAAACAACTCTGAGGGATCACTTCACAATTATAAAATTGACTAACTCTACAGAAAGGGAAAATGACAAAAGCTGAGGGATGTGGAAAAACTGAGATACTAATACACAGTGGGTAGAATTGTGAGCTGGTATTTTGGAATTATGTCCAAGGGTTATAAAACAGTGTGTACCCTTTGACCCAGAAATACCACAAGTTGATCTGTATCCCAAAGACATTTAAAAACAAAAAGGAAAAGGACCTATGTGTGCAAAAATATTTATACCAACCCTTTTCTATGGTGGTAAAGAATTGGACATTAAGGGGATGCCCATCAGTTGGGGAATGGCTGAAGAAGGTGTGGTGGTATGAGATTTTAATGGAATATTATCTTGCTCTAAGAAATGAAAAGAGAAATGGGTGCAGAAAAACATGGGAAGATCTATATGAACTGATGTAGAGTGAAGTCATTATGCATAGTAATAGAAAAATTGTAAGAATAATCAGTTATGAAAGACTTTGCTATTCTGATCAATACAATCATCCAAGACAATTCTGAAGGACTCATGATGAAAACCTCTATCCGCCTCCAGAGAGAGAACTTAAGGACTTTGTGTACCAATTGAAGTACATTTTTTGTACTTCATTTTTCTTGAATTTTTTTATAATATGGAAATGTTTTGCAGATTTCACATGTACAACTGATGTCATGCTGCTTGCCTTCTCAATTGGTGAGGGAGGGGCTTGAAGAAGAGAAAGAATTTGGAACTCAATAAAAAAGAATGTTAAAAATAGATTATAAATTAAAAACCAAAATAGGATGACTGGAATCAACCAGACCAGCATGAATCCTTATGCAGTCAGTCTCCAGTCTCCAAGCTGGGTGCTTCTATAAATGATCTTGCTACCTTGTACCCAATCTGCGTAAAATTGCCTAGTGAGCTGGGATCAAGGCATTACTCACCTAGAGCCTGCTGTGAGACTCATTAATAGAGACAGAATGACCCTAAGTACAAATTTGTTATTTACTGGTAGTCTGTAAGGCAATTTTCATTTCACCCTGTTTTTCCAGGAAAGATTAAAGAAATCAACTGCCACCCTTAGAAATTCTGCCTTGTAGTCTGGTATGGAAATTTGCCCAGTCTCCTTTATAGATACAGTACAGCCCTGTTCACTGCATTAAAGGACAGGAAAACCTGGTTTCAGTGTCAGCTGCTTATGTAACTGTATGACCTGGGTAATCATATCCTTCCTTTGACAAGATTTTGCCATCTGCAAATGTCAATAATATTTTCCACCTGTACACTGCAAAACGAGCCAAAGTTGAATGAGTTCTATAGTTTTAGCTCTGAACTCCATAAAAAAAGGTATTACTTAACTACCAAAAATCATAAGGGAGTTTTTTTTCTTCTTTTGTAAAAGTATTTGGTAACAGTCAACACAGCAGGAAGTTTTCTTTAAGTAGTTTAACCTAAGTGCCTACTTTCTATTGCAAGTACAAACACCAAGATAAGGAAATAAGCATCTAACCTATCCTAGAACTGAGAAGAGTTTTGCAGTTTTGTTGGGATTTTTTGTCTGTAGCGTAATGGACACCAACACCAAACTATGTTCTCCTTTTTTTTTTAAACTGGACCTCTGATTCTATCAGTATAAAAAGTTCCTGGTGTAAAACTTTCCCTACTAATTCCAACCTATACCTGCCCTACAATTTATAATCTGAGGAACTAAGAGTTTAAGTAACATTCCAAAAGTCATACAATCCATATAGATCAAAAGTGGGATTTGAACTCAGGCCTTCCTGACTTTGAGACCAATTCTCTACCACTCTTCCTCTTAGTCTATCTAAACTAAACTAAACTAAGCCAGGTCAGTCATGATACCAAGTTCTACAATTCAACAACTGGCAAATGTTTACCGATCTCTCCTTCTGTGCTTCATACTTACACTATCTACTATGTGGAATACAAAAGAAGTATAAGACATAGACCTTGCCCTCAGGAAGCTTACAAGGAGAAGCAATGTAGTAGTTGGAAAGAATGCTGAAGTTGGAGTCAGGAGATCTGAGTTCAGATTCTGACTTTTCCCAGTTTTGTGAATATGGTCAATACACTCAGTTTCTCTGAGCTTCAGTTTCCTGGTTTTTATAATCATTGGTATTAATAATATTTAGTATTGGGGACAACATTTAAACCACTCATACATTGTTGTTACAATGAAATCCCTTTATAAACCTTAAAAAAAACTATAAAAAATGTTATTATCAATATATCTGTTAACCATGGTCTTGCCTCTTCCTCCACGAACTTTAGATCCATTTAACAGATACTATGTTAGATCCCAGGGTCCTGAAGAGGGAGATTTCGTATCTTTTAGTTCATTGCCCCCATGCCGGATTACTCTATGGAAACACAAATAAAAGCTTAGTGAGGTATGACTTGTGTCTGGGCTTTCCCAAAAGTGGACTCCAATTCCTGCACAGACAATAAGTGTATAATATGGGTGCTGGTATAAGACAAATTCTATTTCCCCAATGCAAAAACAGTTTCATACTATGCTAAGAACTCCTTACAGGAGCCCATGAATATAGAACCAGAAATATAATCTTTAAATAGTCCATTCAACTCCCTCCAGGTGATAAAGATAATTTGGGAGACTATTGAATAAAGACCATCCATTTGCTCTAGATCTCTGTCATCTAGGTGACTCACTAGGTGACTGCAAAGACCCAATTATTTTTGTCCCTCTATGTCCCTCTGTGGTACAGCTTTAAGTCCTTCAGCTCCAGGGTAAATCTTTACTGAGAATCGTCTTCCTTTTCCAAGCATGCTGAACAATGAAATTTTCTTTCTGTAGGAAGACCAGTTTTCAGATTCAGGAGTTCTCAGTCTCTTAAGACTTCTCAAACATGTATAGAAAAGCTAGAGGTCTTTGACATGTGTTGTTTGATGGGTGAAAGATGAAATGACTGGAGAAAAAAAGATTTGAGCTTCTGGGCATTTCAATGTATTAAAGAATGAATGAAAACTGCTTAACAAATAGGCACCCGTAGCTTTCCTCAGCTTTGGCACTGGACCCTGAATACTAGGGGAGACATACATTAAGAATCAAATATGGTTAAATTAATTAAAAGGAAACAAAATGACATTAAATAATCTGATTTCTAATTGGATGAAAGATTAGGGACTTTCCAAGTTGGGTGGAGGACAGCAAACAGGTACAATTCCCTGAATTCAGAAAAAGAGGTGTCCCATTACCTCCAAGTGTTTGTAAACTATCAAAGGAACTTGAAAACAGAAAAGCAGAAAGTTCAGGAAGTCCCTCACAGGTTAGGACAGGCTTCTGGACATGTGCTCCTTTTGCAGTTTATTAAATTTGCAAGTTTTCTATTCCTGGGCTGAGGAGGAGAAATATCCTCCCCATCCCATCCCACCCCCTTGTTATACTCTATCCTGGAAATCCAAGGAAAAGAAAGCACGGAGTGGGGGTGGAAGGTGGGGAGAGAAGAGAACTCTGAAACAATTCGATCCTCTATGAACTACCTCCTCCAACAAGAACCCATCCTTCTGAGCCTCAGTCAACCAAACATCAGGAGATAGCCCCATTCTCTGAAGTCCAATAAGCAAGATGTCATGGGGAGCTTTGAATGCCCCATGTATATAGTTATAGGGTACAAGGGAGAGACACATGAAACAATTATTGAGCAATTGTTGTAAGGATTCAACTATGTGGTACTGACCTACTTAAAAGTTTCAAAGGGAGAGATCAATGGGTAGTCATTAAAAAGGGGATATGAACTGGTCTTTGAAGGATGAACACAGGAATTACATTCTATTGAGGGAAGCATGAAGCAACAGTGAGCATAACATTTTGAAGGGAAAGTATCCAACACAGGTAAGATGAACAGGTAGGGCCAAATTATGGAGGTTCTCCCAACACTGGTGGTATCTTTATCTTTTAAAAGGAGGAACTTAGAAACTTTACTGAAAAAAAGACCTAAAGAATTTAAGCTCTAAACTATTCCCGCTTCTTCCTTCCCCTTTCCTTTTTTTTTTTTTTTTTTGGGTAAACCTCTAATTTCAAAAATATAGGAAACTGGTAAAGAACTTTTTCTATCAATGCACAACTGTACCTGCCCTTCAGTTTATAGTCCTAGGGAGCTACCTAAGGCACAGAGTGTTTTGCCCAGGATAACACGGATCCTATGGGTCAGAAGTGGACTTGAATTAAGGTCATCCTGACCCTGAGACTGGTTATTTCTTCACCCTACCACTCAGTCTTTCTGAACTATTCATCTTCTTCCAAATTCCATTCTGAAGTAATTTTTATTTGAATTTACTTGAAAAATGATTCCATGGGGAAAAAAATGTAGTCCCTAATTTACTAGATCAATGATTGACTTGGTAGCTTTTTTGTATTTTATAAGATTACTCTCCAGATAGATAAATGCCTCTGACTCTTAACTCTAACCCTAAATGTGCAGCTGCCTACTAACCTTAACCATAAAGACTCCACCTCCCACTGTAATCCTAAATTCTAATCCTATCTCTAATGTATAATTGGACTTTTTTCTTCATAGCTTCATCAGTGTTAAGTCTGATCTTTAAAAATACATATTTGTGAGTTTAATTAGGGCAAGTTGATACCTTAAAATCATTTGAATTTTCATCTGTTTAATTGCTCATCAAGGTGTATGTTTTCTCATGTGATAATTTGCTTTTATTCATTTGTAAACTGTTTACCCTGCTTTGAGAATTCATTGAATGTACAGGAGTTTCATTCATAAATTCTTTATATGATTTGGACTGTAAGATTGTGCTGGCCAAATTGCAAACATTTTCTCCAGGAAAAGGTTAAAAAAGAAGATTGTATATTTATACATATATCTTTGATAATACTTTCTGTTTCTTCAAAACTTATCAACTTCTCTACACAACTGGAGTAAATGTGACATTCCCTTTCCTTCCAGTTTTTAACTGACAAGAAAGTCTGAATCTCTGTAAATAATATAGATTTGTGTTAATTGCACTCCATATTATCATTTAATTCCCTCAACTGCATTTATTAGGATCATAGACTTAGAGCTAGAAGGGACCTTGGAGGTCATCTAATCCAACTCCTTCATGTTACAGATAAAGAAACTGAGACCCAGGGAGGTTAGGCAATTGGTCCAAAGTGAAACAAGCACAGGAGATAGGAATTGAAACCAGCTTCTCTGGCTCCAGAATGCTTTGCTTTGTACTACAGAACCTCAAAATGTCAATGCAGCTTATTAAAATCACTTATAGCTGACATTAGGATTTTAGACCTAGAGCTGGGACTTCAGAGACCATCTGGAGAAAACTGAGGCCCAGGGAGGTATACCCAAGTTCACAGAGGTAGTAAGCATCAGAAGCAAAGGACCTAGGACCAAAAGCCAGTGCTCTTTCCACTATTTCACACTTTATTACTTAATAATTTCTTTCTGCAATTCAGATGATAATGTAAAATCTCTGAAATGAGAGATATTAAGAAAAACCCAAGGGGCAACCAGCCTGGAGTCAGGAGCACTATTTGTACAACCCGGAGCAAGTCACTTAATGCCTATTGCTTCTAAAAAAAAAAAGAAAGGAGAGGAAGAAAAGAAAAAGTCAACAGCATACTTTACAGGAAATATACATAAGGAAATTGATTGCATGAACCCCATATAATATAATCTTTCAAATTAAATTGACCTTTTAAGATAATTAGCCAAATAATTAAGGAGATAGAGAAGCACCTTCATTTTATATTTAACTCAAATAAATTCAACATTATCATTCAATTTAATTTGAAAAAAAAATGCATGCTGTATCTTCCATGTACAAGGCACAGTACTAGAAGATAGTCAATAAAAAGATGAAATGATACAGTTCCTGCTGCCAAGCAGTTTATCATCTAGGAGGAGGAGATAAGACATGTACACAAACAGCTAGAATACAAACTAGTGCAGCAATTACTTTGACCTCACTTGAAGTGTTCTAGGGGTGTCCCTGACAGGCAATGGGATATCTTTCTCTAAAGTTATCTGCTCAAACCCTCCATTCTGTTATATTCCTTCAATTGATTACCACCAATGATTAGTGCCATAGTTCCATTTAACCAATTAACATCGATCAACTTTTACAAAGTGATATTTTACAAAATTTTACAAATATTTACAAAGTGTAAAAATATAGCAAGGAGAGAAATAGAAATATTCCCACCGCCAAACACCAAGGGACACATCATCCCTTATTCCAGAGGTGTCAAACTCAAAACCTGAAGGCTGGCAAAACTCCCAGCACAGCCAAAACAGATGTAATTGGGAAATGTTTAACAAAACAAAAATAGAATAGAACACAAATAATGTTCATTTGTATTTTTCTAAGTCAAAATACCATTGTAGGGATCATGTTTCTGCTTGAATTTGACCCTAATCTCTTGTATCGTCTCCATCAATCTCCATTAAAAAGAACTTAAAGTTTCTCCATAGCATTGGTCCTACCAAATTCTTGGTCAACGTGGCAGTACTAATATATGGATCTGCTTCATTGATATAGGCTGTGCTGGGACTATTGCCTGGACTTTCTGGCCATAATACCTAGCACAGACTCCAACTCCTGCATATTCAGGTATAGACCTTTTGAAGCTCGAAAGGTGATAGCCATCTTCAATAGGCGAGCAACAGCAGAGCCATTCATACTCATAGATCTCATTGAAGAGGCCTGAAAAGGAGATGAAAACTTAAGGCCTTTCTCCACTTAGTCCTTGTTTGGGGGAGTGATTTGTTGTTGTTTGTTTTCTACTTGATTATGTCAGGCAAATAAAAAAAAAACCCGACCAAGGGCATGGTCTTGGCTCACCAGTGCTTTTCTAATCCACCCCAGGTCTGGCTCAAGAGATTTTCTTCATTACGTGGTTAGCAAACTGGAACCACATTGACACATGCTCCAAAGTCTAAGTGGGGATTGCATCAGTCAAGCACTCTGTACATGCTAATAAGGGTTGGGTTTATTGGCTATTCCTTTATTATATTACAATATAAGAGAGATTAAAAATGCTGAGAGAGAGCTTGCTTATGAGAGATGCTGAGTCCTGTAAGAATAGTAAGAGCATCTCTAAAGATTAGAGTAAGAAAAAGAGGAGGGAGCTGTGATAGACAGAATACTGGACTTGGAGTCAGGAAGACCTGAGTTCAAATGTCAACATAGACATTACTTTCTGTCAAAAAAAAAAAAAAAGGGTGTGGGAGAGAGGTAGGCTGGAGCCAGCTCTAACAGGCCTGAGCATTTACATTTCAGAAATCTGCAATCACTACACCAGTCTTAAGAAAATGCTAATAATGTACATCAAACTTAAAAGTATGTCCTTCCAACTCTCCTCTCCACATCCCCCTGGACCTTGTTGAACATTTACTGACACACCCATGGTTGAAACTCAAAATAGGTGAAAGGTTTTTAGAGGGCAAACATTTTGCTGTCCTGTTTTTAATCCCAGAAGGCATAAATAAGGCCCATGGGTAGAAGTTAAAAATGAGGTAGAGTTTTATATTAATATAAAGAAAAACTAACGATTAGAACTCTCCAAAATAATAACTGACATTTACACATCATCTTAAATGATTTGAAAAAATACTTCTGTCTATGTTATCTCATTACCTCAAAAATGAGTGCTTTAGGAATTATGGGCTTGGAGTCAGGAAGTCCTGAGTTAGAAGCCTTCCTTAGACACTTGATAGCTGTGTACAGACCTTGAGCAAATGATTTAACTTCCTGGGGGCTCTGTTTTCTCACCTCTAAAAATAATAGTTTTTGGTTTCACGGTCTTCCCTGCTCTAAAACTATGATCCTAAAATCCCTATTAAAGGAGCCAGTTGAGGAAGACTTTTCAGGAATGTTTTAGAGAGGATTCCCATTCAGATGTAGTTTGGATTAGATAATCTCTAAAGTCTTTTGTAACTCTGAAGTTGGGTGGTTCTGGTGGAAATAAATTGAATCCAGGCCTTTTGTGTTTTGCATTTTTTTTTTTAGCAAGGGGTAGGGGAGAGGTGAGAAGGAAGGAGAAATAAGCATTTGCTGAACTTCTACTTTATGCTAAGCACTTTTACAAATATTAACTCATTTGATCCTCACAAGAACCCTGAGATAAATTATTGTGATGCCTATCTTACAACTGAAGAAACTGAGGCAAAGAGAAGTTAAGTGGATTACCCATGATCATATAATTAGTGTCTGAAGCTGAATTTGAACTCAGGTCTCCCTGACTCCTAGCCTGTCCACTGTGACACCTAGCAGCCTAGTGTGATACCAAGTCATGTATATTTTATAGACACTTCTTCAAACAACAGGATCACTCAATATAAGTGTTGGAAGAGAACTTAGAAAACATTTGGTTCTTGAAGAGAGCTCAACTAATTTGTTGTGTCAAAAATAAACATAATTGTTTATCATGCTTACTTAGGAATGTAAATCACATGTGGCTTTAGAATTCTTAATCCTTCCATACTGAGATCCCAATTGCACAGTTTTGTCTCCATGAGTACACCCTCAAATGCAGGGATAGTAAGCTCCCAAACAAATATAATCCATTGTCCCCAGACTGAAAATTCTGGAGAAAGAAAAAAACAAGCTCTTTCAATGGCCCATTTATAGAAGCTAACTTGAAGAAGCTTGGGGAAAAACGGCACTTTGGGATAAACAATTTATTATTTCACTTTTATCTAAAATCTATTAGAGAAAACTCCTACCACACACAAAACCTGAAGAAATGCATTTTTATAAGAGAGGAATTTTTTAAATAACTGTTCCATACAGTTTAATATAAATTGGAAGCTGGCCCAAGTAATGATGCAAGTGAAGACATTAAAAAAAATCCAGTCAGCATTTTACACCAAAGATAAAAGTAAATGACCACAGTAGTGAGATAAGCAGCAACCCACTACCTTCTACTGAGTTGGTGATTTTGTTCATTCATCTACCAGTCATTTATTGAATCTGTTACACGTACAACAACGTACTAAGCATTAGGAAGGATGGGGTTTTCAAGGACGGTTAGCATCTCTGGGGTGAGGACTTGTAGAGCCCCTTTCAGGGCTGCTCACCCACCTTTGGTATCCTTCTGTAGCTCAGCTCTCACCTGTGGTTCTAAGAAGGTGTAGCATGAGCAGTAGCCACACCCCAGTAAAACCATCTTGGCAGACAGGTTAAACCTGGTTGAAGGTGATCATCAGGCTTCAAACCAGTTGGAGAATTAGGGGGGTGTCTATCCCAAGCACGTGAAGACTTCCCCTGGTGGAATGGGTGGATGAGAACAATTTGTTCCAACTACCACGAAGGCGGCTGAAGTAGGTACTGTGGAGCACTTAGAGCTTGGTCAGCCCTCAAGGATGCCAAGGTCTTCCATTGTACTTGGACCATCACCAGTAATCCTGACTTTTATCTTGCAGCTGAACTTCAATGACTCTGGAATGACTTCATGCAACACTTCCTCACTTAAATCCAATTCACACACCAGTCAAGACATCACCTTGTGATGTCACCGGTCTTCCTCAACAAGGAAGGAAAAAGCATTAGAGGAGATACAAGAACCCAAGAATGTTACACCTCATATTTATACAGAATTTTACAATTTACAAGGAAATTTTCTTCAAAATAAACCTTCAAGATCATGTAATGCAACTGTCATGACCCTTCATTCTACATGAAAGGAAACCTAGGCCTAGTGAGATTAAGTAACTTTCCCAAGGTCTATAAGTAAAACCAAGGCTTTAAAACAGGTCCTGTGATACTCATTTCTAGGTAATGCTCCATTTTGTGTATCCTTTAGCTGGAGAACAGACTTCCTTTTTTTTCTTTAATAATAAATTTTTTCCCCAATTACATGTTAAAACAATTTAAAATAGTTTTTTTTTAAGGTTTTGGGTTCCAAATTCTAACATTCCCTCTCTCTCTCTCTCTCTCCCCTTCCCTGAGACAGTAAGCAATCTGATATAGGTTATACATGTACAATCATGTAAAATATTTCCATATTAGTCATTTTGTACAAAAAGACAGAGAGAGAGAGACAGAGACAGAGAGAGAAAGAGAGAGAGGAGGGAGAGGGAGATAGAAACAGAGAAAAAGGAAAATAGTATGCTTCAGACTATATTCAGACAATATCAATTTTTTTTCTGGAAGTAGACAGCATTTTTCATCATAGGTCCTTTGGAATTGTCTTGGACCGTTGCTGAGAATCGCTAAGCCATTCTCAGTTGACCATTGTATAGTATTGCTGCTACAGTGTACAACATCCTCCTCTGTGCTTATTTCATTTTTAATTAGTTCATGTAAGTTTTTCCAGGTTTTTATGAAATCATTCTGCTTGTCATTTCTTATAGCACAATGATATTCCATCACAATCATATGCCACAACTCTTCAGCATTCCCAAACTGGTCAACATCTCCCTTGATTCCCAGTTCTTAGCCACCACAAAAAAAGAGCTGCTATAAATATTTTTGTACAGGTAGGTCTTTTTTCTTCTTTCTTTTTTTTTAAAAATATCTTTGGGATAGAGACATAGTAGTGGTATTGTTGGATCAAAGGCGTTTCAGCCTAGTTGGAGCCCATGCTTTTTATAGAGATTGGGGTCTCAGAATCAGTATTGATCCTTTGCTGTCCATAGTATTAGTACGTTGCTACTAACGTCTTGAACCTTGGGGAAACAATAGCAGCAGTAATGATAGTGAACACACCCAGTTCTATTGCTGACTACTTACAAGTTCAAAACAAGATCATAGTTGTTTACTGGTTTGTTAGACCCAATGAAAATTTGCATAGTGTCCCAACTGCATTATAGTGTTCTATAAATGTAAACTGTTAATTCTTACCTGTGCATAGTGAGAGATAAAGGTGTGTGTTACCACAAGATAATGTTATTTCGTTAAAATGGCTTGAGGCTAATTTCTTACTAAAGAAAGAAAAAAAAAACCCTAAAAGTCCAGTTTCATTATTTAAAAGGAAATCTATTTCCCTTGTTAGTCAATATTCTGGTAAAATGTCAATATGGCCTTTGAGGGTAACTGCTTTGAATATTTAAGTTCAGGCTTTAATATTAACTTGTGAACTAAGAAATTCCTTTTAGTTATTAGTCATCTGTTGAAATGTGTGATAAATGTTAGCTTTTCTAAGCTATGTATCTTACCACAAAAATGCTGTATTGTTCTTTGGATACCATAACCTTAAGGAATGGATATTTTTAATATTGGAAAGGTTTTGAGTATGGTCGTGGCAACAGACTATATGTCTTATTTACAACAACTTGTCCAGCTAAGTATGGAAAGGGTTACTACCAGGAGGCTTTGGACCTGGAAATCCGTAAAACAAAAACAAAATGGCCTTCAGGTCTATGTGGACTTCTTTTGATGCCCCAATGAAAGATCAGAAAAGCTCTGATAAAAACAAGTAGCCATATTAATTTAAAACGTCTATTGTCAAGATCTCCATACAGATGATAGAGTTCTTCTGAAAGAGCACAATGTGCAAGAATGATGGAAAACCATGCCCTACCAAGTGGTAGAGAAAATGGTCAACTCACCAGTTTATAAAATAGTCCTGGCTATACTACCTACTTCATAAGATTGTTCTGAGGGTGAGATGAGATAATAACTGTAAAATGCTTAGCACAGTGTCAGGCACATAGTAAGCACCAAACACATGCTGCCATTATTACTATCTTATAAAATATATTATTCCTTTAGAGAGCCTCTATTTATGTGTGTGTGTGTATATATATATATATATATATATATATATATATATAATGTATATACATATGTATATATTAATAAAGTGAATTAATAAAGTGAATTATATATATAATGTATATACATATGTATATATTAATAAAGTGAATAGCATCTCTAAAATAAGAGGAAACAAATTACTATGATTATATACTATGATAAAGGTTAGCTACTATTTACCTTGTAAAATACACTATGCCTTTTCAGAGCACCTACTCATGTATATGTGTATTTACAATAAGGTTTTCAAAGTGAGCATTATCTCTAAAATAAAAGAAAAACAAATTACTTTGATTTTGTTTATGAACCTCATGTTTGTTGATTACTATAGGTGATCAAGCTCTTGGTTTAGAAAAATATCTCTTGTACACAAGTGAGACATCTAAATTAGAAAATGCTTTCTGACACATGTAGTGATGAAAGAGAACTGTGTGGGAAACTTCTTAGTCAGCTCGTGTCATTACTCAACCTTCTGACCTCTAAATTGAAAAAGATGCTTTATATCAGGGAGAAAATTAAGGAACTGTAATTTACCATGGAATTGAGAACAGAAATGAAAGAGGACAAGAATAGCTAAAAAGCAGAACAATGTATTGAAAGTTATGCCAACATCTAAGGCTGAGTCAGAATGCCAGTGAGAGATGGAGAGAGAAAAAAATACGTGTTATATATTTATATATCTACAAATATCAGCCAAGAGAAGGCAAACCAGTAATTAAAATTTAATTCAACTCCTGCAGCAACTGAAAAGGGCTTCCAGTTCAAATAATATTTTATTTCAGCTTCAGAAGACTATCCAAAAAATAAAAATAATAGTATGGTGGGTTTTTTTCCCTTTCCAATAAAACATCTGAAGCCACAGAACTGGTTTTTTATGAGTGGAGTTACTACTAATATTTCTTGGCATGCATAGTAAAGAAATTGATAACTCAGTCTGATGGAGGGATTGAAAAAAAGCTACGAAATTTTTTTGATGGTCCCATTTCTACCAGCTGCACTCCCAGAATCCCAAGCCTCTATAAGTAATAGTAGCTACAAATCTGTAGAGGTCTGGATTCCAACTCTTAAGTGCGATTTCTAAGCTATAAAATTCTTTCTTGTTATTTTGTTTATAATGTTCTTTCGTAACTCTGCCTATCTCTCTGACAGACTAAAGATAAATAGATTTTAAAAGAATTATCTGAATCTGAGTTTAACATTAGGAAAAAGTCAAAATCAGATCCACATAGCAGAGGTCACCCTTCATCACCAGAAACATCTCTGTATAAATTCAAAGAAGATTCTGAAATCTTAAAATTTGGTTAATTTTTCCATTTGGAAAATATAAGGTTTATTATTGACATTGATTTGGCATCTTTGATTCCTTTCAGTATAATGTAATTACAGTTTTGTATATTTCAATTTTTTCAAATTTAAAAATTAAAATTCTGAGATTAAAAAATATATTTTAAATATCTGTTTTGGCTTTGATAGCATGATTGACCCTTGCTTTGGGGGATTCATTTGATGCATAATAAATTTTGTTCTAGTCTTTCATTTTTATTTTATGTATTCTAAAATCTTTTCACACTGATGACTTGTGTAGCTTTGAGGAAATTATTTAGGAGTTTCAGGCGAAAATTAATTAGGTGGCCTTTGAGGTCCTTTCCAGTCCCAGATTGTTATGATCCTCAAAGATATAGTCCTTTTTTCATAACCCCATTGAAAATGCTAAATCCTATAAATTGCAGTGTAATCAGTTAAAATGGCAGAATATGGCAGGAAATTACCTGGCTCTCCCAAATTCAAAGTAATTTAAAATAATGATTCAAAGTGAACTTTAGAGGGACAGAAATAATTAAAAGTCAGCGTAAAGTAGTTGTCTAGCCTAAGGCAACTAGGTAAGATTTTAAAGATCGGACCTCCGGGAGTGATAATCTGGCCTAATTGAAGGGCATAGTTAATCAATGAAAGGACTTTCAGGTATTCCTGAGGAAAAGACCAGCACTGAATGGAAAATTTAAACTACAAGAATCAGGAAAAACATAAGAGGGTAAACATGAAAGACCAATTATGAAAGATCTCATAAGGCCCAGCTGGTTCCTTCTCATACTGAATATCATTATCTGTAACTCTCAAGAACGTGACCATTACTAGGCTAGTTTGAAAGAGCACACACAGAATAGAAGGCTTACCTAGTAGTTAGGTGTGATGGGGCGGTGCCAAGGAAATGACACGGGGGAGGGAAAGGTAAAAGGGAGTAAATATCTCATACAAATGAGGTATCAATGGAAGAACTGTTAGGGGAGGGCTGGTACGGCTAGAACCTTATTCTCATCAGAACTGGGTTAAAGAGAGAATAGTACATATATATATATATATATGTATATGTATATATATATATATATTAAGAAGGGTACAAAGTCTTAATTTATGGAGGAATAAGAAGTTGAGGGAATCGGATAAGGGAGGAAACTCTTAGAAGGGTGGGTGGATTAAGGAATAGGAAGATAAAGGGAGAGGATTGAGGGAGAGATTTTTAGAAGGGGTGTGGTGGATTAGGGAGGCAGTGGTCCGACATAAATTAGACCTCTGAGGAAGGATAGAGTAAAAAGAGAGAAATAAGGATAAACAGTGAAGAAAAATAGGATGGAGGAAAATACAAAACTAGTAATTATAACTTTGAATGTGAATGGATGAATTCAGCCACAAAATGGGAATAGCAGAATGGATTAAAAACCAGAATCTGACAATATGTTACTTACAAGAAATATATTTAAAAATGAGATACACACAGAGTAAAAATAAAGGCCTGGAGTAGAATTTATTATGCTTCATTTGATACAAAAAAAGCTGGGGTAGCAATTATGATCTCAGACAAAGTTAAAACTGAAATAGCCTTAATTAAATGAGATAAAAAGGGAAACCATGTTATGATAAAAGATACCATAGATAATGAAATAATATCAGTACTAAACCTATATCCACCAAATGCTACAGTGACCAATTTTAAAAGGAAAAGCTAAATGGAAATACAAAGTAAAATTGTAATAGCCAGGGGCTTCAACCTTCCCTTGCTAGAACTAGATAAATATAACCAAAAAATAAATAAGAAAGACATCAAGATGGATAGAATTTTAGGTAAACTAGATATGATAGATATCTGGAGAGAACTGAATGGGAATAGGAAAAAATATACTTTTTCTCAGGAGAACATTATCTTTATAAAAATTGACCATATATAAGGGTATAAAAAATTTAGTTAAATGCAGAAAAGTAGAAATACTAAATGCATTCTTTTCAGATTGTAATGCAAACAAAACTATATTTAACAAGGGATCATGGAAACATGGACAAAAAATTAACTGAAGACCAACTAACCTAATCTTAAAGAATAAATGGGTTAAAGAACAAGTCATAGAAACAATAAATAATTTTATTAAAGAGATCGATAACAATGAGATAACATACCAAAACCTACAAGATGAAGCAAAAGCAATAATCAGGGAAAAAAATTATATCTTTAAATGCATATGTCAATGAAATAGAGAAAGAGCAGATCAATGAATTGGACATGCAATTAAAAAACACTAGAAAAAGAGCAAATTAAAAATCCCCAATTAAACACCAAATTGGAAATCCTAAAAATTAAAGATGAGATTAATAAAACAGAACATTAGGAAACCACTGACTTAATAAATAAAATTAAAACTAGGAGTTGGTTTTATGAGAATAAGTCATTGGTTAATGTTTAAAAGAAAGAAGAAAACCAAATCACTAGTATCAAAAATGAAAAGTGTGAATATGCTACTAATGAAAATGAAATCAAAGTAATTATTAGGAGTTAGTTGGTCACATTATATGACAATAAATGTAACAATTTAAGTGAAATGGAAGAATACTTACAAAAATATAAACTGCTTAGAAAAAAACTTTTTGACAAAATACAACTCATTCATATTAAAAACACTGGAATGCATAGGTATAAATGGACCTTTCCTTAAAAGGATAAGAAGCATCTACCTAAAACCATCAGTAAGCATTACCTGTAATGAGGATAAGCTAGAAGACTTTCCAATAAGATCAACAATGAAATAAGGATGCCTATTATCCCTAATATTATTCAATATTGCATTAGAAATGCTGGCAATAGAAATGAGAAGAAAATGAGAGGAAAGAAATCAGAATGGATCAATGGAGGGGAGGTGGAAAAATTGGGACATCAATATACTATTGGTGGAACTGTGAACTCATTTTGAAGAGAAATCTGAAATTACACCCAAAGAGTTATAAAACTACATATACGCTTCGACTCACAGCAGTCATCACTACTACATCTGTTTCTGAAAACATATGTTCTAAAATATTTACAGCAGCTCTCTTTGTGGTGGTAAAGAAATGGAAATTGAGTGGAATGCCCATCCACTGAGTAATGGCTAAACAAGGTGTGGTATGTGATTGTGATGGAATAGTACAGTGCTGTAAAAAATGGTTAGCAGGCTGATTTTAGAAAAGCATGAACACAGTTGCATAAAATAATGAAGAATGAAATAAACAGAATAAAGAGAACACTGTATACAGTAACAACAATATTATTCTAAGAATAACTTTGAATGACTAAGTTATTTTAAGTATTATGAATACTCAAATCAACGATAAATGATCTATGAAGGAAGATGCTATCCACCTTCAGAGAATTAGTATAATTTTACATATGTATGCAAATGTATATACACATATATATTTTTCTATTATATTAATAACCAATTATTTAATTAGAATCCAGGCTTTTTCTCCTCTGCTTTTTATTGAGGCCCAGGCAGTGAAAAGCCAATCTCTAAAGGATATGGTTGATTGATAAGATTATCCTAGCCCTCAGGGTACAATTCTTCAATCTTGGGCAGGACTTCACCCAGCTAGAACATTTTACTTCTGTTTAGAATTATAAACAGAATCCAATTTAGGCAAGTTCTTGAAGGAAATGAGCCCCTGTCTTTGTACCCCTCCATTAGAGTTCAGGATGACCCAGTTCATGAAGGAGAAAAACCAATCAGAGTGGTCTGGATGTACATAGATTTCCTTGTCTAGATTGTTGGAGGCACTTGAGTTTCAAGATCAAGCCATGTTTTCAGTAGGAGGAACTGATGGCGTCTAGCCCATCTCCTTATTACATGTGTACCAATCAAGGGGGTTTTCACATGTCGGGGGCATTCTCTTTTACATTCAGTGTCTCCACTGGGGGTCTTTAGTTATCAAGAAAAACCACTGACCATCAATTTACTGATTGCCAGCTAGCCTAATTAATAAATTGATTATAAATTACCTGGATACTCTGATTCTCAGTGTTTTTCATCTGTAACAGTGTGTGTCAAATGGTGGTCTTCTCTGGTGTGGGGTGGGGAGGAAGGAAGTGAGACAGTTTGGAAATTAAAATGTAACAAAAAACTTAATTTAATTTAAAAAAAGAAATTAAATCAAGCTACAAAATATTTAAATAATCTTTATTATTAATGAATATTTACTGAACACTCACTATGTGAAAGACTCTATAGACTTAATGGCATAATCTCTACACATTAAGAACTTCAATCTAAATCTAGTGTAAAAATAAAATTTCCTTTTTGTAACCCTTTGATTTTATTGATTTATCTGAAATTGGATACAGAGGGGACTTGAAGGTCTGCATATCTATTTGCATTTGTGCATGTGGTGTTTTTTTAAATTAATTTTTAAAAATAATTATTTATTTTTAGTTTTGAACATTCACTTCCATACGATTTTGAGTTTTGAATTTTCTCCCCCATTCTTTCCTCTCCCCTCACCAAGACAGCATGCAATCTGATATAGGCTCTACTTATGCATTCCTACTGAACATATTTTCACATTAGTCATGTTGTAAAGAAGAATTAGAAGTGATGGAAGGAATAAGAAAGAAGAAACAAAACAAAACAACCAAAGATAAGGAGGGCAAATAGTCTGCTTCCATCTGCATTCAGATTCCAAAGATCTTTCTCTGGATGTATATAGTAGTTTCCATCATTAGTCTTTTGGAGTTGTCTTAGATCCTTGCAATGCTGAGGAGGGATACATCTATAAAGGTCAATCATCGAACAATGTGGCTGTTACTGTGTACAGTGTTCTTCTGGTTCTGCTCATTTCACTCTGCATCAGTTCATGTAAGTCTTTCTAGGTTTTTCTAAAGTCTGCCTGCTCGTCATTTCTTATAGTGCAATAATATTCCATCACATTCATATACCTCAACTTGTTCAGTCATTCCCCAATTGATGGACATACCCTCAATTTCCAGTTCTTGGCCACCACAAAAAGACCTACTGTAAATATTTTTGTACCTGTGGGTCCTTTTCCTGTTTTTATGATCTCTTTGGTGATATCGCTGGGTCAAAGGATATGCACAGTTCTATTGCCCTTTGGACATACTTCCAAACTGTTCTCCAGAATTCGCACCTTCACCAACAAAGCATTAGTGTCTCAATTTTCCCACATCTCTAACATATACCATTTTTCTGTTTTGTCATGTTAGCCAATCTGACAGTTATGATGTGGTATCTCAGAGTCATTTTAATTTTCATTTCTAATCAATAGTGATTTAGAGCATTTTTTCATATGACTATAGATACCTTAAATTTCTTCCTCGTAAAATTGCCTATTCATATCCTTTGACCGTTTATCAATTGGGGAATGACTTGTATTCTTATAAATTCGACTCAGTTCTCTATATAGTTTAGAAATGAGGCCTTTATCAGAGATACTGGCTGTAAAAATTTTTTTTCCCTTCTGCTTCCCTTCTAATCTTGGTTGCATTGGCCTCATGCAAAAACTTTTCAAGTTAATGAAATCAAAATAATCTATTTTGCATTTCATAATGTTCTTTATCTCTTGTTTGGTCATAAATTCTTCCCTTCTCCATAGATCTGACAGGTAAACTATTCTTTGCTCTCCTATATCTAAATCATGTACCTGTTTTGACTTGATCTTGGTGTAAGATGTTCCTCTATGCCTAGTTTCTGGCCATACTATTTTCTAGATTTCCCAGCAGTTTTTGTTAAATAGTGAGTTCTTATGCCAGAAGCTGGAGTCTTTCGGTTTATCAAATAGTAGATTGTTATAGTTGTTGACTTGTGTCTTGTGCACCTAACCTATTCCACTGATTTACCACTCTGTTTCTTAGCCAGTACCAAGCAGTTTTCATGATTGCTGCTTTATAATACTATTTAAGATCTGATAAAGCTAGGCCACCTTCCCTGGCATTTCTTTTCATTAATTCCCTTGACAGTCTGGACCTTCTGTTCTTCCAGATGAATTTTAATTAATTTTATTCATCTTTTTTCATTTCCTAGTTTTACCCCTGCATTCTTTCCTCATCTCTCCCAAAGAGTTATCTCATATAAAAAAAAAAAAAGAATGTTTTTAAAGAGAAAAAATAATGAGAAAGAAGAGAAAAAACCATCGGTAAAACTGATCAATATGTGAAAAAAATATGAAAAAATTTGCGACATTCCACCTCTATGGAATTCCCACCTCTGAAAAGAACTGGGAAAAGATGTCTTATCATGTTTCTTTTCTGGAGTAATGTGCATATACTTTTAATAAAAAATTGTTGAATCAAATTGAATTGAACCCACTGGTAGTTACATAAAATTAACTTAGAAAAATCAAGAAAGAATAATCTAGTATTTAAGTAGCTGATCTGGGAACAGAATAGAGAGTCGTTTCTTTTCTCATCACTGGAAAGGGGTTTCAATGCATTATCTAAATGTAATTTCATATTGCGCATGGAACATTTCAATGCATTATCTAAATGTAATTTCATATTGCACATGGAACATTTTTTTGCAACTTTATCATGAACTGAACACATAATGTTGTGCATATTAGTTATGTACTGTTGTGTTATATCCCTTACTAGATTGTAAGCTCCATGAAGATATCAAGATCTTGGTGTCACTTAGCATTTAGCACAATGCTCTGAATGCAACAATCATTTAATAAGTATTTGTTGTATAAATAAATAAATTAAGTACTAGGAGTCCTTTCCCCCCATCTTCCCCAACACAGTTACAGAACATGTAAAAAATATTTTTAAGTACTGAAAAGGCAGTGTAGTATAGTGGCTAGGGAGATGGTCTCAAATCAACAGAGACTTAGGTTCTTAAATCCTGCCCCAGACACATTCTGCCTGGCGGTAGAGTCTTGGGTAAATTATTTAAACTCTTAAAGGTCTAGGCCAGTGGTGTCAAACTTAGATAAAAATGGATATTTGGAGCTGGATATTGGCTTAGAAAATCATAAATTGACAATGTCTATGATTTATTTTGCTCAACACTTCCCAATTATAATTTAACCTGGTTTGTTGAACTGAAGAATTTTGCAGTTTGGCACCCTTACTCTAGACAACTCTGTAAGATTGTAAGTTGCAAAGAAAGTACCAGTCTGTATTGGGAGAAGGAATTTCCTCACCTGGGAGTTCCCTATAACAATTAAATCATAGATCCAGTTCCTATTCCTAAGAATGAACAAAGTAACAGGTATTTGTGTTTATTTTTTTTATTGGATTTTGTTTTTATATCACATTCATTTCCAAATAGAATTCTCCCACTCCATCCAGTGAGCCATCCTTTGTAACAAAGATTTTTAAAAGTAAAAGAAACAATTATTTTGACACAACAAACCAATATATTAACTGTGAAAGACAGTTCATGCAATGTTCTATATTCATACTCTCCCACCTTTGCAAAGAAGGAAAAAAACGTATTTCCTCAACTCTTCTCTGGGATCAAGTTTAATAATAATATACTACATTTGGTTTCATTTTACTGTTATTTAATTTATGTTGTATATGTTGATCTCCTAGTTCTGTTTACTTCACTCTCCATCAGTTCACTTAAGTCTTTTCATGCTTCTCTGAATTCTTCATATTCATTCATTCCTAATGGGCAGTAAAATGCCATTGTATTCATGTATCAAAATTTCTTTAGTCATTCCCCAGTCAATGGGTGTCTACTTTGCAATTTTTTACTACCACAAAACGTATTAGTTGAATATTTTGATGCATATATGAGACCTTTCTTTTTGTCCTTAACATTCTTGGGATATGTACCTAACACGGGGAAGAATACAGACATTTTAGTTACTATTTTTTGGTCTAATTCCAAGTTGTTTTCCAGAATGGCAATAGGTGTTTATATTAAAAGTGCACAATTGCTTTAATCCTTCAAAGATTTGAGATTTCATTCAAGTGGTTGACCTCTCCACTAACACATATTTCGACCCCCCTCTTTAATAGATGATTTCATGAGCTGGTAGGACAAAATAATTCATCACCTGTTGTTCAACCTCCTGGCAGTAAGTCTCCCAAAACTTAGCTAGTCATGTCTTTGGATGACAGACACACCATCTGTCACTGAGTCTGTTCTCATAGCCTTTCCAGCTTGATAGGAACTGCCAAAGATTGTGCTGTGTTGGCATATTTGCTGAGAATCCAGGGTCATCTCCATGTCAGGCTCAGACGTTAGAGTAGGACTTTAGTAATCTGAGGAAATTTCTACTGTAATTACTTCTATTTACTTCGATTTCTCTTCACTGCTTTGAGTTAAAATAAAATTCATTTGTTCAGCAAATATTTATTAAATGTCTCCTGTGTATATAGGCACAACAGAAGTTTCTGCTCTCTGGGAGCTTGTAATCTACATGGGAAGACATATATAAAACAGTTAAGTATTAACGTAATGCAGCATATAACTAGGTACCAAAGAGCAAAATACTAATAATAGGTGGCATGTATATTAGTGCTTTATGTTCTACAATACATTTTCACATATATTATTTCAAATGACCCTCACAAAAATATTGCGAAATAGGCAAGGCAAATTATTTTATCTCCATTTTACATGTAACCCAAGGCTCACACCTATTTGCACATTACTCTCCTCATTGGCTGACAATGATTCTCCCCGAGGAAAGCCTATGACTTCTCTCTAAGGTAGAAGCCAAAAGATTTAGTTAGGATTTATCCTTTCCTTAAGCTCTCCTCTTACCCAAACTCAGGCAGAGTATCAAGTAATCATTCTTCACCAAGGAGGAGAACCTTTTGATGGTAGCCTTGAGCCCCTCCCAGCTGTATACAGATTTTAAAAAGAGAGAGAGAAGCACGGTAGTTAAGGAATTTGCCTAAGCCCTAAGGTAATGAAGGTAATAAATTAGAGAGCTGAAATATAAGGAATTCTTTAGTATTAGGAGTCCTGGTCCAGGATTTAAGGGACTATGAAAGAGACATATTTATGGAATAATATCTATGGTAGTGAAGTCTTTTGCTGTGGAACCATTGTATTCTCTCTCTACTGCTCTCAGGAGTGATATGCTAGTTTTATTTTCTTAATAGTCTTAAATGTTTTGAGCATCTGTGATTTAATTGTTGAAGCTATTATTTCCACCAAAGCAGATCACAATCTCTCTATGCCTTGCTAGAACTGCTGTGGTTTAAAAAAAATACAAAGAAACAAGAAAGGAAGAAAGTAAAAGAAAGAAGAAAAAGTAAAGAGGAAGGAAGGAAGGAAAAAAGGAAGGAAGGAAATAATTGGTTGTGCTGCAGTTAATCTCATTTTAGATAAGCTGGTCCTCAGGCAGCAGACATACAATAAATGTATCACTGCAGCCATAGCTGAATCCTTTCTACCTTTGAAGGACTTGCTATATAGCTTATGCTTTACTGGCATAATCTTCAAAAGGCAGAACTGCCTCCATGCCACAATGAGGCATCAGAGAGGAGGACTGTGGGAGTGAATTTCTTTTTTTTAAGTAGAAAAATGCTGAAATTTTAGATATAGAGTCCTTCACTCCTTTCAAATTATCTTGGATAACTTTCACATTTCATCAAGTGAACATTTGGTTAAATATAAAAACTAAATCTATATACTAAAGGGGGAGAGGGGAGATCTAAAGCTACTTTCACTTGAAAATGAAAAGATAAAGTTTATTTTCATCTCTGTTGCTTTCATTTTTTACAGGGTCCCAGAATCTCAGACTTTAAAAGGACCTGGAAGACTATCTAATCCTACCTGGACCTGAATGATAAATCCAACAAAGAGTCACCAACCTTTGCCTGAAGACTTCTTGAGGCAGCTTATTCTACTTTTGGAAGATTTTTTTTTTTTCCGACACCAAACCTAAAGTGGCAACTTCAAACCCATCGTTCTCATTTCGCTGTCAGGGACCAATGAGAAGTCTTATGCTCCAAATAAAAAAGAGAGTAATTTAAAGCCCTTACTGGCACTTAGGACTAAGCTGGTTATTCCAAGACATACAAGCTGTGCTTGTCTTTTTGTGTGTATATCTTGGGGCTGAGGAGTGGGGGAAGCTGAGACATAAGGGACTAGCAAAATGCCTGGTATGTAATAGGTGCTAAATAAATATATAATAAATGATTGATTATATTTCTCTTAAATATATGTCCAATAAATTTTGATATAATTGTTTGTGGAAATGTTTTTAGTATATTAGTATCAAAAAACTTAAAAATTGTGAAGTACATTGCAAATAAAATACTACCTGTTAAAGCATTAAAGAAAGAAATAAAACTTAAATATGAGAATGAGAAATATAGTTTATTTTTATGTATTTATTATAATTATATATTGTTTTCTTTTATTACATTGTTATGCCATCTTATATCTTATTTGTTATTATATATTATATATAATTAATAATAGATTAATTCAACTACAATAAAAAACATGAAGGTGAGGGAAGAAAGAGAAACTTTACACACAAGAAACTATGAACTACTACCTCATAGTGTTTTGGTTTTTTAAAAATACATTCATATCTGTGTATAGATTGAAGCTTATTCAGGTTATAATAAATTCTTGTATTTTTGGTCTCTTCTCTTTACCTCTCTTCCTTCTCTCCAACTTTAAAATGTGCTGCTCATCCTGCCTCCCCCCATATCTATCACTGTACACCAATTTCCCTCCCAAAAGCTCTCACTTACAATAAATATGCATAGTCAAGCAAAAAGAAATCAAAATATTGTCTATATATGAGGACATATATCTGGTCCTGTAGCTCTAGTCCAGATTTTCTCAAACTTTTGGGTCTCAGGAACCTGTTATGCTCTTAAAAAATTATTGAGAACTCCCAAGAAGTTTTTGTTTGTAGTGGTTGTATCAATCAATATTTACCATATTAGAAATTAAAATCTTCATTTTAATCTTAGCATTATAATAAAAATAGTTTCAACCTTTTGGACCCCTTGAAAGGGAATCAATGACCCCCCATGGGTCCCTGGGTCACCCTCTAAGAATCTTTGCTTGAGTCTTGTCTGCTGAGAAAGGAAAGATTTGCTTCATCATGAGTCACATGAAGTTAGGACTGGTCACTTATTCAAAAATTCTACCATCTTTCAGACCACATATTATTGTGGTCACTGTGTAAATTTCGTTCTGCTTCTGGTCACTTTATTCTGTATAAGTTCATTCAAGTTTTTCATATTTATATCTGTCATATTCCTTACATCTTAAGGGGCAATAAAATTCCATGACATTAGTTTTCCAAAATTTGTTCATTAATTCCTCAACTAATGGGAACCTATTTTGTTTTTAGTCCTTTGTCACAGAAAACATGTTCTGTTATAAATGTTATTCAATGTATAGGTCCTTTCCCTCAGTCCCTAACCTCCTTGGGGAATATGGCTAAAAGCTGTACATTTTAGTGACTTTTTGAATACAGCTCCAAACTGCTTTAAAATACTTAAACTAACCCTCAGCTTCATGAAGACAGCAATAATGTGACTGCTTTCCCATAATTCTTCCAGTAATTTCTATTTTCCTCTTTTTTTGTCTTCTTTCCTCTTTTTTGTCTCCTTTTGTCTTCTGATGGGTGTGAAGTGTCACCTCAGAATTGTTTTTAATTTATTTTATCATTTGTAATTACTTTTTTCATGTGGTTGTTGTTTTCATTTGGGAACTGAATGTTCATATCCTTTGAGTACATGTACTGGGGAATGACTTTTATTCTTATAAATTTGTATCCATTTTTTATGTATTGTGGACAGGAACAGGGATGGACGTAGATACAGGATTAGGGATAAGGACAGAGATGACTCCTTCTGATTTAATTGATATTAGGAACTCCCAGATGAGAAAACTCCCTCCACAAATGCAGGTCTTCATCTTCTATTCAACTTACAATCCTACAAAGTTACCTAGAACATAGAGTTTAAGTAACTTGCCTGTGGTTACATGATCAATATATATCAGAGATAGGACTTGAAACCAGATAGTTCTAGCTCTGAGGCTTATCTTCTCAACTGCTGTTCTTATACTAGGGAAATTATATACCCACACATGTATGTATGTATATAGGCATATATAGTATGTAGATACACATTCACAATATACATATATGCACATGTATGTATATTATATGTATACACACATATAGATAGTAGTTCCCTCAAACCCCCTAACCTCCCAGTTCTTAACCTTTTTTAGTCCTATGACGTAAGCTCTACCCCGAGCACACAGAGATTTTCACACACTAGCTCTCACCATGACCTATAGATGTTCTACTTCCCTAATTGGAAATACTACCATTTCTCTATTTGATCATAACCTCCTGTTGTTTCATCTCTCCCTATGCTTTATCCTTCATAAATCTGTTTTTTTTCTCAGTGACACCTTCAATCCTTTCACCCCTTAGTACTTTCTCAGATCATTAGTCCTCTAAATTTGTATTCCTCCCTCTCCAACCTCAACCCAATAATTAACCATTTCAATAGCATGCTGTTCTCTGCTCCCAGATTCCACAGCCCTCTTGTTTTATCCCTGCTCATCTCTGGTCAAACCTTAGAACTGGGTTATTCCCACCATTTACTGTCTCTACTTCTACTCACTGAGCTCATGAACTATAGTGATAGCTGGGTGAGTAGAAAGAATTGGAAGAAAAAGATGCTGTGTGGTAGGATTGGCAAGTTGCTGACATAATAATTTTGATCAGTTTTTTAGTTGTATCCATAAGGGTTCTAGGTAAATCTGTGTAGGGTAGAACCCTGAAGTCAGGAAATCTGGGTTCTAGCCCTGCCTCTTCCATTGTTAGTTAT
Source organism: Potorous gilbertii (assembly GCA_028658325.1). Classification (NCBI taxonomy): domain Eukaryota; kingdom Metazoa; phylum Chordata; class Mammalia; order Diprotodontia; family Potoroidae; genus Potorous; species Potorous gilbertii. The sequence continues at coordinate 337,496,962 of CM053771.1, forward strand.
ACGACCTTGAACAAACCCCACATACTCTTCTCTTTCCTGATCTGTAAAAATATGGCTCTGGGTGCTGTTCCACAAGGTATTTATGGTGTTCTTTTCCTTTAATAAGAGAGTATTTCCTTCACCCAAAAGCATAGTTCATTTACTTCAGAATCCTTGGTACCTTAGCTGTCTGTGATAATATTTTTTATCATGTTGCATAGCACAGTTTTATTAAGAGCAAGGATCCAATCATTAGTGTTTCCATAACTGCATAAAGCATCATACATCATTCATCTAATCAACAAGCAGCATTTTTTAGGTATCTACTATGTACCAGGCACTATGCTAAGTGCTGGGGATATAAGTACAAAGGATAAAAGAACTTTTATGATAGCATAAAGATGCCTTTTCAAATAGAAATAAAGATGAAATAGGGATTGGATAAGAGGGAAAACTTTATTTTCCCCCATGGGAATCTCTGCCCACAAACTTTCTTCTCTATCTCAAATTTTAGAATAACTTCAAAATTCAAACATCCTAATGTCTTCCTAACATTCTGATGTAATTTTTTATTGTGACTAGTTTCTGTTTTTATCAGAAAGTATATTGGTATGTAGTGATTAACATCAAAAATTGGGAAAAAAACCCCAGTATTTATATTTACAAAAAACACTGTACTAATATGCATATGTTGTGGCTAAGATTCTCTTAACAGCCCAAACACAATCTGGTTGCCTATTCACAATCTGGCCAATGCAATTGGCTCAGTCTCTGAGAACATCTTCATTCTCTGTTTAGGCCCGTTGAGGCAAGCCATACTGTAGGCTCTGTGTGTGGCTTACCTCTTAACTAGTTTTTACTCTTCTCTTGTCTTTGAAGACTTGAAATATTTCTCACGGTTTTACACCAATGTTTTTAAATGTTTGTTTGTTTTTTGTCTAGCCTTTAAAGTCTGACTGTCTTGAATGGCCGACTGCTTATTGCCTCAACCTTTGCAGTAGTATTCAGAAATGTTTTAGTGTAACAAATGATAAAATTGTAACATTCAAGAACATCAGAGTAAGCAAAATGGTTAGGAAAATAGACTCTTGAGAGCCTTGGGATGAATTTATTTGGTGTGACTTCTTTTAAGAAAAGTTTTCCTCTACCTGTTACTATTAACTGCTGCAGAAGTCAATACAGTTCAATGAAAGGTGAATCAAACCATCAATAGTGTGAGGCATATTCCAAAGTCAGTCCCTCAAGCTTATGGGGATACAAGATAAAATACACAGTCTACTTAAATAACAACAGAAAATAATGATTAAATGTCCAGATGAGGGTCATAGATACCAAATGCTGTAGGAGTCCTAAGGACAGAGTGATATGAATGGGAATAGTTATGAAAGACTTTGTGGAAGAATTGGGATGGAGGATGGAAAAGTGTTTGTTTTGGGGAAAGCATCATGAGAAAAATTCTTGGAGGCAGGAATGCAGCCCTTTTGACCAAATCCAAACAGACTGTTTTTGAGGTTTGGATTTGGTCAAAGGGGCTGCACTTGAGGATCTGGAGGGCCACAGGTGGCCTCGAGGCCACAACTTACCCACCCCTGATGTAGGAACTCACACTCTCAATTTTGGAAACTGGTTTATAAGGTAAGTATAGGTAAGTCTCAAGATGGGGTCTGAGACCCACAGAGATTAAATGATTTATTCAAGATCACACAGCTAATAAAGAGGCAGAATTTGAACTCTGGTATTCCTGAGTTCAAGCCTAGTGTTCTATTTACTTCTCCACACTGTTGAATAAAAAGTGTTTGAATATACCATATAAATATAATAAGTTTATAAGCAAAAATGCCCAAGTGAGAGTAGGTACCATAATTTGTAATATAAGGATATTGGCCAGATTTAATTTTAGGAATGCAAATTGGGTTGTTAAATTTTCCATAACACACCTAATTAATTAAATTTTCCTTACCAATAGAAATATCTCTGGAGTTAAATTTCCCCAACCATAAAAGGAGGTGAGTGAAGACTAAATAATCTCTGAGATTCCTTTTAATCTAAAATTCCACGTCTATGAATCCTGAGATATTTAAAAAAATGTGAGTTTTTTTAAATGTCCATAATTCTGTGAACTAGACAATAGGTTCAAATGAATATTTAATGAAGAGTCCCTCTCATAAGCAAAATCATCATTATTATCAAAGAGCATTGTTAAATACCTTCATTTTTGGATACCAGAGTTACACATATAAGCTAAATAGTACCAAATCTCTACCCATTATGGGCTTTCTAAAAGATAACAAGGAAACATAAAATGGAAAACACAAATAAGTTGGTAGCTGAATACTGAAGAGGTCTATCAGATTGCTGTGAAATGTATCCATTAAAAAAAGTAAGGAATGTGTGAGGTTTTGTTATGTCCTGTTGTAATAGGGAGTGGAGAAATGAAGAGAAAATTGGCAGAAAGAAAATAAGGGACAATGGAATCATTTCCTTTTTTCAAAAGAAGGACCTATTAAATGAGGTTAGGAAAAATGAATACATATGTAAGTCATGAAGGCTTTCATCATGGTTCTGCCCTGGCCACTGTACTTTAGGGACACAGGATACATAGGTTGTGCAACCATTTCCTGACATGCAGTATTAAACTTAATTAGTATATTTTAAAATTAATCTTAATTTTTCAAAACGTTGGGCTATCAAAGGAATTTTTATAGTGGTCCACAGGATTTGGAACTTCGGAGAGAGACTCATCCAACCCTCTCCTTGGGCAGATATAGAACTCCAAGAGTTCTTTTTCAAGGTCGCACACAGGTAGCAAACTTCAGGATTAGAAGTCAAGTCGGCTGACTTTAAATTCAGCTCTATTGCAGATGTAGTGTTAAAAGTGCTTTCCTGGTGCTTCATTCATTCATTCATTTATTTAGATTTTTCTTTTCTTTTTTTTGCTGCTTCTTTTTTCCCCCCTTTTATTAAGTTGTTTTTATTTACTTTGCCTTTTTTGCTTCGTTTCTTTTTTCTTTTCTTTTTTGCTTTTTTCCCTTTGATGATGTTTTTATCTGCTTTTCTTTTCTTTTGGGGGGGGGAGTTGTGGATTCCGGTCTCCCCTTCTTAGGAGGTTCAGCCAGTGTGTGGACACTGCCCTCCTTCCTGGGCAGCCTGATAACTCAGTTTCTAACGTAGAGTCTTCGACAGGTGCCTGGGGGAGAGGTTAACTTGTGCTGGGAGTAGGGGCTTGGTTCGAGGAAGGTCCATCGTCCATCATGCCAAGCTGCCATTTCAGAAATGCACCGTCGGATAAAAATAAATCTTGAGGACATACCGAGGGGTAACTGATGACCCTAATTTATCGTCATGTAATGTAGCATTTAGAGGAACGCCGCCCCATGTCTCTGCGGCACGGAGCCCGGGTTGCCCCCCTCATCTGCCCGTCCCTCCCGGTGGCTAAGAGGCGCCGCAGGCAGGGCCGGCTCCTCGGATGGGGATTTTCCCATCATCCACGCGAAGCCGTCCCGGGCTGGCCCAGGTCCTCCTGACGTTTAGCTCTGGAATGCCAACGCGGTGACGTCAGCACGAAAAGCCCCAGGGCTTCTCCGGGACGTACCACGCGGCAGACACGCCCCCTCCCTCCCGCGGCTCCCACAAGCCTCGGTTTCCCGTCTCCACCCGCACCGCCCTCCTTCGCTCGCCCCTACCACGCTAGCTGGAGGCGCCGGGCTCCCAGGCCCAGCCTCTCCTACCATAGAGACGGCGGGATAGAGAGGCCGGAGCATGCCCTCACATGTCCACGTGACCCTCGCCTTCGCGTGAAGCTCGGGCGGCCATCATAGTTCCGGGCCCGGCTTCTCAGCCCGTCCCTCCCTCCACCCTTCTGCCCCTCCCCCTCGCCCCGGCTGGGACCGAGGGGGCCGCGACCTTCGGAGGAGGGGGGAGAGGAGGCCGGAGTTCTCTTTCCTCGGGGCGGCCGCCCGATGGGCGGTGCCGGGCCCGACGCGAGAGGCGGCGGCGGAGGGGCGGGGCGGGGCGTGGGGGGGCCGGCGGCCCCGCGAGGCCCCGCGCCTCCCCCTCGCCTCCGCCCCCTCCGCGCTCCTCCTCCTCCGCCCCCGCCCTCCCGTGCCCGTTTCCAGTATGGCGGCCCGACGTGCGTGACCCGGCGCTTCTGCTACCTCAAGTACTTGTGGGCGATGCCGCGTCCGTGAGTGACACACTCGCTCTTTCACACACGGCACCCCACACGCCCGGAGCCCCGAGCCCGGACACGGGTCCGCTCGAACCCAGCCCTCGCTCTCGCCCGCTCTCCTCTCCCGGCTTCTTCCAGCGCCGGCGGCCGGAGCCGGAGCCCGCGGCGGCGACGGCGCCTCCTCCTCCCGCCGCGTCCTGCGCCTCGGCTCCGAGACGCGCCCGGCGCTAAGCGAGGTTGCCCGGAGCCCGCGGCGGCGGCGGCCCCCGGCCGGGAGGATGGGGAACCGGGAGGGAGGAGGAGCGGGAACCGCCGCCGCCGCCGCTGCCGCCGCCGCCGCCGCCGAGCCCTCTCCCTCGGCTTCCTCCCGGGCGGTCCGGGAGGCGTCCGCGGCCCCCAGCGGGCGCCCGCCGAGCCCGGCCGCCTGCCTCATGGGAGCGCTGCACCTGGTCATGAGCCTCATCGTGGCGGCGGCGCGGGCCGAGAAGGAAGGTGGGTGACAGCGGCGCTCCTGCCCTCCTCCCCTTCCCCGACCCCGGGGAGCGTCCCCGCCGCCGGCGCCCCCTCCCCCCTGCGGGGCGAGCGCGGGGCGAGGGCGCGCCGGAGAGCGGCAAAGACCTGGCCGCCGCCACCCCGGCAGCCCCCTTTCCCCCGTCGCTGTCACTCCCTCCGTGCCCCTCGTGCGCTTGGGGTCCCGGGGCCGGGGGGCTCCCCGACTGCAGGGGCGGGTGTCCGTAAGGCTGGCGGAGGGGCGGGGAGGTGCCTGGGGCTGAGCCCCGTGCGAGGGGCCGCCTTGCAGCCGGTGCAGCCCGGACTTGTTCGGGGGCGCAGGGATGTTTTTTACTTGGTGGGTCCTGTCACTGCCGTGACCAAACTTCCGAGTTGTTGCGGTTGTGTAGTGTGTGAGTGTATGTGTGTATGTATGTGAGAGTGTGTGTGTGTCTGTGTGTGAGCATAAGTGTGTGTATCTGTATATGTACGTGAGAATGTGTGTGGGAGTGTGTATGAGTGTGTATGTGTGAATGTATGTGAGAGTGTGTGTATGATTGTGTGTATGTGTATATGTATGTGAGTGTGTGTATGTGTGTGTATGTCTGTGTTTCTGAGCATAAGTGTGTGTATGTGTATATGTATGTGAGTGTGTGGGAGTGTGTATGTGTGAATGTATGTGAGAGTGTGTGTATGATTGTGTGTCTATGTGTGAGCATAAGTGTGTGTATGTGTATATGTATGTGTGTATGAATGTATGTGTCTGTGTTGTGTATGTGAGAGTGTGAATGTATGTGAATGTGTGTATGTGTATATGTATGTGTGTACGAGTGTCTGTGAGAGTGTGAGTGTGTGTATATGTATGTGAGTGTGTGCTCGCCCCTTGGCTCGGCGTGTAGGCGGGGCGCGTTCTTCAGAGTTGGTAGCTGTTGATAGTTGGGGGGCGCTTTGTTTTTGTTTTCTTTGGAGTTTTCGGGGTAGAGCGAATGCCGCCCGGCCGTCCGGAGAGTGGCATACAGGAAATGGAAGGGCAAGCTGTAAAAGAGTACTTGTGGGTGCTGGGGAGGGGGCGGATTTTGCTTTGATCTTGGCCCCTTCCCTGAAGCGGGGAGGTTGCCCTTCATCTCCAGTTTCTTCAGCTGCCACTGGATCAGTTTGCTGTATTGACTTCAAACTCAATTGTTTAGATTCTGATTCATGAAGTGTTATTCCTACTCCAGAAGTTAAACCGGTGACAAAATTTTACTTAGATTTCAGGTTACTTTAAATCACCCCCTCCTCTCCCTAGGGCTGTTTACTTTGGAAATACTTTAAATCCACACACACCCCCCCCCCCCCCATCGTAGTGTTGTTACATTCACTTTTGGAAAAGTCTTTGTAAATACTGTCAATACAAATGTCAAGTTTCTCATTTGTAAGCCTCTGTTTATATAATTTATAGTTAAGTTGACTGTTTGTGAAAGGCTGTTTTTTGTTCATTTTTTAAGCCAAGGAATTCGTAGGAAAAACTGAATTCTTTAACATTTTAAGCTATTTTATACCTTGGAAGTCTGTAAATAGCTCAAGAGGTGTGGTTTTGGATTGTTGGTGTAACAGAATTTTGGACTCTAGGATTTAGGGCTGGAAGGGACCTTGGGGCTGTGAGGGAAAGTGATGGCTTTAATAAGAATTTAGGTCCAAATCCTGGCTCTGCCACTTACTGCTTGGGTGACCTTGGCATAGTTCCTTTAACTTCCTTGGGTTTAGCTTCTTCATCTGTATATGCAGTGGATGTGCTTTGAGTTCCCTTCAGTCCCTAAAATCTGCGAAACTTTGTTGCTTTTTGCAGATGAGGAAAGTGAGGCCCAGAGAGGGAGACTTTTGACTATTTGCTCAGGGTTACAAGAGATAGTAAGTCACATAGCTGAAGTCAAATCTAGGTTCTTTAAAATATTATGTATATACCACATGGGTGTTTGCCCATTGAAACGTGTGTTCACCTAACGGCTTGGAGAGGAAATGGAGCTAAAAGTAAAATTTCAGTATCAAAGAGGCCAGTGCTGCCTTCCCTTTTTATACTCATAATACTATTTTAAGATTAAATTGTGAGTCTCACAAAATAACTTTTTTAAGTCCACTAGTGCAGAATTAAACCTTGACTTGGATTCAGTTTGCTTTTTTATTGTTGGAGACACAAATGTGGTACAAACCAAATTAGAGTAAAGAATGAAAGTAGGGCCTTGACTTTTCTTTTTCTATCTACCTTTCATGTTGGAGTTTTGCAGTCAGTTTAATTTGGCAGCAGGTTAACTTGGCTTTCTAAAATGTAACTTTTTATACTAAGATTAATTGGTATTCATAATATCAAATTTATCAGGGGTGCTAATCTTTGTTTAATTGTGCTAGTGAACTTTCCAGCTTGAATCCAACTTCCTATGGATTGTAGAAGGACTCCTTTATAGCACCTAGCACACTAATAAACACATAGTGGACCCTTAGTGCTTGTTGAATTATTGATAGAGTAGACTCCTGCTGTCATAGAGCTTAACCTGTAAGGGGCTGCTGAGAGGCCCAGGGAGATTAAGTCACTTGCCCGAGTTCACCCAAGTAGTAAAATTACAGAGTCTGAATTTGAACCCAGGTTCTCTGTGGACTTTGTTCCTTAGAGACTACTAGAAATGAAGTGTATGCCTGATAACATTTGCTGATACAGTGTTTTTGTTTTTTGTTTGTTGTGCTTTTTGTGTCTTTAACTTCATTTGACACACTAAATCCCCTAAACAGGGACAGTTAAATGAACAAAACGCACTTGGTAAAAAAAAAAAGTGCCCATACAATCTGTTTGCTAATGTTGTCTATTAGGTTAGTTTGTGAGATTTATTTCCCTTATTTGTGTATATGTACTACAACTGTACTGAGTTGTAGTTGAATCAGTAGCTCTTAATGTATTATATGGTTGTTCTGTCAACAAGCATTTATTAAGAGCTTATTTCAACGTGTGAGGCTTGTGCTAAATTCTGGGGGTACAAAGAAAGGCAAAGCACTATTTGTGCCTCAGGGACCTCATATTCTGATGAGGCAGACAGCAGGCAAATGGCTATGTACTTACAAACTGTATACAGAGTATACAGTAATCATAGAGGGAAGACACCAGTGGGGAGTGAGGGAGCCTAGAAAAGACCTTTCTGTGGAAAGTAGAATTTGATCTCAATCTTGAAAGCTAGAGAACTTGATGGAAGTGAAGAGGATCTTGGTTGAATCTAGTTGCTAAGTTTTCCAATAAGAAATCTCCAAAAGTTAGTGGCTTAACCATTTTTCCATTTTGGTTCCTATTTGAGCAAAAGAAACTGATTTTCTTTCTTGAAAAGACCAGCAATCAGTAATAATGGGTCTGAGCAGGTACATCTCAGTAAGTCTATAAATAGGCTTGAGTGCTACAACGTTTTGTCCTGAACGTTAAATTTTGTTATGCCTATTTCAAAAGTAGCCAAATATTTTAAACTTTCTCCTTTGAAAGAAAGAGTCTGCATATATTTTCAGTTACGGGCTTACAGTGTATTCTGTGACTGTATTGGGATTTTTCCTCCCAATTAGAAAGTGCACAATTTTTTTTTTTTTAAAGACTGGAAATCTCTGTTATGGGAGACTTTAGAGCAAGCCTGGTCAATATCTGCTTGTTAATATTTCATACAAGTATGTTTTAATAATTTAAAAACTCACTATGATGACTGCCCACAAGCTTAGTTGTTATCTAATATAGTTTGTTTAGCATATTTCATGCTTGGACTAGACCATACTAGTCTATTTGGTTCACTGTCAGGTCACACACATCTTTTACTGGTTGCTCCCTATCTGCTCATTGATTGGAGAGGCAGGTACATCATTAATTTGCAAGAACAGGACTTTGAAGATGATTTGGCTAGCTCAGCTTACCCAGAGGTAAACTGTGTTGCTGTATTTCTGCAGTTCCAGTCTCATTCTGCACTGTTTTCAGGAATTTTCTTAATTCCAGAAATGGTGAAGATATTTTATATACATTTCTTGAAATGATGCTTTGAATTTATGCAACAAATAATTAATAACAGCAAATATACGATATTGTCCTTGTACTAGGTTGTATAAAAATCATATTTTTTTCTGAAAAATGAATTCCAAGAAATTTTTGGTATCTTATTGATGACTCTGAAGCACATAGTTTATGTAATTAAAATGAACTGATGATACATAGAAGTTTGGGGTGAGGGGCACAGTTTTTTCAGAAATATGACCCTTTCTAGCTTGCTAGCTTTATAGATGCTTTTTTTGCATTTTATTTTGTCAAGTGCTGTGATTTCATCAGTATGGGAAACTGTGAGTACCTTCCTCTAATGCAGATTGCTGAAAATATAGTCTTAAAAGATTTATTTAGGATACTGAGAGGTTAAGCAAGAGCTCATGGTCATACAGCTAATGTGTGTCAGTGTCAAAGTTAGATCCATGTTTTCCTAATTCCATCTATATGTTGTGCCAGGCTGCATCTCTGTTATATACACTATGATATCTTTATGGAATCAATTCATAGAATCTTAAAGCTGGAAAATAAGGTTTAGAGGTTATGTATCTTGCTCAAAGTCACACATGATGAGATTGGATTCCAAGTCCTTGACTCTAAATTCGGGACCATTTCCATTATGCCACTGGCCTTTCAGATTTTAGTAGCATATTTGACATTAATTGGCAGTCTATGGCAGGCTAATTTTAGGAGCATGGTCTTAAAGATCAGTTACATTGTTTGCCAGGGTTTCTTTTCTCCCTACCCCCCAAGTATGAATTAGATTGTAATTAATGTGTCTTCCTTTGTAGCAGCTTGTTAAGAAATTAGTTAGAGACTGTTAAAGGCTGCCTGACAGTGAAGAATTGTTTTCAGTCATGATTGAGATTTTAAATATCTATATATTTATCTGTCTGTTCATATATATGGTTGTATGCATGTGCATGCCTGTGTGTGTACACACACGTATGAAAGCCTAAGCATTTATAAACACATACACACATATATGAAACCCTAAGCATTTTATAAGGGTACTGTCTTTGGGGGCTTAAGTGCATATCCCAGCTAATAAATCCTTTTTTAGCTGGCTACTTAAGTGTGCCCTTATGGTTTCACCTGTCTAAAATAAATTTGGAGTTGCTTCTGAAATCTGTTTTGGCAGTTAAATATACCATTTATCACTGGAAAGCACATATTTTTCCCTCTGCTTCCTCAAAATTGATGAAATTATATGTTTTTGGAAAGATAGCACCTCCTCTCTTGTTCATAGTTGTTATGTATGTGGATTGAAAATGCCAAGAAAAATAGATTCCATAAATCTTCCAAATGAAATGAGTGGGTAGGTAACTGTCCTGTAATTTTTCATTTAGAATAGCACAGTGAATTTCTGTAGAAACACATATTCCTTGCAAGGTGTTTGACAGTGTGGAAATTAGTACCAACTTATATTTGCCTTCAATTGTCTGATATACTTATGTTTTAGACTGATCTTGTCAAATCCACTGACCTTTTCAAACTGGGCCTCATGCAGAAATGAAGGTCATGTAATATATACTATATCAGTTTTTAAAAACTTGACTTCTATGACACTGCATTTTCTTTGCATTTCTTAACTCATACCTTTTATCTTTTTTGTTGGTTGTTCTTCCCAGCCTTCCTTAACATGTGTCTTTGTATTTTTTCCCCTTGATGAACAGATCCTATCTTATAACTTCAATTATTAACCTCTATCCTAAATTTTATTTCTTGTCCCATCTTCTCAGCTCAACTCTGGCATCATATATTCATTTACCTGCAGGACATTTCCACTTGGATTTCCTGCTATCAATTTACACTCAGCATTGCTTATAAGCAATGGACTTAAATTCTTTTCTAGCAAGTACTCTTTTTTATGTCCCCTAAAATTGTTGTTATTTTGTCTTTTTCAGTCTTGTTCAACTTTTTATGACCTCATTTCAGGTTTTCTTGGCAAAGATACTGGAATGTTTTATCATTTCCTCATTTTACGGATGGGGAAACTGAGGCAAACAGGATTAGGTGACTTGCCCAGGGCTAACAGCTAGTAAGTGCCTGAGGGTGGATTTGAATTTAGGAAGATGAACCATTGTGCCACCTAGCTGCCTACCTTGATATATCACACAACAACTAAGGTAATGCTTTCAGCATATAGTAGGTACTCAAATGTTCCTTGATTGAATGTCCTATAGTGAATTTTGTCATCTTTGTTGTCAAACAAAATTCTCATCCATATCTCTTTGTCATTGACACCCTAGTTATCTCTGTCAATTCAGAATAGAAGGATTAGTCCACTTAGATTCTTCTCTTTCCTTAACTTTTTTGTATCTCATCTGTTTTCAATTCTCATCTATCCTTTTTAAATGCTTATTGTGTCCACCCCTTAATTTGTAGGCTACTGCAACAATTTCATTTTCTTGTCTCCATTCTTTCCCTACTCCATCTACCTGATGCTCCATTGCTAGATTGCTCTTGAAACACAGCATTCCTCATGTTACTTCCAACTTTTGTTGCCCAGTCTGACTTCACAGGTTTTTCATGCTTTGACTCTACCCAACTTCATCTCTCATTATTCACTATCATAAATCCTTGTGACAGTTAAATTTCCTTATCTCTCAGACATGCCATGTTAATTTTAAATTTCCATACTTTGATCCATATGTTCTCCTATATGAAGTACTCTTTTCTTTCTCTTGCACCTATTTAAATGCTTTTTATTCTTCAGCCTCAGTATCTGGTACCATCATTTCCAGCCACTTTAGCCCACAGTGATTTCCTTCTCTTGCACTTACCAAATTTATTTGGCACTTAATTCCTAGGCTGCTTTATACTGTTACTTTACTTTCCCATGTATTTATGTCAAATGTCCTTAACTAGATTGCAGACTCTGGTAGAACAGGTAGTATGTTTTTAATATCTTACGTATCCTACAACACCTAGTGTATAAATTCAGTACATACATAAGAAAAATATGATTTGTTGCAAGAATTATTTTAAAACTATTTTTCTCTTTGTCTTCCTTTCACTTAATGATATCTGTAAAGGGACTGAATCTAGACCATTCAGTTGTATTAGAAGATCAGAGAGAGAATGGTGCCAAGACTGTATAAAGCAAATATCATCTTGATTTTCAAAAAAGGGAAGAAAATGCAGCCCATGAAGTTTAAGCAAATGGGCTTGATTTTTATTCCTGGAAAAATTTTAAAGTGTGTAATTAAAGTGGTGTTTAGTGAATCTAGGAAAGGAAGGTGTGATCATAAAAAAATCAACATGGCTGCCTCAAGATCTGGTCATTACTAACTTTTTTTGATAGGGTCGTATAGATGTGTAGATTAAGGTAATGCTGTGTGTATGTTTTTGTATACACACACATATTCATATATATATATATATATATATGTATGGAGAGAGAGGCTAAGACAGAAAGAGAGACACAGAGAGGCCGAGCAAGGAGAGAAAGGAGTGTTGTATTTTTACCTAGATTTTTAGCAAAGTCATTTGATAAGTTCTCACATTATTTTAGTGGACCGGATTGGCTGGATGAGGTGGACTCAGAACTGGTTGTGACTGGCAAAGAGTAGTCATTAATGATTCATTGTCAGTTTGGAAGGAGCTTTCTAGTAAAGTGCCCAGACTCTGTCCTTGTTTCAGCTTAGTATAAGTCAGCAGTGATATGTTAGCTTAAAAAGCTCATATTAGGCTGTCTTAGAAGAGGCATGCTGTCCTGGATTCTACCATATAAGGACTAGTTGAAGGAACTGCTAAAATATTTAGCCTGGGAAAGAGTAGACGGTAGGTAGGAGTGGATATGTTAGCAGCTTTCAAGTGTTTATAGGGGGACCATGTGGAGGAGTAAGTAAAACGGTTTGCTTGGCTTCAGAGGATAGGACTATGACCAGTACAAATGGAAATTAGAGAGAGACAAATGTAGATTTGATATTAATAGTTAAAGAGCTCTTCAAAAGTTAAATGATTTGCCTTAGAAGGTACTGGGATCTCTCTCAATAGGGATTTTCAAGTAAAAGCTGGATGAACATTTGTGTTGTCATAGATTTTTGTTTAGGTAGGAACTGGTTGGTCTAGATGGTAGCCGAAATGCACCTCCAATTCTGTGATACTCATCCAAAGTTCATGATTCAGAGCCACTTGCAACCTTAATCTGGAATGAACCTGAAAAACACCCAAGGAAAACTTGGGGAGACACACATTTGCTTTCCATTTGAAGTGGTATTTTAGCCTATGCTATCACTTCTTACGAAATTCTTTTGACATACTAAAGCTGCCAAATAACTTTTAATCAGGGACTAATATGGAATGTGAGTATTAAAGCATGTTTAGTGTCTTTTATTGTGTACGCAGTTGGAAGAAAATAGGACTTGTCCATTTTTTAGATTATTTGAAGTACTCGTTTAATGTGAAGGTTGTATTAAATAAAGTGTTCTTTTCCAAAAACTTTTTCTTCACTTTATATCAATTTGCTAGCCATTAAAATAGTTTAGAATTAGTGAGCAGTTCATTCCTACATCACATGAACTACTAAAAACAAAGAGGCATGGAAAATCCTAGTTGTTAAATAATTTTAATTATGTTTGATATCTGAATACATTCTTTTTTTTCCTTAAAATTTTCCAGTCTAAGCTACCTGATTGTTTTCTTTAGGCCAATGTTAGTCTGTGACAAAAAAAAAATACATGTCTCATGAATTTTAGGGGAAGGGTAATATAGTTCTTTTTCTGGATGATGAAAACAATATTTTGGTGCCTTTTAATGAAGTCTTTCCTTCCTGCCCTTAAAAAAGCCTACCAATTATCTGGAGACTCTTAATGAGAGTGATTTGGAGATTATGAGATGACTGAGTGAGTTCTGTTCAGAGCATCTATTCGGAAGAATCTCATATAGGGATTCTGGGGAAAGGTAATTTCTTGGTCAAAAGAAGATCTTGTTCTTCAGATTAGAGTAGGAGCTATACATCAGAGCATGGGTTTAAGGATGAACAAATCATGGGATTTAAGCTGGATGGGAGAATTTTAGGTAGGATGGATCATAGACTTAGAATTGAAAGGGTCCTTACAGATCATCTGGTCCAATTCATGTGAATAGCATCTGACTAGAACTGGGCAGAATTCTTCTAAAATGTACTCTCATGGCTTGGAGTATGTAGCATCAGGGAAGCAAAGTGTTGACTTTACTTAAAGGGAAAGAGTATATGAGTACTGTGCCAGGATACCCAGGGATAAGGGTAGTGTTAGAAGTAGGAAACGGTCATCAGAAACTGGATGTGGTAGCTCTCAGGAAGCTAGCCAGGCAAGTTTAGTGAACCAGAAGATCAGAGATTCAGTAGTTCCACCCATGGTTAGAGATTGGTGGCATTTAGAATATAGCAAGAAATTTGGGCCTAGGGGGAAATATTTTTCCTGGATATGTTTACAGAAGAAGATTATTCTATTCGGGAAGCTGATGAGGTCTGCAAAATCCAGGGTTTAGAGTAGGTCTAGGCATTCCCTTAAAGCCTCTAGCTTTGTACAGCGTGGAAAGAATATTGGTTTTTAGAGTTGATGGTATAAGATCAAATGCTGGTTTTGATACTTTATTGTGTGACTGACCTTGGACAAGTCTCTAACTTTTCTCAGCTAGAAAATCAGGGAATTGGACTAGATGATCTTTAAGGTATCTTCTAACTAGAGGATACTGTGATCTTGTGGTCATCTGGTTAGTGGAAGGAATGAAATTTAAAATCTGAAATAATAGTAAGAAGCCCACTAGAGATTATAAATGTGCTACAGATAATCAAATTGATTGTAGTTGTATCTGCTATTGACATAGGAAAAGTTTTTATCTTTCTTGGGTTAGGTCCTTTAGATATTTGAGTTCTCTAGATGTTTCTATTGCTTATTTTATTCTCATTTATTTTCTTTATGGAGGTCTCATTAAAATTGACTCACCCTATTTATACCTTTAGTATTAGGTCTTTTTACATTTTATATGGTACATTAAAGCCATGTATAGATCTTGAAGAAAACAGATAAAACTGTTCTCCATTCATTTTAATGAGTTTTGCTTTCAGTAGGTCACTTTTTTTTTACTGGACAAAACTTTTAAAATATTTTTTCCAATTATATGTAAAAACAATTAAAAATTTTTTTTACTTCCAGATTATCTCTTTCCCTTCCTTCCTCCTCACACCCTCTCTTCCCCACCCCCCACTGAGAAGGCAAGCAGTTTGATAATAGGTTATACAAGTTATACAAAACTTATTTCCATATTAATCATGTTGTGAAAGAACATAGACTCTCCTCCCCCAAACCTAAGAAAACTAAAGAAAATGAAAAAAAAATTATGCATTCAAGCTCCATCGGTTCTTTTTCTGAAGGTGAGTAGCATTTTTTATCATGAGTCCTTTGGAATTGTCTTGGATCATTGTATTGCTGAAAATGGTGAAGTCAGTCACAGTTGATGATCATACAGTATTGTTGTTACTGTGTACAGTGTTCTCATGGTTCTGTTCGTTTCACTTTGAATCCATTCATGTAAGACTTAGGGGATTTTTCTTAAATCCTCTTGTTCATTTATTATAGCACAGTTTCATCACAATCATAGGCTATAACTTGTTGTCGTTCTCCAACTGATGAGCATCCCCTCAATTTCCAATTATTTGCCACCACAAAAAAAGCCACTATAAATATTTTTGTACAAGTCAATCCTTTTCCTTTGTTTTTTGGTATTTTTGGGATGTAGACTTTCTAGCGGTATTGCCGGGTCAGAGTGAATAGATAATTTTGTAGCTATTTGGGCATATGTCCAAATGACTCTGTGGAATGGTTGGATCAGTTCACAACTCCACCAGTAGTGCTTTAGTGTCCCAGTTTTTCCACATACTTTCTAAAAGTTGTCATTTTCCTTTTTTGTCATATTAGCTAATCTGATAGGTGTGAGGTGGTACCTCAGAGTTGTTTTAATTTGTATTTTTCTAATGGTGATTTAGAGCATTTTTCTCATATGACTATAGATAGCTTTTATTTCTTTGTTTGAAAACTCCCTGTTCATATCCTTTGACTATTTATCAATTGGGGAATGACTCATCTTATAAATTTGACCCAATTCTCTATATAATTGAGAAAGGAGACCTTTATCAGAGAAACTTACTGTGAATTTTTTCTCAATTTTGATTCTTAACTGTATCTCTCTATACTATTTTCCACTATTTATCCTTCTCTTTCTCTCTCTGTCTCTCATCTTTCAACTCTTTTATTCTGTCCATCTTCAAAAGTGTTTTGCTTCTGACTACCACCTCCCACAGTCTGCCTTTCCTTCTTCTCTTACTCCCTTCTCTTCATACTTTCCGTAGAGTAATATAAGTTTCTGTACCCAGCTGAGTATGAGTGTTATTCTTTATATGAGCCAATTCTAATGAAAGTAATGTTCAAGTGTAGTTTACCAATACTACCTCCTGTATTCCACTCCATTAGATGATTTGCCCCATTCTACTTGTCCCTTTCCCCCTTCTCTCAGTGCATCCCTCTTTCTCATGCCTTAATTTCATTTTTTTGGATATCATTCCATCTTAGTCAACTCACACTTATGCCGTCTATGTATAACTCCTTCTAACTGCCATAATAATGATGAAGTTTTTGGGAGTTAATAAGTTTCCTCTTCCCATGTAGGAATGTAAACAGTTTAACCTTATTGAATTTCTTATGATCTTATGAATCTCTTATGATCTTATGATATTTACCTTTTTATGCTTCTCTTGAGGCTTGTTTTTGAAAATCAGATTTTATTTTCAGCTCTAGTCTTTCACTAGGAATACTTCAAAGTCCTCTGTTTCATTAAATGATCATTTTTTTTTTTCACCTTAAAAGGATTGTACTCAGTTTTGCTGGGTAGGTGAAGGCAACTCCTTTGCCTTCTGGAATGTCACATTCCAAGTCTTCTGATACTTTAAGTAGAAGCTGCTAAATCTTGTGTTTTCCCAGCTGTGCCTCTTTGATATTTGAATTGTTTCTGGTTGCTTGCAATATTTTCTCCATGACCTGGGAGCTCTGGAATTTGGCTTTAATATTTCTGGGAGTTTTCATTTTGGAGTCTGTTTCAGGAAGAGATTGTTGATTTCTTTTGATTTCTATTTTACCCTCTGACTCTGTGATGTTAGGCAGTTTTCCTTGATAATTTCTTGAAATACGAGGTTTAGGTTCTTTTTTTTGACTGAGATGTTTCACATTTTCTGTTCATTCTTTTGATTGTGTTTCATTGTTTCTTGATGTCTCATGTCCATTCTGATTTTTAAGAAATTGTTTTCTTCAGTAAGCTTTTATACCTCCTTTTCTCTTTGGCAAATTCTGCTTTTTAAAAAGTTATTCTCTCTAGTGATTTTTTTTTAATATATCTTTTCACATTTGGCCAATTGTACTTTTTTAAGGAGCTCTTCTTTTTGTGTCTCTTTTACCAAACCCTTTTCATAATTGTCTTGCATCACTCATTTCTTTACCCAGTTTTTCCTCCACTGCCCTTATTTGATTTTTAAAAACCTTTTGGATCTCTTTTGGGGTTTTTTCGGGGCCTAAGGTCACTTCACTTTTTTTTTTTTGGAGGCTCTGCATGTAGCTGCTTTGATTTCACTGTCATCTTCTGAGCTAGTGTCTTGATTTTCTCTGTCACCATAGTTACTTTGCATGGTCAGGTTATTTTGTTGTTGTTTGGTCATTTTTCCAGCCTGTTTCTTGACTTACAACTTTATGTTAAAGTTGAGCTCTGCTCCCAGGGTGAAAGAGGCACTGTCTCAAGTTTCAACTGCTGTTTTCAGGGCTGATTCTGGGGATATATGTTTTCAGTTTTTCCAAGATGGTATGATCTAAGGATAGGTCACTACTCTCCTGGTCTATGAGAAGTCTGTGAGCAACTATCAGTACTCTTTTCCCAGGGTCCCTGCTCCTCTGGGCCCTCAAGCACTAGTGTACTAGTGCTTCTCCTAGCCTTGGGACTGTGACCTAGAACATTGTATGGGTAATGCATCAGAGTCGTGCAGCCAGTGCCAACAGCAGGTCCCTTGTAATATTCTGAGCAGTTGTTCAACAATCTTACCATCTGTGAATGGGCAGAGAACTCCAGAAGCTTCTGCTTCAATGACCCCCATCCGCAAGGCCTGCTGCTGGCTTGTCAGAACTGCACTGTGCTGGACTGTGCTTCACTCTCACTCCAGTGAAACATACCTTTCTTATCAACCTTCTGAGTTGTCTGGGCTGGAAAATTGTTTCATTTTGTCCTTTTGTTGGTTATGTCACTTCCTTTTGAGGCATTATTTTAAGGTTGTTTGAAGAGTAATTTGGGAGAGCTCAGATGAATTACTGACTTTATTCCACCATCTTGGCTTTGCTTTCTCCATTAATTTTTTTTTTAAATCACTCTGTTGTGCTCAGAAATTTTCGGGCATGATTGTGGAACAAAGCATCAAGTGTATATTTTAATGTTATCTTAATGGTGTGTCTAATATTGGTAAATATAAATATATAGGTATAAATTCATGTACATACTTATATATTTTATTTTTGGAAGAAGAATGCTTTGGATTTCAAACTTCATACTTTTAAAATTGGACCTGTAATTTAGTTGGTATGGAGAACATCCTATGAAAAAACTTCCTTTACCATTGCTGATGTATCTGCTCTGTAACTTATAATTTTAGAGAGTTGCTTTGGACACAGGTTAAGTAACTTGCCCAGAACCACAAAGAGAACTTGAATCCACATTTTCCTGACTTTCAACACTAGCAAGCACCCTGTCCACTCCCTCATGCTGCTTATTATGTAGAATGCCACGTACGTAGTATGTTGGAGGGCTCGAGGATGGGAGGATTTATACATCATTCGCAGTGATTTGTCATAGATGTTTTATTTTAGCTATTGTTAGAATTCAAAAAGTGAAACCTTTTTAAATGTCCTAGGAATAAAGTTTCAAAAGTTAGCTAAAAATGTGAGCAGGATTAAAATCATCACAAAAGATATGGTGCAAATACAAACTAGTATTTTGTATGGAAGTTTCTTGGAATTTGCTGTTAGGATTTTTATTTTTTTTTACCTTTGGCATTAGGATCAGTAGATTTTCTAGAGAACCGCCATTATTTGAAGGTTCTTTCTAATTCTAATCCCTTCTTTGAAGATCTTCAAGAAGAGACTGGATGATCATTTGTTGGATATGTCATAGTGGAAATTCTTTTTGTGTATGGTTAAACTAAATAGTCACTGAGGTCCATTCCAATTTGATTTTGTGAAATTTGTGTCTTAATTATAAAATTATTCCGTAAAGAAAGGTTGTCAAAATAGGTGTTCTTCAAATGAAGTTTAAGATGTAGTTGGAATGCTTCTGCATGCTGCTTCCTTCCCCCACCTCCCCAAATTCCCAAGACGTAATATATATAATATAGCTGTGTCTAAAGTATTGTTTCCTGATAGCAAATAATTAAAAAACAATGGTCATCACTACCAGAAAGTACTGTCTTTTTTGTGGTATTGCATTGTTAGATTCTTTTCATTTACTAGAATAAGTACTTGATGTGAAAGCAGAGAATCTATGTCCGTTGGACTCTTGGTTTTGTCATTTGTAACAATAGAGATACAAAAAATATTTAAGATTTTACTATGTACAGAATACTGTTCTGGGTTTGGGGCAGGACCCAAATGCTTGGAAAAGAATTGATACCAGCCCTTTTAGAGCTTACACTGTAATAATTGAAGCAAATAATCAGAGAATATTATGTGATAAGTGTATTAAACTTTCAAAAACACTTTATGTGTTTAACCTTAGACTAGTCACTCTGCCTTTTGGGGGGGGCTTCAGTATCAGTGGATAATTAATAATTAGCAATTAACTAGCATTTATTAAATCTCTCTTATATGCCTACCACCTCTGTGTTTAATTAATGTTTGTTGACTGTTTGGCCTGGCAAATATAAAAACAGAAATATTCTTTGAAGTATCTTACATTCCAGTGGAGAAGATAACAGGTACATAAGTATTTATAAAATAAATAAATGGTAGTTTTTGGGAAGGGACACTTGAAATAGGAAAGATTTTATGTAGAAGGTGGCATCTGAACTGATTTTTTTTTTTAAGAAACTAGGTATTCTGAGAGGCAGAAATGAGGAAGAAATGCATTCCAGGCTGACTTTAGACAGTGTTTTACATGGAGAGATATAGATGGAGTGTCATGTAAGAGGAACAGTAAAACAGTGTGGTTAGCCTGTAAAGTGCATGAAAAAGAGTATATCTAATAACTAGGAAGATAAGTTGATTGTGACTGGCTCCAAATACCAGACAAGTTTATATTTGTTCCTGGGGCAATAAAGAACCAATGGAGATTTTAAGCAGGGAAGTGACATTGTCACACTAGCATTGGGAAAATCATTTGGGCATCTGTGTAGAGGATAGATTGTAAAGGGGAGAGACTTGAGACAGGGAGACTAATTAGGGGGACTGAATTAGTTCTGGCAAAAAGTGATGACGGCCTGAATTAAGGTGGTAGCTTTGTGATTAGAGGGAAGAACATGTGAGAAATGTTGTGGGAGTGAAATTAACAAGAGTTGAAAATTATTTCTAAAGTTCATTCTAGAGCTGTAATACCATCATTTTGGGCAAAAAAATGTTTAAAAAAATATTCAGGTATGCAGTTAAGTGAAGTAGTTGAGCTTTGACATTCTCTGGTAGATATTTGTTAGGTTATTAAACTAGAGAATATATTGCTTAGTTTCATTATATTTTGTCAGTTATGAACAACCTGAAGGAGGGGAAATGATTTTTTTAAGTCAGAATCGGGGGTGGAGCCCAACAAATTCTAGAGCTGCAGAACCTACAAAATGACAGAATGAAACAAATCTCCAGCCCAAAACAAGCTGGAAACTCGACAGGAAGGGTCTTTCACACAGAGCAGTATAGTCTGGCGTGGGCTGCAAGGGCCCAGAAGGCCCAAGCAGGCCTCAGGGGACTGAATCGTTGGCAGCTGTGGTGGCTTTCGGACTTCTCAACTCACAAACACCAGAAAAGTCAGTGGGAAAACTCTGTGGGACCTGGGTGAAAGAGGAGCATGGGATCTGGCCTGGTTTGGCCCCAGCCCCAAGGTGTTGGGGATGGTGGTGATGGCATTGGTGACCAGCAGCAGCAGCAGAGAGACTAGCAGAGGAGGCTGCTTCTGGAGCTCTGGGCCCACAGATGGTGGGGGATCAAGGAGCTGATACAAAATTCCTGAAGCCTGGGATAGTATATCCACCCCAGCCCCCACCTCTACTTGAAACAGAGTCCTACTTTGACAAAGAGATAGAAAGCCAAATGTTTGACTGGGAAGATGAGTAAATTTCATAAAAGAACTCAGACTATAGAATCTTACTTTAGTGACAAGGAAGGTCAGGGCATATAACCACAGGAGGACAGCAAAGTCAAAGTTCCTACATCAAAAGTTTCCAAGAAGAGTATGAATTGGTCTCAGCCCATGGAGAAGCTCAAAAAGAATTTTGAAAATCAAGTAAGAGAAATAGAAGAAAAATTGGGAAGAGAAATGAGAATAATGCAAGAAAATCATGAAAATCAAGTCAACAGCTTGCTAAAGGAGACCCAAAGAAAATACTGAAGAAAATAACACCTTAAAAAATAAACTAACCCAAATGGCAAAAGAGGTCCAAAAAGCCAATGAGGAAAAGAATGCCTTAAAAAGCAGAATTGGCCAAATGGAAAAGGAGATCCAAAAACTCATGGAAGAAAATAATTCCTTAAAAATTAGAATGGAGCAATTATAAGCTAAGGACTTTGTGAGAAATCAAGAAATTATAAAACAGAAGCAAAAGAATGAAAAAACAGAAGGCAATGTGAAATATCCCATTGGAAAAACAAATGACCTGGAAGGTCCAGGAGAGATAATTTAAAAATTATTGAACTACCTGAAAGCCTGGATCAAAAAAGGAGCCTAGACATCATCTTTCAAGAAGTTATCAGGGAAAGCTGCCCTGATACTCTAGAACCAGAGGATAAAATAGAAATGGAAATAACCCACCAATTGCCTCTGGAAAGAGATCCTAGAAGGAAA
Source organism: Potorous gilbertii (assembly GCA_028658325.1). Taxonomy (NCBI): domain Eukaryota; kingdom Metazoa; phylum Chordata; class Mammalia; order Diprotodontia; family Potoroidae; genus Potorous; species Potorous gilbertii. The sequence goes on from CM053771.1 coordinate 337,518,687, forward strand.
ATTTTGTCCATAATTTCTGTAATCCAAAAATTTGCTTTAATGTGACTACTATTTCTTTTTAAGAAAGGAGTATAAGTGTCATGGTTTCTAGACACATTTTTAATTTGTTGGGATAGATTAAAGTACATATTTAAGAATTCATAGCTTTTGCAATCACATTGGAGAATATGGAAGATGAGGAACTTGAGAAAAGGAGAGTATTAGGTGATATAGGTTATTAATAAGTCACTGAGATTTAATCATTTTTTGTTCATGGGGACATAAGTGTTTATGGTACCTTTTTTAAAAAAAATATTATTTTATTTGCTTTCAGTGTTCTACAATTGCTTCCATATATCTAGATTTTCCCCCTTCCCCCCCCCACTCCCTCCCTGAGATATCTTACAGTTTTATATAGGTTCTACACATACATTCCTATTAAATACATTTTCACCTTAGTCATGTTGCATAGAAGAATTAAAATGAATGGGAGAAATAAAGCAAACCACAACATAATACAAAAAAAAAGAGATCTTCATTCTGCGATCAAATTCTATAGTTCTTTCCCTGGATGTGGAATCCATTTTGCCGTAAAAGACCATTGGGAATTATTTAGATCCTTACATTGCAATGAAGTACTAAGTCTACCAGAAAAATTCCTTGTACACTGTGGTTGTTACTATGTACAGAGTTCTCCTGGTTCTGCTCTCTTCACTCAGCATCAGTTCAGATATGTCTTTCCAGGCCTCTCTGAAGTCTTCCTGTTCGTCATTTCTTATAGCACAATAGTATTCCATTACATTCATATACCACAATTTATTCAGCCATTCCCCAATTGATGGGCATCCCCTTGATTTCTAGTTTTGGGCCACCACAAAGAGAGCTGCTATAAATATTTTTGTACATGTAGGACCCTTTCCCATTTTTATAATCTCCGGGGGTGTGGGGGATGTACTTTTTTTTTTTTTAACATTTCCAAGATAAACTGTTCTCTGGCAAGTCTGTGACAGACTTGTATACTATGTTCATCTGCAACAGCGACGTAGTGACAAGCCTGAGCACATGCCTCAAATTGAGCAGCTGCTAGTACTGGAGAAGAGTGGGGGTAGGGTAGAGTCCTATGTAGAGGAACCTGGGGAGTGACAGAAGTAACTGAACATTTTTTGGCCTCTAGCCAGTTCTTTTGTTGCAACATAGGTGAAGTTCCTTGTTACCTTACGTGCAACTTACAACATCATATTTTAAAATATACTTTCTTTCAACCTTACACATTCTAGAGACTTGGTACTTTAGACCTATCTGAATCTGTCCCTATCTGAATCTTGGCCCCACCTTGAACCAGTCTGTAGTGAACTTTTCCTTAAAAGGGCCTTTTAAGAATAATCTCTTTGACCTGAACAGCAGTATTGTAATGATAATCTACTGTGAAAGTCTTAGTTACTCTGGTCAGTGTAATGACCCAAGACATCTTGAAAGGATTTACCATGAAAAATACCATCATCTTCCAAAGAGCGAAGTGACAAGACCTTGACTCAGAAGTCAAAGCATTTTTTTCTCTTTTTGTTTTTCCTGCCTCCTCCCCTCTCCACACAGTGAGGCTGCTGTGAAAATGTTGACTTCATAATGGGTATTATTTCTTGCCTTCTCAATGGGTATGAAAGGAGGTAGAGGGAAGGAGAGAATTTGGAACTGAAAATAAAAACAAAAGATTAAAAGAAAAAAATCACTTTTGGGGGTCCAAACACCCTACATGAACAAGGGAACATGATGATTTTGCTTAATAGAAATACAGTCTTTTTCTGTTATTTACATACTGAAATGTCTGTTGAAGTTCATAAGAGGAATGGGGTTTGGACCTGTGATTTTGTGGCATAGGGAAGTTTTAGGTGAGGAGCTTCCTTCTAGTCCCCTTCTCTGCATCTTGTAGTTTTAATTGTCCAGAGTAATGGTATAAAAACACCACATTCTCAACTAGAACCAAATTAAAATGGAATTTGGAAATATTTAAAAAGATTATTGAAAATACAATAGAACACAATTAATGTAAATAAGTGGTTTTCAAAGTCAATATGCCGACTGCAGGAATTCTTATGCATTGATTAGTGGTTCCCTTTCTATTTGAGTTTGATACCATAGATTTATCTACTGAGAGTGACTTAACCAAATTCATAATAAAAAGGTGGGAACCCCAAGACCAAAACAGTATGTTTATTAGCATAAAGATGTAACTATCTAGATTGTAGTGCATATGCATGCTCCTTATAATTTGTTGAAAATTAAGCAAAGGAACAGAACCAAAAAATGGACAGGGAGAGAAATGTTTCAGCTGACAACTCCACAAGTGAAAAGGTTCTTCTGCTTCACCTACTGCTCTCCTCTGCTTCCGCTGCCCCCTATCTGCCCATTGCACCTGCGTGTGTGCGCACACACACACACACACTCACACACACACACACACACACACACACACACTCATTTTCCTCTTAGATGTTTAATAATAACTTGGGGTAGTGAAGACAGAGACACCCTTGAAGTCCAGAAGATCTGGTTTTGGCACAATAACTAATTGCATGAACAACTCATTTTGCTTCAGTGCCCCAGGCACTGTCTGAATTGCTGATCTGCATTAATAAAAGGTGTTTCCAGTGAGGTCATTTGCTGCTGCCCTCTTCCCCCACCCTCATCCCAAACCTCCAGGTGTTTAATAAATGCTTTATCATCATTTAGGTGGTGCTCTGACAGTGGCAGTATAGTAGTAGTATCAAACTCAAATGAAAACAGGGGACAACTAAACTCTACATAAATAAGAATCCCTAAAGGCTGCGTATTAATTTAGAAAACTACATATTACTACCTAAAACCATAAGCAAACATTATTTGTAATGGGGATAAGCCAGAAGCCTTCCCAGTAAGATCAAGAGTGAAACAAGGTTGCCCACTATCACCAATATTATTCAGTTTTGCATTAAAAATAATAGCAATAGAAGTAAGAGTAGAAAAAGAAATGAAAGGAGTAAGAATGGGCAGTGAGGTAATAAAATTCTCTTTTTGCTGATGATATGATGATTACTTGGAAAATCCTAGAGATTTAACTAAAAAGTTAGTTGAAACAATTTTAGCAAAGTAGTAGGATGGAAAAATAAACCCACATGAATCATCAGCATTTCCATATATCACCAACAAAACCCTGCAAGGAGAGATAGTAAGAGAGATCCCACTTAAAATAACTGTAGGCAGTATAAAATATCTGGGAGTATATCTACCAAGACAAATCCAGAAAGTACATGGACATAATTATAAAACACTATACAAATAAACGCAGATTTAAATAATTGGAGAAATATTAATTGTTTGTGAGTGGATAGAGTCAATATAATAAAAATGGCAATTCTACCTAAACTAGTCTACTTATTCAATGCCATCCCAATTAAATTACCCAAAAAATTTTATTGAGTTAAAAAAATAATAACAGAATTCATTGGGAAGAACAAAATGGTCAAGAATATCAAGGGAATTAATGGAGGAAAAAATGTAAAGGAAGGAGGTTTAAGTACGAGATCTTAAACTGTATTATAAGGTAGTAATTATCAAAATTCTCTGGTACTAAGAAATAGAAAAGTGGATCAATGCAACAGAGTAGACATACAATACATAGTAGTAAGGGATTATAGTAACCTTGTGTTTGACAAATGTTAATGTTTAAGCTTTGGGAATGAGTACACTGTTTGATTAAAAAGTGTTAGGAAAACTGGAAGACTGTCTGGAAGAAATTTGTGTATATCAGTACCATTTATCAAAGTAAAGCCAAAATGGATATATGTCCTGCAATATGTGAAGAGAATAAGCTTCACTTTTCCCCTCTCACCTCCTCCCTTTTCTCCTCCATTGAACAAGTTTATTCTTATCTCTTTATAAGTGATAGTCTGCTCCATTCCATCTCTCCTTCTTCTCCCAATATTTTCCTCTCTCACCCCTTAATTTAATTTTATTTTTTTTATGGATGTCATCTCTTCTGATTCAACTCAACCTGTACTCTTTCTGTGTGTGTGTATGTGTGTGTGTGTATAATCGCTCCATCTACCCAAGTACTGAGAAAAGTCTCAAGAGTTACAAATATTATCTTTTCATGTAGGAATGTAAACAGTTCAGCTTTAGAAAGTCCTTTATGGTTTCTCTTTCCTGTTTACCTTTTCATGCTTCTCTTGATTCTTGTGTTTAAAAGTCAGATTTTCCATTCGGTTCTGGTCTTTTCATCATGAATGCTTGAAAGTCCTCTGTATCATTGATGACCATTTTTCCCCCTGAACTATTATACTCAGTTTTGCTGGTTAGGTGATTCTTTGGTTTTAATCCTAGTTCCTTTGACTTTTGGAATATGATATTCTAAGCCCTTTAGTCCCTTAATGTAGAAGCTGCCAGATCCTGTGTTATCCTGGTTGTATTTCCACAATACTGGAATTGTTTCTTTCTAGCTGCTTGCAGTATTTTCTCCTTGACCTGGGAACTCTGGAATTTGACCACAATATTCTTAGGAGTTTCTATTTTCGGGTCTCTTTCAGGAGGTGATCAGTGGATTCTTTCAATATTTATTTTGCCCTCTGGTTCTAGAATATCAGAGCAATTTTCCTTGATAGTTTCATGAAAGATAACGTCTAGGCTGTTTTCTGATCATGGCTTTCAGGTAGTCCCATAATTTTTAAATTGTCCCTCCTGGGTCTATTATTTTCCAGGTCAGTTGTTTTTCCAATGAGATGTTTCACCTTATCTTCTATTTTTTCAGTCTTTTGGTTTTGTTTTGTAACTTCTTGATTTATTATATAGTCATTAGCTTCCCTGAACTCCACTCTCATTTTTAAAGAACTATTTTGTTCAGTGAGCTTTTGAACCTCCTTTTCCATTAGGCTGATTCTGCTTTCTAAAGCCTTCCTCTCCTCATTAGCTTTTTGAACCTCTTTTTCCAGTTGAGTTAGCCATTTTTAAAAGTGTTATTTTCCTCAGATTTTTTTGGTTCTCCTTTAATAAGCTGCTGACTCCTTTTCAAGCTCTTCTGTGGCCTGAGCCCATTTCATATTCATTTTGAAGGTACTAAAGGCAGAAGCCTTGACTTCCTCTGACAGTGTGCATTGTTCTTCTTCATCTGAAAGGATGAAAGGGGATACCTGTTCACCAAGAAAATTACCTTCTATGGTCTTATTTTTTTTTCCCCCCTTTTTTGGGTATTTTCCCAGTCAATTACTTGACCTCTGAATCTTTCCTCAAGAGGAGGGTCCTAGTGCTCCTCCTCCCCCCAGTACCATGCTTAGTTAGATCAGCTGCTCAATTCCCCCAGGGTCTTTAAGCAGCTCAGACTATGAACCTAGGCTGCTTCCACAGCTACTGTAGCAGCCCACTGCCTCTCCTGCTGCCTGGGGCCAGTGCTGGGGGGACCCCACTCCCCTCTTGCCCAGCTGGGAAAGCCCTCTCACACTGACCTTTGAAGCTGTCTTTGTTGATTGTGGGTTGAGGGATCTGGGACCCTCCCTGCTGGGGTTCTGCCCTGGAGACCTGTTCCAGGCCTGTTCCTCCCAGTGCAGCATGGCCAGGGCTGAGTTCTGCTCTGTTCAGTGACCTGTGGGATAGACCTTTCCTGTTGGCCTTCCCAGTTACTTTTGGCTGGAAAGCTCTCTCACTCTGTCATTCTGTGGTTTCTGCTGTTCTAGAATTTGTTGAGTCATTTTTTACAGGTATTTTGTGGGCTGAGGGGGAAGCGCTAGAGTATATACTCCAACGTGTTGGCACCGTCCCCTTGATTGTATGCCATCTTGGGGAAGAAGTGGGTGGGAGGAGGAGAAAATTTATGGAAGTGAATGTTGAAAACTGAAAACAAATAAATTAATAAATTTGGGAAAAAATGCAAAAAAGAAACGAGCAGACTGATTTTAGAAAAACATGGAGCAAGAGAACATTGTATATAGTAATAGCAGTATTGTTCTAAGAATAACTTTGAATGAATAAGTCATTTTGATTATTATAAACTCATATCAACTACAAATGCTCTATGAAGATGTTCATACCCCCTCCCCCCAGACAAAGAAGTGTGCACAGCATCATTTAACATATTTTTATGAATCTCTGTCAAATGGTGGCCTTTTCTAGTGGTGGGAAGGGAGGGAGACAGTTTGGAACTTAAAATGTAACAAAAAGTTAAAAGAAATAAAAGCATATATTAGCATTATCTATGTTCTGTTGTATTTTTATTTGGTTCACATGATTCACATCTCATTTGAACGTGTTGTAGCCTCCTGTTTGATACTTCTGCATTACAGAATTAAATAGACAATGTTCTTTACGCTGTAGGAGCTAGCTTCTACATAAGAGACATCTAAAAATTGAATAAATTTACCATTAATATTTAAAATGATTTCTTCACAAAAATCATTTGTCATTTTCATTATGTTGTCTTGGCCATCTATGAGCAATTAAAATTTCTCTTAACTGTTTAAAGAATGTTTTTGTGCTTCTCTTCATATAGTTGTTGTGTGTACCTTGTGCTCCTTGACTTTTAAAAGCCATGAGAATGAAGCAGAAGCAGTGGTATGTCATATCAAGCAGGAAGAGCATAGAATTCAAGCCCTAAAGAGGAATGTGTGTCTGTTTAAGGATTAACTTAGCTAGCTAAATTTGGGAAGATTCATTACTAAGTCGGCTACAGCATGACTAATTTTCTATCGTAAAAGTTCACAAAGACTGTCTATTAAAGGTAGCCTGTAATTTATGTGGTCAGGAGTACCCACAAGGACAATTGCCAGTCCATAAAGTATTGACCTATCTGTTCACTCAAAGTTTAAATGCTTATTGTGGGACAATGAGTACCATTTCCTTCCTGTCTCTAACTGTATCTTAATTTGCCTAAGCTGTTTCCAAAATGGAATTATTTCTATTTTTTTCCAATGAGATATTTCACATTCTCTTCCATTTTGTCATTCTTTTGGTTTTGTTTTGTGATTTCTGTTTCCAAAATGGAATTATTTCTATTTTTTTCCAATGAGATATTTCACATTCTCTTCCATTTTGTCATTCTTTTGGTTTTGTTTTGTGATTTCTTGG
>CM053771.1:337526251-337574185 GCA_028658325.1 Potorous gilbertii
CCTATTTTTCAAGGTGTTATTTTCTTCAGCATTTTTTGGGGTCTCCTTTATCAAGGTATTGACCCGTTTTTCATTCTTTACTTGCATCTCTCTCATTTCTCTTCCTAGTTTTTCCTCCACCTGTCTGACTTGATTTTCAAAATCCTTTTTGAGCTCTTCCATGGCCTGAGCCCATGGGATATCTATTTCAGATGTTTGGGATACAGAGGCCTTGACTCCTATGTCTTTACCTGATGGTAAACCTTGGTCTTCCTCGTCAGAGAGGAATGGCGGAATCATCTGTTCCCCAAGAAAGTAACCTTCTATGGTCTTAGTTTTTTTTCCTTTTTCTGGGCATTTTCCCAGCTAGTTATTTGACTTCTGAGAATCCTCTCCACCCCCCGCCTAGATCCGCCCAGCTAGTGCTTGGGGTCTGAGATTCAAATGCTGCTCCCCAACCTCAGGGCTTTTGACAGCAGGCCTGGCTGCTATTCAATGGGAGCTCAAGTTCTGATGCTCAGGTGGGGGCAGGGCCGCCTCCCAGGCTTAGTTCCCTCAGGGGGTTTATGCAGAGACCTTCCAGTAATGGAGGTGCTGCTGAGCTCCTGCCTGCTCTGGGAGCCTCTGGTCTCCTGCTGCCTCTGCAGGGGGCCCGAGTTATGGAGACACCCCGCTCCCCTCTCAGCCCATCCAGACGTCTCTCCACTGACCTGTGCATCTGTGGGTGGAGGGACCTTCGTGGCTGCTGGAGATTCAGTCCCTGAAGCCTGCGCAGATATGCTCGCTCCTCTCGGTGCCCTGCAGCCAGGACAGGGCAGGACAGGACTGAGCTTCACTCACGTTGGGTGGGTGACGGACCTTTGGCATCGGTTTTTCAGGACTCTCTGGAACGGAAATCTCCTTCACCCCATTGCTGTGCGGTTCCACTGTTCCAGAATTTGTTGGAAGTTCTTTTTATAGATAATTATGGGCTGTGGGTTTGGAGCCAGTATATGTGAGTCTTTCTACTCAGCCATCCTGGCTCCGCCCCTCAGCTTCTGGAACTCTTGACTCACAGACAGTGAGGGAGTTGGACAACTGGTCAAAAGGACATTACAAGGGACCTTCTGCTGGCACTAGGTGCAAGACTCTGTTGTGTTGCCCATACAGAGTTCCAGATAAGAAGGATCACTGGCACACTATTGAATATGAAGGTGCAGGGGAGCAGCAGTCCTGGTCACTGTTCTAGGGTCAAAAAGAGTGTTTGTAGTTGCTCACAGACCAGAGCACAGGTCAGGAGAGCAGTGTCTACACTTGTCCTTAATACGCTCCATCTTGGAAAACAGAAAACTTACAGATCCCCAGAACTACCTCTGAAAACATAGCATAAAAAATCTGAAACTTGATACAGTGTCTCCTCCACCAGCTTGCTAGCAGAGCCCAACTTTAACATAAAGTTATATGTCCAGAAATAAGCTGAAAAAATGACCAAACAACAACAAAATAATCAGTCCATAGAAAGTAACTATGGTGACAGATAAGGTCAAGATACATACTCAGAAGATACCAATAAAATCAAAGAAGCTAAAAACAGACCCCAAAGGAAAGTGTGAATTGGTCTCAGTCCCAAAAAGAACCCCTAAAAGAACCCAAAAAGGATTTAAAAAATCAAATAAGAGGGGTAGAAGAAAAATTGGGAAAAGAAATGAGAGTGACACAAGAAAACATGAAAAGAGGTTGGTAAAAGAGGCATAAAAAAACCACTAAAGAGAATTCCTTAAAAAGTAGAATTGGCAAAATAGGAAAAGACATACAAAAAAAAAATCACTGAGAACTTCCTAAAAAAGAAGAATTGGCCAAATGGAAAAGGATGTACAAAAAGTCACTGAGAATCAACTAAAAAAACTTGTTGACATATTGAACAACTTCAGCAGAGTTGAAGGATATAAGATAAGCCCACATAAATTATCAGCATTTCTATTTATTAGCAACAAGGTCCAGCAGCAGGAAATAGGGAAATTCCATTTAATGTAACTGTAAATAATAACTTGGCAAGACAACTCCAGGAACTATATAATACAAGTATAAACAGTTGGAGAAATTAGTTGCCTATGTCTAAGCCAAGCCATAAAATAATGAAAATAACATTTCTACTTGCAGTTAATTTACTTATTCAGTGCTATACCAATCAAATTACCAAAAATTACTTTGTAGAACTAAAAAAAATAGTAAAGTTCATTTGGAAGAACTTTAAAGACCATCAAGGCAATCAATGAAAAAATAATGTGAAGAAAGTTGACCACATCTCAAACTGTATTTTAAAGTGGTAATCATCAAAACTAAAAGGGTAGAGTAGATTAGGTACACAGTACACAGAAGTATGTGAACATAGTAATCTAGTGTTTGATAAGTGCAAAGATTTAAGCTTCTAGGAAGAAAACTCACTGTGTGACCAAAATTGCTGGAAAAACTGAAAAGGAGTTTGGCAGAAACTAGGTTATAGACCAACATCTCACAACATAAAGTAAAATAAATTCAAAATGGGCACATGATTTAGATGTAGAGGGTGATATAATCAAATTAGGAGAGCATGGGATCTCTTACCTCTCAGATATATGGGTAAGGGAAGAATTTATGAGCCAACAAATGATAAGGAGCATTATGGGACATAAAATTGATCATTTTAATTACAGGAAATTAAAAAGATTTTGCACAAACAAAAGTAATGCACCCATGATTAATTAGAAGGAAAACTGAAAACGGGAAAAAATTATAGCGTCTCTGATAAAAGACTCATTTCTCAAACATATAGAGAATTAAGTCAAAATTCTAATTTCTCTATTGATAAATGGTCAAAGGATATGAATAGGTAGTTTTCCGAAGAAATCAAAGTTGTCCAGTCATATGAAAAAAATGTTTTAAATCACTGTTGATTAGAGAAAAGCAAACACTGAGGTACTACCTCACACCTATCAGAGGAGCTAATATGACAGAAAGGGAAAATGACATGTTGGAGAGAATGTGGAAAAATTGTGACACTAATGCAGTTTTGGTGGATTTGTGAACTGATCCAAACATCCTGGAGGGCAAACTAAAGGGCTATGAAACTGTATGTACCCTTTGACCCAGCAGTACCACTTGTAGGTCTATATCCCAAAGACATCCAAAAAGAGGGAAAAAGGATCTACATGTACAAAAATATTTATAGCAGTTCTTTTTGTGGCAGCAAAGACTTGGGAATTGAGGGGATGCCTATGAGTAGGGTAGTGGCTGAACAAATTGTGGTATATGATTGTGATGGAATGCTGTTGTGCTGTAAGAAATGAAGAGCAGGATGCTTTCAGAAAAACCTGAAATGACTTTAATGAACTGATGCAAAGTGAAGTGAGAAGAACCAGGAAAACATTGTACACAATAATAGCAGTGTTGTATCAATGACTTAGCTGTTCTCAGCAGTATAATAATCCAAGATAATTCCAAAGGACCCATGATGAAAAATGCTATCCATCTCCAGAGAAAGAACTGAAAGAGATTGAATCATACTTTTTAAAACTTTATTTTTCTTTTCCTTTTTGTTGTTTTCTTTTATAATATGGCTAATATGGAAATATGTTTGTATGACTGCACATATATAATTTATATCAAATTGTTTTCTTTCTCAATGTTGGGGGAGACGGAGGAAAGAATTTAAAACTCAAAATTTTTTAATACAAAGGTTAATTGTTTTTTTCATGTAATTTGAAAAGATAAAATAGAAAAAATTTCACATTTAAAAATATTGTGTACACATAAAGCCTTGAATGACAATTTTTAAAAAAGAAATGAAAAGTAAAGTGGCAGTGTTCTTCTATTACACACCTTTTCCAATTTACTTGGGTCTGTTCTCTGATCTTCGGATAAGAGCATTTATCAGATGCAGTGACACTTCTTTGATGAGGACAAAGTTCTTTCTGCTGTAAATATTTTTCACACCTAAAAAACAAAGCGATTAATTGGGTTTGAACCACTGTTTCAGCTAATCCCTAATTCAATACTGCATAAGATAAAACATCATTTTCATTCACATTTTTTGAGTATACTAGATTCTGCTCATCAGATCTGAGATTTGCTCTGTCAGATATTAAAAGGAAAGGTAAGTTCTCTTTAGTAATTTTACATTTCAAAAAAGCTGTTTAGTAGGAAATACTATAAAGAAGCCAAGCAACTTATATTTTTTCTTATTAATATGTGAAGTTTAAAGAAATCTAAACAACTGTACCCTATATAGTTAAAATGGAACTTTTTTTTTTAACCTGGCACATTGGACACAATTTAACCTGAATGAACATATGCCACATTTCATTAAAATCTGTCTAGTCTTGTGTCCTACTTATTTCACATTTTGCCTTTAGAATGCAATCTCTCTGAGGGCTGTGACTGGATTTTAGTTGATTCTATTTTATCTCCTTTAGCACCTAATAGACTTTTGTCCTATTTTTTTTTTAAAACTGAACTCTTGATTTCAATGTGATTTCCCAGCTAGGAACTCCTTCCACCAAGGCAGATAAGCCACTCTATTTGTGGGAGGCAAAGAAAGGAAGAGACTTGAACCTAGGTCTATCTGCTCATTTGCATAGTAGACATTTATTTAACCAGTAGAATTGAAAGTCTCTGATAACAATCTCTTTATTTTTTTTTTTTTTACCAGCAATACATACTCATATTTTCTAAATCTGGTCTTTGCCTTCACCATGGTTCTTCAGTCCCTTTCTCTTTTCCCAGTTTATCAGCTTCAAGGTCTCACTTGCCTCTCTAATCCATTGGGATCTTATAGCCATTTCACTACATTCATTTCCATTGACTAATAGATTCTTTCATATTGTTTACACATTTGTTTCCACATTTCTCAAGCTTTCCCTCCCCATCTTATAGTTACTTCCTTGTTGATGTCACCTCCTGTTTTACTGAGAAAATGGAAGCCATTCAGCAAAAGCTCTCTTCTTTCTACATCAAAATACCTCCACCCCACCATAATTCCTCTGTATTTTGTAGCTTTGTAACGGCTTGACAGAGCTAAGAAACTCCTTTTCTTAGGGAAGTGGTTGTACCATCTTTCCCAAACTAATTCTGTCCTCTTGATCTCATTTGTCTGTTTTCATCTCCTCCAGATTCTGTTTAATCACTCATCCTTACCCTGTTACACCTTTAAGTTTTCCCTTTCTAGCGGCTCCTTTCCTCTGCCTATAAAACTGCATAGATCCTTCCTAAGGGAAATATGAAAATACTACTGTCTCATTGATCTGTGGTCTTACCTTTTCTTCTTCCCTTCCTGAAAAATTAGTCTATGCTCATTTATTATACTTCCCCACTCTTCATTCCCTCCTTGCTGACTTCATAAATCTTCTACCTGTCCTCTTCACATCTTTCAGAACACACAGGCACTCATAAAAGTCATGAGAGTCGTTATTTTTGAATCCAGTAGCTTCTTAGTCTCAAGAAGGCTATGTAATACTGTGGGAGGAGGAATGCTGGATTTGGAGTCAGAGGATCTCAGTTCAGACCTCCATTCCTACTAATCTTGGCAAAATACTTCATTTTGGGGTGCTTCAAACTTTTTCAGCACTGAAATAGAGGAAGGGTTAGACAAGATGAACTCTGAGGTCTTTTCCAGCCCTAAATCTGTGACTGTAATCCTCATCCTCCTTGATCCTCTGTAATATTTGATACCATTGGTCAATATCGTCTTTCTCTTTGAATGCTTTCCCCCTTTACCCCTCTGAGAGGGGTTTTCCTTGGTTTTCTTCATGCCTCACAGACATTAATGGTTTCTTGTATCCTGTGATATTTTTAAGTATCTTCCCTTGGCCTTTTTCTCTTGTCACTATCTCCAGGTCATCTCACTTACAGCCTCAACTATTACTGTCTGTGAATGGCTATCAGATCCATTTTCTCAACTCTTGACTCGTATTTTCAACTATCCCCAGGACAGCTTCATCTAGATTTCTAGTAGTGCTTTAAACTCAGTCTGTCAAAAATCGAACTCACTTCTATAACTTCTCTAATTTCAATTGAAATTTGTCTTTCTAGCCTTTTCTCCCATCATTTCTGTATACAAACTTCACTGCTACCTAAGTCATTCTCTTTCCCAAATACTCCTGATTATTCCTGCCTCAGTTCTTTTCTCAGATGCCACATTCCTCTTAGAGAATGTCTTCTCTTCACTTTTTCTCTTCCATCTAAAACCTATTCATCTCTAAGATCGTGGCTCAAAAGCTACCTCCTTCGTAAAGGTTTTGGTTTTGGTTTTCTACATTAGCACCAACAGTAATGATTGCTCTCCCGTCTTCTTAAGCAGTTTCAGCATTTGTTTGTATCACTCTTGTGATACCTTATTAGCAGCTTGTTCGGTTGTTATTTGTATGGACTTTATTTCTTTTTTAAAAGATAGTACTTACCTCCCTAGGACTGAGAGTACCTTTTTACACTGTCCAGTACAGCATTTTATACACAATAGGCACTCCAAAAAATTTGGTTGAATATATGACTGCATTATCCTAATGGTGACGAAAGATGTCAGATGTGAAGAGTTGTAGAAGGGAACTTGTGCCATTGGGGACTTCATTTGCTTTTATGACGAATAGTAGAGAAAGTGGTTTTATGCCATCAGTGGCACATGGGCAAGTTACTTCTCTCACTCTCAGTTTCCTCCTCTGTAAAATGAGGTAATAGTACAACCTACCTCAAAGTTATTATCAGTATCAAATAAGATAACATGCACAGTGCTTTGCAAACCTTAAATAAGGACTATATCAGTGCTAGCTGCTATCATCATCATCCCATCATCAACAAGAAATTTTCTAAGTTTTCCTCCTTACTTGCTCCTTTCTGAAGCTATGTTTTAGTTTATAAACATTTTAAAAAACACATTTTGAAAGTAGTAAATACATGTCACATTGGAATAAAAAAGCTTTTGCAATTTTTCTAATGTCCAAAGAAGTGACATGTTTTAGCTTTAAGTTTGCAGTGGAAACTGACATGCCCCAAAATTAGATCATAAAGTAACTTTGCCCCTCCCTACGTTAGGAGTTAGAGTTGAACTGGCACCTTCTGTTTATAGCCAGTTTTCAATGCCAAAATTTGTATGAATAAAACTCCTAATGCAAGCCAGGACAGGCTAGGGCTAAATGTATGTCCAGATACTAAAGGAAAAAAGTATTATTCAAGAAAAAAGGAATGAACAGTGAAAAAGATTGTTTACTTTTAAAATAAAAATTCAAAAATGGAAATGTTAAAATATTATTAGAATGAAGCAGACTGTTGATTTAGTGATCTAAAATCTTTTTCTTTTAGTTCCTTTGGTACTCAGTATGTTGAGTTTAGCATATTTTAGTTTTGACTCTGACCTAAAGATATCTCCTTTTTTAAATTTCATTTTGTTGTCAAGTAGTGACTTGTTACTGGCATAAAGGAATGTTTTGGGATACCTCTTTTTAAAAAATATTTAAAAGAGTGATTTAAATTTAAGTCTAGCTTTTCTGGTTTTTCCCCTTGTGAAATGACTTAGCAATTTGTCACTTATTTAGTGAAATATTTAGGAAAGCCTTTAGGTATTTCTCTTTAGGCCAATTAGAGCCTTGCACACATAGTACAGTCCTGTTCCCTGAGTCTTTTAGTCTTAAAAATACTTTGTCAGGAAGAAGAGGTAATACAGAATCAAATTGGGTACTAGCAAAAAAACTTTTGTATGGAAGTTATTTTTATATGAGAGTTGAAAACAAATTCCTTCAGACTATTCATTGTAGTAAATGGATCGTTACTGGTATGGTAAATTTTACAATTTTAACTTACAGGGGCTACAGTCAGGGTTGGGTAGTTGTCAGAGTAGTGTTTATATACATGTATTATATATGTGTGAAATACAGTAATGTTAATTTTTTTGTTATTTAGACTGAGTTATAGACATCACATAATGTCTCAACAGACATTTTATAATTTATTTCATCACTATACCAGTGAAAGCCTGGTATCATGTTGTTTGGCTGTTGTCCTAAAATGCAAATTAGATTCTGCTCAGCCACCATATAAACCCTAGCCACGGGTGAGTCTACTTATAAGTAGCCTCATCACTCTGTGTGTCTATACATTGTTCTTATGGCACTATCGCACTCTGTAACATTCTGAAACTTGTTTAATTAGCAGCACTAATGGGCCATCCATATACCATATTTCCAGCTATGTTTGTTTAGATGGGATTGATCCAAAAGAAAGATTCTCTTCATTTAGTAGGATTGAGAACTTTCTTCATTTGGTATGGATGCAGACTTTTGGAAAAACAAAAATGACCTATAGACTAATTGTGCTGTAGTAAGTAGGGTAGCATTTTTGAATAACCAAAGCCGTTAGGCTATGAGTTTGAGGTAGTAATAAATGATGAAAGGATCATTAAGTAACAACTGTATCAGATAAATAAAGAAACGAAGCATATAGAAGAACCTATTGTTCTTTAATAACAGGCCTGCGCAGATAATCACCAAAAGCAGTATTTTGTAGAACAGTGTAGGGAATATAATTACTTTCCATTAGTGTCTAGGCTTTAAAAATCTAGAAGGCGACCCCTTAGCATTAGGTTACTGTTTGTCATTTATCCTTTTTCAAAGACTAGTGACATCACGAGGTCCTCTCTTGACTTGCAGTGAATTGGACCCACTGGAAAAAATTTACAAGAGAACATGGAATTTGCATCCTGTACTTTTGGAAGGAGTACCCATGTGAATCCTCTTGTAGAACCATTGAAATTTTTGTTTTGTTTTGTTTTAAAGAAAATGTTATTGTTATCTTTAGGGTTTTTTTTGTCACTTGCATTTCCCAAAGCTTCTCTTCTTTATCCCTTCTAGAAGCCTATCCTTTATAATACTTTTTTTTATAATAATTTTTTAAAGGAAGGAGAAAAGAAAAAGTTCAGCAAAGTTAGCCAGCATACTGAAAAAAATCTGATGTTTATATGTAGTGTTCTACACTCAGAACCTCCCATCTCTGCAAAGAAACAGAGGAGAAAGCATCTTGTATCTTTTTGTACCCAAGGTTAAGATCATAATTTTACAGCATTTTAAAAAATTCTTTTTGTTGCTGTTATTATTCCTGTATTCTGTTATTATCCTGTTATTCCATTGTTCTTGTTTTTCTGGTTCTGCTTTCTTAGTGTTGTATCAGTTCATATCTTTTCATGCTTTTCTGAATTCATCATACTCTTTATTTCTTACAGAACACTACTATTCCTATCTTAATATATAAACGTTTGTCTGTTCTTTTCCAGTTAATGGGTTTCTACTTTGTTGCCAGTTCTTTGCTACCACAAAAATTGCTGCTATAAATATTTTAGGGTATATGATGACTTTCTTTGTCATTGAATTCCTTGGAGTATATGTCTGGCAACATTTTAGCCACTTTGTAGAATTCCTAATTGCTTTCTAGAATAGTAGGATCAGTTTACAAGTCTACTAATAATGTATTATTGTGCTTAACTTGCTACAATAACCTTTCTAACATTGACGCTACAATTTTTTTTTAAAAATCTTCGCCAATTTTCTGCACATGACAGGATTTTGACCTGTGGTTCTTTTGATTTGCATTTCTCTTAGTAGATTTGAAACCTTTCCATGTGGTTTTTAATATCTTGAAATTCTTTTAAGAACTGTTCATACTCTTTGAACACTTTATCTGTTGGGCAGTGGGTTTTGGTTTTTTATTTCTGGTAGTTTATATATCTTTGATATAAATATTAGAATTTTAATACCAAGATTTTTCTCCCCAGTTAACTGCTTCCCCTTTTTAAAAATCTTAGTTGCATTAATTTTGTTCAGGTAAAAAGCCCTTCAGGTTCTTACATGAAGAGTTGCCTATTTTGTTTTTTTGTAATCACCTCTAACCTTTGTTTGGTTAAGAATTCACCCCCTAGTGCATAGCTATGAAAAGTCTGTGATCTCTTCTAATTTTTTAAAATGGTATTTAGTTTTGGTATCCATTTCTATTTAATTGTGGCATATGGTGTGAAGTGTTGGTCTAAAACTAATTTCTGCTATTCTCTAAAATTTTCCCACCGTTTCTTGTGAGGGAATTCTTTCATAGGTAATTTTTGTTTTCAGACTTGGTTGAGCACTGTGTTACTGAGCTGAGTATTTCTGATTCTTTCTTGTCAAGTCTGTTTGAAAAACCTTTTTTAATCATTAGCAAATGTTTTTTGTGGTAACTGTTTTTTTAATATAGTTTGAGGTCTGTAAGTACTAGTCTCCCTTCATAACAAGTACATAAGTTACAAAGGAAATGAGTTATATTGAAATAGTCATCAAAATATTTTTTTTCAAAGTTCATGGACCCCATCCTAAAGAACCCCTGTCCTAAATATTTTCTTCTAAATAAATTTTATTTCTGTTTAGCCCTGTATAGTGTCCCTTTGGTAGTTTGATAAGTATAGTTCTAAATTTGTTAGTTAAGTTAGAAAGTAGTTACTATATTAATGTAGCCCAGTTATTTAAATTGTTTTTAGAGAGTGTTTTATAATTGTGGTTATACTTGTATTTGAATTGCTGTGGTAGACTGAATTCTCGATATTTTATGCAGTTTATAATTATTGTGAATGAGTTTGAGAGAATTGATTGGGACATTTTAGAGATTGCAACTTGACTAGGGTCAGATTGCTAATATGTTTGAGGCTGGACTTGAAGACTTTCCTGACACTGAGAGTAACCAATTATGCCCTGAATTTGGTTGCATTGATTTTATTTGTACAAAAGTTTTAAAATCTCATAAAATTGTAATTATCTGAATCGTTTATTAATGATCTTTTAAATTTTTCCCTTATTCATAACATAACCTTCCATTCTAATTTTAATGGTATGTATTTTCATATTTAATTTATCCACATTGGAGTTGCCATGTTATATTCTATTTCTAATACTTCATATTATTTTGATTTCATAGTTCTAACTAGTTAGGATGACTATGTAGCCACTTGATTTGGAATTAAATTTTTTTTCAGTAACTATCCATTTCGCATTTGTTAAAAATAACAAGTCCTTGGGGTGAGAGGACAGAAGGAAAATAAGGGAAGGGGAATTCTATTTGGTACGTGTACCATTTAGTGCTACCTAGTTCTCTTTTTTTTAGAAAAAAATATTCACATAGGAATGAGACTTCTACAGTTTTTGTGTGTTTTTTAATTCATTTTTTGTTTTACTCTACTGCTTTTTGATTTTACATTTCATTTTAGAATCTTTCCCATCACATTAACTTTCAATTCTTCCTCTTCAGTGATTTTTTAAAAAAAATTCAGGAAATACAGAAAATTCTTTGATAGTATCTAATATCATATGCATCCTTCCACCCATAATTGCCCACTTCAAGAAAAAAGGGAAGGAGGTTTTTGGTTTTTTTTAAAGCACTTCTCCAGGGCCAGACTTGCTATTTTATAATCACATAGTGTTTGCAGCCAAGTGGCACAGTGACAATGACGAGGCTAGATTGTCAGACCTGAAACCAGTAAGATTCATTTTCCTGAGTTCAGACCTAGCCTGAAACTTATTAGCTGTGTGTGTATGGCCAAGTCACTTAACTCTACCTCGCTTTCCTCATCTCTAAAATGAGCCAGGGAAGGAAATGGCAAAACCACTCCAGGATCTTTGCCAAGAAAACCTCAAATAGGGTCAACAAAGAGTCAGACACAGCTGAACAACAAGTATGTTCACTTTGCGTTTTTGTTCTGTTTTCTTTTTTTACATTATTTTCCTGGTTCTCTTTACTTCACTCTGCATCAGTTCATGTAAGTCTTCCCGTGTTCCTCTGAATTCTTGTTATTATTTGTGGCACAACAGTATTCTGTTTTGTGAATTTGTTGCGCCACTGTGAATATATTGATGTATATCATCACCTGTCTTTCTATCTTTGACCTCTTTAGTCACTGCATATGCCTTGCAGTGGTGTCTTTAAATTAGGGGGCATGTTCATTTTATTTTAATCACTCTTACAGGTCATAGCATCACCAACAGAGTAGCTATTAATGGACTTCTCATCCTGCAATTTGAGTTGTTTAGATTTACATTTATATTATTGTTAGTAGGTTTGGAGAGTCTTTAATGTATTTTTGATAGTGTTCATATTCTTAATTTTAAAACTATCTTCATCCATTGAATACTTACTAATTCATTAGGGAATAACTTTTTCTCCTATGTACTTACATGGATATTAAATACTTATGAGAGATAATTGATGCGAAAGTTTTTTTGTCTTGTCTTTCGTTTTTTCCCATTTGGTAGTTGCCTTTCTTATGTTAGCTGCCTTGGTTTTGTTTGTGAAAATGGTTGTCAATTTCATGTAATCAAAATTTTCTCTTTTCTCCTTTGTGATCTCTTTTGTTCCTTGTTAGGTTGAAAGTTCACTCCAGGTAGTTGTGAAAGAGACCACTATTTCTTCTGTATTGTGTTTTCCTCTTCCTTTTTTATTTTGGCAATTTCATTGTCTTTTTTTGTGGGGGAGATCAGATGAACTAAAGGTTTATTGACTTTTGTTGTTCCTTTCAGCTTTTAGTTTTATTTATCATTTCTATAGTATTCATTTTCCAGTTTATCAATTCTATCTTTCCATTTTTACTTCTTTTGTGTTTTAACTTCTGGATTCAGGAATTTTAAATACTGTATACTCAGCTTGTTAATCCTCTTTTTCATTGTTGTTAATAGATGCTTTGTAAGAAATGTTTTCTTTGAAGAATGCTTTAGCTGCATCCCAAAAGTTTTGGATTCTTTCATCATTTAGTAATGGATATGTTTTTGATTATTGATTTTGGATATTGGATATTGTTATTAAGTGTTTCTGTGATTTGTTTTTTGACTCACTTGTGCAAGACGTCATGAAATCTCCGTGCTACTTGCTTGTGTTTCCCATTACATGGATAAATAAACTTTTTATTTCTGATTTTTTACATTAAAATAATTTCTTTGTGCATTACCCTATGATCTGTTTTTGTGATAGTGAGAGAATTATGTATCTTCTTTAATGTTTCCCTTCAGAACATGCCTTATTTTTTATATTTAACTTATCTAACAATTTGTTCAGCTTTATATTTTCCATTTTTATTATGTTACTTTTTGTGTCCTGCTCTGACTTATAAACGTTGTAACCTCTAATATTTGTTTTGATGTCTGTCTTATTTCCTTTATTTAGATGCTTTACCATTTGGTACATACATATTTAGTATTGATATCGCTTCATTGTTAGGTGTATTTTTAAACATAATGTCACTTCCCTATTTATTTTTCTTGATGTAAATTTATTTTTTCTTTGGTAGTATAATTGTAGTTCCTTCTTTTTTGGAGTCATCTGATGGACTGTAATTCTTATTCTCATTTTCATTTTTTGTGTATTTTTTTATTTATATTACATTTTGTGTAAGTAGCAGATTGATGAATTGTGCTTTTTTTAAAACTAGTTTATCCCTTGAGTTTTTGAATTGTTTAAATTCACATTTAAAGGGGTTTTGGTTTTTTTTTTTTTGGTAGGTTTGTGTTTTCTTTTTACTTCTTTTAAAGAAGTTATTCTCCCTTTCCTCTCACCTTTCTATCACTTTGTCCTTGCCATAAATTTTGCTTACCTTCCCATGTACCTGCCTTGTTCCAGTTTTCCTGAGTCACTTACAAAATTATTTATTTCTTCTTCATTAATAAATGTTTATTGACTGGTTGGCTCTCCTTTAAAATATTTTCTTTTTCATATCTGCCTCCTTCCACTTCCAGTTTCTTCATTTAGGTAACCTCCTTTCCCAAGAAGTTTTACTTTTATTTTCTTCCTTATTACTCTCTTTCTTTTAGCCTTATTTTGAATTTTATTTCCCAATTTATGATTAGTCTGTGGTTCTCATGAAGGTAAGCGCTAATGGAACACCAAATTAAACTCTCTATGCTATTCTAATTTCTGTGTTATATTTCTAGAATTCACTCCTCCTTCCTCCCACCTCCCCTTTTTTCCTGCTGTGCCTCACTCCTAGAGCAAGTAATTATACTAAGAACATTACTAAAATGTTCATAGCTTTTGATTCAAAGGTCCCACTGCTAAGCATGTCCCTTAAAGAGACCAAGGGTGAAAGGGTCATCCATAGAAACCCAAATATTCATAGCAGCATTTTTTTTTTGGTAGCAAAGAACTGGAAACACTAAATGAAAGGTTGAACAAATTGTGGTGCACAAATATAATAGAATATTACTGCAGCATGAGAAATGATGATTATCAAGAATAGAGAGAAGCAACAATAGAGAAATTTATAGTGAAGTGATCAAAACCAGGAAAACAGTATACATAATGAGTTCCATAATGTAAATGGAAAAAAAAAACCTAAAAAACACTGACTAAACATTGTGATTTTAATGAATGAGCTTGTTACTGAAGCAGAGATGAGGTAATATTAGCCTTCATCCCTTTTTCACAAGAAGGGGAAGCTTATGGGTATGGAGCATTGCATATATTGTCAGATTCAGTTGAGTTGTTTAATTTTGCTGCATTGCTTTCTTATTTATTTTTTCTACAAAAAATGATTCCTATGGGAAGGAATACATTTAGCAATGAATATGTAAAAACAAAATATATCAATAAAAATGAAACAATTTTAAAAAGTAATATGTGTTCAGAGATAATTTTTCCTAAGATAGTTTATGCCCACAAATTTTTATTTGTTGTCTCCTTATTTTGTTTAATATAGGTATTGTCTCAATGATTTTTACCCCTGGATCAGTTTTTTATTTGGAATAAAATTTTAAGTTTGTGTCCTTTCTTCATATTTCTCTTTCTTATTTCAGTTTTTGTGTTAAGATTTAGAAACTATAATTTGTATTTGTCTTTCTAAATTTGTTTTTGATGGCCTGATAGTTAACATTTTTGTCAAGATGTCTTAGAATGATGGGACATGGACATTAATTGCAATTCCTGTTCCATAATTCATAGGGGTCTAGCATATCTAGTTTTTTCTAACATTTTATTCATTTTCTTTCTTGTTTATATTTTTGTTAGATTTTGTCTTAACTCTGAAAGAGGCATGTTGAAGTTCCCAGCAATTACTATCTTACTGTCTTCTTGCCGCTTTTCCTTTAAGTATTGAGATTCATTGTCATTGCTATTTGGTATGTATTTAATATTAATAATATTTAATCTTTTTTTATTGTGCCTTCAACTATTGTATTTCCTTAGTGCATATGTTTGTATGTATTGTACATGCTAAAGTGTGTATATACCTTTTTTTCTATTTGGACCAATTTCATTAGTTCATGGAACTCCCATTGAGGATATTCCTACCAGTGCACATGTAGGCACCTGCTCTGAAACTTACAGTCTTAGAACATTGCCTGGAGTACTAGGAGGAAAAATGACTCATGTAGGACTTTCAGAAGTGGGGCTTGAACCCAGGTCTTTGTGACTTCAAGGTTAGTTCTTTCTTAACTATGGCACATCATCTTTTAATCAAATATATTTTTACTATTTCCTATAAGCATAATTGTCATTCCTGCCTCTATTGAATTCATTTGAGACAAGTTCTGTACTTCATTTAAATTCTGTATGAATCTTTAAACACGCTGTTAGTCTTCACATTTTGGGGTTTTGCTTAATCTAGTTTGCCACCGTTCAATTTATGGACAAATTCATGCCATTCATGTTCATGGTACTGATTAAATTACTCTTTACCAAATTCTGTTATATTTCTTCCTTTTTTTCTGTCTAAAATGGAGAAGGGACAGGAAGACAAATCAGCAGTAGTTATCTCTAGTTTACATTGCTTAGAATGATTGCATCTCATTCTCACTTTTCCTTCCTTTTCCTCATGCAGGACAAGTTTATATAAGAAGCAGAATATGAACCCAGGTCTTTCTGATTTTAAAGCTAGTTCTTTCTTTAACTATGCCTTTTAAATAGATCTACTTCTTAATCACATCTATTTTTCCCATCCCAGCCTCAGATTACTTTGTTTAAGCAGCCTCTTAATATTTCCTTTTTATCTTGTAGTGTAAATAGCTTGCTTTGTAGATATTCTCTGGCATGTTGTCTCCCCCATTAGATTGTATCTCCTTGAGGACAGGCACAGCCTGGCACAAAAGAAGATGCTTAAAAAATGTTTATTGATTGATTATTAGTTGGCTATTATATGAGAATCTAGAAGTCATTGGATAGCAACTCTAACTTATGGCTGTGATGAATTAAGAAAATATATTTACTGATAAAATCTTGAAATCGTAGATAAAGAGTTGACCTCTGGAGTGAGAAGAACCAGTGTTCAAGTTGTGTCTCTGATATATAATTGCTATATCTTAATTGGCAACGAGTTATCCAGGGCTCTGAAAAGTTAAAGATTATAAATTAGATGATTAGTTAAATTACAGTTGGCAGATTGTTAGAAAATTCTAAGTACCTAAAAAAAGATTAGTTAAAAATTTTAGTCACATCCATCAAACTATTTAAATACAAGTATTAAAAATAGATTATTGAAGAGGTAATCCAGATTGCAGCAGCAAATATAAAAACAGTATTTGTCTTTTGTTTAATTCATTCTGAAATGAGAAGTTTGGGGGAATGAAATTTTTTTTTCATTTTTATTTTAAATAAACATTAAGAGAAAGGGAAAAAAATCACATTATATAGTCTAGATTTTAAAACTTTTCTTGTTCACTTAGATAAAATGCGATTTTTTTATTCTAAAATAATCACTTTCCACATTTATAACTAAAATAATAAACTTTGAAACATGTACTTGTTAGTAAAAACCAATTTTAAATATTGAAGAAAATATGTAGAATATAAAAACAAATATCTTTTTGATTATGGTAATTATTTTAAAATAATATAGAAAAACCATCATTAAAATATACATGAAGTATTTGTTGAAATACCTTATTCCTCTGCCAGTACTTTAACATATTATTAGGCCTAGAGGAGAGGTAGCCTGGTGTAGTGGATAGTGCACTAGACCTGGAAGCAAGAAAACTTGGGTTCATATCCTGTCTCTGACACATACTAGCTTTCATGACTTTGGGTATGTAACTATGCCTGAGTTTCCTCATCTATAGAATGAGGGGATTGTACTTGATGATCAATCAGATCTCTTCAAGTATGAAACCTAACCTATGATCATGTGAGAATTCGGTTCATTTCCATCAACTAGAATTTATTAAGCCCTTACCATATGCTAGACACTGTGTTCAGTGCTGGAAGCTGTCACCTCAGAGGGAAAGTGGAAAGAATGCAGTGTGTGGGAAGAGCATGACACCAGGGAAGTCCAAGATTACTGTTCCTGTCTTAGGTCTGCCATTGGAGAGGATTTGGGAAATATCAATGATTATTATTTTGGGGGTTTAAAGGTTTTTGTTTGGTTGATTTTTGTGTGTTTTTTTGTTTTGTTTTTGCGGGCAAGGGTGGGGGAAGGGGAGAGTATTAAATATGATTTCATTTGCATGGGAAGCTCCCTTTACCAAATACGGATCAGCTGTAAATTGCAGGTTGACAGAATAATAAGGGATTTGTGATACCAATATCAGTTCTCTATCTACTTTTTCTTGAATCCCCACCATTGAGCACTGGTCCTTGGCATTTAGTAAATACTTGTAGATTGATTTGCCACATTGCCTCCCTGGTTATTTACAGATTTAAAAATGATTACTTTCCAGACTATATATCTATGTGTGTGTATGTGTGTGTAGGGGTAAAATCAAATATAAAAATACACTTTTTAGAAGACTGTTTCAAAATGAGGTTTCCTTACTAAGAACTTAATAATGTGGATTTGAATCAGCCTCATAGTATTTTTTTTAATGTCAGAATAATAGTTCAGGTGTTTTTGATCATTTCAAATACTGTATAAAATAATTTAGGAAGAACAGGATTATATAGCACAAAATTCCTAAAGCTAAAAGATCTTTACAGAAGTGGGGAACTTGTCTTCTCGAGGACATATGTGGCCTGCTAGGTCTTAAGTGTGGACCTTTGACTGAATCCAAACTTCATAGAACAAATCCCTTTAGTAAAAGGATTTGTTCTATAAAACTTGAACTCAGTCTAAAGGACACACCCAAGGACCTAGAGGGCCACAGGTTACCCACCCCTGATTCTAATCCATTCTCTCAATAGTCAGTAAATAAACTATGGCTCACCAAGGTTGTGACTTGCCTGAGTACAGACACCTAGTTAGTGGAAAAGCCATGTTTAGTTAGAACGAGTCTTTATTTTGTGTCCCAGCATGTATGGAATTCATTCAACTCCCATTATTCATTTGAAGAACGGCTACTGAAGCGGAACCTTAGAAGCTTTAGCCACAAAATGATAAGACTCATCAGAAAATACTCTGCTGGGAAAAATTTAAGGTAAAAGGAGGAAAGGAACAGCAGAGGATGTGACATAGTGTCTTGAGACCAACAAACAAACATGAGCTTGGACAGACTTTGGGAGATAGTGGAGAATAGAAGGGCTTGATGTGTTATGGCCCATGAGATCATGAAGAGTTAGATTAAGCTGAATGAACAATTGAACAACCAAAACAATATATATGTAATTGCACCTAACATGGTAACTTAGTAAATATTTGTGGATTAATAAGTCTCTAATTGTCAATAGCATTATCAATAGTTTTTTTTTTGAGTTTGTTATGAAAGCAGAACTTAGAAAAGTTCTTTAGAAATAGGACAAATCAAATTAAAACTTTCCCTCAAATGATATGATCTTAAGTAAAATACATTCTGTGTATAGGATAGTTTGAGGAGATAAGAAGGATAAGAGGACAGAAGAAATTAAATAATTATTGTTCCCTTTGTTAAATAGAAGAGGGAAGTTAATCCAAGTTTTCTTTCATAATGCCTTCCTTTTTTAGGTAGATCTTTAATTCTGTAGCAAACCAATGAACAACTAAAATTTATAACTTCATTTAACATTTTTTAGTTTCTTTTTTATTCTGATCTTAAATACCAAATAAAATGAGCATTTCTGTGTGTGCGTGTGTGTGCATATGTGTGCATGTGCTGCAGGTACACACACAGATAAATACATAGTATTAGAACACTGATCACTCATTATTTTTTGAACTCATACTAACTTGTTTTGATAGTAACTACTCCCTTCCCACTCTCCCCCCACCATTATTTCCCTTGATATCTTTTACCTTTATTTCTCAATATGATTGTTGTTTTTTTTTCCTAACCCTAGTTTCCTTTGGTAGTCTGACTGGTATGGCACTGAGAAAGTAAGTTAAATAGATAGTATTGTAATTTTATTATGTTGTGTTGGCCCACCCATAAGTGATTAATAGTTTTCTAATTGTTTAGGTCTCTTTCGATGAAAATGATTTTATACTTGTACTCATGCAATTCCTGTGTGGCTTGCTAGGAAACTTCTCAGATATTTTTAACATTCTGTAGTTATTTTGCATGTAATTTCCCCTTCTTTCTGTTGCATTTTGTTGGTTATATATAAAAATGTTCTCAATTTATGAGAATTTATATCTTTAAATTCCTAAAGCTATTGTTTCAACTAATTTTTAGTTGACTCTTTAGAGTTTTCTAAGTAAACTATCATATGATCTGGAACACAGATCATTTTGTTTCTTCTCTGCCTGGGCTTATTCCTTTGATTTCTTTTTCTTGTTTTATTGCTATAGCTAGCATTTCTAGCACCATATCAAGTAACTTGATGATAGAGGACATCATTCTTTTAACTCTGATCTTATTAGAAAGCTTCTAGCTTATCCCCATTGCATAGGCTAACTGTTGGTTTTACAATATTTCCTTATTAAGGAAAGGTCTATTTAGTCCTATTCCTTTTTAGTGTTCTTAATGGAAATTAGTGTTACATTTTATCAAAAGCAAAATGCATCTATTGATATAATCACATTGTTCTTATAATTAGTATGGTCTCTTTTTATAGTTTTCCTAATATTGAGGCTTTGATTGCATTTCTTGTGTAAATCCAACATAATAATAGTTCTTAAATGATTTTTATATATTGCTGTGGTCTCCTTGCTGGTATTTTACTGAATTTTTGCATGTGTGTTGATATTAGGGCTGTTGGTATATTATTTTCTTTTTCTCAAGTTGTTTGCTACTTAGCCTTCAAGATCATATTTGTATCATAGAAAGAATGAGGTAGGATACTCATTCTGTTTTTTCAAATGATTCAAATTCCAATGTTGGAATTTGTTCTTTAAATATTAGAATTTGTTTGCTCTCAGGTTGATGTAGTTGTCTTCAACTTCCTTAGCCCTCTTCTGTTCTGCTCAGTCACAGCTTCTTACCCTGACTTCTTTCCTTCAAACCTTTTCTTCACATTCCACTCTTTGAGGTTGGAAGGTTTTTTGTTTTGTTTTGTTTTTATAACCGGTCTATCTCTGAGTTTATCCTCCTTCTTATTCTCTGTTTCCTCCTCTCTCAGTTCTTGTTGAGGTGAGTGTATTTCTGCATCGAGCCTTATGTGTGTTCCCCTACTCCCACCTCATTTCTCTAGTCTTCTTGCATACCTCAGTTAATACCTCTGATTCCCTTTTTCTCTAGTGGTTTGATTATATTATTCTTTTCTGAGACATTTCTTGAATATGTTGATAATATTAAGAAAAGGCTTATCATAGACTGAGCTCAGTTCTGTAGTCTGAGTGAATATGGAAGTTTGTTTTAGGAGCTAAAGTTTTTTTTATTCCTCTTGAGAGGAAATGAATGAATAGTGACTATCGAAATTTTAACTATAGGGAGGGCACATTGTTCCCTCAAGAATATTCCTGAAGAATTCCTGAAGAATAGTGGATTACTGCTAAGTTTACCAGAAAACAACCAAAAGCTATTTTTAGTTCAAGTTCAGTTTAAAAGCATATATTGAAAAAAATTCACCACTTCCTGTCAGTCTGCTTATCAGGTCACAGTGTGCTTGCATATGGATTGATTATGGATAAAGAGCTGTGAAATAGGGAGGGCAGTGGTTGCTTGTTATAAGTTGAGTTAAAGAACTACATGAATTTGGCTTTGTCCTTCAAATTTGATAAATCTAATGTCTACAAATACATTTAACAAATGATTCTTTTATAGCATTCAGGTATATTGTTTTTACCTTTAAAAAATCTTATTTATTATAGTCTTTTGTTTATATAGCACCTTGATTGCTAAATCTATTTCTTTCCTCTCCCCTATCTAGGGAGCCGACTTTTGTAATGAAAACAAAAAGAAGTGAAAAAAGGCAGTTCATACTTCCTTAATTTCTGAATAGATTTCTACTCTTTCCCTTACCCAGAGAGCTATCTCTTTGTAACAAAGATTAAAAAAGAAAGAGGAGACCAAAAAAAGGCAGTTCATAAAAACCAATCAACACATCAGTCACATCTGACAGCATGTGAAGCATTCTCCACTGAGACTTTTTAAAGTTTACACTTT
This sequence comes from Potorous gilbertii, assembly GCA_028658325.1. NCBI lineage: Eukaryota > Metazoa > Chordata > Mammalia > Diprotodontia > Potoroidae > Potorous > Potorous gilbertii. The sequence goes on from CM053771.1 coordinate 337,547,614, forward strand.
TAATATTTGTAAGGAAAAATATGTGCTTTTTTTCTCTCCTCTACCTCTTATTTATGATTTATCTTTAAAACTTAGATTAATATGAACATGAAGGCCAAATAAAGAAAGAAGTTTCAATTTTGGATTTTTATCTGTTGAGGGTTGAGTACTATACAATATAGTAAAGTTAGACCTGTAAGGGCCCTAAGAGGTTTTTTAACCCAGTCCCCTCTTTTCATAGGTAAAGAAGTTGAATTTCAGATAAGTTAAATGATTTGTCCAGCATTCCCAAATAATGAGAGGCAAAGCCAGAATTTGAACTTGTAGTCTTAGACTCCAAATCCAGTAGTCGTTTCAATTAAATTAAATTTATTAAACATTTATTAAGTGCCTACTCTGTGCCAGATACTATTCTCAGAAACTGGGGATGCAAAAAGAGGCAAAAGACTGTCTCTTCAGAAGCTTACAATCTAATCGAGGAAGATACAACTTGCAAACAAATATATGCAAAGCAATCTGTACGTAGGATAATTAGGAAATAATTAACAGAGGAAAGTCAGTAGAATTAACAGATTAGAGATAACTTCCTCTATAAAATAGGATTTTAGTAGGCACTTAAAAGACTTAAAGAATTTCATTTGCATTACACTATTCTCTATGATTTATGGATTACTATTACTCTTTGCATACCCTTATGAGTTTTTCACTTTATACTGTTTTCCTGCATAGTCCATTTAAATGGTTCTTGGCTAAAGATATAGTTGAAGTCATGTCATATTTAAATTGTAAACTTAATCGTCTGCAGTCCAGTTCACTAATTCAGACTCTGATTTTGCTTTTCTCTGAATTCATAGTGTATTTAGAATGCCATTGAGCTTAATAAATACTTTTCCTCTACTTTGTTTCTCTTGTGTGTATGGTCAGTCCAAAATCTTAAGTGGTTAAGGAGTCTCTTTCACTAGACATTGAAATATTTTAGCTGATTACATTTTCACCATTTCTTTTTTAAAGCATTTGATTTAGAAAAAAGAATACTGCCTTAAAGGTTAATCTAAAAAGAAGTCTTCCACATAAAAATTATTCAAGATTGTTTAAAAGGTGTAACAGAGATAACCTCATTTGACTACACTCTGTTGGTAAATATTAGGCAAGGTATAAATAGGGGGCATGCTTTCCAGAGAGGTTTGTCACTATTGTGGAGGAGACCGAAAAGAATCAAATTTAAAAGAGAATCTCAATCATGAGGCCCTACAGATGCTTCTGTGAACTGAAGACACTGGCTTCATAGATGTCTAAGGAACAGATATTATCACATCACTCCCCTTCTCAGAAACCTTCGATGTTTCCATCTTGCCTCTAGAATGTTTTAAACCTTCACAATCTGGGTCCAATCTACCTTTGGTGTCTTACTTTTTGTCTTCACTGTTTTCATTCTAGCCAAACTGCCCTATCAGCTGTTCTCTAAACTCCACGTGTAGTGCCTCCCATTCATATAAGCTTTTCCATCCCTGGAATGTACCTTCCCCCTCACCCTACTCCCATTCTGAATTAGAGAATCTTTTCAAGGTGTGCCACCCAAGGAACCACGTTTTTCCCTTAAGCCTTCTTCAACTCTGTTAGTAAAGTTTTCTCCTTCCTCAAATTATCTTGAATTATTTACTTATCTATGGTATACTGTTAGCAATGAAATGGAAGCTCCTGGAGGGTACAACCTTTTTCATTTTAGTACTTGTATCCTCAGAGCCTGATAGAGTGGTGAATGTTATAGTGAACAAATTAAATTTTGTTTTAATTGATTTAAATTTCATAGTATTTTCATACTTGTGCAGTACCTAAAACAGTATAAACACCCAGGAGCCAAAAGTATTTGTTACTAAACTGATTCATATACTTTTTAAAAATATTATAGAATTCCTCCCCACCCCACCCCCATCCCCGCCTTGAGATAAACTTATTGTGTTCTTAAGAGTAACTTGTCCTTGGGTACAGGAAAATAAATCATTTTTAACTGTTGTGGCAAATACAGTGATTAAAATGGGAGGTTAGGTTACATACAGGTAGAATAATAATTGAGTATGTATAACAATTAACTTCCCTTCTCCCAACATCTTCTGTGTAGTTTTAACCTGGTGACAAAAATGTATCTAAGCCCAGTGATTCTGATTATATTTTGAAATTTTAGGGTTCCAGTCTCAATGAAAATATCAAGACTAGGAATGGGCAAAGGGAGAGAATAGTAAGTGAGTGGCCTACATGGGGAAGAGAATGACTAGACTGTTGATAATAGAGAAGCATTATTATAATAGGGTGGTGAGAAAAGAACCCTGGAGTAATTGGGCTTAACCTCATTAGGGCTTCAGTTGCTTGATGTGTTAAAGGAGGATTGTGAACTGGTCTGTGACTCTAAAATATTTGTGTAAGTTCATACAAAATGAAAAGGAGAGAGATGTTTGCTGACAACCCTGTTCTGGTGCTGATAATTGACTTAACAAAAAACTTTTTACTGAATTCTGAAAGAACATGAAGGTGAACCTTAGGTGCATATAAATCCTGATTCTGTCTTTCTTTGAGGGTCTAACTAGCAAGTCATTAGAACGATTGACCTTGTTTTGTTTCAATTGTTTTAGAATATAAAAAGAAGTTACTTCTCTGTTATTTCTCTTCTCATTTAGTAATTAAAATACAGGTCTAAATCTTAAATTAATCATTTATGACTGTCCATTGCAAGGCCATTTATTTGTTAAATGCCTATTCTATGCTAGGAATTTCAGGTAAAAAGACAAAAATGAAATGTCATGAATAACAGGTTCCAAACATCTATACAAGAATTTCTTAGGTAGACTTGTAATCCCATTGGGATATCTGGAAGCACTTCTCCATTTGAGGGACACTTGAGCCCCTATTGGGAGCTTCTGTCCTAGTATGGAACGTAAAACATTTTATATACACCACTACAGTGCAAAATAAACTCATATATATGAGCAGTAAAATGTATAGTGAGTTTTGAGGAAGAAGGAAAATCATTCCTGATATGGAGGATCAATGTAGAATTCATGGAGGAGATGATTTCCTCAAGAAGAGGTCCCTTTGGGGTGGAGAGGATATTCTAGGATCATGGAACTGATCAATAAAGGTACAGCAAAGTGTGGGATATATTAGAAAACAGTAAATCACCTAGTTGAGAAAGAACCAGAAAGTTGCTTAGTTGAAATTTGGTTAGTTGGAGTTAGTTGATCAGCAAGCCTTTACTTAGCACCCAACTAGTGTGCTAGGTGCTGGGGATGCAGAGACAAAAGTGAATCCATTTTTTTTCCCTCAAGAAGTTTATATCCTGTTTGAAACTCTGCCCAAAGAGCTGCAAAAATGTACATATCCTTTGATCCAGCAATACCGCTTCTAGGACTATATCCCCAAGAGATCATAAAAATGGGAAAGGACCCCACATGTACAAAAATATTTATAGCAACTCTCTTTGTAGTTGCCAAAAACTGGAAATCATGGGGATGCCCATCAATTGGGGAATGACTGAATAAATTATGGTATATGAATGCAATGGAATACTACTGCGCCATAAGAAATGATGAACAAGAAGACTTCAGGGAGACTTGGAAGGGCTTATATGATCTGATGCTGAGTGAAAGGAGGAGAACCAGGAGAACTTTGTACACAGCAACGATCACAGTGTGTGAGAATTTTTTGTGGTAGACTTGCAACTTCATAACAATGCAAGAACTTAAAAAAAATTGCCAAGGTCTTCTAAGGCAAAATGCCTTCCATACTCAGAGAAAGAACTATGGAATTCATTCGCAGAATGTAGCAGATCATTTGTGTGTGTGTTTGTGTGTGTGTGTATTTTGTTTTGATTTGTTATATGATTTCTTCCATTTATTTTAGTTCGTCTACACAGCATGACTAGTGAAAAAGTATTCAATAGGAAAGTATGTGTAGATCCTATATAGAATTGTATGCCGTCTTGGGGAAGGAAGGGAATGGTGGAGGGTAGGTAGTGGGGAGAAAAATCTAAGTTTTATGGTACTGGTTGTAGAACATTAAAAATAACAATAAAATAAAAAGTTTATATCCTGTTGGATAAGACATTATGTACATGTATAGCTTTAGTCATTTGATCAGCAAAAGTTTATTAAGGGCCTACTATTTGTTAAGCACTATACTAAGAAAGGCAAATGATTTAGTTCCCATCCTTAAGGAATTCAGAATCTAACAGGAAGAACAATATAAAAAGAAGCAAAGGGTGACAGTGTCAGTCCGGAGGAATACAGCTGGGCGGGAAATGATGAGATGACTTCCCTGGGCTCCCTCCTTCAGTAGAAAAGCTGGGAGAAGGTCTCCACTGTCCACCCTTTCCAGTCAGAGGGAGGGAAGGGTCCCAGAGGTGCCAAGGAAGTGTGTTCCAGAAGTGATGTGATCTTGCAGAATGATGAGCTTCTGAGGGCATGATATGGAGGAGGTCTAGAGGAGTACAGCCTAGGAAATGATTTGTATAGACACTTGGTGTGTTTTTGGTGGGAGAAGGTATTTATAGCAAGTCAAGTTTCGGTGGTCTAGAAAAAGGTTTATGTGCATAAACTTGAGTCTTGAAAGATTCTAAGAGGCAGAAGTTAAGAGGGTAGAAATGAGTTCATGTGATACAGCCAGTACAAAGGCATAGACAGGGAGTGGAGTGTAGTATACAGTGATAATAAGAAAGCTGCTTTTCTTCCTCAGTATCTCCTGATACTGAGCTACTGACCAACATTAGATTGACCAGTAAAGATCCAAAAGTCAAATAAAACTATTTAGCCACTAGCCATGATACTGACTAACACCTCCACCAGTCATGAATGTTAGATAAAGGAGGAAGAAAGCTTTTCTTTTCACAAGAAAATGCAGTTTGAGTATAGTCTGGCAGAAGAAAACTGCTTAATCATATACAGGTTTAAAAATTAGGTGCCATGACTCATTGACATTAACTCTGATGTACTCTCAAGATCAAGTTCAGTCTTGATGGAACAGGTGGGTAGATGGGAAATGACAGCCTGGGATAGCTTACAGGAAGCTGATTGTTATTTCTCACAGAGACCTCCTTTCTCACATTCAGTGTAGGTAGATGACCCTAGATACTCAAATCTAAATTTCAAAGCCAACACTGATGTTATAAAAATAATTAGTGCAATAGTAATAACTTCACAAAACAACCACTCCCCCCTGCCCCTGCCTTTGAGATAGATAGGGTTACCCTGGTTGGAGTGCTCTGTCATTTGATTAGTGCGGTGCTGTGCCTGCAGAATGTTCCTTTAAAGAAGAGAAAATGGCCGTTAAAAATAACTGTTCACCCAAAGTCATTTTATCAAACATTTTGTTTCTTTTCATTTAGCAATAGATTACTGGGGATCCTATCAAATGATAACTTATTCCTCATTCATCTCTTTGCTGTTTTTGGCACTTTTGACCCCAGACTTTTAGATAATCTCTTCTCTTTTGGTTTTTGTGACACCACTTTTTTTTTTTTTTGGACCTATCTGACTAACCATTCTACAAATTAATTATCCGTGTACCCTGGATCTCTGTCCTGGACATTCTTTTCTTATCTTTCTTGATGATTTCATCACCTCTCATGGTTTTAACAACCATTTTTGTGGAATTGACTCCCAAATTTGCAGGTTCATCCCCCGCTCTCTTGGGAGTCCCATTCCTAAACATCCAACTGCCTCCTGCATTTCTCATGTTCTGGTCCTGATGTTAATTCAGCACAACAGCTTCTCCTCCCTGCCCCTGCTCTCTCATGACCCCACCGCTTTCACCTCATCCTTGCTGCAAATCTGAAGAGGTCTCCTCAAAAAAGCAACAAATAACTAGTCTGAGCCTTCCCCAGGTGCTGGCTTGCCAAACTTGCTAAGAATTTTGCTACTAACTGCCTGCCCATCTGGCTTGGACTCATGCTGCTTCTGGGCCACCCAACTTTTTAGGACCCTCCCATAACTGTCTAGGGTCCACACATCCTGAGGCTACTTCAGGCCTACACAGAGCTGCCTTGTGCCCATGCTACTGCCTGCACAGCTGGCCAAAGCCTTCAAACTTCCATGCCCCTGCCGTTTCTGCTGCCTCACTCCTGATGCTATTTGAGGCCCTGCTTTCAGGCTGGGTGTCTCTGCCAACCTCACTGTCTGTTGCCAGGGCTCTGGGTGCCAGGATAACACTATTTTCCTATTATCCTGCTGCTGCCAACACTGTCATTCTTACCCAAACTTCTACTCTGCAGTCCAGAAAACCACTGCTTTCTCCATTTTCTTGCTTTTGCTGGCTATCTGTGGTTGGAATGTCACCTGCCTATGCTGCTGAGAGCCAGATCATCCCTATTCTGTTAACCCTCTCCACTTCAAAGAGATCATCTTACCAGATCTCATCCTCATTGTTAATTGTTTCAGTTCCATGTCTGATGCGGTGTATCACCCAGAGACAGGGTTCAGAAAAAATAATAAAAGCATCCATTGACTTCACGTAAAAGGCAGTACATAAGGAGAAAAAAATAGACCAGAAAATAAAAGCAGGTAAAATCCACAAACAAGAAATTTGAATTTGGCAGGAAGATTCTCTGGGTCTCATAAACTTTCCTACCAAAACCTTTAAATTGTTTTTATATCCGCTGTCCAAAGGCCTCTATCTGGGTCCCATATCAATTCATCCTGGGACAAAAAGTTAACCACTGCATGTCTTCTCTAAGGTGTCTTGGCTTGTAACAGCTGAGGTTGGTGTTAAGAGGAATGTGGGAATTAGCTCAAATCTCTTCAGTTCGTCTGGTGGTCTAACTCATGACATTCCTTAAAAGTTTTTAAGCTTATTATGTCCAAAATGGAGCATATTATCTTTTCCCTTAAGCCCGTCTTTCCTCTTAGCATTCTTATTTTTTTATGTACACCACCATTCTTCTGGTCACCTAGGTTTACATAGTGGTTCTTTTTCACTCCTCCCAATCTCTGTTCGCCCCTCACCATTCTATTCTCCACGTGGTTGTCAACTGATATTCCTTAAGTACTAGAATTACTGTCCCTCTTCTGTCTCCTTTTGGCCTCCAGGACAAAATACAAACTTCTCAGTTTGCCTCGTAAAACCTATCAGTCAGACTCGGAAGTATCTTTCTAAGCTGATGACTCCTCCTTGTGCACTCTAAGTTATAGCTAAATTGGGTTATTTGCTGTTCCCCCATAGATGACATACCACCTTAACTTCCAGGCTTCCTCTCCTCTCTGCCTCTTGAAATATAATTCAAGTACCACCTCCCTTGAGATATCTTTCTGGATTTCTCCAAATGCTAGTCCCCTCCCACTTGCATTTACTTTATATTTGTCTTATATAGTATAGCTGTATATATTATTTCCTTCAGTAGAATTTAAACCCTTTTAAGTTATCCTGATTTATTCACAGAGATAAAAAGTAAGTCTACACAGAATAAGGATATTCAGAGCAGTTTCACAATAACTATTATTTACTTAACAGAAACAGCTTAATGTATAGAATATCTGGCCACCGAGAAACTTTATCCATATGATTATTTTAGTCAACTGTTTATTGCCATATTTTTATTACAGCTTACTTTAAAACCTATAGTTGAAGGTAATATTGTTCTGTTAAATACATTTCAACATTGCTCTAAAATTAGGTTGATTTAATACTGTTCATGATTACTGAACGCATTTTTTTAATTGCAGATAAATTTATCTTTGATAAAATAGATATTAGGATTCTGTAGGAGGTAAATTTATCTTTGTGAAAATATATTTTCACAAATAGATATATGGGTTTCTGTTGGGGTGGGTCCTAGACAATTGCGATTTGTTTAAAATCATCACCGACATAGCAGATGTTGAAAATGAGACTCAGACATAGTTATGTCTTCTGATTCTCAGTATAATGGTTTTTCTGATAAACTAGGGCATTGTTGCTTATTGCTATGACTGGACCATTTTGATGTTAGTAAATTTAAGTAGTATGCCAAAACAAATTAAATAAAAAATTTTGGAAAAAATGTTCTTGCATTCTTGGTAAAAATTATCAACTTTACCTAATGGTAGTATGGGTTATTTCCCTCTAAAAATATAAATCTTATGAACATTTTAAAAGCTTATAATAATTTAATTTTGTCAAAAAAGCACATACTCAGTTTGGAGTATATCTTAAAACAAAGGCAGTCAGGCTACTTACTTTTCATTGCTTTGTCAGAGACTTGTGCTAAAACAATGAACATTCTCAAATTGTTTTTCAAAACCCATTAAGAATACTACATTAGTGTTTTATCCAAATAAGGAGCAATGGTATTCTTTTAAAAACAATGTGTAATTTTTCAGTTCTTGCATAGATCTTGATTAAATGTTCTTACGTAGTTTTCTGCTGGGCAGTTTGGCACTGCAGAGCCAAGTTGTTCTTGGGAAGAGCTGTCAAGATTCAGAATATTTGTGTTCATTATTTAAATGAAGAAAGAGATGATTGTGACAGGATCTTTGGATATAGGTCAAGATATGCCATGTATTCAAGACAGTACCTTTCAAATTAACATTGAAAGTTGGTAGAGGATAAAAGAAAAGAAGATATTTGTAAGAGTATGAAGTTGGTAAGTGTTTGGGAACAAACGTTAACATCTTCACATTTGCATGTACGCTCATGTGTTTGAAGGTTCACTTTCATTCCTTATTGTAATGATGATTTAATGGTACCTCTCTCCCTTCCCTTAAAGTTCTGTTCAGAAGCTTCATCATATTATGGAAGTGACCCTGGGTTCTTGAAGGTTATGTCAGTGGAATATAACCTCTGGTAGGTCCTACTAGTCAGGAAAGGCTTCAGGTGTGGGCCCAGCACCAACCTGGCTATTTGTCCAAGGATTAACTTAGCCCAAATGCGAAAGGCTCATCATCAGAACATTGGCCCCTAGGTGGTGGGTGGCTTTTTTAGCTCACAGCAAATTATGAGCAGAATCTGCTAAAGCATGAAGGGAGTTTGTGGTTTGTTCAGATGAACCCACACCAATGAAATTACAAGATCTCTTGAGGTATTCTAAGTACTTTTCTCTTTAAAAACAAAAACCTTATTATTCTGCAAGTAATTTAATTTTTATTGATAATGTTTTGTTTTGACGGGATAGCCATGGCCCAACAAATACTCAGATTCACCAACAAAATATATTCCCCAAAGGCAATTAAGCAGTCACTTCATTGTGTGATTGTGTGATGTGACTGATTGCATATTCCATTTCCTCTTATAGTTTAATAATTGTTAATAGGGCAATGTGGAGTGTGGATGGAGGGCTAGCTTTTGAATCAGAAAGATCTAGGTTCAGATCATGTCTGATCTGGTGGGCCACAGGTAATGGAGTCATTCACAAGCTCTCTTAAAGCTGTTAAGTTACAAATGTGTTGCCAGTGAATATTGGTGGAGGAAATTTTATTCTATGGGTTTACCACCCCAGGGAAAATCACAGGTCTGATGAGGAAGCCCCACACACAAAGATAAAGTAAGGACAAATTTTTTAACCATCATAATATGCCACTATTTTCTCTCTGATCCAAGTTTTATTACATTTTAGTCTTGTATATTCACATGGCATATGTCGTCCTGTGCTTCTCTTAAGTTCTTCATTTTTATCTGTTACATTCACAATTTGTCCGTCCATGTCTCAGTTATTGAGAATGTTTCTTGTTATTACAAATAATGCTGCTGTGAATATTTGTGTACACATGGGCATTTTTTTCTGTCAGTCACCTATGTTGGATGTAGTTCCAGCAATGAGATTTCTAGATTAAGGAAATGAATAGTTTAGTTACTTTGAAGAATTCTTTTTTCATAGTCCTTCATTTTTGCTTTTCCTCCATAAATATGTCACAGTTTTTCTTTTGGAGAAAGATAGTAACAACGTTCTAGCAAATACTATGTTAATTCTGGAGCTACTAGGTATCAAAAGTGGGTTGGGTGACCCAGTACTCATTGCTTCTGGCAGAATGAAAGAAAAATGATTTTCATAAGGCTTTGATGTCACTGATTTAATTTTTGCTAGCAACTTTCAGGTTATTTTTTCTGAAAACTGAATATACCAGCACATATCCCTTGCTTGCAAAAGGAATTTATATCATTCTATCCATTTCTAAGCACATCTCTCTTGTTTGGAAAAGTTACGTTAGTTTCTAACTGATTGAAGGCCTCTTCTCATAACCTGTACAAAAGACGAAGGATCTTCATTTCAGCTGTATTCAGAAACATTTCACAATATCCAAAAAAAAAGTTCCCAAAGTTTTATAAAAAGAAATTCCAACACTGTCCTGTAAGCTGGTGAAAGATATGATTCATAATTTCACATAATAATTGTATAAAGAGGGCAGATTCCTGCTACTCTAAACCCATATACTTTTTAAAAAAAAAAAAAAGGGAGACAGTTTTTTGACCCAGGGTCTCCATGTCTGAATCTCAACACTCCTGCAGAGGTAGGACAAATATGATTGAAAAGGGAGTGAAAAGAAGAAGTGACAGTAGAGGTGATCTGCCTGAAGAAGAGTCATTCTCTGTCACATTGCTCCTAGAAATAATGTCTTCAAATTTTTCAGAATATGAGAATCATTATGGAGTACTTTTGAAAAAGAGCCCAGATTCTCTATGAAGAGGAAAAAAAAAATACTTGGACCATAAAAGGAAATGTCTATTAAAAATTATCGTAAAATGGATCTGTACAACTTTGCTGCACTAAAATTTTAATGAAATACATTGTTTTCATTTTCTCCAGTTGTTTTCATTTTCTCCAGTAGATTGATTGCTTTTTCATTAAAAAATTAGGGCAAAATAGTTTTACATGTTGTTTTATACTGATTGGATCCACTGCGATCTAAGAGACATGGGATTGAAAATGAAGGATGATGCCTCATGTCTAGGTGTTTATGTGACAAATGTGCTACACAAGCTAGCAAGAGGTATGCATTTGAGACTATATTTCTGCATGGAAACAGAATTTTGAATACTATTCTCTTTAGTCAAGTAGGAGCTGCTTGATACTAGAATAGACTTTCACAACTATGACTTCCTGCACAAAGGCAACTTTCTCTGTGTTGTAGTGCTGTTAAGAAAAGCATACCCACACATATGACCAATTTTTTGAACCTTTAATTGGAGGATAGTACTTTTTCATACTCTGTAAATTCTAAATTATACTCTTCAAACATAGTTGAAACCTTCTCATGCTAGAACTGGTTTATTTGATGATTTATATCTAGGTGGTTGAAATAAAGCTTTATCAGTTTAATTGCCAGTTTAGTTCTTAGGTACCTAGCTTTCAAACTCAGCATAGAGCTATGCAAAAAGCTTAAAGCAGTTTTTAAGCATTGGTACCTGCCCTAAGACTTTTGGGACACCATGTTTAAATTAATTTAAAAGAGTTGTGGTTAAGTATTTCCACTGCATATGCATATTAACTGGTTTTTGATTAGCAAGGCTAGGCTCTCAGGAAATAGGATCAATAAAGATATAGCAGAAATGTAGAATAGCAAGAAGTATTAAAAAGAAGATATTCAAATGAGATCTGGAACTGGATATGATAGACCTGGAAAAACTGTAATTGGAGAGAATTTAACCTTTTTTAACCATCTCTATAGAAGTATCTGTGTGGCAGAGACCCCAGAATTCATTTATTTCATTTTGTAGATGAGAAAAAATTGAGCCCTAAAGAAATGGAGTGACTTGCCCAAGGTCACATAGCTAGGAAGTGACAGAATTTGAAGCTGAAATTTCCAACTTCAGATCCAGTGGTCTTTCTACTGCAGCAGGCTATCCTGGTAATCTTCTAGGATGCATTTTCCCTTCATGAAACTGCAATTAGGAGAATATGCTACAAATTTACGTTATCCAGGCTCAGCTGAATTTCACCAAGGCAAACATTCTGTTCCTCTCTAATTGATTCTCTATCTCACTCTCCACAGTTGCTATTCTCATCCTCTTCTCTTCTCTAGCCTTCCATGTTTCCTTCCTCTTCCAGTCTCTCTCTTAAGAACTTAGCTTCATTCTTCACTGAAAAAATTTGGCCTTTGCCCCAGCCCCTCCCAAAATTCCTCTCTCTCCTCCTCAACTCACATTATTCAGTCCTCTTCCCCACCATCTTCTTCAGTCTCTAATCTTATATAGCTAATCTTTCTATATGTACCCCTTTATCCCATTTCTCTAGCACCTTCCTTCCACAGTCAGGCCTTTCTTCAGTTTCTCCCTATATACTGGCTTCTTACTACTAAAAACATTCCTATAGATCCTCCATCCTAAAACAGTGCCCCCCCCAAAAAAAAACCCCACAAACTTCACTTGGTCCTACCATCCCCCCTATTTATCACCCTTTATCTTAACTCTCCTTGGCTTATCATCTTTCAGAAAGTCATCTACATTAGTAGCCTTTATTTCTTTTCTATCATTCTCTTCTAAATGCTCTGTAATCAAGCTTCTGACCCATCATTCAAGCAGTGAAACTGCTCTCTACAAAGTCATCAATGGTTTCTTAATTGTGAAATCATTAGATCAGACCATTAGGCCTTTTCTTTATCCAGATATTTCATGATCTCTCTGCAGTATTTGACAATGTTGATTACCTCCTTACTAGGATTTTTGACAAAACTCTCCTGATTGTCCCATCTGTCTAACTTCTCCTCAGTTTCCTTTGCTGGATTTTCATCCATGCCATGCCCACCAACTATGGGTATCCCCCACAGCTCTATTCTGGGCTCTCTTTCCTCTTTCTCTGTAGTAACTCCCTTGGTCAGTCAGACAGTAAATATTTATTAAGGGTCTGCTGTGTTTCAAGCACCACGCTAGGCACAAGGATGCAAAAAAGAGGCAAAAGACTGTCCATGTCCTCCTCAGGAGCACACAATATAATGGAAAAGGCAGCAAGCAAGCAAATATGTACAAACAAGCTACATACAGGATCAATAGGAGTAATTAACAGAGGGAAGCATTAGAATTAAGAGGAAAGACTTCCTGTAGAAGGTGGAATTTTCATTGGGACTTTAAGGAAACCAGGGAAGCCAATAGGTAGAGATGATCATTTAATGATTTCATCTCTTCTCTTGGGTTCAGCTGTTATTTCTATGCAAATGATTCACAGATCCATAGTTCTAGCCTTTCTTCTGAGCTCCAGTATCAAATTACCAGCTTGCTTTTAGAATGTGCCATATTTGGATGTCCCATAGGCATTTTGAATTCAACATGTACAAGACAACCTAGAATCTTTTTCTCAAAACTGGCCCCTCTTCTCAACTTCTTGGTAACTGTAGAGGGTGCTACTATCCTCTTAGTCACCCAGACCCACAGTCTTGGTCTCATCTTAACTCCTCATTCTCATTTCACTCACCTGCATCATCTCATAATTTCTACCTCCATACCTTCTCTTTTTTTCCAGTCACACAGTCACAACCTTAGTACGAGTCCTTATCTTGTCTTATTTGTGCCATTGCCAATTGCCTCTAATTGGTGTTGCGTCCACAACCCTATCTCCATTCTAATCCATCTTCCACTCAATTGCCAAGGTGTTTTTTCTAAGGTAGAGTTCTGACCATGTCCACCCTTCTTTACCCCCCCTTTCATTGATCTCCACTAGCTACCTATTACCTTCAAAATCAAATGTTAACACCTTTGATATATGTTTCTCAAACTGTGGCCTCATTCTACCATTACAGTCTTGTTACACTTTACTCATCTCTATGCATTCTGTGTTCCAACAATACCGACCTCTACTTACTTGTAGTTTCTTAAACATACCACTCCTGTTTCTGTGCCTCTGTACTTTCTGTGCCATGTGGATAGAATGCTCTACCCCCTCATCTTCACCTCTTAGTTTCCCTGACTTACTTGAAGTCTCAGTTCAGTTCTACCTAATACAAGGGTCCTTGGTGCCCCCAGCTATTAATGTCTTCTCTTACTATAATACCTTCCATGTAGCTACTCTTTATATTATCTCATATATATCACTGTTTGTATGTTGTTTCCCCCATTAGAATGTGAGCTCCTTGGGAGCAGAGACTATGTGTCTTTGTTTTCCTTTGTATCCTTAGTACAATTCCTGATGGATAATAAGCACTTAGTGAATGTTGCTTGATTTGACTCAATAAAGTATACATCCTGAATTTTGAGCAAAATGAACCTGAAGAATATATATACTTTTAGGTCTTCTGTGTCTCCTTTATACTCCAAAGATGTGCTTTATAATCTAATCTCTGAACTTGTATTGCCTCTGTTTTCAAATCAGCATAGGGAAGAGTTATTTTCTCAAAGTGAATGTCCAGTAGATGTCTTAAACTAAATATGTCTAAACAAAACTCATTATCTTACCCCCTAAACCCTCCCCCTCTCCTACCTTCCCATATAGAGGGCAACACCATCCTCATACCAGAAAAAATCCTCGCACACTGTGGTTGTTGCTGTGTACAAAGTTCTCCTGGTTCTGCTCCTTTCACTCTGCATCAGATCATATAAATCTTTCCAGGCCTCACTGAAGTCTTCTTGTTCATCATTCCTTACAGCACAATAGTATTCCATTCCATTCATATACCACAATTTATTCAGCCATTCCCCAATTGATGGGCATCCCTTTGATTTCCAGCTTTTGGCCACCACAAAGAGTACTGCTATAAATATTTTTGTACATGTGGGACCCTTTCCCATTTTCATGGTATCTTAGGGATACAGTCCTAGAAGCGGTATTGCTGGGTCAAAAGGTGTGCATATTTTTGTAGCCCTTTGGGCATAGTTCCAAATTACTCTCCAGAATGATTGAATCAGCTCACAGCTCCACCAACAATGAATTAGTGTTCCAACTCTCCCACGTCTTCTCCAACAGTTATCATCTTCCTGTTTTGTCATGTTAGCCGATCTGATAGTGTGATGTGGTACCTCAGAATTGTTTTGATTTGCATCTCTCTAATCAGTAGTGATTTAGAGCATTTTTTTCATATGATTATAAATAGCTTTAACTTCTTCCTCTGAAAACTGCCTGTTCATAGGGGACCATTTATCCATTGGGGAATTACTTGTATTCTTGTACATTTGTCAGTACAGGTGACTGTAACAGGTGAAAGTAATGTGACTCTTTTTTTTAATCTCAGAATTTAAAAGGACCTTATAGACATCCAGCTTAGTTACTGATTGAGAGAGAGGTCATACCTAATGCCATGGCTACCTTCTATCACTTGATAATAGGAAGGCAGCAGGTAGAATAAATATCAAAGAAAAATATATACATATAAGATAATGACGTGAAAAGCAGTCCAGCTTTGTGGCAAATACCCTAGCAAAGATTTTAAATGGCACCAAAGGAAACAATGATCGAATAAACCCAGGCGAAGTACCAGTAAGCTGCTTTATCTAGTCTAGGCCTGCAGAAGACTTTTGGGTACTGTGAGCAGTCTTGAATGAGAGAGACCTTAATGCCTAACCCAGTCACTGGAAAATGGGACTTGGAGCCAGTGAGATCTTGACTGTTGTAGGGGGTAGAACTAGATTCTCCTAGGTCACTTAGCAGAGTTTCAGGGCTAAGTGGATGGGGGCCTTCAAGAGACCTAAAGCCAGTGTTCCTCTTAAACCTATGACAAAGCAAAGGGCCTGCTCCTAGTGGTTGTCTGCTCAGGGAGGGGGATGGTATAGTGCCTAAGCAGCCCATACTGCAATAGGGTTTGAGGGGCTCGTAGCGGATGATTGTGCAAGGAAAAGAAGACAGAGATGGGTCTGCATTTAATCATTTTACAGGTGACTCAGGCAGAAATCAGAATTTACAGCAGAGAGTGGGCCCTGATCCAGATTACCCCATCCAGAACTGCTATAGTAGTATGTTGATTGTGGATGGACAGGATTGGAAAGGGGCTATCTCTTCTATGTAAGAATATAGGAAGGAGTAGAGAACATGTTCTTGCACAGAGTCCCACCCCGGAACTGGGATTAGAAATAGGAATAAACAGAAGAAAATTCTGAGAACAATGAAGAAAAATTATGGATGAAAAGGAAGCCCAAGAGATGAATGCAGAAGATAACACCTTTACTGTAAGTACAAGGAAAGCATCAGAATAGAAGAATGTCTTCATCACAATGAACTACCAAGACTGGATGAAAGAAATAAAGCAAGAGAAGGAAAAAAAAATAAAATTATTGATAAGCACTAGCATTTATATAGCATTTTCATTTTATTTTATCCTCATAGCAACCCTAGGAGGTAGGTGTAATTATCCCCATTTTACAGATGAGGAAACCAAGGCAGACAGCTTAAGTGACTTTTCCAGGGTCACACAGCTAGCAAGTGTCTACAGCTAGATTTAAACTTCAGTCTTCCTGTCTAGGTTCAGTATTCTAACAACTTTATAGCCATTAAGGTTCTTGAGTAAAAATAAAATTGGAAGGAGAATAAGTAGCATAGACTAGATATAAAAAGAAGTTTATCCAAGTGGTCAATTCCAACAGATCCACAGAAAGAAGGAAAATAGAACTCAATGATGTAGTAAAACAACCAAATACATTATTCTACTAATATGTAAACTCTCTACTGTTAAAAATCAACTAATTGGAAGAGAGGTTGGGAGGAAAACTTCAGGATCATCAGAAATCATGAAAAACATGACCAAACAAGAAAAACTATATTATTGTATTTCAAGAAATCGTAAGGCAAAGTGAAAAATAAAAAGAATTTACCAGTCACCTCCTGAAAGAGACAACAAATTCAAAACATCCAAGAATGTCATAGCTAAAATCTGGAATTTCCACTTCAAAAAAAAACAACAATACTTCATGTAGCCAGAGAGAAAGAATCAAGTACTAAAGAACCACAGTTAGGAAAACAAGATAATGCTGTAGCTACTCTCAGGAAGAGAAAATCTTGGCATATATGCCATGCTAAAAGAGAGAGAAAGAGGCATAGAACCAAGAAAAAGAATGTGTATTTAGGGTAGTATGTGATGTGTTGGCCATATCATTGACACATCTCCTACCTGGTCCTGGCAAAGGAAGCATTAGACAAATATGCACATGCCATTTGATATAGAAATACATTAAATTGAGCAGGGATACAGTTAGGTACAGGAAGGTGAAGTTGAGGAAATGGCAAAACAGACTTGAGTTTTGGATGATGTATTGTGAAGTAGAGGATTCAAAGAGAAAAAGTAAGACCCATTGATCAGAGTCTGAGCTAGGTAAGGAAAGGGGGAGAGCATCAGAGTAAAATCAGACCACTTTGTTAGTACTAATATTGTTTCTATTTTCTTTTATTCCCCTTTACCCTCCTCTTTGTAAAGTGTCAGGGGCAAAGTGCAAAAAAAGTATAACAGTTATAACTTTGAAAACCAATGAGAGGAACTTTATACCTGTGGGAGGAAAGCAGATTGGAATGGAAAACCACCCATAGTAGGTAGTCAAGGGAAACCTTGCCAGTAGAGAAAACTAGGGGGAAATTAATAACTAAAAGGAGACCTTAATACAAAGACTAAATAATATAAAAGGACATGATGTTTACACCTCAAAAGGGAGGGAAAATTAATTTGACCACAAGACCACCAAAAACAGTAGTGGATAAACTACAAGATCCTCTATCATGATTTAGAAAATCACTAAAGTCACTTAAAAAAAAGGAAGCAATAAGGGTGGAAATCAGATTATGTAAATTAGAAATAAATAAATAAGTAAACTTAAGGCAAATAATGGAAATTTTCTCCAGGAGTTTCTGGAAAAGGTCGGATTTGGAAGAATGAATGTCAGAACAAAATAAAAATAGAAGAAAATTGAAATGATACCTCTCTTCAAGCCAAGTCAATTGATTTACAAGATGGAAATAAGTTAAGATAATCTTAAGAAAATTCCTGAATGCCATACTTCAAGCAATCGTATAAAGTTTAAACTTATTTAAATATTTAAAGTTATTTGCATTTATAAAAAGAATGCAAATTATGCAGAGTATAAATTATCATAATTACCAATCATTGAAAAAGAGAAAAAAACCTCAAGATAAACTTACCCAGAAATGTTACAGTCAAGTTATGGAAGTTTGCACAGCAAATCTTGCAACCAGCTAGTAGAAGATCCTTCACAAGTAAAAGATAGTATAAATTATTTCTATGAGAAATTAAATGAAGGGTTTTTGAATAGTCCAAATAGCAAAAAAGAAAAATGGTTTGTACTCCCAAAACAAAATGTATTTTCAGCAAAAGAGAGGAATTCAGATTATTTCTAATGAAATAGCCTAGGTAATCTGATGATTTAATGTCCAGCTGAAATTCATGAAATAAGAGAAACATAAGACCAAGTAGCATGAAAAGTAAATAAATCAGTGTTTCAAGGATGAGACAAGACTATTTTTGTTTTAAAACTTCTGCCTTTTTTTACTGCTGTTGAGAAAAAAAAATCCAAGGCAGAGCTTAAAAGGGATAAAACTATAGATTTTTATAGGGAAGAGGAAGAAAAATTACTTAGGAAGTTCTTAAAATGGGGTGTTATAAATGAAAATTATTCAAATAAAAAGAAGGAAGAAAGGGGAGTAATGAGTAAAATTCAAATACAGTCTTACCTGAAATAAGCCAAAGAAAAACAGTTTTTCCTTTTAGAAGTCTTTCTTTGTTCTAGGGACTAGAAGAGAGCAAAGAGTGGACATTCAAGGGCAAAGACCATGAATCAAGAAAAAAAATAATAATCTTAGTGTGATGGAGTGAGGTGGGAAAAGAGGTGGCCTGTGGTTTTAGTGCGGGGGAGTTCTGATGAAAAAAGTCATCCTGCACAGACATGGCTTCAACAAACTTTACTACTCATGAGGGATGGAGGAAATCAGTGCTAGCAGGGACAGTCTCAGTGTACAGGCTACAAGTCTGCCTTGAAGGGGGATGTACTACACACCAGTTGAAGGACCAGATAACCCCAGAGCTCAGCCTGTTTGAGACAAAGCTTGTATAATACCAATGGAAGACTGCCATTTTATCTGTAGCAGAGATTTCAGATGCAAACTTGTAACATTACTTATCCCAGATAAAAATGTAATTGGGAAGTATTTAGCAAAATAAATAAAATTACAATAAAATAGAGAAAAAATACTGTTAAAAGCTGTCAGTATGTAGTCTACAGGAGTCCTCATGTATGGATTAGTAGCCCTGTTTCTATTTGAGTTTGACATCCCTGATCTTTAGCACCAGTAAAATGAGAGTATTTTCTAAGTTCCCTAATAAAGAAGGAGGAATGTGGAACAGGAAAGTAGGAATGAGGTAAAGAGAAGTAGGGAATTTAACCCTGATGACAGTACCATTCAAGCAAGAGCTTAAAAAAAGGGACTGGGGCCCTACCATTCAAATTGTTTTTCATTTGTCAACGGTGGTCATGAAGAATGAAGAGACCTTGAAGATTCTCTGGTGCAAATCTCATTTATCAGAAAAATTATCTGGGGTACAAAGGAATAGAGTGGTTAGATGATTAAGTGATGAGAGGCAGACCTTGGGTTTCTGACCCCAAAGTGCCCATTTCACCACACTACATTGCCTCCTTAGTAAGTTTGTCTTTCTGGGAAGTGGGGTTCATAGATGGATATCAGAGATAAGAAAAGAAGAAATGGTATTGGAGGAAAGTCTATAATTCTATACTTATGGGAAAGTAAAGGAGAGGCACACAGAGTTTGCTGGAAGTCTCATCTTGTATGCAGTTTATTGAGGGGGACTAGTCCATGAAGGGAAAAGAACTGCAAGAGGGACTCTGGAAGTCTCTAGTCCAACCCTCTTTTTACATATGAGTGCACTGAGACCCAGAGAGAGGTGATTGGCCCAAAATCACACAACTATTAAGTGGCTGATGTAAGATCCAAAACCACATCTTCTGAATCTAAATTCTGTGTTCTTTCTACTCTACCAAATTTCCTCCCTGGGCAGAAATAATTTAAGTTCTTACATATCTAACATCTATTTTAGATCTTCAGGTAGTATTTATATCTGATTGAGTAATGTTGCTAAATGAAGTGAAGAGTGCAGGACATCAGAGGTGTCTAGGAGGAGGAAGAAATGAACAGACTAACATTTTATTGAAAGCAGTGCTACACATAAATGAGATTCTTATTTTAAAAAATAGAGAAATTGGGGTCAGGAGGACTCAGGGAATAGAGGGGACTCTGAACTATATTCTTATCTGGTCTGTGAAAGGGAAGGGTTAAAAAAAGATAGTGTGGGTTTGTCGTGGTGTAGTGAGGATTCTATGGGAAGAAACTGGAATTACATTAGGGTAGGAAATCACAAAGATTAGTTTTAATTTAAAAGAAGGGAAAAATGGAATATGATGAAGAAAGAAACAAACTTAATTGCAACTTTGTGCATTGACTGAACTTGCCACTAAAATGGCAGAGAAGACAGACTGCTTAAAAAGAAACAAGAAATTCACATTCGCACTGTATAAGAAATGTATTGAAAGCAAACATCCAGGAAGTGTTTATGTTTTTCATTGCCTATAACCATGATTTCCCGCAGTCTTCCTCCGTCCCCCACAGTGTGGTCCCATATAACAAATAATACATTTTAAAGACAAAAAGAAAAAAGATGAACATAAGTCCATGTACATTTGTAGTTGTAGCAATCAGAACAAACTGATAATACAACTAGCAGTGTACTGGTATACATTGAAAATGACCTGAAATATATGTTTATGTATGTGAAAGACCTCCCACCAAGGGGTGGGAGTATGTTCCCATATTTCTCCTTTTAAACCATGCTTGTTCTTTATAATTTTGCAACATTCATTGTTTTCGTTCTTTTGTTTGACACAATGACACGTCGTTGCCATTTCACGTATTGTCTTACTTTACATTGTCTGAATTTCCCTATGTAGCTGTTAGCTAATTTGATTAAAGTGCAGAGAAAGGAAAAACAAATAGTTAAAATAAACAAAATGAATGAATAGATGATGATTAGCTTAGAAAATCAATGGAGAAATTAAACTGAGGGAAAAAACTAAAAAGTAGCAGAATGTAAAATAAATTTATAAAATTCATCATCATTTTTGCATATTACTAATAGAAAGCAGGAAGAAAAAATAGAAAGTGATATTAATCTTGAAATAACAACAAAAAATGCACAGAATACCTGAATGTTAACTTACTAAGTTTTATACACACACACACCACAACACACTATAAGAAGTCTATATAGAAATGAGAAATAAAAAAATAATTGGCAGGAGATTCTGTTTTCCTGAGTAGAAGGTACAGATTTAGTAGAAGTACTACCAAAATTTATCTGCAGCTTCATTGTTAATGCCAAACTACCAAGACAACACAAAATAACATTTCTACAGAAAAACAAAAAGACAAGTATTTTAAGGAAAATAATACCTTTGTCCTCTCAAAAAAAAAAAGATTGCATGGGAGTCAGTGTTGCAGGTCCCAAACTATTGATTGGTAATTTCCAAAGCTATTGATTCTAGTTTAAAAAAAAAATACAGGCTAGTGGATTGATAAGCAAACTCTAGAAGCAAACAAGACAACAACTGAGTTGTGATAAATCTGTGATAAATCAGAAACCACTGAGGTGAAAGCACTTAGGCAAGATCTCTTGTGATCACCAGAAAGCAACCTGCCAGAAAATAGTCTGAGACAAACTTATTTCAGTAGTTGAATGCCAAATGAAGAATCTAGAGGAAAAAGTTATATAGCAAAATACTAGAGGAGATGGGGCATTCACAATTTTCTCATGAGACAGGAAAATTTATGGTCAGATAAGTTACTATAGTACAAGGAGACAAATTTTTTACATAAAAGAAGTTTTTATATAAATAAAAACAATAAAGCTTAGAATAAGAAAAGTGATTGGTTTCTTTTCCCAAAATTTGAATCAAATGTCTCTAATAAAAGTGTGATGTCCAAAATTTCTAGGGAATCCACACTTGTCTAAAGCCTGAATTGCTTTCCAATAGATAGTCAAAGAATATGAACTGATGATTTTCAAAATTATGCAAAATAGCATCAACCATACGAGAAAATACTCTGAATTATAGATAAGAGACACAAGTTAAAACAAGACTGAGGTATTACCTTGCATTCCTTTAATTTTCAAAAGTAGTAAAAAAGAAATAGAAATTCAGTATTGGAGGGACTGTCAGAAGTCTGACTAACACACCATCTGCACTATGCCAGAAAAGTGACTAAACTGTCCATGCTCTTTGATCCAGTGACCTTACTATTTCACTTGTGTGACTGAGAAAGGTAGAAGTAAGTGTCTCGTATATTGTTGTTGCTTAGTCACATCCAATTTTTTGTGACCCCATGAACATAGCACACAAGGCTCTATCTCTCAGTCTCTCATCTTGTCCAAGTTCATGTTTGTTGTTTCCATGACACTGTCTTTCCATCTCATCCTCTGCTGTCCCCTTCTCCCTTCAGTCTTTCCCACATTGGGGTCTTTTTCAATGAGTCTCATATATGACAGAATATTTGTAGTAACACTACTTGTGCTAACAAAAAATAGGAACTCAAAGTTATGTATCCAACAATTGAGGAATTGCTGAATGGACTGTCATATGAATACAATTAAACATTATGCCATGAGGAATGACTTAAATGAATTAATGTAGAAAAAAAAACAACCAGAAAAATCAGTGTAATTATAATGAAATCAACAAGGATAAGAATTAAAAAACCAGATTTCTCCCACCGTCGTTTCTGGTGTCGGATCTAGTTCATTCCAGCTCATATATCTAAGTTGAATTTTTTTCTTAAGCAACTTTGAATTATAACAGTGTAAAATGTACTATCAGTTCCAATTTTATTAGATGCTTTTGCTTAACTGTTTAAATGGGGGAACACTATAAGAAGACAGAAGTGTTTATTTGCAGACAATTACATCAAAATGTATTGCTTAAAAAGAAAGCTGTGAATTCAGAAAATATGACCTTGGAGACACTCTTTAGTCTCTCAGAACCACAGAATCTGAATCTATCATAGTCTACCTTCTGAATTTTTCACAAAATTGATCTGCATATCAATGAGACGATAAATAGGAAGGACATATGTGTGTATACAGATACATATATACACGTATGTTTTACAGATATAAAAGATAATAGTCTTTTCATTTTAAATTTGTCATCTACCAATAAATTTGGATGTTTTGTGCCTTTCTAAATATAAATATGATGGAGAAAGCCTGACCAACTTTTAAAAAAATACATTTTAAACAGTTATCTGTTCAGCTCTTGAAAGATTTAGAAATTTCCCCTGCTATTATCAAGGAAAGATCTCTTCTTGAGCCAAAAGACAAGGCTACATTGATCACAACAATATAGGTAGTCCTGCTAATCCAGATTTTAACACTTTGACATGCTTCTTTCCTTATAAGATTCTTGCCAGCATCCTCTGTTAAATCTTCCAGGGCATCTTCTGGCATCCATTCAGTGTTATGAGGGTTCTCAAGTTTTTTTTTAATTATTTCATGGGACCATTGAAACATTTGAAATCTGCCCATCAGTTATCCCTACCTCTCATTACATGTAGACTAGCCCATTTTAAAATATGTTCCTAGGCTTTTCTGACATCATTTGTGTTATATTTCTTGTACAATTCTTGTTTGGTGATATGTTACAAACTGTGCATATCATGAACTCTCCCATTTCCTTTCTGGGTAATTCTCAACTTTATTTTTGAGGGGATGCATGTAGTATCCCATGATTTTCAGTCCTCTAGCACTGTGAGAAAAAGTGTTGTTTAAAAAAAAACAAAAACAAGCATGGACTTTCATTTTAGGGAAAACTTGGTGTCATTAAAGGAGTGCAAAATTTCCTAGTGATGGTCAAGCCTTTTTTCCTCCTCCAATTCAATATTGGGCCCAACTTACTCCTGTTCATTATTTAAGATGCAAGTGTTAATGATTTGGACCTATGGGTTGCTCATCCAACTGCATATCAGTGTCTGGACAATGAGCATTTTTTCAACTTTTTTCCCCTAGTGTTGATAGTTAGGCCGGACTCTCTTGAGTGATTATAAATCTCATTTGGGAAGATTGGTACATTTAGCACAGTTACCTTCATGTACAGTCATCTGGTTGTCCTCACCATTTGCAGGGAATTTCTTTCCATTTTAACTCCATGTGAGACATAGGTTCATAGATCATAAATCATAAATGGGCCTATACATAGTAGGTATGGAGTTGAAAGTACCTTAGAAGTCATCTAGTACAAGCTTTTGTTTTTGTGGTTCAGTCATTTCGTTGTGTCTGATGCTTTGTAAAACAGTTTGGAACTTTCTTGGCAGAGATACTGGTGTGGTTTGCCATGTCCTTCTCCATTCATTTTACAGATGAGGAACTGAGGCAAACAGGGTTAAGTGACTTGCCCAGGGACATACGACTGCTAAGTGTCTAAAGTCAAATTTGAAGTCAGGTAGATGTGCCTTCCTGACTCCAAGCTGGCATTCTATCCACTGTGCCACCTAACTACTCACTCATTGTTTAGATGGGGAAATTAATGCACTGAGAGGTTAAGTAACTTCAAGAAACAAGTATGAAGGGTTAGAGCTATGATTTAAACCTAGGTCAATGTCCTGTTTCTTCTACATTATGCTGCCTCTCACATCTACCACAACAGTGACAAACACCAATGTTGTGTGTATATCTTCCTCCTTTCTTACGTTTCATGTGATACTAATAGAGGACAGTTGGTCAAAATAAATTTCCATTTATATCTTTCAGAGAATTTTTATGACTTTAAAATGCATTTGAGATATGTCACAGAAGACAGAACCTTTTAATGGCCTGTTAAATGATATTTTGTAGTAAGAAAAAAAGAACAGTGGGGTCTTTTATTTTGTGCACCTCTTAGTCATTTGTGTGAATGAAAGATGCAGTTTGCTTCTAGAATATTGTATGTGAAAGTTTGACTCTTCCTTTTTTTCAAACCTATATTAAGAATGTCCTTTATTATTCCTCATAAAAATTTTTGTGTATGTGGGAAAGTAGGCATGGGTTGGTACTTTGTATTCTCTCTGTAACCTTTTTTCTTTCTTTTTCTTTTTGTTAGCAATATTCAAATGGATCTATATATTCCTTCCAAAGATACAGATGGCAAATCATCCATCTGCCCATCCTGTGCTATTCTTTTCCTTGTGTTTCTACAAGTATGCCACCAGGATTCACAGTGTGTGAGGCACAGAATTTTCCCCAACTTTTTGGTGTCCTGCCTTCCTTGAAATGCCTTGAGAATGGATTCCTCTGTGCCCTCAAAATTTTGTTGCCTCATTACATACAGTACTTGGTTTAGAACAACTGTTCTTTTATCTGTTTTAGTTTTTCCTACTTCCTTATGTAGTGTGTCATGACTTGTAGTATGGCAAAATATAGTGACCCCACAGTCTTTG
Source organism: Potorous gilbertii (assembly GCA_028658325.1). Lineage (NCBI taxonomy): Eukaryota > Metazoa > Chordata > Mammalia > Diprotodontia > Potoroidae > Potorous > Potorous gilbertii. Next base: position 337,572,944 of record CM053771.1, read on the forward strand.
ATGGTGGAATGCTGTATCTATAAAGATTTTCAGATTTCTTTCTTATTTTTCATATATTATCGTAACAGTTTAATCCTTAAATGCCCTTGGGAGATGTTATTGCTTAGTTCAACTTCCTGCCACACTTTCCATGAATTTGTTTTTTACGTATGCTGTTTCTTACTGTGTTCTGAGGCAAGCTGTAGTTATCCACTGAACTCTTCCATAGGAATTTATGAACTAGTTTACATACAAAACAGCTGTTAACTTTGGCCTCCGTATCTCTCTGTTGTTTGAAATAGTTCCCACACTTTCTCAGTCTCCTCATTGTATCAGCGAGTTTACATGGATTCTAATTTCCTAAGGACATTGAACTATTGCCTGGATTTGTTCTTTGATTCCCTGCCCCAGTCCCCGCTCTTCGTCATTTGCTTAGGTTGGTTTAAATTGCATACATTTTCTTCTCACTTTTATTCTTCTGGTTGATATTTATTTTTTCTTTGCTTTAGTAAGTTGGTAGTCTGACCACACCAAGAACCGGTCATTTCTTGTGAAAATTAGTCCTCCTTTTACAATTTTATTTGACCCTTAGAATGTATAGTTACCAACCTTTTTCCTTGAAGATATGTAGGCACACATTTTCTGTAAAATTTATACTCTAGTTTTTAAGTCTAGAATCCTTTTCCAATTTTTATTTCCTTTTTAGCCTTTCTTTTGAAGTCACTAGTATATGCTGACTTGATCTGACGTCTCTTGACCTTCTTATAATAGAATTTCTTTTCCTCATCATCTGCAACGAATTCTGGCACAATAAACTAGTTATTTTCATGGTGATCTTTTTGCAGATGCTTATACTATCTTTGCAGCGAGGTGACCAAATGGCCTATGAAATGGTGTTACCTTTGGACCCATAGTAAAACCAACTTTTTGCCAATCCCCCCTTTTTTTTTCAATCCAAGGACAAATTTGTGACCTTTTTCCCCATTTAGTTGTCAGTTCATTCTGGCTTCATTTTCTTTCTTTACCAAAAAAAATTGACACTTAAAAATATTGCTTTAATTTCTCTCCACCTTCCCAGAAACTGTTTCTTTTAACAAAGATGGTTTTTTTTTTTGAGCTTATATTTTTTTTTTAAATAAACTTATTTAACTTTTTACATTCATTTTCACAAGATTTTGGGTTCCAAAATTTTCTCCCTATTTGTCTCCTCCCCCCTCCCCAATACACTGGACATTCTAATTACCCATATCACCAATCTGCCCT